>JALPQD010000605.1:0-600000 GCA_023101885.1 Typhlomys cinereus | reverse complement strand
TCTTATTTCTACTCATGGTACATACACTGTCATATCATTTTCAAAATTTGTGATACTTTAGCCAAAGTTCACCCACAAAACCTGACTTCCAATCACAATTCTATAAACAAAATCATATCAATAGTCCCTCTCATATCCATATTACCACCATATTACCCACACACAACACACAACTACAACCACAAACAACACCTAATAACACTATACCTTACAAATCACTATGAAATAGCACACCACCCAATCCAGCAAAAACAGTTTTACAATATCTATCAGGGACTAACAACAATAGCTGATGCAAGAGAGCCAGAAGCATGAACCAAAGAAAGAAAGCAAAATACCTAATTCAAGATGCTCAAGTCACATTGTGAAAAAAAACCAAAAAGTAGGAAAGTGTGTGTTGCAGTCCGCCTGCATAGTTGCTGATAAATGACCATCACACAGCTTAAGGGAACAAGGAGTTTACTTTCTTACGATAGTCCGGTTACAGTTCATAGTCCAGCTTGACGGGAGAACACACACCAACACCAGGGCCAAGGGAACTGGCCACCATAACGGCTGAGAGATGGACAATCCTTACTTGCCAGGGCAGCATGTCTGGCCAAGTATACAGAAGAATGCCAACTCTCTCAACCAGCTCTCTGTGATTTATCCAGGGCCTAATCCCACCCACCATGGGCTGGGTCTTCCCCAGCAGCCAGACAATCTCCTTCAGGTTTGCTCTGGGCTTAACTCAACCATCAACTCTCTACACCTGTGCCCAGAGCTCAAACCCTCAAGAGTCAAGTTGACACCTGTGCTTAACTATGACAATGTGTCCTTTCCAAAAATCAACAATCCAATGGCACATTAATATCTTAGATAATAACCAAAACAAAAACAAAACAATCAACTCCAAAGACAAATTGTAAATAAAATCAAAAAAACTCCATTAAGAATAGCATGTGATACTATGTGGGGAGCTTTGTAAGGAAATCTAAGAGATGAATGAATGCAGCTATGTATAGAAATAAAATAAGCAGCTAAATAAAATGAAGAAAATAGAAGAAGTGAAAATAAACTTAGAATTGCTTTAAAAACTCAAGCTGGGAGGCTGGAGAGGTGGCTCAGGGGATAAGCCTCTGCCTTGCAAGCAGAAGGTCCTGAGTTTGGATCCTAGACCCCACGTATAGACGCCGGGTGGAAGCAGGGGCGGCCTGCGTTTCTGGCCCTGGTAGGGCGGAGCCTGTGAATCCTGGGGCAGAGTAAACACGGAGGAGGTGGAGGCGTCCATGGTGGTTCCCGAATTCACCCGTGGTTCTACACACACACACACACACACACACACACACACACACACATACACATACATACATACACACGTGCACACATGCATACATGCACAATTGAATAAATAATAAAAAAATTTTTAATTAATTAAAAAAACTCAAGCTGGAATAATACTTAAAAATAAGAATCAACATATAATAGTTAAAACACAATAAGCTTAGACCATAGGAAAAACAAGTTACATAGAATGACAAGCCTATTGAAATAACAACTGACATTTAAACGAGAAAAAATAGAGGTCAGAACAGTATGGAGAAAACACTTCAAATTATGAATGAACACAAATGCTAATGCAGACTATTATATCCAGCAAAACTGTCAGTCATAATTGAGGGTAAAAGAGAAATTTTCCATGATAAATACCGAAGACCTACATGATTAGCAAACCATATCTACAGAAGATACTGAAAGGAGTGTTCAAGAGTGAAGAAAAGATTAAACACACAAGAAGATTTAGGAAAAAATATTAGGCTAGGTCAGTCACTAAGCAAAAAACTGAAAACACAAATACCACAAAATTCATAAAAATGACAGTAATTAGTAAATGTTTTTATTAATAGCTTTAACTTCTACAATAAAAAACATAAGCTAATAATATGGGTTAAATATCACAATCCATCAATCAACAGGTTGAAACACTTCAAACTCTTTCTATGAAGCAAATATTACATTGATAACCAAACAAATAAATACAAAACAAAAAAGAAAATTATAGACCAACACAAATGAACACAAATGCAAAAAAATCCTTAGTAAAACACTTACAAATTGAATTCCAAAACATATCAATAAGATAATTCACTTGGACCAAATAGGGTTTGTAACAGAAATACAAGGATAATTCAACAAATGTAATTTACCCTATCAGTAGACCCAAAGACAAGGAGTCACATGATCCCTCCTAAGATTTAGAAAAAAAATATTTTGACAAAATTCTACACTTTACATGACAAAAGTCCTAGATATAATACAAATAGAACAAACATATCTCAATACAATAGAGACCACATATGACAAACCTACAGCAAGTACAATCCTAAACATCCAAAAACTTATATCAGGAACTAAATAAGTCTGCCCCCCTTGCCACCTTTGTTAATATTATGCATGAAACCTTAGCTAGAGCCATAAGTCAAGAAAGTGAGATAAGAAGGGATATAAATAGGGAAGGAAGAAGTCAATTTATCTCTATTTATAGATGACATGATCCTAAACCTGAGAGACCCTAAAGGTTCAGCCAGAAAACTCTAGAACTATAATAAACAGATTTATTAGGGTGGCAGGCTATAAAATTAATATTCAAAATCAATGTCCTTCATATATATCAAAGAAAAAAATCAAAGATAATAAGAAATGAGAGAAACAATACTATTTAACATAGATCCAAGTAAAAAGAAGTATCTTTGAATAAACCTTACCAAGGATATAAAAGTTCTGTGCAATGAAAACTTCAAAAGACTGAAGAAGGAAATCAAAGAAAATTCCTAAAGGTGGAAAGATCTCCCTTGCTCATGAATCCAAATTATTATTATGAAAATGACTGACATTTTAAATTGGAATATAGAAATTTTTAATTTTGGACTTTTAGAGTTAATAAAATGAAATGCATTTATATTTTTAAGATAACTTTTAACACCTATGGGGACAAGGATTGAAGGTTACAGTTTAAAACTGCTATTGTTTTTGTGTCAAATTGACAAGGTAGAATGTCATAGTTAAGCACAGGTATCAACTCGACTGTTGAGGGTTCAAGCTCTGGGCACATTTGTAGAGAATTAGTGGTTGAATTAAGCCCAGAGCAAACCTGCTAGAGATTGTCTAGCTGATGGGGAAAGCTCAGTCCATGGTGGGTGGAACTAGGTCCTGAACAGGTGAATAAAATACTGAGAGCTGGTTGAGGAAGTCGGCATCCTTCTGTACACTCAGCCAGACATGCTGATCTGGCAAGTAAGGATCATCCCTCTCTTGGCTGTTGTGTAGAGATGGTGTGGCCAGTTCCCTCAACCCTGGTGTTGCATGCTCTTCTGTCAAGCTAGACTGAGAACTGTAACCAGATAATCATAAGAGACAATAAACCCCTTGTTCTCTTAAGCCATTTGATGGTCATTTATCAGCAACCATGCAGGTGAACTGCAACACTGTCCATTTACAATTGCTCATCTGGTTCATCTGCTTTAATTGGTCTTGATTGCCTACACCTGCAACAGGAAGGCTCGTAAATAAAGGTTAATTTTTCATGAAGAAAAGAGTTATGACTTGCAAACATCTCCTGTGTACTTCACTACAAGAGGGGAGCACGGAGGATTCCACATGAGAAACTGTTTCTGTGGGTTCAAAATTGCCATCTGGCTCAGCTGATCTTAACTGGCCTTGATTTCCTATACCTGGACAGGGGGATTTGTAAACAAAGGTGGATTTGTCCTGAATGGTTAAAAGTCAGGATTTGCAAACTTCCCCAGTGTAGTTATCTCTCAGAGGAGCACACTGGAGAAGATGAATGAGAAACTGGCTTTGTCCATTTGAAAAGGCGTATCTGGCTCAGCTGATCTTAATTGACCTTGATTACCTATACCTGGGACAAAATGGCTCATAAACAAAGGTTAATTTTTCCTGATTGGGAAGAGTCATGACTTCAAAACTTACCCATGCACTTCTTTCTCAGAGGGAGTTACAGGAGATGCCCCATGAGAAACTGGCTATATTGGTTCAAAATTCCTAATTTGGCTAACCTGATCTTAATTGGCCTTGAATGCTTACACCTGGAACATGATGGACCATAAACAAGGTTCCAAATTTCATGCATGCACTTCTCTTCAAGAGGAGCACATGGGGGAAGCTGCATGAGAAACTCGCTCTGTGTCTTCAAAATTGCCTATCTGCCTCTTCTGATCTTAACTGGCCTTGATTGCCTACACCTGGGATGGGGGGGCTCTTCAACAAAGGTTAAATTTTTCTGAACAGAAAGTGTCACGACTTCAAAACTTACCCAAGCACTTTTCTCTCAGAGGGTCACTTGGGAGGTGCCACATGAGAAAATGGCTCTATTGGTTCAAAATTGCTTATCTGGCTCGCCTGATCTTAATTGGTCTTGATTGTTTACAACTAAGATGAGACAGTTTGTAAACCAAGGTTGATTTTTCCAGAACAGTAAGAGTTATGACTTCCAAACTTAACCATACACTGCTCTCTCACAGAGGCACAACTGCATAAGAAATTGGTTCTGTCAGTTTGAAATTGCTTATCTGGCTCATCTGCTCTTAATTAGCCTTGATGGCCTACACTTGGGTCATGAAGACTTTTAAACAAAGGTTGATTTGTCCTGAACAGTTAAGAGTTAAGATGTCCAAACTTCCCAAGTGTACTTATCTCTCAGAGGGGCCCAGATTAGATGTAGCATGAGAAACTGGCTCTATAGGTTCAAAATTGCTTATCTGGCTTACCTGATCTTAACTGGCCTTGATTGCATACACCTGGAAGAGGATGACTCATAAACAAAGGTTAATTTTTCCTGAACAGAAAGTGCTACAACTTCAAAATTTATCCATGCACTTCTCTATCAGAGGGGCACACAGGAGATGCCACATGAGAAACTGGTTATGTCAGTTCAAAATTCCTTATTTTGCTCACCTGATCTTAAGTGCCCTTGATTGCCTACAACTGGGAAAGGGGGGCTCATAAACAAAGGTTGATTTTTCTGACTGATAAGAGTTATGACTTATAAACTTACCCATGCACTACTCTCTCACAGAAGCACAAGTGAGATGGTGCATGAGAAACTGACTTTGTCACTTTGAAATTGCTTATCTGGCTCATCTGCTCTTAATTTCCCTTGAATGCTATGACATGATGGCTCAAAAACAAAGGTTGATTTTTTTCCTGAATAGTAAGAGTTATGACTTATAAACTTATCTGTACACTTCTCTCTCACAATGGCACACAGGAGATGCCTCATGAGAAACTGACTCTGTAGGTTTGAAATTGCTTAGCTGTCTCACCTCCTGTTAATTGGTCATAATTACCTACACATGGGACATGAAGACTCTTAAACAAAGGTTGATTTGTCCTGAACAGTTAGGAGTTACAACTTCCAAACTTCCCCAGTGTACTTCCCTCTCAGAGAGACCCATGGGAGGTGCAGCGTGAGAAACTGGCTCTGTGGGTTCCAAATTGCCTGTCTGGGTCACCTGATCTTAATTGGCCTTGATTGTCGACACCTGTGACAAGGGCTCTTGTAAATAATGGTTGATTTGTCTTGAAAAGTTAAGAGTTACGACTTCCAAACTTCCCCCATGCACTTCTGTTTCAGAGGGGCACACAGGAGATGCCACATGAGAAACTGGCTCTGTCCATTTGAAATTGCTAATCTGGCTCACCTGCTCTTAATTGGCCTTGATTTCCTATACCTTGAACATGTAAACAAAGGTTGATTTTTTTTCTGAACATAAAAGTTACAACTTCCAAACTTCCCCTGTGCACCTCTCTCCCAGAAGGGCTCACGGGAGATGCCCCATGAGAAACTGCCTCTGTCTATTAGAAATTGTTTATCTGGCTCACTGGCTCTTAATTGGCTTTGACTGCCTATACCTAGGACCCAAGGGTTCGTAAAGAAAGGCTGATTTTTCCTGAAGAGTAAAATTACAACATCCAAACTTATCTGTGCACTTTTCTCTCACAGAGGCATTCGGTAGATGCCACATAAGAAACTGGCTCTATCTGTTTGAAATTGCTTATTTGGCTCACCTACTCTTAATTGTCCTTGATTGCCTACAGATGGGACAGGAAGGCTCTTAAACAAAGGTTGATTCATCCTTAACAGTTAAGGTTAAGACTTCCAAACTTCCCCAGTGTATTATATCTTAGAGGGGCACATGGAAGATGCCACATGAGCTGTTAGAAATTGGTTATCTGGATTGCTGGCTCTTAATTGGCCTTGATTGCCTACACCTGGGACCCAACGTCTCATAAACAAAGGTTGATTTTTCCTGAACGGTAAGAGTTACAACTTCCAAACTTACCCTTGCACTTCTGTCTCACAGGGACACTTGGGAAACTGGCTCTGTTGATTCAAAATTGCTTATCTAGCTCACCTGGTCTTAATTGGCCTTGATTGCCTGCATCTGTGACATGATGGATCATAAACAAAGTTTGATTTTTTTTTTTCTGAATGTAAGAGTTACAACTTCTAAAATTCCCCCTTGCACTTCTCTTCCAGAGAGGCACACGGGAGCCACATGAGAAACTGACTCTGATGATTCAAAATTGCCTATCTGGCTCAACTGATCTGGCTCAACTGATCTTAACTGGCCTTGACTGCCTACACCTGGGACAGGGGGCTTATAACCAAAGTTGATTTGCTGAATGGTTAAGATTTGCAACTTCCAAACTTCCCCAGTGTACTACTTATCTCTCAGAGGGACACATGGGAGATGCCACATGAGAAACTGGCTCTGTTGGTTCAAAATTGCCTATCTGGCTCACCTGTTCTTTATTGGCCTTGATTGCCTACATCTGAGACATTACATCTAGATTTCGGAAAAGTGGAGACAGCTCTTAGAACAAAGCAAAGGGAGCACTCATGGGGAGGACTCCCTTCTGAAGAGCAGAACACCATTAGAAAGAGTGGAGGGAATGCATGGCAGTATCTATATACTCAGACATGGTTTCACCTGCAGGTGAAAGAACTGGGTTGGAAAGCTTGGTGTGGCAGTACATGCCTGTAATTCTGATAGTTGGGAGTTTAAGGTAGCTTGGACTGCATGAAACTTGTAGAGAGGGAGGGAGGAGGAAGGGGGGATAGGAAAGATGGGAGAGAGGACAAGGAGATAGTGAGGGAGAGAGCAAGAATAAATTGGGACAAAAAATGAAGAAGGTTCTCCATGAGACCCGTCATCTGCTAAGGCCAAGCCCAGCAGAAACACCCTCTGCTGGGATGTGGGAGAACATACTTGGGCTCCTTTGAACACCAGGGTTCTGCAGGACATGTCCTCTCAGGAGACAGGAAACTGGTATGATGGCCTGACCCCAACCCTTAGTTGTACTCAATGGTTAGGGTCCTGATCTCACCTGGGAGCTCACTGGTGCCCAGCACAGGATTGGGACTTTACAGGCAAGACCTATGGAAATAGCTGAGTTAGACTCAGAGCCAAAAGGCACAGTCACCATCCCTCAGCCAGAGTCATTCCTGTCCCTCTGCACATGAATCAGCAAGAAAGCACACGGATCAGCAAACCAGAAGAGGTTAGGAGCTGCTGGGGTCTTCCCGGGAACAATGCTCAGTTTCAAACCATTCATGAGAACATGAGTGGGAACAATAAGAATGACTCCAGGCTGGGTCAGAGGGAGCAAAGATATCGAGACCAAAGCCAAGTTTATTCCTAGCAAGTACTAGTATTTATACCCCCAAACCAGGGAACAGCACTGCTAAACTATTTTTACAGATTTTAGGCACACACTGTGAAATCAGGAAAAACGTTGTAAAATTATAAGAAAAATAGAAGTGACACACATATTGTTTCCAAGTACAGTTAATTATAAACTGTGATCAAGGTCTGCAATCTCATTAGCAGTCTTGTTATTCCTTTGATCTACAGGTAACATGCCTCAGGGGTCTCAAGACAATCAAGGGGGGAACATACAGGAAAATACCTCTATCTACGACCATCCCGAGTTGGGTCTTGAGTCAGCCTGAGCCCCAGAATGAGCAAAAATAAGCAGGACATGTTCATATCTCACAGATAGGAAGAGGTGTTAGTCTCTCATGGACAGGGAGAGGCCTCCACCTGCAACTTCCTATTTCAGGCAGCACCTCGGCTTCCATCTCCAGGGACCAGGTCCTGGGCCTTGGCATCCCTTACAAGGAGCTCCAAGGATGCAATCTGTGTGTGTGTGTGTGTGTGTGTATGTGTGTGTGTGTGTGTGTGTGTGTGTAGATATGTGTATGTGTGTGTTTTGTGTATACGTGTTTATGTGTGTGTGTATGTGTGTGTGTGTGGATGGGAGTGTGTGTGTGTATGTGAATGTGTGGTATATGTGTGTTTGTGTGTATGTGTGTGGCATGTACGTATGTGTGTATATAGTGTGTGGCATGTGTGTATGTGTGTGGTGTGTATGTGTGTGTGTTTTCAGGATCACTATTTTATTGCTGACCTTCTGTTACATGGGTGCTGGACCCATGCAGGAGGATCATGGAAGTAATAAAGGAAGGCAGGGGCAGCTGGCTATGGAGAAGATTTCGTCTACACATAGAAACAGGTCTTCCCAGGTTGATTTCATGTGGTCACAGCTGGTGCAGAACTGATCAGGTGTCAGAATCATGAAATCAGAGAGAGGTTTGTTTTCAAAGTGTCTGAGTCTTTCTAATCAAGTATAATCTGGTGGTTATGACTTGAGACTCAGAGCTGCCTTAGAATTCAGGCTGTGTCTAACTATGTGACCTCAGAGAAGTTACTTAATCTTTCTGAGCCTGTTTCCTTGTCTACAAAGGAGAATGCAATAGTATCAGGCCTATTTTCAGTGGGTGAAGTTTCCTATGCTCAAACCTGGAAACCTAAGTTCAATCCCTGGAGCCAGTGTGTGTGTGTGTGTGTGTGTGTGTGTGTGTGTGTGTGTGTGTGTGTGTGTGTATGTGTGTGTGTGTGTGTGTGTGTGTTGTGTTGTTGCTGTTGTTGTTGTTGTTGTTGGCATGATTGGTTTGAGAAAGGATCTCCCTACATAGCTTCAAGCTGAGCTTCCTGCCTCAGTGTCTTGAGTGAATTACAAGTGTGTGTGCATTGTGGGATTTTTTCTTTCTATTTTTGCAAGCGTACTGAGCACCTATCCCTGCCTTCCTCTATATCCTCCCCAACATCCCCTCCCTTCTCCAAATCAATTCCTTCCACCCCCAGATTTTTGTATTTTTTGTGGTTTTTGCCTTTATAAACTGATGCCACCCGCCCCTTGGAGCTGCATTTCAGAGCAAGAGTTTTGGAATGTGGCCCCAGTGCACTGGTCTGTAATGAAGCTTTTTTCTTCACTCCATTTCTATGTGGCAGGTCATTGTTGGGAGTATTTCGGACCCCATAACATCTGGGGGCTTATCCGGGATCTCCCCCTCAATACATCCCACATTCTGGTCTTCGACTTCGGAGGACATCGGTCTGTCCTGCTCAGCAGGAGGGATGAATGAAAAGTTTTACTTTCTGTTTCTTCGGTGCCATCTGGGACTTCCAAAAGGCTGGACACAGAGGAATCAGAGGATTATTAGAGATGCCTGAGACTTCCTCTTGTCAGTCCTTTTGGCCTGATTGACTGACTCCCCAGTCCAGGTCCTGAATCTGTATTTTCTTGCACTTGCATTTCGAGATGTTGCCAGCCATTCATCAAGTGTCTGTGTGTTTGTGTCTGTCTCTTGTTAGTCTGGGTTCTTATCGTTGTCATTATGGGCCAGTCCTCATCTAAACCTTGCAGGTCGACTGACTCCCTTGGACTCTGTCAGTAACACTTTTCAGATTTCAGGAAGCGAGCTGCTGAGACTGGTGACACTGTCACCTCTGACAAACTTTAAATCTTTTGTTCCCAAGACTGGCCAGTCTACAAACCCGATTGGCCATCGGAGGGTTCTTCCTCTCTCCCTCTCACTTATTCTTGACAGAAGAAAATTTTTGGCCCCCATCATGGGAGCCATCTAAACCAGATCCCTTATATTTTGGCTTGGTGGTCTTTAATGGAAGACCCTCTTTCATGGCTCAAGAAGTATATTCCCCCACCTGAACAGGCCACGGCTCTTTCTGTTAGGGCCAAGGTCCCCTCACCCTCAGTACCCTCTCCCTCAGTTTCTCCCATCTTGCTCCAGATAATGATTCCAACATCCCTCCTCCATATCCTCCTTCCTCTTCTCCAAATCCTCTCCTATATCCTCCTCACCCAGACATTTCTATTCCATCTCATACTCTCTCTGGTTCCATATATCAACCACCCCAGTCTCCAAATGCCAGTCTCTTTCCTTTTCATCAGCTCCTGTCTGCTTTTAGTCCCTCCAGCAGGTCAACCACCCCAGTCCGTTCTGGTCTATACTCCTTTTACCACTTCCGATCACTACAATTGAAAGCAGCAAAACCCTTCTTTTGCTGAGAAGCCTCAGGCTCTGACTTCTCTCCTTGAAACTATCTTCCCCTCTCACCAACCTACTTGGGGTGATTGCCAGCAACTGTTGCAGATTCTTCTTATGTTGGAGGAATGTGAATGTATGGAGCGGGAAACTAAGAAATTAGTTTTGGGACCAGATGGTCAGCTTACCACAGCCCTTACCCATATAGAGGAAGTCTTGCCTTCCACCCCCCCACTCTGGGATCCAAACACCCCTCAAGGTAAGGAACATCTCCAAGCCTACCATCAGACTCTATTGGGTGGGTTCCAAAGTGCCACTTAGTGGCCCACAAATTTATCAAAGGTAAGTGAGGTAGTCCAAGGGCCAAATGAGTCACCTCAGCCTTTCTAGAACACCTTCAGGAAGCTTATCAGACATATATTCCTATTGAGCCGGAGGCACCTGAGAATAGGACAGCAATAAATACTTCCTTTGTCACTCAGTCAGCATCAGACATCAAAAAAAAGAACCACAAGATAGAAGGTTTTGAAGGAAAAAACTTGTCAGAATTGATAGAAATGTCAGTAAAGATGTTTAACAATAGGGACTCCCCAGAGGAGAAACAATTAAAGAAACTTACTAAGATTATGGTGGCATCTCAGCAACAGAGTAGGAGTAAACCTCGTCCTGGCCCAGGTCAGAAGACCAATCAGAGGAATGATAAACAAGAGGGAACCAAGAAACAAGAGAGGAAGTCACTTCGGAAAAATCAATGTGCCTACTATAAAGAGACTAGACACTGAAAGTTGAATGTCCTAAAAGGTCCCCACAAGAGGAACCCCAGAAATGGCACTGTTTTGTCTCCTGAGGAGCAAGAATGAGGAAGTGAAGGTTCAAGTCCCCTCCCGGAGCCCAGGGTAACTTTAAAAATGAAGGGGAAACCAGTGTCTTTCCTTCTAGACACAGGAGCTCAATTCTCAGTCCTGAACCAAGATACAGGACATGTTTCAGGGAATCAAATCATAATTCAGGGAGCCACAGGGTCTGAAATCTGCCCATGGACCACAAAATTCAAAGTGGACCTGGGGAGAAAGACCATCAGTCATTCCTTTATCGTGGCCCCTAATTGTCCCTACCTGCTCCTAAGATGAGACCTCCTTCACAAACTTAGGGTTACTGTACACTTCGAAGACAAAGATGTCAAAATAAACCTGCCTGGGGCCCAACCTTACCCAAGAATGGTAATGACAGTGCCCCTAGGAGAAGAATATATACTCTGTAGTTATCCTCCACTGGAAAATGAAAATCCCTTATTTAAGAAGTATCAGCAATTGTTCCCTGAAGTTTGGGCTGAATCAAACCCCCCTTGGGTTAACAAGGCACCAACCACCTATAATAGTGAAGCTAAAGAGTACAGCATCCCCTATCATAATCAAACAATACCCTATGACTAGGAAACAAGACAAGGAATAAAGGTCCATATAGACTGACTTTTAGACTCTGGGATCCTGATAAGTTGACAGTCACCTTAGAATACTCTACCTCTGCCAGTAACGAAATGAGGGACTAATGATTATAGGCCCATATGGGACCTCAGGGAAGTAAATAAGAAGGTTCAGGACATCCATCCTACTGTTCCTAACCCTTATACTTTGCTTAGCCAATTATCTCCTGGTAAGCAGATATACACATATTGGATTTGAAGGATGCATTTTTCAACCTCCCATTGGCAAAAATGAGTCAACTCATTGAGTGGATGGACTTGGAGAGAGGATTTAATGGACAGTTAACCTGGACTCGCTTGCTACAAAGATTCAAAAATTCTCCCACCCTATTTGATGAAGCCTTACTTCATCAAGTAAAAGCCAAGACTTCTGCATACAGAACTTGTAGGTAACTCTCTTACAGTGTGTGGGCAATCTCTTACTGGCTGCTGAGACTGAAGCTGAATGCCAGGAGGGCACAGAGGCTCTTCTGAGACCTCTACAGGAAAAAGTTTACTGAATATCTGCCAAGAAGGCTCAACTCTGCCTCAAACCAGTAACCTACTTAGGCTACAACCTTTGAGAAGGTAAGCAGACACTCTTCCCGGCTCACCTTCAAGCTATGAAAATCCCTGCCCCTACTTCAAAGAGACAGATAAGAGAATTTTTAGAGGCGGTGGGATATTGCAGGCTGTAGATCCCTAATTTTGCAACATTGGCAAAGCCCCTTTATGAAGCAACTAAAAGGGAGAAAGAGACTTGTACTTGGGGACCTGAAGAACAGCAGGCATTTGAGTCCCTCAAAAGGGTCTCGGCACCGGCACTCACTAATACTACCCGACATTCACAAGCCATTTTATCTGTTTGTGGATGAATGGGAAGGAATAGCCAAAGGAGTTTTGACTCAGAAGCTGGGCCCCTGGCAGAGACCAGTTGCCTACCTCTCAAGGAAACTAGACCCCGTAGCCTTGGGTTGGCCAAATTGTTTGAGAGCCATTGCAGCCACTGCCGCGCTGGTTAAAGACTCAGATAAGCTGACCCTGGGTCAAGACCTGTTGATTACTACCTTACATGCAATGGAAGTTCTCTTAAAGTGTCCACCTGACAAATGGATGACAAACGCCAGAATTACTCAGTATCAGACACTGCTTCCTGATCAGCCCCACATTCAGTTCCATCACATCTCAGCTCTCAACCCGGCTACCCTGTTGTCAGAGACAGACCCTGAAAAGGAAATACCCCATGATTGTGCTGAGACCCTTGAACATATTCAAGGGCTTCGATCTGACCTCACAGACGAGCCACTGAAACAACGGGAATTAGAACTGTTCTGTGATGGGAGCAGTTACATCAAGGATAGAACCAGGTATGCAGGAGCAGCAGTAACCACTGCAAATAAACTAATCTGGGCTGAGTCTCTACAGACAAGAACTTCCACTCAGAGAGCTGAACTGACAGCGCTGACAAAGGCCTCTGCTCACAGAGGGAAATGAGCCAACATCTACACGGACTCAAGGTATGCCTTTGCCACGACCCATGTACATGGGGCAATTTACAGAGAACGGGGACTCCTGACTGCTGAAGGAAAAACAATTATAAACAAACAAGAGATACTGGCCCTCCTGACTGCCATCTGGCATCCAACAGAGTTGGCCATTATCCACCACCCCGGACACCAACAAGAGGATACTCTCGAGACTAGAGGAAACCGGCTAGCAGATATGGCAGCTAGACAGGCAGCAGAACAAAAGACTGACTACCTAGCCTTATTACCGGCCCTCCCCTTGCCCCAGAGGCCCCATTATACATCAGAAGAGAAATATGAAGCACAGGAACTAAAAGCCCAAAAGAGTCCACAAGGATGGTGGGTATTACCTACTAACAGACTTTACCTACCACAACATCTTGGAAGGAGTTTTGACTCAGAAACAGCTCCATGATAGTGCCCATTTGGGAACTACTAAATTGATTGAACTATTAAGGAAAGGATGCAAATTCAAAAACATGGACTGTATAACTGAGGATCTGGTTGCCAGGTCCCAGGTACGCCAACAGACTAACTCAGCTCCAGGTAAGGTGCCACTAGGGAATCGGAAATGAGGGACAGAACCAAGTAGATGGTGGGAGACAGATTTCACTGAAACCAAACCAAGAAAATATGGATATCAATATTTACTAGTGTTAGTAGATACATTTTCAGGATGGATAGAAGCCTTTCCCTGTAAGGATGAGAAGGCCAGGGATGTTACTAATAAGCTCTTAAAAGAAATAATTCCTAGGTTCGGGCTCCCCCTAGTGATAGGATCAGATAAGGATTATCCAAGACATTGGGGATAAATTGGGAATTGTGCTTATCATCCCCAAAGTTCTGGTCAGGTAGAGAGGATGAATCAGATACTCAAGGACACTTTAACTAAATTAACCTTGGAGACTGGCCTAGGCTGGGTCGACCTCCTCCCCTTTGCCTTACTAAGGGCCAGATGCACCCCCTATGTAAAGGGAATTGCACCTTTTGAGATTCTATATGGAGACCTCCCCTCTCTGGTCCCCAGGTTGAGGGATGAAATGTTGGCTGATGATAATTTGCTCCAGTCTGTCCAGACGTTACAACAGACACAGGACATCATTTGGCCTCAAATAAAAGCCGCCTTGACAGCACCCTTGACTCCTTATCTGTATCAGCCAGGAGACTGTGTCTGGATCAAACAACACCAGACCAAGACACTCGGACCTCACTGGAAAGGACCATATACTGTAATATTGACAACCCCTTTGTAGTCAAGGTAGACGACATAAAGACTTGGATCCACCATTCACAGGTAAAACAAACTGCCCTGGCAGAGACTTCAGGAAAATGGACCGTACACCCACATCCAAACCAGGATCCCTTCAAATTAAAACTATACAGACAGGACTGATTCTTCTGACTCTCCACCTCACATTGGTCAAAGGCTCCTATGGCCACAACACCGTAACTGGGAGATTAGAAACACACCAACTGGACAAGTCCTCAAGGCTACACCCCAACTCGATAACCAGCTTAAGATAAAAATAGATGTGGTTGATCTATGGCCTGGCATAGGTCCCATTGGGAATTTCTGCCACCCCAGTCCTGATCCCATTGCTCATTGGTACAGGAATAGCTGGGTCTTTGGCTTTAGGGACTGCCTCACTGGTAATAGGAGATAAAAACCTTAAGATTTTTTTTTTTTTTTTTTTTTTTAGGGAGCAAAGGAGGTTTATTTAGCTTACGGTTCCAGAGGGAAGGTACAGTCTCTCAAAGCAGAGGTAGCATGGCTGGCTGGCCAAAGCTGGAGGAGGCTAAGTCACTGCAGACATCTTGGAAGCTGAGAGCTGCAAGACTGCTTGCTGCAAAGGCAGACTTCTCCTGGAGGTAGGGTGTGACTAATCCACCTCAAGGCCCACCCCTTGTGACTGCCTTCCTCCAGCAAGGCTCCACCTCTCAAGGTGCCATGACCTTGCCAAACACATGAGACTGTGGGGGACACATTTCAAACCATGACAGTGATAGAGCAGGTAACATTGGCCTCTGGCCTCCACACATGCGCACATGGATAAGTACACCTGTGTACACACGTGCACATGCATGCATACAACTCACACACTATATACACATGCACACACACACACACAAGGAAAAACCTTAAGATTCTTAATGAACAAATAGATAAAAACCTGGGTCAGCTACGGGATTCAATAGAGGAACTGGAAACAACAGTTGACTTCCTGGCTGAAATAGTGTTACAAAACAGAAGAAGCTTAGATCTCTTGTTTCTAAAGGATGGGGGGGTCTATGTATAGTTGTAGATAAAAAATGTTGTTGGGGGCTGGAGAGGTGGCTCAGGGGTTAAGCCTCTGCCTTGCAGGCGGAAGATCCTGAGTTCGGATCCTAGACCCCACGTATAGATGCCAGGCGGAAGCGGGGGCGGCCTGCATTTCTGGTCCTGGTAGGGCAGAGCCTGTGAATCCTGGGGCAGAGTAAACAAGGAGGTGGAGACATCCATGGTTGTTCCAGAATTCGCCCGTGGTTCTACACACACACACATGTGCACACATGCACACACGCATACACGCGCAATTGAATAAATAATTAAAAAAATTTAAAAAAAAAGAAATGTTGTTGGTACTCAAACCGCTCGGGCATACTTAATTAGACTTTACAATCTCCCAAAGAAGACCTCAACAAAAGAGAAAGAGAACGCCAAAACAATTACAATTGGTATGAGAATCTATTCTCCTGGTCCTCTTGGCTGACAATTTCATTAACTGCCATAGCAAGTCCACTGATTCTTTTCTTATTAACCCTTACTGTTGGCCCTTGTATACTTAACTGTTTTCTTAAATACATTAGAGAACATATTTCCACTGTTAGATTGATGGTTCTATGTACCCAATATTCCCCAATGAGTAACCCTAATTATCTAGAGGACAAATCAATGACTTGATTCAACTTAGTAGAAGAAGCAGGGGCTGGAGAGGTGGCTCAGGGGTAAGCCTCTGCCTTGCAGGCAGAAGGTCCTGAGTTCAGATCCTGGACCCCACGTATAGACACCAGGTGGAAGCGGGGGTGGCCTGGGTTTCTGGTCCTGGTAGGGTGGAGCCTGTGAATCCCGGGGCAGAGTAAACAAGGAGGAGGTGGAGGCGCCCATGGTGGTTCCCGAATTCGTCCGTGGTTCTACACACACACATACATGCACACACACGCACACCATACATGCATAATTGAATAAATAATAATAAAAAAATTTAGTAGAAGAAGAGGAAAATGAAAGAAGGAATACTGAATAAAATAAAATTTAGCTAATGTGTGCTTTAAAATAGGTTACCTAATAGAACTAATATGGCTTCTGCTCCTGTAACCCAGTTTGCTGAACTTGGCTTTAGAAAGAGAAAGTGCTGAATTGCTATTCAGGCCTTTGCTCGGATCTATGGTAATCACAAACTAAAAACAAGTCAACCATGACCTGGGAATGGCCTGTTATTTACAGTTCTCAGAAGACAAATTGTTAAAATAATAGCCAGGTGAATGTACAGTGAACCAGACTTTTGTGTTTTTTGTGGTTTTTGCCTTTGTAAGCTGATGCCACCCACCCCTTGGGGCTGCACTTAGAGCAAGAGTTTTGGAATGTGGCCCCAGTGCACTGGTTTGTAATAAAGCTTTTTTCTTCACCCAATTTCTAGTGTGTCATGTCATTTTTGGGAATATTTCAGACCCCTTTACAGCATCCAAATAAATAAATAAATAAATTTTAAAAATACTTAAAATTAGGCTGAGGATGTAGCTCATTGGCAGAACACTTACAGTTCAATCCCCAGCAGTTCATACAAAAAAGAACAAAACATAACCCTTTGGGCCAGCAAGACAGCTCAGCAGGCTAAAGTACCTGCTCAAAAACCTGGCAACAGCCTTCTTTCTGTCCCTTCTCTTTCTGTCAAATAAATGAGTAAAACTTTTAAAAATACTTTAAATTGTAAAATTAACATGTAATATTAAAATATGTAATTAATTAAAATACAGATGGTTTTAGAAGGATGTCCTGTGTGAATGAAGACAAGAAGCCACAGAGAGAGTTGGGACAGACTTTTACACAGAGGCTGACCTGAGGGAGACCTGACCCTAAAGGGCTCAGGGTACCTTGACTTGGAGGGAGACAGATGCTCTCTCCACCTATGTGGGCTGAGCCAGACCAGGGAGGGAAATGCAAGAGAATTCTGGAATCCTGTAGACTTCTGACACTACCTTCCAACTGCCACCTTTGACCTAATATGAATACACATTGCTATTTAAGGAATTATTATTTTTGTTAGGCATGATAAAGGCATGACAGTTATATGACACCAATGTCTACTGACAACACAGGCTGAAATAAATGATACCATGTCTGGATTCTCAGTGATGCAACAGGAGTAAGACCATGAGACAGTGAGGAACTGGCCAATGAGGACAACGGGGAACTCAGTGACATCATGCTCTTTTAATGTTAGGCAGTTTTAGAGCAGTCAGGCTGGGATGGTCTCTGAAGGTCTTAGAAGGCCTCCCTAGGGCTGGGGTTACCCTGAAGGAACACATCCTTCGCAAACTTCTCTAACTCTGTATCCATGAAAGGATTAGAGATTAGTTCTCCACTGTACCTAAGCCCCCTACCTTGAGGTTGGGCACAAGATCAGCTGGGTTGGGCCTCATATGAACACATCAATGAGACAGAGATAAACAAAAGCTTCAATTAGGTTTGCAGAAACTGGAGCTAACCAGTGAGGGTATAAACATTCCAGAGCCTGGCAGCCATCTTTGGTGCCCGCCCCTCATGGCACTCTACATGTCCATGAGTCTGTTCTTTCTCTCCTCCAATAAACTCTGCCTTAATCCTCTCTGGGTGCTCTGGTTTCAGTCTTCTACTCCCAAACATAAGAACCTGTATACATACAGACTTCAGGAGAGTGATCCCACATTTGGAAGGTGTGATTTAGGCAGTTTTAGGTCTTCCTAGATCATCCCCAGGGCTGAGATTACCCTGAAGGAACACACCCTATTGATCTGGAAGAACTACTCTAACCCTTCACAGAGATGGAGTTGCCAACGTCTCCCAACCCTCTGTTCATGAAAGGATATGGAGATTAGTTCTCTACTGGAGATAATCCCTACCTTGAGGTTGAGCACACAAGATCAACTGGGTTGGGCCCCAATATGAATAGACCATTGAGAGGTAAAGGATCGAAAGCTCCAATCAGGTTTCCAGAAACTGGAACTAACCAATGAGGAGAAATCACCCTTCCCAGGGTCTGCCTAAGCCTATAAATACCCCTGACCCTGGCAGCCATCCTAGGCTTCCTTACCCTTCATGGGACTCCATGGCTAGAGTCTGTGAATTCCTTTCATTTCCATTGCTCCACATGGATTCCATGCCTGGTGTTGCAGTTCGCTTAATAAGTTGGCATGGGGCTGGTGCTTTCTAGAAGCCATTCTGGAGAGAGTTCGGGGGCATCTAGGGGTCACGGCTGTCTGAGAGGAGGAAGGTTCACTTCGGCCCCCGGCTTTATCGAGCTCAGTCCATAGTCACCATAGCCTGTTACAGGAACCCGTGAGGCCACAGACGAGTCCACACGTCCCACCCACATCAAGGGAAAGCAGAGTGGAACTTCCCTCAGGTGGGGAAGGATGGACTGGAAGTCTGGAAAGGGTGGAGCCTTAAGTGCTTCATCAAGGACATGCCCATAAATGACATCACTTCCTATCTTGCTGGGCTCCACCTCTTCTTAAAGGGTCCACAGCCCCCACAGACACCTCTGGGGACCAAGTTTTTACCTGTGAGTCTTTGGGGATCACTTTCAAAGCACAGAAAGAGTTCTGCATGGAGTTGTGATGTGTCTTGAAGAGCCTTAAAATGTAATATCTGAATGGAGATGCCTGGCTTGTGGGGAAGCTGTGTGTCCCCAAGGCTATGACATTTAGGAAAGGGTGAGGGGTGAGCAGGTGGGGCACAGGGAGTTTACTGTTGTTTTCAGTATGTTGTTACATATGGCAGCTACCAATAACTCTGCAGTAACAGATACCCAACCCTAGATCCATCAAACCTTGACGATTTGCCAATACACGGGTGAACTGGAACTGTGGTAAGCAACACAAAGGAAGCCCCTCTTGCAATTCAGGATCAACCCCACTGAGGCTCTGATTTTTTTAACCCAGCCAGTCTCAAGAAAATTTACAAGGGGGTGCAAATCCAAAGACCAGGCTTAGTGACAGTCTCCTTCTTGGCTCCGTTATCTTAAATTCTTATTCCCTGAACAAATGCTTCTCGGGAAGGCTGTTATATTCCTTAAGATAGAAAACTGTCAGAACCAGCTCACCTTCTTTTTGTTTAAACAAGATGTGTGTAATTACATGTGTAACCCATCTTTTAGGGCTTCTAGGTTCATTGCTGGTGGTGAGCCAGGACCCTCTGATCTGAGTATTAAAAATATCCACTTTTTTAGGGGCTGGAGAGGCGGCTCAGGGGTTAAGCCTCTCTGCCTTGTAGGTGGAAGGTCCTGAGTTCGGATCATAGACCCCACATATAGACCCTGGTCCTGGTAGGGTGGAGCCTGTGAATTCCAGGGCAGAGTAAGCAAGGAGGAGGTGGAGGCGGTCCATGGTGGTTCTCGAATTCGTCCATGATTCTACACACACACACACAAAATTGAAAAAAAAATCCACTTTTTATTCAGCATTTGCATCTGGATTTTCATTCCTGGCTGTCACCCCACATCAGAAAATGTTTGTTTGTAGCATTTTATTTATATGAGAAAGAGGAGGAGGGGTGGGGTTCCTACATGAATGCTGTGGTGCACAAGTAGAGGTCAGAGGAAATTTTCAGAAGGCAGTTCTCTTCTAATGCCATGTGGGTGTCTGGGAACTGAACTCAGGATGGTCAGGTTTTCCAGCAGGTGCCTTCCTCTCCAAGCTATCTTACCAGCCCCTATTTGTTTTGAAACAGGTTCTCATTATGTTGCCCAGACTAATCCTGAACTATCTACCGATCCTCTTGCTTCAGCCGCCGAAGTGCTGCTGATAGAGTCTGGAAAATTTCCGACTTGGGAACAAGAACCACAACTGGACTGAAGCTGATGGGATTTAAAAAGTTCACCAAGCCCCAGAGTGCATTCAGAAGCAGCAATACTTTGTAGCCACCAAATGGATGGAGAATGGATAGCTCCAGCTTAGAGATGGGGTAACCTCCCCCTTATCTCCCACCCCGGAGTGCCTACCTCCCCACAGTTAGCATGGCATAAGGGAAATGAATAAATAACAAAAAAAAAGACCTTAGTGGGTAGTAAACCAACAGCAAAAGCCAAAAGAGCAACAGGCTGATTTCTTTAGCTACAATAAGTCAAAGGATTGTTAAAAAGCAACAAGTTTTTCCTATTCTTTCTCCTCTCCCTCTCCTGATTCCATTCTTAGCATCAGGGAAGGGGAAAATGGGGAATGGAACCGAGGATCTGTTTGAGGCCTAACTCATGTTTCTTGGTAGGTTTTTACTTCCCCTTCCATGTTTGTCTGCTTTCTACTTATTGGTTTCTACACTATACCTCATTCGCTTGCACACACCAAGCCAAGAGTCTTTTCACAACCTGAGCCAGTTTGCAGAGAAAGAGGAGAAAGAGGCTGTGGAAGATTGATTCTATCCCCTAGACTTTCTGGAGACAGACTCTGGATAGGCTTCTTCCTCTAGCAGGGAACTCACAGGACTACCCGTAGCTCCAATCCTGGTGACCTGCTGTTCTAAGACTGGAAAGGCCGAGGGGACCTGAAAGGCTGAGCACCTACAAGACTCTGCTTGCTGCTGCAGGCAGAAACTCCCTTTTTCCTCAGTTTCTGAGTCTCACAGCAGCAGCAGCCAGGAAATCCTTCTTGCTCTGACTACTGCTCGTGTCCTCTGAGATCTCTGCTTTTGACTGCTCTCTGGAGAGTGCAGAGCTTAACACTTTTCAGAGCTGTGACAGTTCCAGAGCTGCAACACTTGTGGCAAGCTCTCTGCTAGCATCTCACGGAATTACCACCCTATTTCACAGATGGAGAAAGTGACACTCGGATATAGAGAAGCTTGGGCTAGAGAGATGGCTCAGGGGTTGAAGCCTCTGTTTCACAAGCAGAAGAACCTAAGTTCAGATCCCAGACCCCAAGTTAAAACACCAGATGGAAATGAAGGTGGCCTGCACTTCCAGCCCTAGAAGGCAGAGCCTGGGAAATCCCAGAACAAAACAAAGAAGAGGTAGAAGCAATCCAGGATGACTCTGAAGTTACCTTAGGTCTCCACAGGCACACACAGTGCCCTCTGATACACACACACACACACACACACACACACACTCGCTCACGCGGAAAAAAAAATACAATAAGATGTTCCATCTCATACTTAGAAAATGGATGTTTCCTCCAGCATGTGTGAAATATTAACAAAAAAACTATTCCCTATGTCATAAGACAAATCTCAGCAATTATTGCAAAAGTAAAACTCTCTGGTTACAAACTGTAAAGTTGGGCTTATCACAGGAGTGTAGTATCTATCTGTCCACCTTTGCCTTATGTTACCAAAAAAAAAATCAATTTTTATTCCACTGTCACCTGTTGATCAGTTGCACCAAGGTTCCAGGTGTTATAGTAAAACTCACAGTTTCCTGAAAGGCTGCCTCCCCACAACAGGCAAAGCCACCCATGAAGTGACCTTCTCCTGTAGTAGTGGTTGAGCATTTGCCATTGACATAGTAGAAGGCTTTGCAACCTCTCCATAGTCACTTGGTTGGGGGAAAAAGGAAGAGATTCCTCCTGGGGCAGAAAACAAGCACTTAGATGCCACCAAAATCTTTCTCTTTCTGACAGGGTCTATGTAACTCAGGCTGGCTTTGAACTTGAACTTGCTATGTAGCCTAGGATGGTCTTGAACTTTTAATCCTCCTGCCTTCACCTGCTATTACAGGCATGCACCACTATAACTGGTTCATGCAGTGCTGGTAATAAACACAGGAATTCTCCATGGTAGGCAAGTACACTGAGCATGCATCTATATCTATATCTGCCTATCTATCTATCTATCATCACCAAGATCTTAAGCAGGGCAGAAATTTAATGTGTATATAAGATTTATAAGACAATTTGATATATATAAGAAAAAAATTCTTGAGAAATTGTGTCATTCATTATCCTACAGCCACCCAGCTAGGAAGTAGAATAGTAGAGATTTTGAACTCATCTTTTTCCCAACTAGCAATTTAGAGTCCTCCCACATATCCCCTACACACAGACACGCCACACATACACACACCTAACAGGAAAACTGCCCCCTGCTTCAGAGAAAGGCAATTGTCCAAGGTGTTAGACTTGAGGCCAAATTCACTATGTGTGTGGCCCCGAAGTTCCGAGGGCTGCAGGGGTAAAGCAGGGGGCTTGGCGGGCTTAGGTGAACCCTCCCTGTCCCGTCTGACTCTGAGCAAGCCTACCACAGAGACTAAGGAATGCTTAGACTGGCTTGGCAAGCCCACGCGACAGCCTCTGTGAATCCTGAATGTCAAGAGATGAGAAACCCGGGGCTCTCAGAAGTGAAGATTCTGAGCCACGGGTCCTCAACAGAAAAGGAGGAGCCAGGGCTTCAACCTGAGGCTCTGATGCCACGTGCAGGTGTGCCTGCCATTGAGCATGACCCAGGGGTTCACAGAGCAGAGCCCTAAGGACGCGGCTCAGTGCTAGATAGGGGGCTCCCCGGATCTGATGCGCGCAAGCCTTCGCTGCGCTCTGCACCTCTTGGCGGAGGGACCGCTACTATTTCGGTCGGCGAAGCAGGGGCCGCTCAGGGGCGGGGGCGGGGCGGGGCGTGGCCTGGGCCCGGGGGCGGGGCCTGGGCCCGGGGGCGTGGCGGAGGGGGAGGGGGGCCGTGCCGCCATATTCGCTCCCGCCGGGACCCCGCGGCGCAGCCAGCATGAGTACCGCTGCCTTCCACATCGCCACCCTGCTGGAGAAGATGACGTCCAGCGACAAAGACTTCAGGTGCGCTCCGCCCCGCCCCTCGGAGCCCCGGGGCCTCCTCCCCGGGGGTCGCCCTCCTGGGCCAGCCTCATGCTGCTGCAGCCCCCAGAACAGTCTTGCAGAAGTTCGGGCCCTCCTAGGCTGGGACCATCCGGCCTCGCCTCGACCCCTCTGCATCTCCTCGCCCACTTCTCTGTCGGTTCCCTGCTCTTCTCTGTCCATCCCCCAAGGCCCTCTACGTTGGACACCCCCAGGCCTCTCCTTCGGATTCCTGCGTCGGCCTTTCTGACCCCCATCGAAACCGCCCCCCTTCCCAGTACGCTCTGTTCTGTCCGCAGGTCACTTCCCAGTCCGCCCCTCTCCCTGTCTGCATTTCCCTTCCCTACCCCCCCAAGGAGAGTGCTGGGCTGAACCTGGTTTGCTAACACCAGATCGCCCTTTCTCCTGTCCCCCTCTCCTCTCCACCCCTAGAATCACAGAAGCAGCTGCAAAGAACTATGGGAACATCTGATACAGTCCTTTATCTTAGGCAGAAATTGAGGCCCAGGGGCCAGGAGTTGGCCCATAATCCCAGAGTCAGTTCTATACCCTTCAAGTTCACGGAACACTACACCCACTCAGTGAACATTCTGTCACAGATAGGGCTGAGGTTCAGTGGGTGCGATCACAAAGGGAGGATCAGGTCTGTGTAATAAATACAGAGGTGGACGTCACAGTGAGGCTCTTTGAATCCATTTGTTACAGGGGAGAGGACCTAGGCTCATGAGGTCGGACCCTCCTGCTGTGTCTTGGACAGATTCCTCGGCACCCCCCCCTTGAGCCCCAGGTTGTAGTAGGGCCCGCCAAGCCTCCGGCGAAGCTTTAGATCCTGGGACCAAGGAGGTTACTCCAACTCTGAGCCTTGCCTCCTGTTTGTGGTTGGTATCTATGCTGTACTTGGGCACCATGTAAGGGTTTCATGATTGGTTACAACTGTTGATCCCGCAGAAGAAATCCTTCCCCTCTCCTCTCCCCTCCAGCTTCGGCTTGGACCCCAGAATCTCCCCTTCACTGCTAACCCAGAGTGCTTGTGGACCCTGAGTGCTTTGAGGCACCTCCCTCTGTGTTTCTGCTGTGTCACTTTTGGTCTCCTGTTGGTGGCCCAGAGCCTGTACAAGGAGACGGGGTAGGTAGGCACTAGCAAATGTTCCCCGGCTCCAAACTCTTCCGGTTCTCTAGAGGTCTGGAGTGGGCTTTGGCTTGCCCACAGTCACATGATCTGCTAGAGCTGAAGGGATCTGTGTCCCCCGCCTCCTGTCCAGTGTCTGGGATAGTTGGAGGGGTTGGCCCTGCTGCCCTGGGGCCCTAGAAGCCCTTTCAGCCTGTCCCTGCCAGCAGCATCCAGGACACTTAAAACCACCCTGTGCATATGAGCATGGTGTCTATTTTTAAAGTCTGAATACCAGGGGGCTGAGTCCCCCAACCAGCTGTTCAGGCGCCATGTGGCCCAATGTTCTAGCAGAGTTGCCTCTCCGATGACTGGAGACTGTGGACTATATTTCCTGGAAGGGAGTAACTGACCTGGGGGTTCCAGTCAGGGGGCAGGAAGCCTTGACTTTTGTGGGGCCTGGGGCTCTGACATGGAAAACCAGCAGACTCCAGAGATCGGGTAGGAATTTCCAGATCATTTTGTGGTAACTCGAGTGGATTTTGAGAAGTCAGGAGATCTGTCTGATTTTCCCCATTTGCTGTGCAATTGGTCTGAGTCTATTGTGTCATCTGCTTCCTGAGTCCATTGTCCCATTGAAGGACCATCCCTCCAAAGATGCTGTGGAAGAGGGGCAGAGAAAAGTGAGACTACACAAAGAGGCAGTCGGCCAAATTTTACCCCATTGCTGTGTGCAAGACCGCTACATTGCCCTAAAGCCCAGCTTCTGTTCTAAAGTTCTTGCCTTTCAAAGAATCCTCATACAAACATGTATACTGTGATAGTCTTTCTGAGACCGGATACTCGCAGGAATTTGAGGGGTGTCTGAAATGCTGAAACCTAATTTTTAAGCAGTTTGGCACCAGCTTTCTCCTGCTGTCACCTTCCCCCAAGTCTCTGCAGGCTGTTCTCTGTTGAGTTTGGAGTGTCGGAGATGAATCTGATCCCCTCCCCGTGTGAGTGTGTGTGTGTGTGTGTGTGTGTGTCTGCCTGCCTGCCTGTTTGTCTGTCTGTCTGCCTATCTGTCTGCCTCTCCCTCTTTTCTCCTAGTGGCCACTTTTTAGCACTGCACTAGAGAAAAGAACCCTGAAGTGGACAAGTAGGCAGGTGTGTATGCAGATAGGTCAAAGTGATTGACGTCTTCCCCGAAGCTGGAACATTTGAACTCATCTTTTTTTTTTTCTTTTTTTTTTCTTTTTTTTTTTATTTATTCAATTGTGCATGTGTGCATATGTATGTGTGCAAGCGCGTCTGTGTGTTTAGAATCACGGATGAATTCGGGAACCACCATGGACGCCTCCACTTCCTCCGCCCCAGGATTCACAGGCTCCGCCCTACCAGGGCCAGAAACTCAGGCCGCCCCCGCTTCCGCCTGGGATCCGAACTCAGGACCTTCCGCCTGCAAGGCAGAGGCTTAACCCCTGAGCCACCTCTCCAGCCCCTGAACTCAGCTTTTAATGGATGAATAGGAATCAATAGGTAGATTAGGCAGGAGGGCCATCATCACGGTCTTCAGGCCCATCTGGGACCCAGGGACCCAGCAGAAATTCAAAAAAGCTCAAATCCAAACCTCTTTGCCTTACCTTGGCCAGGAGGTCATTCGGGGCAACCAGGGCATCCCCTTAGTTTCCAGTTCAGCCTCCTGCCTTCTCCCAGCAGCTTCTGCTGGGCTCTATGAAGCACTGGGTCTGGGTCGGAAAGGTAAGGGCTGGGGCCCCATTCCTTGGGAGGCTGGTTTTACCCCCAGGAGATCTGGAGGAGGGCTCTTGATGGACCAACCTGGACAGAAAGCAAGGCATTTCCTAAAGCCCACCTCTCTCTGGGACCCTCAGCTTAAAACCATCTGCCTCTGCTCCGGCTAGTTTTCCCTCCACTTTCAGATGCCTGCAGGGGCCAGGAGTGGGCAGAATGCCCAGTAGAGACAGGCACAGCTGTGACTTGCCGTCACTGCCACCAGGAACCCAGCTGTATTCAGATCTTTCGTTACTGAGAGTTATAAGCCACTATTTTTTTTTTTAATTTTGGAAAAGTTGTGTGTGTGTGTGTGTGTGTGTGTGTGTGTGTGTGTGTGTGTGTGTCAGTGTGTCAGAGGGCACTGTGTGTCCTTGTGGAGGCCTAAAAGCAACTTCAGGAATCATCCTGGATTGCTTCTACCTCTTTTTTGCTTGGTTCTATGGTTTCCCAGGCCCCACCTACCAGGGCCAGAAGTGCAGGCCGCCGCCAGTTTCTGCCTGGCGTTTTCACATGGGATCTGGCATCCGAACTCAGGACTTTCTGCTTGCGAGGCAGTGTTGTAACCCCAGAGCTATCTCTCCAACCCAGAAGTCACTATTTTTTATGTTAAATTTCCCTGTGTTCAGATGCTGCCAAATAATCCAATATGGAGAGGAATACTTGTAAACCGACTGTGTCTGAGGGCTGTCAGTTGAATCTCTGCTCTGCCCTCTTAATTTCAGTGGGAATAGTGCCCCCACGTGACCCGTGCACCCCTACTGTCCATTGACTTCCAGCTCAAACTCCCAAATGCTGGAGCTGGGGCAGCAGGCCTTTGTTACTGAGGTGGGTGAAACCCCAGGCCCGTCAGCATATGATTGAGGCCACTGGCTTTCAGAGTGTCGTCCTTGACTTCAGTCATCATCTAGGAACTTGAAAATGCATGTTCTTGGGTTCTGGTTACAACCTGTGGACCGAGAGGCCAGGAATAGACCCAGACAAGATTCAGATCCTTGCCAAAGACAGTGCCTTTCTTGGTTATATGTTGTGGGGTGGACGGCCTCTTCCCCTTGTGTGGTAGAGGTGCTTCTTGCCTGAATCTGACTTGGTCATGAGGTTTCTGTCCTGAATTCTGGTGTCCCCAAGGCCTCCTATGAGATGGGAATGATGTAAAGGACCATTTATTGAACGCTCACTCCGGGCACCCACAATCCCATGAGCAAGGCAGGCCTTTGTTCTCATGCTCATTTTTCAGACGTGTAAACTAAGGCTCAGAGGGGAAGTGATTCACCCAAGTTCCTGTTTACATAAATGGCATCGGTGAGAGCCCCCTCCCCACACTCTGAGGCCTAAGCATTTAACCAGTTCTCTCATTCCTAATTTCCCACCTTGTGCCAGCTGGCATCGTGAATCCCTAGGTCGCATTAGGGTGACCCAGTCCTGCCCACAGCACTGACGATCCTGAGGTTCACTTGTAGAGACCTCAGATACTACACAGGGACTGGGAACTACTGGACACCTGCCCTCCTGCCCCCAGGTTCATGGCCACCAGTGACCTGATGTCTGAGCTGCAGAAGGACTCCATCCAGCTGGACGAGGACAGCGAGCGCAAGGTGGTGAGGACGTTGCTGCGGCTGCTGGAAGACAGGAGTGGAGAGGTGCAGAACCTAGCTGTCAAGTGGTGAGTGTTGTAGATGGGGAGCACTGGGGGACAAGAAGGAAGGCCTCTGCTCTTGGGCTGCAGTCCGTGAGAATTGCTGGGCAGCTCGTGGAGCCACAGTAGAGTTAGACAGAGACTCAGCCAGTCTCCCAGGATAGACCCTGAGCCAAGGGTTCAAGGTTACGTAGAAGGCAGTTCAGGAGAGGAAGTAGGGAGACGAGGAGGCAGGAGGGGGGAGGACAGTCTTGGTAGGCAATGCTCTCCAGCAAGTGACCACCATAGTGGGACTGTGCTTTTTAATTTGGAGAAGTAGGATGTAGACATGATCTAGATACACTCTATACATATATGACATTGTCAAAGAATAAATAAAATGCATTATTTAATTTAAAAAGCTTACCATTATTACCTTGGCTTTTTGAGGCTGGGTCTCACTATGTTCGCAAGGTGACCCTCGTCCTTAATCGCCTTAGGGGGAGCAGCATTGTGGATGCTGGCTGTCATGCTTCTCTGAGTGCAGCTTTCAGCCATATGTGTGGTCTGTGTGACTCAGCAGAAGACAGTCTCCTTGGAGTTATCCCACCTAAAAGGGTCTTAATTTGCCAGTTGTCAGTCATGGCTAGGGCTGCTCCTGGCATCGAGGGGCAGCCAGTCACTGGTACCTCCAGCCTAGATGCAGATGCTGGCAGCTGAATGCCAGGCTGGCATGCACCAGAGTAAAGGCTGAGGGGGGAGAGAGGAATGGAGGGGAACAGGAGGTGAGAAAGCTGTGTGTGGATGCCATCAATGTCTGAGGACCACTCCTGAAGTGGTGACTCTCGACCTCTACAGGACATTGAAATCACTCAGAGGTCAGGCACAGAGCACACTCTTGTAATCCCAGCACTGAAGAGAGTAAGGCAGGGGGAATCCCAGGTTTGGGGCTAGCCTGGGCTACATGCTGAGATCAGGAGAATTAAAAAACATAATTCATTATCTAGGCCACACGTCATACGAATTTACTTAAGAATGTAGTTTTAAATGTCTTTGTTCATTCGAATCCCCTGGAGACCCGTTGCCTGGAGATCTGAGTGAACCCCATCCTTCTGCAGCCCCAACAACCACAAGTACGGGGTTGGGGAAGCTAGGCTCTCAGGCTCAGACTGACAATCGTTATCAGGAACTAGCTAGCAGGCTCTTTCGCACATCCCAACTGTGTCTCTGCAAACCCAACACTCTGGGTGGCACAGCGGTCGTCTTTACTAAAGATCCTAGAAGATATGGACACACGCCCAGAAATGAGAACTGGTGCCTTGCGGCACTGTAGACCCATATTTTAAAATGAAAACATGAGGATGCACCCCTTTTTTTAACAAGACAGAGGGTCCCTTGTTGAGCGGGGACCCTTTTCTTCTGCACCTGTGACCCAAGAAACGTGAGGGGGTAGATTCAGACTGAGCCTGGGACTTTTAGAACTTTCTCCCTCTCTCTTAGCCTGGGTCCTCTGGTGGGCAAAGTGAAGGAGTACCAGGTGGAGACTATCGTGGACACACTCTGTGCCAACATGCGGTCAGACAAGGAGCAGCTCCGGGACATCGCTGGCATCGGCCTCAAGACGGTTCTCTCAGAGCTGCCACCCGCAGCCACAGGTGCCAGGCCCCTAGGACGCATGCAACACTGCTGTTCATCTTAGTGCAGGGTTCCATTCCCTTCCTCCCTTTTTCCCTCCCTCCCTCCTTTTCTCTCTCCCTCCCTTCCTGGTCCTGGAGGTCAAACCCAAAGACTTGCATAGGTTAGGCAAGTGGTCCGCCACTGAGCACTGAGGTGCACCTGCAGGCTAGCTACTTCATTTTTGTATTCTCTGCTTTTGACGTGTGTGTGTGTGTGTGTGTGTGTGTGTGTGTGTGTGTGTGTGTGTGTATTCTGCACACAGTTTTCTCAGATTCTCTTAGGAGTCCTCTTGAGATATAAGTCTGGGTCACCTGGCCACGGCTAGGAACAAAGGACTGGGAGAGGAAGTATTTAATTTGCCCATCTCCCTGGGTAGCTGTGGAGTATGGATGAGCCACACCTCGGCCATCAGTTTCACAGCTTCCGTAACTTCTCCCGTAGTTGGTTCACTGGTTGACTGGAGTCCTGGCTTCCCTGGACCACAGGCTTGAGGGGGTGGGGGAGGGGGAGGCATGTAGACTCAGGAACACAGTCAGAACACAGGCAGGCCAGAAGTGGGGCTGCGAGAGGCCTCACCCTGCCCACCTCGTACCTGCACAGGCTCTGGACTGGCCATCAGTGTGTGCCGCAAGATCACGGGCCAGCTCACCAGTGCCATCGCCCAACAGGAAGATGTGGCTGTGCAGCTGGAGGCCTTGGACATCCTCTCTGACATGCTGAGCAGGTGAGCGAGGCCACCCCAGGCAAGAAAGCAGGAACAGAGTATGCATGCCAGGCCTTGTGTCGGGTTCTTTAGTCGTCCAGTGCACCTGTGCAGAAAAATCCGACTGCCACCCTCAGAATAGCCTCCAAAAAGTTACAGAGCCGACCCAAGGTCACAGAGTCAGTATAATCTGCCATGGCTTGAGCACCTGCTCTGCGCCAGGGAAAGTCAGGTGGTAGACTGGTGTTGGGCCCGTGGACTCGTGTTTCTCCTGGGGAGATTTTCACCAGCACATGAAACCATGAAGGTACAGGGAAAGGGCAAGGCCTGCAGGAGCGCCACGCATCCCATCCAGCTGGAAAATGGTGGCTTTCTGCAGGAACTTGGCCTTCAAGGAAGGATTAAGGGGCTTGGGCAGATCTAGCAGGAGAGATAGGAGAGGACTTGAGTCTAGAGCTTTATGCAGGGTAGGTTGAATGTGCATAGAAGGCAGTGAAGACAGTGGGTGGAACAGGAGCCCTGGGAAATATCTTCCCTGCTCTTTCGCTCTGTGGGCTAAGCAGGCAGGGCTGGTTAGGAGCTAGCTTTGTATTTTTATATTTTGTGGCACTGGGATTGAACCCAGGACTTTGTATGTGGTGGGCAAGTATTAAGCAGAAGAATGATCTAGGTCAAGGTGTAGATCTCGCACCACTCTGGACTCTGAGAAAGATGGAATTGTGGGAAGGGTAATGAGGCAAGCCCCACGCTCCCAAGAATTTGGTATAGCCCACTGGAGTCTCTACTCCTTAACAGAGAGACTAGGCACTTGGGTTCAGGTCCTGGCCTTGCATCTCTGGCATCCTGAAGGTCTCTCTCTCTCTTTCTCTCCTCTGTCTGTCTGTCTCTCTCTCTCCTGGAACAATAAGCGATTTACTCATTTTTCACAATCAGAGGACTCCCTGTTTTTTTATTTTCCTCCCTAAAGACTATAGTTTATAATTCTGGGTAGAAGACCAAAAGAGGATGGGGAAGGACTGGGTCCAGGCTGCCTGCTTGAGGGCCCAATGTGATGTTCCCCCATCTTTCATCCCCCAGGCTGGGTGCCCCACTGGGTACTTTCCACGCCAGCCTGCTGCACTGCCTACTGCCCCAGCTGAGCAGCCCTCGCCTGGCTGTGCGCAAGCGCACGGTGGTGGCGCTGGGACACCTGGCAGCTGCCTGCAGTACTGACCTCTTCGTGGAGCTGGCTGATCACTTGCTGGACCGGCTGCCTGGCCCACGTGCGCCTGCCAGCCCTGCTGCCATCCGTACCCTGATTCAGTGTTTAGGCAGTGTGGGTCGCCAGGCTGGCCACCGCCTTGGTGAGAGGGTGGGGTCAATGCTCTGGAGTAGAGCTTGGGGGGGGCTTGTTGGGGGGGGTGGGGGGATGCAGGGTGGAATGCAAACTCTAATGCAGGCCTGCTGGCAAGGAGATTGGCTCAGTTACTCTATGGCCTGCAGGTTTAGGGACAGTTAGCAGCAGTTCATGCCAACATTAAGTAAAATATGTATTAGCCTCCTGAATTGACAGGTACATCTTAATTCAATAATCCATAAACCAGGTTCAGATTTGTTTAATAAAACTTCATTGAAAGTAATATATGCCTTTACACACACTCATGAACCTCAACCACGGTCAAGATGCCAAATTTTATCTACTCCCCTCCTTTCTGTCTTGCTCCTGCCTAACCACAGGCAGCCACTTGGAGCTGCATCAAGTGTGAAGTTAGCTGCAGGCACCCTGGACGAATTCCAAGCTAGAACAAGGCAGTGTGGCTAGAGTCAGCCCCATCGCTCCTCCCAACTCCTGGCTGCCAGAGACCACAGGGGCCCTGCCAGCAGCTCCCTCTTGGTCACCGGCAGCAGCACGGATCTGGGGAAAAGACCTGCACAGGCTTGGACTGTAGCCCAAGGTTGGTTAGGCAGGAAACAGACCACAGGGACCCAAACTGTGTAGAAGGGGTGTTGGGGGTCTCCGGATCAGCACATTCTTGCACTATGGGAAGGATGTAGCTGCAGAAGAGCTGGTGGGGTCTTTGAAATCCTGGGGACTAAGCAGGGGACCTCATGTCTCCTGAGAGAAGCGCTGCTTCCTTGTTCTCCTTCTGGGGCTCACCGTAGGGCAGGAATTAGGCTGAACGCAGCTAGTGGTTCAGCCGCACATGCGACTTACTCTGCTCTGTGAGCCCACGCTGTCCTGCTGTCAGTGGAGAATGGAGCTAAACTCTGTTGTCCTTAAGCCTCCAAAACATGACAACCGGTCATCAGAGTCAGGAAGCCCATGACTCTGTGGTACAGGGGGCAGTCAGGTAAGACCCCAGTCTGGATGTCTATGAAACCTCTGAGCTGAATTTGCCTTGCATAGCCACAGCAGCCAGGGCAAGTCAAGCTGAGTGTTGTGGGCTGGCGACCGAGAGAGGGTGTGGCCACTTCAGTGACCCCTCTGCTTCTGCAGGGGCCCACCTGGACCGCCTGGTGCCCCTGGTAGAGGAGTTCTGCAACCTAGATGACGACGAGCTGCGGGAGTCCTGCCTCCAGGCCTTCGAGGCCTTTCTGCGAAAGTAGGTACCACGACCCGACAGAAGATGTGCCAGGGAGCCCCGGGGGAGTAGATGGGGAGGACAGGACATTGACCTCAAAGCAATCAATTCTCAGAACTCACTTTTGGGTCTCGCCCCTATCCTGCCCCATCAGTAGAGCCGCCTCTGTCCTGTCCTGCAGGTGTCCCAAGGAGATGGACCCTCATGTACCCAATATGACTAGCCTCTGCCTCCAGTACATGAAGCATGACCCCAACTATAACCATGATAGTGACGAAGACGAGCAGATGGAGACTGAGGACAGCGAATGCAGTGAGCAAGGTGGGCAGAAACCTGTGGTGGGCACAGCCAAACTCGGAGGCCAAAGCTAGGGCTGCATCCGGCCTGCCCGTTCTCCGGCTACACAGGTCTGTCAGGACGGTGGTGAAGTGGGCCCTTGAGCCATGGGTCAGGGTCTGTGTGGTCCAGCAGAAATACCCAGGAAAGACATATGTCTGTACTTGGCACATCGGCCTTCTCCCTTCCTTCCGAAGACAATGAGGCAGACAACTGTGTCATAGCATTTCTTCACATTGGGCGTTACAGGTGTTCAGAGATGAATTAAAGCACAGGGGCAGTGTTTAGGGCCTGTGCCTTTGAAAGCTTTAGAAAAGTTTACGACTCAGGAGTCGTTTCTCTCCTTCCACCTTATGGTCCTAGAGATCCAACTCAGTCAGCAGGCTTTGATGGCAAGCGCCTCCACCTGCAGTGCCAGCTTGGGTCTGTACATTTCGTAGGAGGGGCTTGTGTATCTTCAGATTCTAACATGTAAGGGGGTCCTGGAACCAGGCTCCTGCAGATACTACTGGGCCACATTGATTGTCACTTACTGAGCATTCTCTGATGTTCCAAACTCGCTTATGTCATGTGCCTCACAGTGATCTTAGAACCCCAGGTATGATCGCTCCATGCTTCAGACAGGGAAACCTAGACAATAGGAGAAAGTGCCATAGCATCTTTTGTGAATGATTTGGAGGAAATGATGCTTTTAGTCCAGCAGGAGGAACTAGAGGTGGAAAGGTGGCTACTAGAGAAAGAGGTCTAGATGAGGTATGAACTCAGTAGATTCTTCCATCTATGCCTGGGGTTCCGTCCATTGTGCTTAGGCCCTAGAGACAAGGCACAGGGACATGAAGGACTTAGGGACTCAAAACAGGGTCAGAAGGGCATATTGGGGCCTTGAATGCCGAGCCAGGGAGTTGGACATTTTCCTGCTAGTAAAAATGGATGTTTCTTTAGAGGCATCACAGAATGTCCAGTGAGCTGAGGGTCCTGTTATCGGACCTTCATGGCAAAAACACCCTGGTCTCAGAACCTAGGCCAAGTAGTACCCTACTGAGACCCACACTCGAATTCTTGTGTGTCTCTCAGTGAGATGGATGTGCCTCTTGGGCCTGAATTGTAGCTCCACAGTTTCCTAGCCATGTGCTTCACCCCTCTAAGCCTTGGTCTTGGCATCTGTAAACTGGGGTCAGCTCTTATGGGTGGTTGACTCATGATCTGCTGCCTCTCAAGTTTCATACGGCAGGAAGCCACACAGACCTACTCATTGGTGTTGGTCTCACTGGGACACCTTCAAAGCCTCGACCCTTAAAAATTGGAGTTGGGGTTATAGAAGAGGCCACAGTAAGACCTCCTTTCTCTTTGAAAATCCTAGAAAGTAAAACAAGATACAGGGAGGCCTGAAGCCAAAGAATGGCACCCACCCTCCACATAGCTTGAGTCTCCACTGAAGACTTGGAGTCCATTTCAACCACTTTTTTAAACGAAGGGTCAGAGTCTCATTATGTGTCCCAGACAGGCCTTGGATTTGTGGTCCTCCTGCCTACAAGCGCTGGCCTGTGCCACCACATCTGGCCTGTTTTTTCCCCTTGGCAGTGATCAGTCAAGTCTGGAGTCAGCAGGCTCTGGCTTAAGTACAGACGTTCCCTAATGTGTGTGTGGGGTGTGGGGCTCTAGGCCCCAGTTGTGTTCTCTCTGCCATGGGGAATGACCCCTGTCCCATGAGAGTGTCAAGTGACTGAAATGGGATTTGTGGATTGAAGGGCTTGGTGCTATCCCTAACCCACCACAGGCTCCCTTAAGGGTGGGTGGCATTCACCTTCAGAAGGTGAAACCTGGGGTCCAGCGTTCCTGCCCTCCCCTGAGCCGGAGACAAAGGCTTTAAGTGTCCTCTGCCTGCCTCAGAGAGTGAGGACGAGTACAGCGATGACGAGGACATGAGCTGGAAGGTGCGCCGGGCAGCTGCCAAGTGCGTGACGGCCTTGATCGGCTCCCGGCCCGACCTGCTGCCTGACTTCCACTGCACCCTGGCGCCCGCGCTCATCCGCCGCTTCAGGGAGCGAGAGGAGAATGTCAAGGCGGACATCTTCGGAGCTTATATCGTGCTGCTTCGACAGACTCGGCCCCCTAAGGGATGGCTGGAAGCTGTGGAGGAGCCCACCCAGACGGGCAGCAATCTCCACATGCTGCGGGAGCAGGTGCGTGAACCCACCCACTCTCTCTCCTACCCCTCTATCCTTCACCCACTGGGGCACGTGGAGTGAGCACTTGTTCAGCACACGGGCAGCTGCCAGGTGCTGGGGCACAGTGGTAATGTACCCCCGTCTGTGCAGCCTAGGCCCTGGATGTGGCATAGGCTCAGAACAGACAGGCTTCCAGAAGGAGTTCATTTCCTTCTGAGAGTAAGCACGAGCCATGCAAGGGGAGAGGCAGGATGCTGGGTGGAGAGTGGATTGTAGCGGGACGAGCGCCGTGGATGGAGACCAGCAGGAAGGATACCGTCCACATCCAGGTGAAAGGAGCCTCAGGCGCACAGAGACCGATGGGACGATCAGGCCTGAGAAGCAGGTTTTGGATTGAATCATTCTTCCTGGCTAGTGACAGGTGGGATGTGTCTGGGACAGGCAAGTGTCAGTTGGCTTTCAGGGTCCCTTAGGTTGGGGCAGCACTGGAGAAGAGGGGACATTTAGACTTTTGTATGCTTATGCCTGATGTCCTTTTTCATTGGTTGTAAGTAATGTATTTTCTGTTACTACAAAATGTCCAATGCCAGGGACCTACTAAGAAAAGGGGCGTTTATTCAGGTTTTTTGAAACAGCATGGTGCGTGCCCTGGTGAGGACTCCCCTAGCTATACGACAGTATGGCAGATGACATCATGGGCAGAATGAATATGAGAGGGCGAGATCCCATGGCTAGATAGGAAGTTAGGCAAAGAGAAAGGCCAACTCTTATTTCATAATCATCCTATAAATGGGTTATTTAGTCTTTTCTAGTGACCTCTTAGAGGTCCCCTCCCCCCCAGTACCACCACACTAAAGACCAAGCTTCTAACACAACAGTCTCTGTAGGCCATCAAGCTGCACCAGATATTCAGGTCGAGCCGCCAGGTAGACAAATGTGTTGGTTGGGTTGGAGATGCAGTTCTTGGGTCAGTGGAGCACATGGGGGAGAGTGTCTCGCCAAGAAAGAGCAGGAGCCCAGCATAAACCCGTCCAGGCCTCTGCTTCTCCCTCTCGGTGATGGAAGTGATTGCCAGATGGGCTGGGTGACAGGCATAGAGAGTGATGGGCTCTAAGAGACGTCCTATCCTTGTTAGTCTCCCGGGAAGGCTTCCTGACCTGTCTCCTCCAATCTTCCCACCTGCCCTCAGGTGCCTCTGGTAATGAAGGCCCTGCAGCGTCAGCTTAAGGACCGGAACATCCGGACGCGCCAGGGCTGCTTTAACCTCCTCACTGAACTGGCCGGTGTCCTCCCCGGCAGCCTGGCCGAACACATGCCTGTACTGGTATCAGGTAGGTCAGGCTGCGTGTGGGTGTCTGCCCTCAAGCCTTGAGAAGAACCCAGACCACTGCTTGGTTTTGAACCCCCAGCCCCTGAGAAGCTGGGACATGGTCCCAAACTTCGTCCACTGCAGCGGCCCACAGAGAGAACAAGGCTGGCTCTAGGCCTACTTTATGATTTCAAGCCTTGGCCACTAACCAAGTCATGATCTCTGGAAACTTCTGTCTGAGAGCTTGGGTGCTGTGGTCCAATGCAGATGCCAGTGGTCACTGTATCCCTGTTCCTTGGGGGTGGGGCCAAGTCAGGGCCCTCAGACCCATAATTTTTGTACCCATCCTCAGGCACCGTCTTTTCACTGGCTGACCGGGCCAGCTCTTCCACCATCCGAATGGACGCCCTGGCCTTCCTGCAAGGGTTGCTATTCACGGAGCCAGCCGAAGCCTTCCACCCACACCTGCCCACCCTCCTGCCCGCTGTGATGACCTGTGTGGCCGACCCTTTCTACAAGGTGGCGGCTGAGGCCCTGTCAGTACTTCAGGAGTTAGTGCGAGCCCTGTGGCCCCTGAATAGGCCTCGGATGCTGGACCCTGAACCCTATGTTGGAGAGATGTCCACGGCCACCTTGGCACGACTCCGTGCCACCGACCTGGACCAGGAGGTGAAGGAGAGGGCCATCTCTTGTGTGGGCCACCTCGTGGGGCACCTGGGTGACCGGCTTGGGGATGACCTGGAGCCCACACTACTGCTTCTCTTGGACCGCCTGCGGAATGAAATCACCCGGCTGCCTGCTGTCAAAGCCCTGACGCTGGTGGCTGCGTCCCCGCTGCAGCTTGACCTGCAGCCCATCCTGGCCGAGGTGCTGCCCCTCCTGGCCTCGTTCCTACGCAAGAACCAGCGGGCATTGCGGCTGTCCACCCTGGCTGCCCTGGATGCTCTGGCTCAGAGTCAGGGACTCGGCCTGCCCCCGCCTGCCGTGCGGGCCGTCCTGGCCGAGCTGCCCGCTCTGGTCAGCGAGAGCGATATGCACGTGGCTCAGCTGGCTGTGGACTTCCTTGCCACGGTGACCCAGGCCCAGCCCACCTCTGTGGTAGAGTTCAGCGAACCGATCCTGGCAGAGTTGCTAACGCTTCTGTGTTCCCCACTTCTTCCTGCCGGCGTGCTGGCAGCTGCAGAGGGTTTTCTGCAGGCGCTGGTGGGGACCCGCCCCCCATGCGTGGACTACGCCGAGCTCATCGGCCTGCTCACCGCCCCTGTGTATGAGCAGGCTGGAGACGGAGGACCCAGCCTGCACAAGCAGGTGTTCCACTCACTGGCCCGCTGCGTGGCTGCCCTGTCGGCCGCCTGTCCCCAGGAAGCCGCAGGCACTGCCAGCCGCCTGGTCTGCGATGCCAGGTCACCCCTGTCAAGCACAGGGGTCAAGGTCCTGGCCTTCCTGTCACTGGCCGAGGTGGGCCAGGTGGCCGGGCCAGGTCCCCAGAGGGAGCTGAAGACAGTCCTTCTGGAAGCGTTGGGGTCTCCCAGTGAAGATGTGAGGGCCGCAGCAGCCTATGCTCTGGGCCGTGTGGGTGCTGGCAACCTGCCCGACTTCCTGCCCTTCCTGCTGGCACAGATCGAGGCGGAGCCCCGGAGGCAGTACCTGCTGTTGCATGCCCTCAGGGAGGCCCTGGGGGCCACCCAGCCGGACAGCCTGAAGCCCTATGCTGAGGACATCTGGGCACTGCTCTTCCAGCGCTGTGAGAGCTCTGAGGAGGGCACCCGGAGTGTGGTGGCTGAATGTATTGGGAGGCTGGTGCTTGTGAACCCTCCATTCCTTCTGCCACGCTTCCGGAAGCAGCTCGCTGCAGGTATAAGGACACAGATGCAGGCAGGCCAGGGTGAGGGTTGTCACCAGGCGCACGAGCACGCTGACTCATCACGTCTTGTCCTGCAGGTCAGCCCCACACACGGAGCACTGTCATTACCGCCGTGAAGTTCCTCGTCTCGGACCAACCACACTCCATCGACCCCCTCTTGAAGAGCTATGTTGGTGAGTGCCGCCTACCCCCTGCCTTGGTCCTTGTTTATTCAGCATTTTCTTTAGGTCATTATAGACCCAGGGGTTCCCATTTCGTTCTGTGAGTGATCGTCTGTTATAGTGCCCAGCTGTTGCATCCACCACCCTAAAGTCACCCAGCTTTCTCCCTTTCTACATCTGTAGCCACTTCTCCATGGTGAGGAGCTGGCTCCCTGATCTGTCTCCCCAAGGTCATCACTAAAATACACAGTCATCTGAGAATTCCAACCCAGTACTTCCCTCCGCAGTCAGTTCTTGTCTACAGTTGCTTGGGTATGTTCATCTCCATAAGTAGACTTGCAGTGATTGCTTTAGTTTTAGGAAACCCCTATACTTGACTTTTTACTTCCTAATTTAAGACAGTCATGCTACTAAGTTGTCCAGGGTGGCCTTGAAGTTGTGATCCTCTGACCTCAGTCTCTGGAGTAGCTGAGATTTCAGGTCTATACCAACAGACCAGATTGGTTTTTCTTATTTACTGAGAATATGTATCACTAGCAAAATTTGACCTTTTTTGATACATATATACTTGCAATGTATGCATGTATCAAAATACTGTCTGGACACATGGGATCCAGCTCAGTGGTAGAGCCTTGCCCAGCATGTGCGAACATCTGGGTTCCATGTCCAGAGTAACCCCAAAATAAAACTCTAGCAAAGTAAAGGGGAAAAAAGGCATGCTCTGAGAAGTGGCGTGTAAGCCGTGTAAGCTCTCAGTCTCCCTGGTCTTCAGACTCTCTGTAGCAGTATCTGTTTAGCATTTCCTAGGCGTTCTTGAGGGCACGGTGAGACTCACCTGTTATGTTGCACTTGGGTGGCCCTACCTTCCTTTGTGCCGGCTTTGCAGCCATTGCCACATCTTTGATCCTAAAACCCATGAGCCATGCAGGTCCCCTCTCTCCTCACTGTTTAGGTAAGGACATCAACTTTGTCCAAGTCCACGGTTAGCGGGAAGCCAGATGTTCCTATGTGAACTTTGAAGGTAGCTGTGCCTGGCCCAAAGTAGATATTTAGGAGGTGCCCACCCCCACAGCCCAGGTCATGGAGCTGCAAAATGGGTGTGGCTTTGTGTCCAGCTCCATGTCCTTCATTGTCCTTCTTCAGGAGAGTTCATGGAGAGCCTACAGGATCCAGATCTGAACGTGCGCAGAGCCACGCTGACCTTCTTCAACTCTGCTGTGCACAACAAGCCCTCCCTGGTCCGGGACCTGCTAGGCGACATCCTGCCCCTCCTCTACCAGGAGACCAAGATCCGCAGGGACCTCATCCGAGAGGTGCGGATGTCCCCTTGGGAGCCCCTGTGCCTCACTGGCAGGGATTGGTGAGGATTAGTGTGAAGTCTATCCACACAGACATGAGGACCATGTGGTCTGGGTCACGTCCTGCCATCCACTGTGTGGACCAACCAGGGTAGCTGATAAACTCTGAGCCTCAGCTTCCCTTGGCTAAATAAGAATGATCATCCTGTCGGCACCACAGGGCAGGGCGTTGTTAAGTATCACGGGAGACGATCCCTAAGCACTTGGAACAGCTATGATGTTGAAGGGCATGTGTGCAAGTTGAGCATCTTAGAACCGAAAACTGAAATGGTTTGAGCAACAATGTGATGCCACAAAGAGAGGGTCTACAGGACAGGTCACAGTCAAAACACAAGCGTCCTAAAAATACTGTCTAAAATCACCTTTGGTTACTATATGAAAAGGTGTAGATTTGGGTCCCATCTCCAGCATATCTATGTAGGTGTGCAGTACAGTTATTAAAATCAAAAACCCGTAAACTGCTATTCCCAAGCATCTTGGATATGAGATCCTGCATGCTGAGCAAAGGTCTGAGGCAAGATTTGGGATCAGGACCCAGTGCTCAGCAGGTGGGGGTGAGCTGCCGGAGCTAGGGAAGGGCTGCTCACCTTGGGGCTGCAAACCTGTTGTTCCCCCTCCTGCAGGTAGAGATGGGGCCATTTAAGCATACGGTGGACGACGGGCTGGACGTGAGGAAGGCAGCCTTCGAGTGCATGTACTCGCTGCTTGAGAGCTGCCTGGGCCAGCTGGACATCTGTGAATTTCTAAACCACGTTGAGGATGGACTGAAGGACCACTATGACATCCGGGTAGGTCAGAGTCCTGCCTGCTTGTATCTTTTTAGAAACCCCATGGAAGAAACTGCATCATCACTTTTTGACAAGAATAGGTCTTGATTCTTCTCATGGTGTGCACTTGGGCATGCTGTGTGCAGGGCACAAGACCATACCTAGAGAATGCGCAGCTCCACATCCACCTCCACCCAGCGGTCATCTCCATGACTCATCACCCCTCCTGACTTTCTGGGACGTGGAAAGGCAGCAGCTCTCTGGGGTCCATTGTAGAGAACTGGCTCAGTGGACTGATTGGCATGTCTTTTACATGGAGCATGCTGCAGGTTACCAGGACCCATGCTAAGTAGTAACAATAGAAGTTTCTGTCAGGTAACTGTGGCAGGGAGGCTGGGTTAAAATGGTGGTCAAGAGATGATTTCTTTTCTCTCCTCTCCCTCCCCCTCTTCTCCCCTCTTTTTGCCTTTCCTTTCTTCCTTCCTTTCAACTAACTTGAGGAAGAGAAGAGAGGGAGAGGAAAAGCAGGCATGTGCATGCCGTGGTGCATGTGTGGAGGTCAAAGGGCAATTTCTCCTTCCATCTTGTGGGTTCCAGGGATCTAGCTCACAGGTTCGTGCAGGTGCCTTTACCCACGGCACTGTCTTGGTGGACCTTCTTTTTTCTCTTTTCCTTTTAAATTTGTTCTTGCTTTTTTTTTCTCTGCAGTGTGCACATACACACACACACACACACACACACACACACACACACACACACATTAATTTTGAGTATATTCCCACCGCCCCATCTTATCAGTCAGTTTCCTGTTGCTATAACAAAATTCCCGTGGCTGGTACTCTTAAGAAAAGGTTTATTAGCTCACTGTTCTGGAGGCTCAGAGTATGGAGTTGGCATCTACTTGCCTCTGGTAAGGCCTTATGTTTGACGGCATCACCGTGGCAGGCGCCACGCAGAAGTGTTTACATGATTGAGAGTCAGGAGTCAAGTATATTCCTTGACTAAGGTCTAAGGGTAGCACCTCCAATGACCTGAATCTTCCCACTAGCCCTCTCCCATTGAAGGTGGAACCTCTCAGTACTGTCATCCTGGGGACCAGTCTTCCAGCACACAAGCCTTTGGAAGTTCCATTCAAGCCATATCTAAAGTGTGGCTCTATGGACCCACTGTCCACTGGAGCTAAAGAGCCGTTGTGCTTGGAGCACAAGGTCTCTGCTTCTTTCTGGACCTGTGTGACGGCTTCACTCAGTGACAGGATCTGCCTGAGCCCAGGGCATAAGAACTGGAGGACTGGCCCCTCTTGTTATCTGGTCCTCTGCCAGACAGCTGAGAGTGGCTGACACAGTGCAGTGGATGATTTACATCTTTCATAGGGCACCATCACCGAGAGGGTGTATTAGGTACTGTGGTGCTATATTCTGGCTTATGGTCCATTATGGTTGGGCAGGCATAGGAGCAGGGGGCTCTCTCACATTGCATCCACACTCAGGAAACAGAGAAAATAGGAAGTGCGGTCTGGCTGTAAAGCATCAAGGGCCACCCCCAATAGCATATATTCCTCCAGCAAAGCTCCACTCTAAGGTTCCATAACTGCTCCACACACCACCACAAGCTAGAAACCGTGTTCAAACAGATGAACCAATGCATCATATTTTAAATTCCAGCCACAAGAGGTGAGACTTAGCACTGGTTTGGACCTGACACGGGTTTCTGTCTTTTCCTCCCCTGGGTCTACGCCTCTTGTTCTTTTTCACCAAGAACTCTTCTTCCTCTTGGGCAGATGCTGACTTTCATCATGCTGGCCCGGCTGGCTACCCTGTGTCCTGCACCCATCCTGCAGAGGGTGGACCGACTCATCGAGCCACTCAGAGCCACTTGCACTGCCAAGGTAAGCCCTGCTCGGGTGAGCCCTGAACACCTGCTGGGCTTAGTCCCCACCCCTGGGTACCACATGTGCTGCAGATTGGGCAGGCTGTTTCCTTTCACCCCACCATCATCCTAGGGTCCCTGTTTTTGTTGCCCAGGGCCCCACAGCTGTGTTTCTTTATTAAACACCTGGGTGCTGGGCTGTGAGAGGGACCAGAAGTGCCCCACTGAACATATTGGTTCCCTATTCTGTCTGCACCCAGATCAGTTGGGAAACTAGGTCTGACTTTTGTCATCGATTGGCTGATCCAGGGCAGAGTTGCTGCGAGTCTGGAGTGTTTTATGGTTTTTTTTTTATTACTATTTTTATTCAGTTGTGCGTGTGTGTGTGTGTGTGTGTGTGTAGAACCACGGACGAATTCGGGAACCACCATGGACGCCTCCACCTCCTCCTCGTTTACTCTGCCCTGGGATTCACAGGCTCCGCCCCAACAGGACCAGAAACACAGGCCGCCCCCGCTTCTGCCCGGCGTCTGTACGTGGGATCTAGGATCTGAACTCAGGACCTTCTGCCTGCAAAGCAGAGGCTTAACCCCTGAGCCACCTGTCCAGCCCCTGGAGTGTTTTAAGGTTTTGAGGGGATCTGGGGCAAAGGAAAGCTTTACTGTTAGAAACAGCCTGGCAGGCTCCAGTTCCCAACGAAGACCTGTTGAATGAAAATACTCATCTGATGTGTGTGTGTGTGTGTGTGTGTGTGCAAGTACCTGCTCATGAAAGAACTCATCTGAGCCGTGTGTGTTTATGTGCTTGTTCCTGTATGTGTGCATTGTATGGAGGCTAGAGGTTGACTTTGGGTGTCTTTGCTTGATCTATCTCTACCTTTTTTGAGGTGGGTCTCATTGAACCTGGTGTCATCAATTTAGGCTGGCTGACAAGTGAGTTTCAGGGTTCCTTTCTCCACCGCCCATCCATCTCCAGTGCCAGATGTATTATCATCATACTCATGGGTTTTTGGGTTTTTTTTTTTTTTTGCATGCATGCGTGTGTACATGTTTGTCTTTGTGTATCAGAGGGCACTGTGTGTGCCTGTGGAGGTCCAAGGGCGATTTCAGGAATCACCCTGGGTTGCTCTACCTCCTCTTTGCTATGCTATGGAATTTCATCACAATTTCTGACCAGCCTTTTTACATGGGATCTAGACTCCAAACTCAAGGTCCTCCTGCTTGTGAGGCAGAGGCTTAACCCCTGAGTCATCTCTCCAGCCCCAATTTTCAAGTAGTAAAACTTTTTAAAAGAAAATAAAGTTGGATGTGGAAAAACATATTTAGGCATTCATTTTTTGAAATCTACCTTGAATGTTTAAATTTCTGACACACAGTATCAATTCATGAGAACAGGGCCATTGCTGTCCTGACAGACTCACAGTCAGCTCCATGCCACAGGAAGAGCTGTGAAGACATGGAATGCAGACATTCTTGTGCTGGGCCCAGAAAGATGCAGCTTTGTCTGTACAGCCCCTCTGGCCCCTAGAGGCGCTGTTTGTGGGGTGCTCTGCTAAGTTCTACAATGCTAAATCTACAAAATTTACAAACTCAAAGGCTTAAGAGTAACTTACTTGGGGGCTGGAAAGATGGCTCAGTGGCTGAATTCTTGCTCTGTGTAATGAGAATCTGAGTTTGAATCCTTAGCACCCACAGAAAAAGCCAGGCATGGTGACGCTTCCTGTAACCCCAGCATTAGTGGGTGGAGATGCAGATCCTGGGAGCTCGCTGGCTGGTCAGCCTAGCCGAAACATGAGTTTCTGGCTCAGTGAGACACCTTTTCAATGCAATAAAGTAGAGATAACTAAGACACCCTACATCCTGACCTGACCTCTGCACACACAAGGCACACACACACCCCACAAGAATAACTTATTTGGTAACAAAACTTCACTTGAACTGGCATGAGGGTATTTGTGATTTTTTTTTTCTAAATCCAACGTTCATGTAATTAGTAGGAGAAATATTACTGTGTTTGATTGCAGAGTATTATACCAGCTATCAGTGGGAACATTTACCTTTTAAAACTCCAGATCTTAAGTCTTCACTCAGTCCTGGGGACTTCAGAGGGCATGTGGAGTTAAGGCTCAGGAGACTTCTGACAGTTGGGGAAGAGGCCCAAAGACATGGTACCTGAGCCCCAACACCATGCCAACTGCAGAGACATGGGAGCCTAGGCCTGTCTGACCCCACGGTCCCAGGGACCATCCAAGGGGAAGCCAGAGACCAGGTGCAGCAAAGGATGCCTCCCCTCCTGTCTCCCTCTGCAGGTCAAGGCTGGTTCTGTGAAGCAGGAGTTTGAGAAGCAGGATGAACTCAAGCGCTCTGCCATGAGGGCCGTGGCTGCCCTGCTGACCATCCCTGAGGCGGGGAAAAGCCCCAGCATGGCCGACTTCTCTGCACAGATCCGATCCAACCCTGAGCTCACCACCCTCTTTGAGAGCATCCAGAAGGACTCAACCTCTGGCCCAAGCATGGACTCCATGGAGCTGAGCTAGTCCTTCCCAACTCAAAACCCATCTCCCCTCCTGCCCTTCCCCAGTCATCCTCAGTGCCTTTGACAGGGTCCCCAACTCACAGGCTGCCACTCCAGCTGCCAAAGCTGGGTCCCTTTACTCAGGACAGCTACTCAGCCAATCAAGATGAAGAAGTCTCCATGCTCTTCACACTGTAGCCCTCTCTCTGCTTTCTCCACCTTGGAGTCCTAGCAGAAGCATCTGGACTGTGCATCCTTCTGAGACAGGACGGGAAGCAGCATGGGCCTCTTCCACCAGACTCAGAATGTTGCACTAGCACTCTGACCAGGGATAGGGCTGTGGAAAGTCCATGCAAGTGTTGGACCTGGGTTAGAGTCCCAGAACCACCCCTGCCAACTACCCCCATCAAAGAAACCCAACTTACACCTCTTACTTCAAATTCAAAGTGCTTTTTTCCAATTGGCTCAAAGAGAGGATGGAGTGAGGAACTGGACAGGCCTGGCCCTGATGTTTCTTCTCTACCCACATTATCACCCAGGCTTGGACAGTTGCTTTGAAGTCTTCCCAAGGTTTCATGTTTAGTTTTTAGTACTGAAGATGCAAATATGAAATACTAGGCCAAATATTTTGTGATTCAAGGTTAATAAAAACAGATTCAAACCTATTTTCCCCTACGCAGTTTTTGTCCCCAGTAGCTAGTTTCAGTGCAATTCCCAGGTGGACAGACCTGTCGTCCCAGCTGATTTGGAGGATCAAAAGCCCAAGATCTGCTTGGCCTACATAGCAAGTTCAAGACTTAGCACCTGGGCTTACTGGTTGAGCACTTATCTAGCATGTACTGACCCATGGTTCAACTCCCAGTACCATGAAAACAGGTGTGAAGTCTTGAAGCGATCAATTAACTGCACAAATATGTGAGACCAAGGTTTTGTTTTTGGACAGGGTGTTCCATAGCCCAAGTTGGCCTTGAACCTCTGATCCTAGCCTCCAGAGTTGAGACTTGGGAGCGAGCATGTGCTACCATGCTTGGTGATCTGCGGGGATAGAACCTTAGGCCTTACGGCACTGAGCAAGCCACATCCTTGGCCCCTGTTCTTGTAGGTGAGAGGTGCACACATGCATGGGTGGTGCACTGGTGGAAGTCAGTTCTACCATGTGAGCTTGAGGAGGATCCAACTCGGGTTGCCAGGTTTGTGAACAGGTATCTTACATTAACTTTGATTGCTAGAAGACAGCTTGCCATGGTGTGGGCCCTGATTAGCACTTAGAATTCAACAGCTCTCTAAGGTTATTTCCATTTTTGGAAGAAATGGCATTTTCACATGGCAGCACAAGCCAAAAGGGTGTAGAAGGAATAGGATTAACCTGTTTTCATAATTCCAACAGATAGTCTGCTTTACAGTAAGTAGCATGTTTGTCTAGCAAGCAAAGCCCTGGGCACAATGCCCAGCATTTGGGAGGCAAAGGAAACATCCTGGGATACAAGGTGCCAAGTTTGTGATGTTATTGTGATGTACTATTTTGAGCGAATGAGGGAGTTTGGGAAATTATCTGAACACTTGCGTGCATTGTCAATCCCCACAAGTACTATATGGTTACTTGTCAACCCGTGTCAGAATGAGGCTAAACCCAAGTCCTGTTTCACTCGACCACAAGCTTCCGCAGCCTTGGGACATGTACTCACAGTTGGACAAAATTGTAAGGTCTGCTCCCAGGGTGATCCAGTTTATTCAGTGAGCTCTTAGCTCACTGCACCTGGACTCCAAATACCAGGAGCTACAGGCATCTCACTGTCTCACTGCCACCTACAGTCATTTCTCAACACAGATCCGGTGTCCCTCACAAACCTTCCAGCTGACCTCTCACTGGTGCTGAGGCCAGAGCAATCCCTCTGACAACCAGGCCGCCAAGAGCCAGAGAACTAAATTAAAACCAAGGGAAGGGAAAAAGGTTTTGAAGTTTTATTTAAGCACAAATCAAACAGACTATTCATTTTCTTCACTGCGTAGCCTGGCGTTGGGGTTGGTGACTCTGATGGCCAGCTGTGCTGCTCTCTCCACAATGGCTTTGCGGTTCTTGGAAGAAACATTGTGAGCAATCTCCGCACAGTAAGATCTGAAAGAAAAGCAAGCAAGTCAGGCCCCCACACCGCTGCCTCACTTCGGTTCCAGCACGAAGCTGGTGGAAGGCTGCTAAGCAGGACCTACAGTGACAGGGAGGTCCACAAAACACATTCAATCCTCCCTGAAATACTTCGAGTCAGCTTCATCGCAGGGATTTCCTACCCACAAGGAAGCAATGGCCCTGCTGCTCAGGTTCTCCCTTAGAGCTCTGTAAAGCACGTGTGAGCACCGAGGGAGTCAAAGGCTCTGGCTGCTGTCAACACATTTCCTGCAGATCTGGAGTACCCGATGCTCCCACAAGCAGCAGCACTGGTTCCCTTGTGAAGGGAAACTGTCCCATGGATGCATCCCATACAGGACCAACATTCACATGAGGACACTGCACCTGAGAGAAGCAGGACTGGATGGAGTGACACCGTGGACAGCAGGCACCACAAAGTGGTGCAGGCAGCACACTGCATTCAGAGAATTTCACAGAAGCTTCTACTCAAGGCCAACGGAGCTATTCCTGAAGACAAGCTGCACCTTACTTTCCAGTCTTCTGAACTTCCATCTGCCCATGTACACAGTAACTCTCCACACTCCAATGTCTGGATTCAGAGTCTGGAGCGCAAACCATTACATGACACCTTCCACACTATTCACAACCATTCTGAATACAGAACTTACCCTCCTTTTCAGCTATGTTGTAAATGGTTACTACCATAACTGGCTTCCAAGTTCCCTGCTTCTCAGGCATGCCTAGAGAAAGTACTTGCAGATCACACAGGGTGGACTATGGGCTTGAATGCCATCAAGCTATTTTTATGAACTAGACAGAAGCATCCAAGAGAATGCTCCCCCAGCATCCCCACTGTGTCTCACAGGGGGCTGGACTGCCAACCTGCCTACTGTAGCTTGACATCCACGTTAACAATTCTTAATAGCCATTGGGTCCTGTCAGCATTACTTATGAAGAATAGACCTTTGTAAGTAAGTCTGGTACTGTGGTAATTCCTCTCCATGGGCACCCTAATTTACTTAGAAAAATGTACTTTCTAACTCATTAACCGCAAAGTAAGCCATACAACCATTCCTTCCCATTCAGATTCAATGACAAATATTACCCCACTGTCTTAGCATTAGGCCTAAGGTAGAATTCACCAAGGATTCCATCTCTGCAAGCCATTCTGTGCCCACAGCCACCTTTTTTCTTCACTACTTCAGATCACACTGGGCTCAAGAGCCCAGCCCCAGGTAGGCAGCAGCTCCTTCAATCCATAGGATCAAGGTTTGATTTCTTCCAATTTCCACATTGCTTGAATAGTATTCTAGAAAGGACCCTCCACTGCATGATCAGTGTGAAAAGTCCTGTCTCTTCATCTTAGGGCTCAACACTTGGGAGCACAAAGGTCTCCTCACAGCCACAGGGGCTCCCTAGCAAGTGTCTAAGTTCCTCAGTGAACCGTCTCTAGAGCCTTCCCAGGAATTGAGGCCCAACTTACTTATTGCACATCAGCAGCACTTCCAGCTCTTTGACGTTGTGGACCAGGAATTTCCGGAAGCCGCTGGGCAGCATGTGCTTCGTTTTCTTGTTGCTCCCATAACCAATGTTGGGCATCAGGATCTGACCCTTGAATCTTCTCCGAACCCTGTTGTCAATACCTCTGGGTTTCCGCCAGTTACGCTGAAGGAAACACACAGGCAGGTTAATTTGTGCTAACAGCCAGCTCTTCTTGATTAAGAGATAGATAGCAAGTATTTCTTTGTACTAAATAGACTATCATGCTTATGACACATATCCTACACACGTTCACATGGAAGCCAGGGAAAAACTTCATAAAGTCAGTTCTCTCCTTTCCCCTTTATGTGATTCCAAACATTAAGGTCATCAGTCTTGTGTAGCAAGCACCTTTAACCACTGAGCCACTTCAACAGCCCTGTACACATTTTTTTTATTATTCAATTGTGCATGTATGCATGTGTGTATGTATATGTGTGTGTAGAACACAGAGGAATTCAGGAACCACCATGAACTGCCTCCACCTCCTCGTTTACTCTGCCCTACCAGAACTAGAAACGCAGGCCACCCCTGCGTCTGCCTGGCGTCTATACGTGGGGTTTAGGATCAGAACTCAGGACCTTCTGCCTGCAAGGCAGAGGCTTAACCCCTGAGCCACCTCTCCAGCCCCCTGTACACTTTTTGACAGAAAAAAGAAGCTCCTAGTGATATAGCTCACAGATAGACTGATTGCTTAGCATGTGCAAATCCTTTGGTTCTAAACCCTCCCCCTCAAACCCTCCTAGCTCTAATCCCTAGTAATGGAGACCGACAATTAAATCTCCAAAGCAAGGTGAAAGAGAACGTACTGCAGTCTGTGAAAGATAGTTTCCCCTAGGTAAACACAGAAATGTGTTTAGAACTCTTCATTGCCCGGAACCACACACCTTAATTTTGACATATCGGTCTGACTGGTGCCGGATGAACTTCTTGGTCCTCTTTTTGACGATCTTGGGCTTCACCAGAGGTCTGAGGGCAGCCATGATGGCTGCAAGAGAAGGCAGATGCCAGTCAGGGAAGACCCAGCGAAGGAGCGCCCGCCTCCTGCCAGGGCTGCGGTGATGTTGCAGAGTGTCTTCCAATCACCAGCTACTATGCAAGCTGGGAATGGAATGGGTACCTCTGCTATGTTTGCTCTCCCTCCCAATTCCGAAGCTGGCAGAATACTACCCACTCTCCAGATGCGATCCCAGGAGGTTGAAGTGAGCCACAACCACTCTGAACCCCTCGGGGGAATGGCAACAGCTGACTAAAGCAAAACTTGGCAGATACCCTCCAGTTTTTAAGCAGCAGCACCCATAGCACAGCTTCCCAGCCCCCTCAAAAATCATTTTCCATAGGAATCTGTCCTGTCACCTATAAAACACACGTAGCATTACCCATACAGGAAAAGCACAATGCCAGCTGCAAACCAAATACTCGAATAGGGGAAACGCCTACAGAAAGCCCACAGTACCAACCAGTACTTCTAACACACCTCCAGCTTGGAGGGCCTCGGAGCAGCAACCCCAAACTACCTTCCCAAGGGGGTCTCTGGCTAGCCCGGATCCCTGAATTCCTTCATCCTCCCTGTTTCCTTCACCACCCTTGTAACTTTGCAGGGCACACAGTTAAGAGCCCAGGAAGCACATACTCAAAACAAGCGACTTCACTCGCTGGCACCAAGATTTTCCCGAAGGCAGCGGTGCGATGCCACCTGCCTAAGCCACAGGCCCCGCACGTCGCCTAACAAGTGAACTTGGGCAAAAGCGGCAGGCCCCGACCCAGAGGATCCCAAAGCTTCGGGCCGACGGCGCACGCTCGTACACCCAGTTACGGCGGCCCCTCGCAAGACTCGGGCCGGTGCAGGCCCGGAGGGGTCCCCGCCGCCCCGCCGCCCCGCTGAACGGGCTTCGCGAGCCGCCAAAGCAAACGGCCGGCCGAGCTCCGGCCGCCCCCGCCCCGAGCCGCCGCGCCTCCCGCACCTCCCGCGCCCCCCGCTCGCAGACCGCGACAAGGCCCGCGGAGCCGAGCGCGAGGGGTGCAGACCCCCGATTCGGAGCGACGAGGCGCAGCAGAGCCCGCGGGCGGGCGGATGGCGAGCGATGGCGAGCGATGGCGAGCGATGGCGACTCACCGCGCAGGAGACGGCAGCCACCTCTGCGGGCGCGCGGCGGAAGAGGGCGGCGCGGGGCGGCGCGAGGGCTGATGGGACGGGGCTCGGGTCCTGGCAGGGAGCAGGCGCGCGCTTCCGGCTCCGGGCCGTGGCAGGGAGCAGGCGCGCGCTTCCGGCTCCGGGTCGGCCGGGACGTTAGGACCTGTCGGAGAAATAACGCTGCAAACACGTTAATACTCTGACTGGGGCTGAAAGTGTGTCTTGTTTTCTCGTAAAACTACACAAAGAATGTGGGATTCTGAGCCAGACACCTAGAGGGTGGATACCTACTTCCGCCCAAATTAGAAGCCCAATCCGGCTTCTAAGACGTTTCCGCCCGCGCTTGCTCTCCGCCCAGCGCGTCTCTTAGCGGTCAGGAGGGAGTAAAGCAGTTTTCTTAAGTTGGCGGCTAGGTGGTTGGTTGCAGGGCCCTCCATGGACGCCAGAATATGCAGATGCACAACCCCCCCACACACACCCCCGTAATGAGAAGTGACATAGAACCCGCCCACATCCTCGTATACTTTAAATCATCCAAAAATATCGAGTGCAATGTAATGCTAAGCCAGTAGTTCTTGCACTGTATTGCTTGGGAGATAACAAGAAAAAGTACGTGGTTAGTACAGATGAGATTTTATTTTTGAATACTTTATCTTTGCGATTGAAACTATTGTAACTAGCATTTCGTGGGATTTTATATCCTTGCCACAACAGACTAAGGTAATTCTGTTCTTGTCTTCATTTGATATATGTGGACGGTAAAGTTTGGAGACTTGACTCTTTTTTTTTAATTTTTTATTATTTATCCAATTGTGCGTGTATGCGTATGTATGTATGCGTGTAGAACCACAGACGAATTCGGGAACCACCGTGGACCACCTCCACCTCCTCCTTGTTTACTCTGATCCGGGATTTACAGGCTCCGCCCTACCAGGACCAGAAACGCGTGCTGCCCCTGCTTCGGCCTGGCGTCTATACACGTGAGGTCTAGGATCCGAACTCGGGACCTTCCGCCTGCAAGGCAGAGGCTTAACCCCTGAGCCACCTCTCCAGCCTCAGAGACTTGACTCTTATATCCATCCTTCTAGGCATTCTGTTAACTTCCTAGTTTTTTTAAATATAATTTTTAAATTTTATTTGTGTGTGTGTGTGTGTACGCACGCGCGGGCTTTTTGCTTTGCTCTGAGATTTCCCAGGCTCTGCCTTCCAGAGTCAGAAGTGCAGGTCACACCCATTTCCCGTAGGAGTTTTAATTTGGAATTGGGGATCTGAACTCAGGTCCTTCTGCTTGCAAGGCAGAGTATTAACCGCTGAGCCACCTCTCCAGCCTTAACTTCCTAATTTTTAAATATTGTTCTTTCTTTCTTGGCTTTTGTTTTTCAGATTGCTGTAAAAAAAAAATCAAATTCTATAGAAAACCAAAATGAAAGAACCACAAACAAACAAAAAAACTTCCTACACAATCAGGATGTCCCTGGTGGTCTTGACAGTAGCTCCAGGAGATGGCGACAAACACCGAGTTGATTGTGTTGACTGACTGGGAAGGGAGGGACTAGGGAGAAAGGAACATCTTGTCATTTGTGAAGAGGCCAGGTAGCCCACCGAAGAGAAGCGGCTTAGCTGAGGTCACATGGCTGGCAGGGGGCCAGGAAGAAGGATGGAATTGAAATGCTGCAAGTCTGTCCTTCCAAACCATGCTCAACCTACAGACCGTGAAGCGATGGGATGTGGAGCTTGGAAGCATGTTGCTGACAGCCGCCCACACTGCACTTTTCATGAAGTAGACTGGTCACACGAGGCTCAAGAGTCAACAAGCAGTTTCCAAAGACCCGTGAGATCTGAGAGCAGCAAGTCAGTGAGAAGTGTTCAGGAAGTGGCAGACATGCTGTCACCTCATCTGTAGAGGTCACGTGGGTACTCACACAGCCAGCTGTTTCCCTGTGGGCAAGAGGTCCTGGATAAGAGGTGGGAAGTGGCCGGGTCCCAGGGAACATGCCTGCTGCATCCCCTAAGCTCAAGCTGAAATGCTTGGTCACGGTCCCCAGAGCATGAAACCACATTCGCCAGCCCACAGGTCAGCTCCAACTGGTTTATTTTGAAAGGGCAGAGGTCACAAGAGGGCAACAAACACAGCAGTGTGTGTCCCTGAACGCACCTGCCTGAGGCACGGGATGCTGTAGCTCCAGAGGATGTTGGCACCAGGCTCTCCCTGTCTTTGGTACTCCTTTGTAACTCTGGGCCCCTGGCTGCACTGTCCCACGACTCAGGATGACTAGACTGGCAACTCCTAAGCGCTCTGGTTAAGAGACACCGGTCGCATCATAAAAGGCACAGGCCGTGCCCATCCCTAACAGGCCGCAAGCGCCCAGATCGGTGGGTGGCTGAGTAGACATGGCTCTCAGGTTGGACACAACTGAACAGTGCCAGGCTCCGGTCCTTGTTTACAGTGGGCAGGTAGAGCCGCAGCTTCTCCAGAAGGTGACCTGGCCAGAAGTTATTGGGGTGGGTAACATGGAGACCACCTAGCTTCTTTGCCTTCAACTTCCTGGAGAAAAGATATAAAGAATGCTGTCATGGTAGACAGACCAGACCCAGGGCACCTCTCATCAGAGACTGCCAACTGTGACCTGCGTGGACACTCAGCAGGGTATAAAACACTTCCCACCTCGGATCCCCTCACCAGCAAGGACTTGAAAATCTAGAGGTCAAGGTCACAGAGTAATCAAGTGACTGAGTGCAAGCTTGACCCCTGTCAATTGTCTCCTGAACTCAAGCTCATATACTTGAGCCATCTTTGTCCTCCCTCCATTTCCTTCCTTCCTTCTTTCTTTCTCTCCTCCTTCCTTCCTTTTTCCTTCTTTTCTTCCTTCTTTCCTTCCTTCCTTCACTTCTCCCTCCTTCCTTTCTTCAAAGTACTGGAATCCCGGGCCTCACACACATTAAGCAAATGTCCTACCATTAAGCTACTTCTAAAAGTATTTGGATATAATATCTAGATGTAGCTTCTAGAACCAGCCCCGGTAAGTTTAACTTCCTTCTCTACCACTTAACAGATGGAACCGGGTATGTTTTCTGTCCCATAATTGGTATGCTACAGTAATTCACTTAGGATTGGCCAGAGCCTAGGATGAATGCACTCTCTAAGCTGCTGCCGCCTGGTCTGCGGCAGGGAGCCCCCTGAAGCACTGGGAGTCTGTGCAAGACTCAGAGGACCCAGGCTGCTTCTGAGTGCAGGAGAGGCCAGCCTTCCCACGCCCCACCCTCCTAACAGGCACGCAGGACCACTACAAACCCAGTGAATTCCTCGAAATCCTTAAAGTGCATTTTCTTGAATTTCTTTGATGCTGTCCTAAGGTGGGGGGGAGAGACATTTTGTTAGATGAAAACTCCAAGCCTATGGAGCAAGTTATAACTAGGGAGGGGATATGTTTTTGAGTCTCTCTAGTCAGAGCTTGAAAGGATTTTTTTCTTGGGATGGGGTTCTGGTTCTATGTGTCCATGACCTGGAGGTTCCTCATTCACTGGAATCTGTCAGACCCAGTCTCATCCCCTAACTATGTCATGAGGAGCCGTGACCTTGATTTTATTGTCTCAAGACAGAGGCCTCCAGGGCAGTTAAGAGATCAGTAAGTAGTTGATGCCAAATCCGGCTCCCTCTTTTCCTGCTAGAGCCCAACCCAGCTTTGTAGACAAGGGTAGTAAAGAGTTACTTCCAGACCTTGGTCCGGGCAGACATCACTAATCGATCACTGTACTTCCTACCAAGCCTACATTTGATCTCAGCATCTCTGGTCTGATCGTTTATGTGAGGGTTTTCTGAACCCAGGGGCCTTGCAATACTCTAAGCACATGCTGTGCCACCGAGCCACATCCACAGTATCCTTGCCGTGGGGTTTAAGTGGTAGGAAAGAGCCATAGTTCTTCCTTCAGCTAGGAGCCCTCTCTCTCTTACAACTGTGGCCAAACAGGCGCAAGCAGATCTTTTCTGTGTCTTCTCCCACTTCCTGGGTTCACGGCTCCAGTCACCAAGTCCCTGGACTCCTGACTCAAGGCGGGTAGGTGCATGGGAGTTGAGATGAACAGATCTAATCCTAAGACATGCACCAAGGGTGACATTTGGGACTGGCCAGTCTGAGGTTACTAGTGGATTACTGGCATGACATGATACCCTGCGTCCGAAGGGAAAGAGGACAAGGGCAGAGAGAAAGTGGGTCTGAAACTCAACTTGTCTGTCTGCTCTATTCCAAACTTGTAGGTAGTCATGTTCTGGGTGAGCATATCGTCGCCATAATAGCCTCCTGGTTGCCGGATCGGGCGCACTTGGTCATGCAGCAGAATGATTTTGTCCCCTGGGTATAGTAGTGCTGTGAACAGCAGAGAAAGCAAGCAGGTCTGTTATTCAGAGTCTATGTGTCTGTAGTCACATGTTCACATGAGTGCACATGTGTATACATGCACACATATGCTCTAGAGCACTTCTGCTCTAGAACAACCTTCTAGCTCACCAAGCTCAGGGCTCCACAATCCAGATCTCCACAACTCCACCTGTATTCTAGAAATCCCACCTAGCAGCAAACCCTGTCCTGCCCCTCCTCACTCCCAGCGCCCCACTGCAGGCTTAGCTAGGGCGTGTCTAGAGAAAGAAGCATCTGGCCAACGCCACACTGGGCTCAGCTCAGGCCTGGGCTCTTTCCGAGGCCCTCCTCAAGCCCCCACCTCTCATGAGGATGTCCTCCGTCAGCGGAAGGCCGTAGGTCTCACAGAGATCCCAGCACTGCAGGTAGACCAGGAAGGCGTCCCTGCGGGTCCTGTTGATCACATCCCCCATGTCGCCGGCCACAGTGGAGGGCAGGCAGTGCTCATCAAAGTGCTTGTTCCCACTGCGCACCAGCCGGCAGCACTCCATGAACTGGATGGTGGGGAGGGAGAGCTGCAGGAAGACACAGGCTGCTCACCCATCTGTGCCCTCTTGACCTTCCTCCTGGCTGGAAGGCAGGGTGGTATCTCCTCCATTTCCCCTGGAGAAGCCCCCCAGAAGGGTAAAGCATGTACAGTGGGTGGCAGCTCAGGTTCCAGAGCTTTGATTCCCAAAGAGTGATTGGCACATGTGTTTTGGGGTACATAGCCCCATCCTAGGTGGGCCCTTGTAGTTGTGGAGTATCTGCAAGAAGGCACAGCAAATGGACAGGTGCCCCAGAGGTTCCCCTACTGAAAAAAAAAAAAAAGCAATTGGGCCCCTTGTGTGTCACTGGCTGTGTCACTGTCACTGCTGCCCTTCGCCCTCCCTCCCTCCCTCCCTCCCTCCCTCCCTCCCTCCCTCCACCTCATTCTTTCTTTTCTTTCTCTTTCCTTCATTCCTTTCTCTTTTTTCTTTCCTCCTTCCTTCTTCCTCCTTCCTTCTTTCCTTCTTTCCTTCCTTCCTTCCTTCCTTCCTTCCTTCCTCTCTTTCTTTCTTTCTTCTTTCTTTCTTTCACAGAGTCTTGCTTTGCAGCCCAAACTGGTCTCAAATTCACAGCTCTTCTCCCTCAGAGCTGGATGACAGGTGTGTACAACTGCATGTGCTGGTGTCAGAGTCAAGACTTGAACCCAGCTTGCCCAGCCCCCAAACCTGTAATCTCACAGGATGGCAGGGTACCTTGTATTGCCGCCGCCGCATCTCGCGATATCGTTTGCCCGCGTCTTCCATCTCCTCCAGCGTCATGGGCCGCATTTCTGTGTGGTCTATCTCAGGCACCGTTAGCAGGTCCATCTGGGGAGGCTGTGAGGCTGAGTCCCTCTTGAGCTTTCCAGGAGGAGTCTTTTCTCTGAGTTTAGCCATCATATAATCTAGGGTGGGAGGGGAAGGAAGGAGGGAAGAACGGGGTGTCTGGCTGTGGGATCTGGAGAGCAGTCAGCCACCCAATGTCTCTGAGCAGGCGTGGAATCATGTCTCTTCTCCATTCCCAAATGTCTAGCCAGGGCTCACTATGGATGTCTGTTTCTTCTCCCTCACCACAAAGGCCCCTCATCCACATGCTCCCCCCACCTCTGACTCCTGCTGCCTATTTCACATGTTTGTTCCAACTAAGTGGTAGACAGCATCTTTAAGAATATGAAACAGATCACTTCATTCCCTTGGTTGCTCACAGAAAGGAAAACCAGGGTCCTTCCCCTACACGACAAGGCTCAGAATCTGGCTTCAGTGGATGTCCCTCACCAAGGCCACTGGAGCATGCTCACTTTCTGCCTCAGGGCTGCGGTCTTGGCAGTCCCACCTGCCTGGGACAGCCCTTGCACGCTGGGTGCTGGCAGTCAGTCACTCAGGGCTCAGCCCCAACGCTTGTGGTTCACAGGCTTCACATTGTCCTGCCATCTTCAAATCTGCCTCTGTGGGCCTTGTCTCATCACGTGGAAGCTGAGGGAGGCATGCCTTTGGCTTTTCTGCTACTCTCTTCCAGTTCCTAGAAGTGCCCAGCGCTTGAGGGGCCAATGAAAGAATCCCATCATCTTGCCCTGCTGGTGGCTGGCGGCCTCATGCCGAGGTGGAATCCTGACTTCATCTTTCCTTCCTCTGGGCACTGATGAATGGTAACCTTGACCTCTGTGTGGGAAGGGTTAACCCAGAGTCCTGTCCCCACAGGGTGATCCTTTCCTGGGAGCCCAGGTCCCTAAGGCGTAGTAAGAGCTCCTGAGACTACTCGTCTTGTGTGCATTGCCTCCCACCAAGGGCAAAGAATGCTGATGGCATGGCACCTGCTGCCTGGGGGGGGGCAGCTCTGACTGCAGTGCAGGTAGGGAGAGGTGCAGCGCCAGCAAAGCCCTGGTCACTGTGGAGACACTCAGGTGTCTTGAGGCTTTGATGGGGTCAGATCCTCCGCAGGGGAGGCTGGCTGCTGGAGCCTTTGCAGGGGCGCCCAGGACTGGAATCCTCTTTACAAAGCAGGGGACACAAGCCCTGCTACCCCACACTCCTCCTCCATGAGGCTCTAGTCTGCAGGGCCCAACTCTTCACTCCTGTGAGGGAACCCCTCCACTGTTTCCTCTTGGATCTTATGGCATCTCAAGGGAGAGTGAGGCGCCTTCCTCTCACACGTCTGAGGTTAAATTCCTGCCCACTTAGTGGCTGGGACGGAGCAATATTCATTCTATTTAAAAAAAAAAAAAGAGAGAGAGCCATGTTCTGTTTGGAAGCTGGCTGCAGGTTCATATTGTAAATTCATAACCAGCACACTTGTGAGTTCATGTCTACTGTGCTGCATCCGGATAGATGTGGCTTCACAAACACGTGAACTGGCAATGGAACATGAGCTATGCATAGCCTACACAACTCTTCACAGCAGCCCTGTTTGGAGTGTCTGTGGTGAACCAATTAACTCTCCACGTGTACCAGCTCTGTTTTGGAGCAAGAAATTTGGGGTAGCTTTTTTTTCTTTTCAATAGGTAGTGTCCCTTTAAGGATAGAGGCTGGGTCTCATTGACCTTCACATAGACACAAGGCACTCTGGAGCTTATCCCTTAAGAAAAATATCTCTTCCCTACCTAACCTCTGGGGCTTGGTCAACCTATAATCATCCAGGGGAGGAGGAGCGAGGTGGGGGGGGACCTGAGTGTTGAGGAAGCACAGGCCGCCTGGGCCAGGCTGGCCTGGGGGGCGGGGCACTCACATTCCTTGGCTGTGGGCAGCTTGCTCCTCTGCTGGGACAGCGACCACTGCTTGAAGGTGCTGGACAGGATTTCCGTGGTGATGGCGTTCTGCCTCACGAGAGAACTGAAGTAGATCACGAGGTCCTCTATTTCCTTGTTATTCAGAGGGACTCCGACCTGAGGAGAGCAGAGAAGCCGCCGAGGCACACCCTCTCCTGTCAGTGAGCCAGCCACCCCACCTCCCAACTCCCTGCCCAGGCCTGAATATACCCTGTGCTTTCTCACCCCTGTCTTACTCAGGTATCACTCTCTCTCTGCCCCAAAACTCCTACCCCTCCTTCAAAACCCAAGCCAGATAGGCCTCCATCTTGACAGTCTATTGGAATCCCGCCCTGCCTCATACCATATGGTACAGGAAAAAACATCACATGCCTATTGTCCTTATCCATGAAGGACACTTAAGCACCCCTTTGCTGAAGTAAATAAGATCAGAAAAACTACACACTTCATTCTTTAAAGACAACAGGTGACTCTGGAGGTATATGATTCTAGCCAGCAATATTGAATGGTCAAAAACAAAACAAAACAAAAAAGGTTTAAAAGAAAAAAATTATAATTTTCCCATTTCTTTGGACAATAGTCATTATTTACTTTCCTTAATATGACCAGGATGCTCTTGGTGCTCATATAATTTACATGTACTAAATGTGCTTAAATTATTTCATAATAATTGATAAATTAAAATTGCAAAAGAGGGTCTAGGTAGGGGGATGACTGTCAGAAAATCACATGCCTTGTAAGCTAGAGGACCTGAGTTCAGTCCTAGAACCCATGTAGAAATGCCAGTCATGGGCTGGAGAGATGGCTAAGGGGTTAAAGCTTTTGCCCACAAGTAAAAGAACTGATTTCAGATATCAGATTCCACGTGAAAACATCAGATAGAGATGGAGGCATCCTGCACTTTTTGTCCCTGGAAGGCAGAGCCTGGGAAATCCTAAAGCAAAGTTGAACAATCCAGGGTGATTCCTGAAGTCACCATTGGGTCTCTGCAGACACACACACTCAAATGCCACCTCCCCCCTCCCCCATGCTGGGCCTAGAAGCATATGAAATCCCAGCACTGGGGAGGTGGAGACAAAGGATGCTGTGATTAGCTAAGTGGACAGCCTACTCTAACTGGGAGCTCAGGCCGGTGAGAGACAATGTCTCAAAGAAGGCAAGTGCATTCCCAGGATGATACCTAAAGTGGTCCTCTGCTCTCTACAGGCACTTGCACACACACAAGAATAAATTAATGAAAATAAAAGTAGTGTTTGGGGAACTGGCTCAGCAGATAAAGGAGTCTGCACACAAACATGGAAGCTTGAGGGATTGACCCCCAGAGCATACATGGTAGGACAGAACACACTCCCAAAAGCGGTCCCCTGACCTCCACATGCATGTCTTCCCTCTCTGTCTCTCTCTGTCTCTCTGTCTCTCTTCCTCTTAAATAAATAAATATAAAAACAATAAAAATAGGGCTGGAGAGGTGGCTCAGAGGTTACGCCTCTGCCTTGCAGGCAGAAGGTCCTGAGTTCAGATCCCAGATCCCACGTATAGACGCCAGGCGGAAGTGGGGGCGGCCTGCGCTTCTGGTCCTGGTAGGGCGGAGCCTGTGAATCCCGGGGCAGAAGGAGGTGGAGGCGTCCATGGTGGTTCCCGAATTCGTCCGTGGTTCTACACACACAACACACACACACACACGCGCGCACAGACACATACATATGCACACACGCACAATTGAATAAATATAATAAAAAAATTAAAAAAAAACAATAAAAATAAAGCTTGAAAATGTATACAAGTTGCTTTTTCCCCCAAAGATAGCTTGTATTCAAGGTATGTAGAGGAAGCCCTTTATTTTTTTTAAATATTTATCTGTGTGTGTATGTGTGTGTGTGTGTGTGTGTGTATCAGAGGGCACTTTGTGTGCCCATGCAGGCCCAAAAGTGATTTTGGGTATCATCCCGGGTTGCTCTATCTCCTCCTGGCTTTGTTCTGAGATTCGCCATGCTGTACATTCCAGGACTGGCATGCAGGCTCTACCATTTCCACCGGTAATTTTACGTGGTATTTGGGATCCGAACTCAGTTCCGTCTGCTTGTGAGGCAGAGACTTAACCCCCGAGCCATCTCTCTAGCTTGAGGAACCCTCTTTCTACAGGCCAGAGAATGAATATCTCTGATTTTGTGAGCTGTAGAGTCTTTGCCACTGTAGCATGAAAGCAGCCACAGATATTCACAGATGAATGAGCATGGCAGTGTGCAATAAACTTCACTTAAGAAAAAACAAAAGGAAACAAGGGCTGGGAAATGGCTCAGTAGTTAAAGCGCTTGCTGTGTTAGGGAAAGGACTGGAATTTGAATCCCAGATCCTATGTAAAATGCGAGGACGGTAGGTGGGCCTCCTAAAAACCTTGTAAAACAGAGCTTGGGCCCGAATTCGTCTGTGATTCTACACACACACACACACACACACACACACACACACACACACACACACATGCGCACAATTGAATAAAAAAAAAAAAAAAAAAACAGAGCTTGGGAATCCCCAAAGCAAGTTGACTAGTCAGACTAACTCTGGGTTTAATGGCGAACCTGTCTCAAAAGAAGATGGAAGAGTGATTAAGGATGATTCCAGATATCAGCCTCAGGCCTCCACATGCACATGCACCACTATTCACCCCACATATGCTGACATGTACATACACATGCATGCACATACATCCCTCCTTGCACATAACAAATGAAAATGAGGAAGGAAAAACAAGAGCCAGGTTGGAGTCGAATCATGGGCCCAGATCTCCTGCCAAATCAAAAGAATCTTCTATGATGATGAATGTTCTGTACCTGTATACCAACAGAGGATCTACTTGACACATGTGACTTTTAATAAAATGCTGGGGTTGACCTTGTACACATAGCACATGCTCTACCACTGAACCACACTCTAATTCACATTGTAATTGGTGTGACTGAGGACTTAAGATTACATTATTAGTCACAAAAGCACAGCCTGTTGACTGGTACAGTGGACATCATTGGAAGGTGGCTGAAATGTGGCATTGTGAGCCTCCCACAGAGAAACTGAATCAGAAAGCAAGACTTGTACATGAGTCCCATGCCAGCGACAGTTGGGGAGGCACTAGAAAGTTCTAGAAGCAGCACTGAAGGCTCAGCTTTTTGGGTTCAGTTCTGAAAGCTGGTTAAGTGATTCTATAGGTAGCTGTCATGGTTTGAAATGTGTCCCCTGTGAGTCTCATGTGTTTGGGAAGATCATGGCACCTTGAGAAGTGGAGCCTTGCTGGAGGAAGGTGGTCACAAGGGGTGGGCCTTGAGGTAGAAGAAGTCTGCCTTTGCAGCAAGCAGTATTGTAGCTCTCAGCCTCCAAGATGTCTGCAGTGGCATAGCCTCTTCCAGCTTTAGCCAGCCAACCATGCCACCTCCATCATGAGAAACCATATCTCCCCTCTGGAACCATAAACTGAATAAATCTCCCATTCTCCCTTAAGTTGCTTGACTTTGGGTGCTCTCTCATAGCAATAGTTAAGAGTAACTGTTACAGCAGCTAACTGGTTTGGGGGACTTTCCACTCACACAGAATCTGATCTCTCTTTTTTTTTCTCTTTTCCCTTCTCTCCTTTTCCATCTTCCCTTTCCCCTTCCCTTCCTTTCTCTTCCCTTGCTTTTCTTTCTTGTTGCTAGAGATGGAACTCTGGGAAATTGTCACCTCAACTCTAGGCAAGGTATTTTTTTAAATTTATTTACTGTGTATGTGTGTGCGTGAGAGAGAGAGACAGAGACAGAGACAGAGACAGACAGAGATAGACACATACAGAGAGAGAGAGAGAGAGAGAGAGAGAGAGAGAGAGAGAGAGAGAGAGAGAGAAGGGTGATTCAGGAATCATCCTGTATTGCTTCTACCTCTTTTTTTGCTTTGCTCTGAGATTTCCCAGGCTCTGCCCACAGGACCAGAAGTACAAGCCGTCACCATTTCTGCCTGACATTTTTATATGGGACCTGAGATCTGAACTCAGGACCTTCTGCTTGTGAGGCAGAGTCTTAACCCTGAGCCATTTCTCTAGCACGTAGGAGGGTATTTTAAGGTCAGTCTGGTGCAGAAGTAGCTTCAAGGATATGATTTGGGACCTGGGTTCTGCTGTGTTTCCCAGTCAACTCTACAAGTGTGAGGTTGCAGTGCGACTTACTGGGTCTGCCTCTCAGAGGCCCAGAGCCTGGGTTGGGGTTGGAGGTGGCCGGATAGGGTGGGAAGGGGAAGTGGACAGTCCCAGACTGTCTGGGAAGCTGGTACTTACTAGCTTCAGAGCTGTGATGAATTCATCCCTGGGGATCCGCTGGTTCTCACCCCGTTCTGGCCTGTTAAACACATCCAGGATTTTGAACTTGCGGCTGCGTAGGTAGGAGAACAAGATCGCTAGGGAGGAGGGCTTGGGCAGCCGGAGCTGGGGCAGCAACTTGCGGGGGATTCGGGAGCCTCTGATCTGGAAGAGGACAAGAGACAGGAAAGCATGAGGAGGATACAGCGTCCAGAGTGAGAGGGAAGCGGGGAGGGAAACGGGCAGCTCTAAGCGGCAGAGGCCAGTTGATGTGGAGGAGGGTGGCTGGACTTGGCTGCAGAACCTTGGGGAAACTGCTTTTGTGAATCCAACCTGTCCTTGGTACCTCGCCCACCTAGATGTACATCACATGCCAGACCAAGCAGAGCCACGGCCTCCCAATGCTTGTCCATTCCGGGACTCTGCCTTTCCACCTCCCTCATTTTCCTGGCCAAGGGCATCTGTGACTATGACCAGCCATGACAGTTTACAAAGGGCCTTCCTGCTGGGCAAGGTGATAAAGACTTGAATCTCAGCACTTAGGAGAGCAAGGTAGAAGGGTTGAGAGATCAAGGCCCGTTTGAGCTATGTAGAGACACCTGTCAGAGAGGGGTGGGTGCTTCACACTATCGTTCTTCTGTGCTCACTGTAGTACACCTAGTACTGCTGACCGGATGAGTCCGCGTCATGCAAATGCCCTGAGGTCAGCCAAGTCTAACTTATCAGCAAACTCCTGTCCTTGCGTGGAACAGAATTCCTGGCCTGAGATGGGGAGGCAACAATTATTTGCTGAAGGAATAAAGGATGCAGTCATTATAAGTAGTCTCCACTTATAAATAAGAATTTGGGCTCAGAGAAGTAGCATTACTTGCCCAAAGTCACACAGTAGGTGGGCAGAAGAGCTGGGTTTCTAACCAAGTTCAACACTTAGGCATAGATGCTGATACTGTTTTATTATTAGAAAACAGTATATCAGACCCCATGACACCAGCAAGGATGGATCCTGAAATTTCTGGGTCAAACCAACCGCAACAACACTAGTAAAATGCAAATGCTGAACGCATGCTTACTACGTGCCAGGCACTATCTAGGCTTGTGTGTATACTCACCTGCTTAGACATCTCAGTGACACCGGGAGGGAGGACAACAGTTATCTTTTCTATAGAGATGAGGACACTGAGGCCGATTGGTGCTTAAGTTCAAGTTATTTGATCTCACATCCCAATTCTACCTAAACTGGAGAAATTTCAAGATTTTCTTTTTTTCAGTCAATAAATATCACAGAGAGATGAGGGGTTGACCCAGTCACTCACCGTCTCTGTGGGGTTGGACAAACAGATGGCCTCTCTGAACTCCTGTCCCTATCACAGGAGAGCCCCCTTCTTTCCCTAACCTCACAGCCACAATCCTCACACGGCCCACGGGTACTGCTTGGCACCTTTTGCCTCCAGGAGACGGGTGTCCATGAGAGCCCAGTGGACCCCCTCTTCACCTTCCCACGCCGTGGGGAGCCCTCGGAGGCTTGGACAGATAGAACATGGCGTAAGATCAAGTTAGCGTGAAACACTTAAGACCTTCAGAGGCTTGTGTGTGAAGGCTCTGGGCCTCCCTACTGCCCTTCCTGGAAGGCTTGCTCTGGGGTCCTGAAGATTCTCACACAGCCTCTAAGGAGGTCTGTGCAATATGCAGAGGCCTCCAGCCATTTGAAAGTAGATTCGCCGGTCCCAGTCAAGCTCCAGGTCAACCTCTGGACCATAAGCTTCAGAAGGTTGCGCCAGAGCCCCGAACTAAACTGTTCCCAAGTTCTTGAGTCATAAGCACCACTGTGTGATACTTATTTGCTTGTTTAAGTGACTTTGCGCTTTTGATTGGTTGGTTGATTTTGAGATGGGTCTGTGTAGCTGAGGATGACTTTGGTCTTTACCTGATCCTACCGACTCCACCTCCCAAGATCTAGGCTTATAAACACATGCCTTGCTACCATCCCCTGCTTATGTGGTGATGGGGATTGAACCCAGGGCTTCATGGATGCTAGGCAAGCACTCTACCAACTGAGCTACACCTTCAATCCCATTTGGAATATATGCTATAAAGTAAACAGCTCTTCACTCCTGTGTGAAACAGAGTGAGCCATCCCTTCCTGTCTGAGAAAGTGGCCACATGTTCTCATCTCTTTCAGTGTCTTCTGGCCCTACAGGGTTCTCACCTTGGGGGACCTGACTTTGGAAATTACGCCGCGTGTTACTAGGGCTTTCTGGTCCTGGCGCAACAGCAGCAGGACCTTGGCTTCTGATGGCGTGAGGTTGTACTTGTTCTCCAGCCACCTCCTGACGTCACCGAAAGACTCCAGCTCCCGCCGGAGCTTCGCCCTCTGGCTCAGCCAGATTTTCCGATCCACTGGCTGTTCTTGGATATCTTTAATTTCAAGGGTTTTGTAGCTGGGAATAGGCGGTGGGGGAGGTTGAGGCGGGAGCGTGGGGTCTGGAGGTGCTCGGTCCTGTGTACCAGGCAGGATGATGATCCTTCGGCGGCTGTGAGGCAGGTGGAAGTCCTTCTGCTTCAAGGGCCTGAAGCAGTGAGCAATGACCTGCTCGGGGTCGAGGGTGGGCGCCTTGCTGACCCTCTCATCCTTCACAGTCGGAGTGTACTCTGGGGGAGGGAGGAATGTGACAAGGGTGAGTTCCAGTCTGGAAGGGGACTCACAGGAGCCAGGGTGGGGGTAAAAACGAGTCAGCCCCAGGCCGCTCATCAGGGTGCCCAAGCTCTGGGCCTGGCTTTATCACTACTTTGCCCTGATGAGGAGGGCAGTGTACTGGGTGCCCAGCGAAGGACTTCACAGGCCTTTTCTGACTGCCGTTGTGCTCTGTGGAGGCTCCAAAGAATGCACTCCACTCTGGCTGACCTTCTTGTGGGAGCTCAAGCTTTCGGAACCCCAGAGCTCCTGGCTGGTTCCCCGGGCCTGAGACCTGGCGGCTGCACAATTTGAGACAAATCATGGCCTCATGGCCTCTGCGTGTCTGAATTTCTTCCTCTGTAAGATGGAATACGGGTATCTATTTATCAGGTGATGGAGATGTTTAGAACCAGTTAGTTTACTGGAGTTACCTTGTACATAACTGTAATACACACACACACACACACACACACACACACATTTCTTTCTTTCAAGGACCTTGTGCTTACTAAGCAGGTGCTGTATGGGTAACATATCCTGGACTCCAAACTTGTAGAATTCTAACAGACCCTCTCCTCTGTTCTCCAAGATTTCTTATCTCTCCACCCACCCCCTCTTCTCCTCTTCCTCCTGCCAGGCTGTCATAGACATTTTCTCTGTGTCCTCTCTGACCTTAAGCTCTTCCATTCTAATGCTCTCCTATCTTAAGGATATACTCTGGGGGTCTGTTGGTACCAGCTCCTCAGTTCTAAATAAACTCGCGTTTCTTAGGTCACACACACACAAAAAAATTCCAACAGACCTTCTGTGCTAATAGAGGCAGTGGGAACACCCTGTGGTCAAGCCGCAGTTTTCCCCAGAGAAGGGTTGATCAAGCTATGTCACAGACAAGTCTGTCTTTAGGGCTTTGTCTCATGCTTTTCTAAAATTCATATAACTGCCAACCACTCAGTAGAGAAAAAAAACGGGTCCACTCTCTCTTTCCAAACTATTAATAAACACGTTTTCTTTAACAGTTCCTTGCTTCCTCATTTCTTTTGGAACACAGAGAAATAAGGAGACAGGGTATGGAGCTTAATGAACGGTAACAATCTCCACCCATTATGAAGCCCTCACAACTCCTTCTGTCCTCTGCTTACCTGCCCAGCCCTAGTGGAAAATTTCTCTCTCCTTCCCGTGTCTCATGCACCCTGCATCTCCCTCTGTCCCGTTGGTGATAGAAACCACAGCCTGCCTAGGAGCTTGGCACCTGCTGTGCTGTCCTCTGGCTACACCCTCCCTCCTCTTCTTCCTCTTCCAGGCCTCACATCAAATGCCCTGCTCCAGCCCACGGCCTTGGTTGCACATCTTTAACAGTACTCCCCACACCTCGACCACCGTGTGCACCTGGGGCTGCATGCTGCAGACTCTCACGCCGGATGAGCCTTAAAGTCCTGTTCTGTTTGACACACATGGCTTAAAATGTCTTAGACATTCGTGTCTGGTAGCCCCTGGGGCAGTGCCTGGTTTCTTTTTTTCTCAGTAAACAGCTCTATGAAACTTGTGCCCTTGTCACACTTGCTTTTTGCTGCAGCCCTGGCCCTTCCATACTGTCCCCATATAATGGAAACATTTATTCTATGAGCAAATGAATGAAAATGTAAGACAAAGAATGTCAGTGCTATGATTCTGCCCATTTTTTAAGACAGAGACACTGAAGCCAGAATGGTCCAACGTCACACCATTGGTTAGTGGTAGAACTGGGACACAGATGAGTTTGCTTTGCACCAGAGCCCAGTTAGCGCTGCTTGTTGTTACCCAGTGTCTCCTAATAGCCTTGATTTCTAACATTCTTTTGGCCTCATAAAGTTGTAAGAACAAACAGCACAATGAAAGTATTCTGCCAATCAGAAGGAGATGATGTTATTGAAAATATTCCTGTTCCTTTCCATTGAGAGTCACTTAAAGCCATTTGGCTTTCCCAAGTGCCTCCAGGTTGAGCTTCTGGTCTAATGATTCCCTAATTTCCCTGGCTGTCTTGCTCCTCAGCCTCACCTTGTATTTGTAACAAGACTTAGAAGCTCCCAACACGTCCAGTATGTTCCCCCCCGCTTTCCTTCTGTCTCACGTATAGACATACCCCCTCTCTGAAATTTTCTCCACTCTCCTTATTATCACTCATTATACTTTGAAATTCAGCTCAGGCTTCACAGACCCTTAAACCCCTTGTCTCCTACCCTTGAGTTACTACAGCTCCCCATTTAGTCCCACCATAGCACTTCCCCTTTTTGGGGGTTGGAGTTTGAGACAGAATTCCCAAGCGCTGGGATTATAGACTTCCATTACCACAGCTGCTTAGAGTTCTTAAACATCCTTCCTGCCGAGGCCCGAGCCCTTGCCCCTTTCCTCCCTCACTCTCCCACTTTCCTCACCCTCTTGGTTGAGACTGCTTTGACCCTCTCTGCTCATCTCTGTCTCCTGGCTTTTGCCTGGTTCTTGGGGTTCAGTTTTCTCATTTGTTGCTTTCTCCAAAGTATGTGACAGTTCCCAAGGCTGCTCCTGTTTCTGTTCTTTCCATCCTGTGGTTCACAGTAGAGTGTCACCCCAGCCACACATTGGTACCACCCCCATCTTCATGCTTTGTTCTAGTGTTCTTTGGGGATCTGTCAAAGGAAAGTGAGGCAGTTCTTGGACTGACAGGCTGCCATCCTATCATTAGGTAGGGACTGTGGGATTGGGGAAGGGAGAGCTGAGTTCCATCCAGCACCTGCCCAAGCAGGGACTTTCTCTGATGTCGGTGGAAGACCACCTGTTTCTGTGTGCACACTTCCTGGAATATGGTCTCCTCCACCGTAGACACACTCCATGCACTGACCTACAGTCTGCTTCCTGGGAACACCTTTCTGGGTCCTTCTCCTCTCAGAAAACACACTTATCCGACTCACATCTCCCTCAGCTTCATCCTCCTGTCTGGCCACTATTCTGATTCATACTATATGTTGACTCCTTCCAGAGTTGCACTGAGAGGCCTCCCCTTCTCAGTCATGTTCTCTTGTGTGATGAGGACACACAGGCCTGAAAACATCTCACTTGTCTAGTTTACAGGATCTGAGCTCAAAAATTAGGCATCTAACTAATTTGTTCCCTTGCCCCAGCCCTTCCAGCTAGATACTTTCCATCTCCACAAAAGACCTTTTACTGGGCCCCTGGCTGCCACGTTGGACACTCGTCCTGTGTCCCTCAAGCTGGGGTTACCCTAGCCTGACCCCTCTTTCCTGCCTTTCAGTGTCTTTAGTCTGGTTTTTGACAGACCCTCACTATGTGCTGTGGAATGGAGGTGGGGCCACCCAACTCAGCCACTGGATGTGCCCGGTTGGGTGATGAGATGCAGCAAGGGCTTTGGTCTTCAAGCCTGGTAGTCCCGCATCTTGTTTTCTTCGTCTCTGGGCTCCACCTCTCAAATGGGATTGTTTTGCCAAGAGCGTTGTCAAGAGCTTGACCTGGTGTAGATTGTCAACAGGCTTATTCAGTTTTGGCTTCAGGAACATCAGGTGGATGGAGCAAGGAGCCCAGCTGCCGGGCCTCAGTTACTAAGAGTCCAGGTTCTGATTCCAAGCCAGGTGACTGGCAGAATCATCCAGCGAGTCCAGGACGGACTTCAGCAAGCACATGATCTGAGCGAGCGCCTGGCAACCCCTCGCCCTGAGTCGAGACGGCACAATGAGGCCTCCGTCTGTCCTGACCTAGTCTGGAGGGGGGCGTGGAGGACTTGCAACAGATTGACTGGGTCAGAGTAAGTCCCGGGACTTACCCAAGAGCGAGTGCAGGCTCCCGTACGGTTTGTACATTTGGTATACATCGTCCATGATCACCGCGCTGCAGTGTATGAACTTGGGTCTGTGAGTAGTGTTTCCGAAGCACCGGTGACAGGAACCAGGAAAACAACAAATTTTGCTAAAAGTATTCTACTTGTGGAGTCTAAAAGCCCGTTGCCATGACTACGGACGCGCGCTCCGATTGGTTGGCGCCACCACGTGTTGGAAGGAGGCAGCAAGTAGACCTGGAAGAAGGGAGGGGCAGGGGCTCGGAGGAGCTCAGTACCTTTGCCCAGTTCTTCCTCGGGCCTGAATCCGGGAAACGTATTTTCCTGTTATATACAGAATCTCTGCAGCTTTAGGTTGTTTTCTTATTCAAAAAGAATAGTGCCTCCACACTCGCCGAGGCTTAAAGAATCTGTAAGTTAAGGTCGAAGAAAGGTAGGGTATTTTATTTGGCTGGGCTCTGCTGCTTGCCACAGGATGCCGTGGTTTGGAACTGTATTGGTAGAACCATGCCTCAAATGGTGGCGAGGGCAACCGGGAGACACAGGTGGGAGGATCACGCTTGGTTTGCAACCAGCTTTTGCTTTGGAGTGAGCTCCTGGCCAGCAGGGCTGCACAGAAAGATCTTGAAAAAAACAAAAACCAAAAGCAAGCCAGAGGAGCAGTGTTAATAGCAACCCCTGAAATGTCCACTAATTGGATGAAGTCGTAGTGTGTACATTGTAATGATATGTGAAACGCTGACAAACCACGGGGAGGAGGCTTTAACCAGTTTTCGCCATATGGATTTCCAAGGATCGAACAGGAAATAAAAGCCGGATCCAAGGGCTCCACGTTGTATATGGTTTTCCTTACATGAAATGCCTAGAATAGACAACTCTATAGTCAGCTACTCTCTACCAGGATATGGAGTGGAGATATTCAGTAGAATCAACTGCTAACAGGTATGGGGTTTCTTTTTTAGAAATATTATAGAAAGTGATGGAAATGTTATGTAAGTAGTGATATTTGTTTTAGCACACTTACAATGTTGTACAATCGCTTCATTGTACACTTAAAATTTTTTGGTAGTGTTAGGCATTGAACCTTGGACCTCATTGCACGGTGGGCAAATATTCTACCACTGAGTTATATCCACAGCCCTAAGATGGTCACATGGCTTGTGTCACAAAACCAAATGATCAACACAACCATTTAAGAAAAAATATTTATGAGTCCAGGAATCAAACCTAGGTCACTAGGTTTGTGAGCAGGGATCGTTACTCTCTGAAATATCTCATCAGCCCTTCATCACTTTCTCTGTGCTGGACACCTTTGCTGAAATGTTCACATTATCTTTGTGATTCTCTGCGACCCCAGGCAGTCACTGCGATGGTCACACTAAGCCTGCTTGCAGGTATGAAAACACGCTTGAGGGATGGAAGACACAGGCATGAAAGTCAGGCATCCTCTTGTATAGCAAGGAAAGAGCCAGGCCTAGAACATTAGGCTGTGCCTGAGAGATGGAATGGATATGGGGAGGGACGATTGCCAACTGGCCCTGATACCGATGCTCCGGAAGCTTGCTCCACCACTCGATCCTGGCTGTGGCCCAAGACTGCAAAGTCCCTTTGTGTTCTGAGCTGCCCTGCCACCCATTCCTTTCTTCCCTTTCACGACTGTGCCATTCTGTCTTTCTAGGTGTGTCGACAGAGCCTTTTCCACTTTGTCTCTCGTCCCAGCACAGGGCTCTGAACTTTGCCAATGCCAGTGAGGTCTGATGGGTTGAGGTGAAGGGGGGGGGGTGGCCAGTTTTCCTCTTTTGTGGTCAAACTTCATTCTTCTCTGAAAGTTGACCTTTGCTCACCAAAGGGAAAACCCATCTAGCCTGCATCACAAATTTCTCAACAACTGAGTTTTTCTTCATTTGATTTTTCAACCTAAACCATAAAATGTCAAATAGGAATTAAGACTAAATAATATAGGGTTTTTTTTTTGGTTTGGTTATTACTTTCTAGGGTAAATATTTCAGTATTGGAACTATATCAAAATACCTGTAATAAAAATGGCATAAAACATAAAGTCTTCTTCTTCACTGGGAGATGAGATGAGGTTTTGCAAAGGATCAAAGTCAAGGGCATGATTGACAGATCAGCCATAGACAATCACATCACAAGGTGCTAGAGTCAATGTTCAATTCTGAGGAACAGTGACTTGTCAAGAACGCATGAGACTAAAGGAACCTTTATTTTTGTATATGTGTGTGTGTGTCAGATGGCACTGTGTCCTTATGTAGGACCAAGGGTGACTTTGTAAATCATCCTGGATTGCTTCTACCTCCTTCTAGCTCTGCTCTGTGATTTCTCAGGCTCTGCCCACTAGGGCAGGAAGTGCTGGCTACTGTGTTTCTGCCTGGCTGTTTTATGTGGGACTTGGGAATCTGAATTTAGGACCTTCTGCTTGGGAGGCAAAAATCTTAATCCCTGAGCCATCTCTCCAACCCAGTAAAAATATTTTTACTAAAAACAAATAAGGTTCCAAACTGGAGAGATGGCTCAGGGATTAAGACTGCCTCACAAGCAAAAGGTCCTGTGTTAGGATGCCAGACCCCAGTAAAAACTCCAGATGGCAATGGTGGCAGCCTGCATTTCCAGGGCTCAGAAGGTGGAGCAAAGCAAGGAGAAAGAATCCCGGATGATTCCAAAAATTGCCCTTGGTCCTCCACAGGGACACATAGTGCTCCCTGATATACTGCACATACATAAATTTAAAAAGTATTTTTACTAATGATCTGCCTGTGAAATGTGACTGGGGTACTTAAGAACTCCATTAAGCAGCACAGACACAATTCCAGGTATATAACTTTATTTAGCCCAATAAGTAGTTCAGATATATTTTTTTTTTTTGAGAGTTTCTCACTATCCAGTCCAGAACTCACAGCAGTCCTTCTGCCTCAGCCCCCAAATGCTTATATTGTAAATGCACCAACATGGCCAGCTTGTTGGATCTTTTAGGGTTTGAGACAGGGTCTCACCATGTAGCCCAGGCTGGCCTTGAACTTGTGCTCCTTTCCTCAGACTCCTATAGTTGTACACCACCGTGCCTGGCACTGGTGAGTCCATCACTGAATGTGCTGGAACGTACTTCATTAAATGAAAAAACGGGATGAGACATTATGCTTGCCCTTGGGTTGGGAGGGAGACATAGTTTAAAACTGAAACCATACCCTGAAATGGTATTTGAACACCTCCCTGGTGATCTAGTATTTAATATTTTGTTTATTTGAGAGAGAGAGAGAGAGAGAGAGAGAGAGAGAGAGAAATCAGGTGCTGGTAAGCCACACTGAGCATGTGAAGGTTCTTAACTTGCACCTCGTGGACTGTAGGCATTGAACTCACATTGCCAGGCTACACTCTGATGCTTTTCACAGACTCAGCTATCTTGTTGACCTTAGAACTTTTTTTCCCCCTATTTTTCATTTTTGCTATTTGATTTTTGAGATAGGGTTTCTTTTATGTAGTCCAAGTTGGCTTTAAACTTGCGATCCTCCCTGCCACCCCAATGCTGGGATTATAGGCGAATGCTTCTATGATCAAGTTAAGATTTTTTTATTTGGCATTTTTTTCTTAGACAAATGTTGCATTATTTGAACTATGATATTGAACTATCTATAATAAAAAGAGACTCAGGTTATTATGATGGCTTGGCACCAAGTCTGAAGACCTGAGTTTGATTCGCAGAACCCGCGCAGAGGAAGACTCCCGCATGCTGTACTGACCGCCTCATGTGCACACCCACACACACATATGCAAACTGTTAGGTCTGGAGAAACAGCTCACAGGGAAGCATCTGCTTGCAAACCTGGCCACCTGAGTTTGACCCCTAGAAGCTCCCATGATGGAAGGAGGGAACGAACTTCCCAAAGTTGTTCCCTAACCTCTATCCATGCTCCATGGCATGCATCCAGTGCCTTCCCTCTTCCTCTCTTTTTTCTCTTTCAAAACAAATGTAAAAATACTTTAAATGGCAGCTTCGATTCATGTAAAAACTGTACACATTAATGTAATTTTCTATAGAAAGAGTAAAAGCTTAGTCTTTTCTGTAGCAGTGATGAGCGTCGACTTTGTAGCTTATAAGAGTTTCTCACCTTTGCATTGAATTTCACTATTGGGCAAGGTGTACAAAGTTTTAATTATTTCTTAAAAATAACTATTTCTTAAAATTTCAAAATATGTCTGCAACATTTAGCAAGAGATCCAGCAGTAAAGACCCTAAGAAAACACACACTGAGCTTCTATGGATCAGTGAGGACACTTGGAAAGGTTGTATGTTATGGAGCTCTTAAGCATCGAAATACAAAACAATGCATTAAAGGCAAGCTTGACAATTTCAGTTTTAAGTCAGACTTAATTTTTCATGATTTTCCCAAAGCCAGTCATGGTATTTATTTAACTTGTGGTCTTCAGGGTGCACCTAGAAGAAATACAACATGTCAAGAAATAAAGTCTCAAATAAGCCAGTCATAAACCCATTTTTAAAAAATTGGCTTTTAGAGATTTGGTGGGGGAACAGTTTACTTGAAATATATAGTAACTTTGAACCCAGTATCATGCATGAATGTTTAAGATTATATCTTATGTTACAGTAAACTTCTACAGTTCAAAAAATTATTTCCTATTTGGAACCGATGACTCAGAGCTGGAGCAAAAGGTGGTATTAGTATGTATTAATATCCATCTTTTGTAGGGGACTTGGAAACCCTGTGAGGCCAAAAGCATGGCTCTGATGAAGCCAGAGCTTCACCACACCATACTGGCTTAATACTGAGATAGCATGCCATGCACCAGGCTACCCACCAGCTGCCCAGCTGCCATCAGAATGCGCCAAGGCTAGGTAGACGCAGCAGAATGGGTACCTAGAGGACCAGATACCACACACAAGTCTAAGTCACTGGTTTTTCCATAAGAGTTCCTTTTGGGGGGTGATGGAAAGGTAAGGTATGTACATGTACATTTCTCTACATATATGCATGTGTGTTTGCTTGTGAAACACATGCTGAGGTCAGAGGATCCAGGTACCTTCCACCTTCTCTTTGAGATGTGGTCTCATTGCACTGGAGCTTTATCGTGCAGGCCAGGCTACATGGCATGTGACCTTAGATCAGGCTACTCCAGGGAACCTCCTCTCTGTCTCCCCCTAGTGCTGGGATTATAGATTTGTTCTATTATGCTTTGTATGTGGGTTCTCGGCATCCCAACTCAGTGCTCCACACTTCTGGGGCAATAAGCATTTAACCAGTAGAGTCACTTCCTGAGCACTAAGAGGCACCTTTGAACAGGAAGAAAAACAGCTGTTAGGCTTAGAAAAAGCCTAAGATTGAGGAAAGCAGGGTTAGAAATGACAAGTTCCTAATGGTCAGAGACCACAAAAAAGGGGCTTGAGGAGTCTCTCCTATTCTTCCTGCTGGTCCTTAAACTGAGAGCAAAGCTGGCTGGGACCACAGCAGGGGTGTGTCCAGCAGGAAGTTTTAGTCATATTGGCGACTTATTTTGCCTCAGAGACACGAATGTTGGGTCTTTTCTAGCTGGCAGTGGGCCTTACCTGTTTCCACTCATTAACACAAAAAATTCGGTAAGAGTCGTTGCCATATTTGCCAATCCCATGGAGCTCAATTGGGTACTTCCACTGCTTCGTCAGGTATTCATCTGCACAATACAACATCCCATATGAGGTCAACCTCGAGAAAGGCACCTTTCCCTAACCTTGTGTCACTAGTCAGAGGTCTAGGAGACTGTGGCTTGGGGCAAGTGATCTGTATTTGATGCCTTCAGGGCTGCAACTGAATGGCCGCTATTGATACAGCATCTGAGGCAGGACGGTCTTTAGCTTTGAGTCTAGGGAAACATACCTGAGAACTTGATAATGGTTTTTGCACGGAGATCGTAGAGACCAAGAGGTTTAAGAAGTTCTGACACATCTCTCCAGTCAGCAGCCCGAGCTACCTCAGCTGAAGGGTAACGCTCTAGAAACTCCCACAGCACAGGTATTGCCATCTTGCCTGGGAAGAAAAACAGTTGAATGATTCAAGCCGCAGGAAGGGCTGGCTTCAGTTCATACAGATGCTTATGTAGAAATTGCTCGCAGAGGTTTGCTATCATTTACAGTGTTGGGGATGGACCCCCAAGGTCTTGCGCATGTTAGGCAAGTGCCTTAGTACTGCTTGCTTAGCTACACAAGTCATCACTTGAACCAGTAGCCATTTACAGAGTCAAATACCAATGCTGCTAATATGTCTGGTTAATAGTTTGCATTACAGTGAAACTGGCCTAATTTTTAAATGATCAGACCACTGCATATTAAGGTTGAAGCATAGAGATACAATCTGCATTCGCTTAAAGAGATGTGTTTACAAACATGACAGCGAGCAGAGAAATGTTCAACTTTTTCGCCGATGACCAACACTAATTTGGAAGTGTAAGATATGAATGACAACTGCCCCTTAGAGTTACAAGGGTGCTGAGTGTCATCCAGTCTAACTTTTTCATGGATGAAGCCTGTTAAGGGCTGGAAGGGAAGAACCTTGAATCCCAGGTCTCTGGATTGGTCTGCTTCTCTTTCTCCTCACTATACTAACGCATAGATGAAAATATCCACAAACCTGAAGTCCGATTGAGAAATATGGTTGCGATTAGGAGCTTCCATGGATCGTGGAAAAGTGTCTCTTGGACAAGATTAAAAGGTGACCGAGGAGGTGTCCACTTCTTAAAGGCTTTGCGTCTTGGAGGACTAAGAACTAAACAAACATATGGAGTCAGAGTTGCATATGTGAGTGACACTGGGAATCTGACGTTCTGACTAGAAAAGGGATACCTTCTCTGTTATACTTGCTGGAAAAATACAGACTTGTTTTCCTTCTCTCTACTTGTGTTCGTGGGATGCTGTCTTCTGGAAAGAAAGAATGAACAGGTTATAGAATCTACAATAGTTATGGTGTGTACCGGTAATCCCAGCACTTGGGGAGGCCGAGGCAGGAGGATCGAGAATTCAAGACTAGCCTGAGCTACATAGAAAACATTTACATAAAAAATTGATTTACTACCAATAATTTATCAGCTGGTCATTATTTTATCTTCACTTTACAGACAAGGAAATTGAGACACACAGAAGGCTAAATAAGTTGCCCCCAAATGACATAATTAGTGCTAGTAGTGCTTAGTGCTAAAATTCAGGCAGCCTGGCTCAAGCCCACGCCCTTTATTAGAATTCTACGGTTTATGTGGAAAGCTTGAAACACTGAAAAACTGCAACACTACGTTATTCTAGCATATTTGTACCATGTGGTCATTAAAATGATTTTGAGACTATGTCATGGATATTTTCCCAGACATTAACTTCTACATAAAAAAGCAAGATTCCACATATGATCCCAATTTTATAAAGATGGATTAATATGTGTCTATGTAGACACATACAAAAGAGACATTAAGAATGAAATTAATCAAGACTAATTAATGGTATAAAGGTTGTTAGTAAGTGGTGATTTTTCTTTTCTTACATACTTTTGAAAAGTTCTGCAGTTGGGCAGGAGAGATGGCTCAGGGGTTAAAGCCTTTGCCTTGCAAACAAAAAGACTTGAGTTCAGATCTCCAGATCCTATGTAAAAATGTGGGGTGGAAACGGCAGCAACCTGAAATTCCTGTCTTTAAGGACTAGAGCCTAGGAAACCCCATAGTAAAGCACTAAGGTGGTAGAGCAATCCAGGATTCTTAAAGTCACCCTTGGGCTTCCACAGGCACACTTAAGTGCCCTCTTGTATCTACCCCCGCGCCCACAGTTCTGCAACTGTATTTACCAAAGTAAGATGGTATTAGTGATGCTGCATACCTGTACATCTGACGCATCTAACGCAGAAATGTGAGTTCAAAGTCAACTTAGGCTACACAGAAAGACCTGGCCTCAAAAACAAAACAAGAAAGGGTGTGGGATGGGGCTATGCAAAAGAACCTGTAGAGAACCTACACTCTGGATCCTGGAGTACTTCTGTCTATTGGGAACCAACATTACAGGACTTCTCAAATTTCTACAACTGCCCTATTTAACACTCCCTTAAACATACCCTCTAAGTTTGAATACCAGTTAATAAAATCTCCCATTTGTATAATACAAAACTCTTTTTCACTTCTCATTTTCCCTTACAGTATTTTTTTTCCTGAGACTCATGTAGCCCAAACTGGCCTTGAACTCAATATATAGTTGAGGATGACCTTGAACTCATGATCTTTCTGCATCTAACTTGCAAGTGCTGGGATTACAGGAGTGTATTCCCATCCCAGGCTACTTTGCTATATTCTGGAAATATGAAATGGGACTAGTAAGGATTCCATTTTAAAGATGAAAAAATTAACTTTTAGAAATTAAGTATCCCAAAATGATACCAGGGTTGACTATACACTAGAACAAGTCTCCAAACAATTATGATAGTGGCTTTTGATATTCTAGTCTCAATAGGGAAAGCCCAATACCAAGTACAGAACTACAGAAACTGCTTTTAATAGGTACTGATATTCTCTGTGATTTCCCATATATTAGTACTAGTCAGCCTTCTTTATTACTACTTTACTTGTCAATTTTTAGCTAGGCCAACAGGGACCAACCAATGGGTACTTCATCTTGTAGTAAGAACTAGACTTCTTCCAGTATAGGATGGAGAAGATGCATCTTAGAGGATGTTTTTAATATTTAACTTGCCCATTATATCAGCAATAAATCTATAGAACTCAACATTTTCTTTAAGAAACTCAGTCTTTAAAGGACAGACTTGGAGAATTCCAAGGTGTATCTGGTCATCATCTTAAAGACAGAATATTCCAGTCACAGAAGCCATCAAATTATGGGTGGGACTGAAAACAGGAATCAAGTCTAACATTTGGTTCTACCGATTTGCCTGGCTGTTTCCCCAAAAGGATTACAAGTAAAATAACCATTCTTCTTTAAGGGAGATATTCATTATACCATTACAGCCTTATGAATAACTAATACAGAGATGCTCAGAAGGTCTTTTTATCTACTATTCACTGAGGTATTATAAAGGCAAATTGCTAAGCTCCGAACTCTGTATTGAGAACAGATTACAAATAATACATGAACTATGTGATTATACCTTTGAATTATTTAGAACTTTCAGGCCTTTTAGAGGAATATTACATTATAATAAAAGATAGAAATGACCATGATATATAGGAAACTGAAGTGGAAGCCACACGCCAGCAGTAAGTAACAGGAGGAGGCATGAAAACACCATCTTGGTCAATTTAGGTATAAAGGAGTCTTCCCTAAAATCTTCACAAGAGAAGGCCTTTAATTTTCCTTAAAGTCTTAAGATTGCTGCCTGAAAAGAACATGGGATGAGGGGGAAGTTCCACTCAGGAGAGTCCCAGCTGACCTCAGGATGGCCACAGCTCCTTTACTGGCATCCTGGCCATAGCCAGCACATTCCCTGTCTACGCTAAGGGGCCTGGTGATCAGGAGCATAAAGACAGTTGCACAGGTGACTATATTAGATTCACCCGTGCCCAGGCATGAAACATGAGATCCCAAGGGAAGCCTCACGACACTCTTGCGCTCTGCATACCTTGAAGGGTTGTGTCAGAGGCACAGTCTTTTTGGCCTTGTGAGCAGTCAGGCATTTCAGAACCTCCTTTAAAAATGTCATGATGCAAATGTTCTTTCCTTTTTCCATTTTCTAGTTCTGTGCTGACATCCTCTGATTTTAAAAAGGCACCCTCCTGCTTCGCATGGCCTGCTTCATCAGTAGAACATGACTTGTTTGTGAGGTCCCAAGTTACTTGTTCGACATGGAAATCTGGTTTTTCTCTTACAAGGTCCTCCTGCCCACCGGTCACGCCAACAGTCTCGTGGCTTGGCTGAGAATCCAGCTGACTCTCGGGTGGCACAGGCTCATTCTCAGCATCTACTTTACAGAACACAGATTCTCTTTTGTTACTGGGAACAGAATCTAGAAGATTCTTCCTGCGCCTTTGTTTGGTTTTGTTACTTGGAATTCCTTTCAGAATTGTCGCCCTTCTTTTGGACTTTCTGATCTTCCCGGAGTTAACACCATGAACATCCTGGCCTTCTTTCAACCGTGAGTGGACAGGGTCAGAGATTACCCTGCTGTCCCCCAACTCTAAGCAACCACTTGCCAGAGGAGGCTCATCTTTTTTCGACTTGCTTCTCGTCCTGAGGTTCTGACTGAAAATATCACTTTTGTTTTGTGACTGGGAAGTCAGAGCTGCCAAGCAGCAGTTGGTATATCCTGGCTTGATGTTCCTTTCAGACAGTATGGTAAAATCAAAATCTTCTGGCTTAAGAGAAGTCCTTCCATCTTTGTGAAGATAGTTAGCAAGTGAACGTTTAGATCTGAACTTCAGTCCTTGTGGGCTACAAAAGTTAAATAAAGTTAAAGGAAACTTCTTATTAGTAAGAACCTTGTCCACCCATCTCCCTTTTTACATCCATGTCTTTTGGTTTGGTTTTGTGACCCATTGAATTTAACCTGAACCTCTCCTGTAACCACAGGTTTGGGACTATCTATTGGTATCTGGTGCACTCACAGTGGACACACAACTTCAGAGAATGACTCCTCTTCCCCCTAGTCCATCTCTGCCAATGGTCTGGCAGAGAGGGGTGAGGCTTTATGAATCCTTCCTCCATTTATGAGTGACGACAGGGCTAGTCTTGTGCAGGCTCAGCACAAGCCACAGAAGCTGCTGAGTTCAAGGCTGCAAGGGCTGTTGCAGAATGCTCAGGAGACAGCATTTCACAGCAGACCTCCTTTCTATCATCTGGCTCTTACACAGGAATTTTAAAAAAGAATTGGTTCACAATATTTTATTTATTTATTTATGAGAAGTGAGTGAGCGAGCAGGAGAGATAGAGACACACAGAGAATATACAGGTATGTGTGCCATGGCACTTCTGTGGAGGTCAAAGGATATTGGTTTTTACCCACTATGTGGGCTTTAGGGGATCAAACTCAGGTAACCAGGTTGCCAAGCAGTTACCTTTACCTGCTGAGCCATCTTGCTGCCCTCTTTAAAAATAATTTCTAGGGCTGCAGAGATGGCTCAGAGGTTAAGACACTGTCTCGAAAGCAGGTCCTAAGTTCAGATCCTAGGTCCCACATAAAAATGCCAGGTGGAAACAGTGACAGTCTACACTGCTGACTCTGGTAGGTGGAGCCTGGGAAATCCCAGAGCAGTGGAAAAAGAAGTTAGAAACAATCTCAGATGATTCCTGAAGTCACCCTTGGTCCTCCACAGGGACACACAGTGAGTGCCCTCTGATATACACACACACAAAATAAATAAAGTTAAAAAAGTTTTTCTAAATGTTGCCCCAAATGCTTAGTCATCTGAAAGTTGAAAGATGACAGATAGTCCTTTTAAATATATTCCTCTCTGACAATAAAAGCAATGTGTAAACATAGCAAGTACAGCTGTTCTAGAAACCATTCAGAGGAGGAACAACAAAAATGCATATAACTAACTGCAAATCGCCAGATATAACTAACCAATGGCACTGTAGGAACCAATGGTTTTAAGATGAAAACTAGCTAAAATTCTTGCTATGCTTTTCTATTAGCTGTCTAGACAAAATGACTTGATTGTACTATATTTATCACTTTGCATGGCTGGGATTTGGCTCAGTGGTAAAGCATCTGCCTAGCATGCCCAAGGCCATAGGTTCAATCCCCACAACTGCAAAAACAAAACAAATAGTGCTTACCACTTTGCATGCTTACCTGACAAAGTACACATCAAACCTGCCCGCTGTCTTCCCAGACAGCCTTTGTTTCACAACTCTCTGCCATCCACATGGGACAGGCTTAAAGCATTCAGTCATCTCAGTACCACCAAAGTGAGTAGAAGCCATAGGTCCCTGTGAAAGTGGGCAACAGTCACTGCTTTGTATCTTTTGGTTTTCATCTTCCCCTCTTCCCAGGCCCACAGCAACATCTTCCTTGCTGGAAAAGAAGGCAAGACAAAACAAAACAAATCAAAAAAGTCCAATTGATGACCTCATTTACAGTTTCTTTTTGTCTATTTAATTCCAATCTATAGGAATTACACTGAGGATTCAGGTTAAAATAGGTAAGAGCAAAGTCAGTATGAACTGGTTTTGACAGCTTCCTGTACTCCAGTCTGGATTATAAATCATCTAATAAAATGATTAGAAAGATTTCTAGTAACAGTTTGCTTAAGTTTGAGAATTATGAGCCAATATCTGAGTTCTTAACCTGAGATCAACAAATCTATCTAAAGGAGTTGGCCCTTTCTTTCTCAAATAAGTGAGGTGCAATTTTGATATACATATGCATTTTTCTGAGGGATAATAGCTATTGCTTTTTTTTTGGTGGTACCTAGGGCCCTTGAGCATACTAGGCAATCATTCTAACACTGAGCTGTAACCCCCAATACTATCACTTTTATTAAATGTTACAACATTTCAGAAAGCAAATACTTTCTGATAAGAACTTTCAAATCTCTTTCATTTGTGATTGTGAGATAACAAAGTTAAACTACTTGCATAACAGATACCAGAGTCCTTTTTTTTGAGAGAGAGAGAGACTTATGCATCCCAGGATGGCCTCAAACCCACTTGCGCAGCTGAGGATGCTCTCTATCTTCACCTCCCAAATTCTGAGATCATATGCCAGGGTCAGGGAGTATGCAGATATCGAATGGAACCCAGGGTTTCCTGCAAGCTAAGCAAGCACTCTACAGAATGCACTCATCCCCAGTCCTTAAAACTGTTGGTTTTAGGGGCTTGATTTGGAAAAAAGTAAAGAGGTAAACTACTTTAGCCGGTATACAACAAATAACAGTAGTTCCATATGACCCATTCCTGCAGCGCACTGGGATGCTGAACAGGCCGTCACCTCCCGGGTCCCAGGACCTCCCCTACACCACGAAAACCTTTCTCGTTCTCCCAGCTCCCCAGTCCTTCTCTACGCGACAGTGCTCCGACCCTCCAGGGAGAAGTCCCGCCGAAGTTTAGAAAGACCCACACAAGGTCGATGTCCCTGCTCCCGTCCTACAGGTGGTCAAAATGAGGACCGCCAGGGTCTAACAACTTGCCCGAGGTCCCAGAGCTGGTCTGGAGCTAGGTTGTCACTGGAGGTGACCGAGAGAGTAACTCCTTCGTCTCCAGGGCCGGGACTTCCCATCCCAGCTGCAGGAGCAGCTGCGGCAACCGGCGCGCGGTCGTAAGCGCGGGGCGCAAACACCGGCCGGCACCCGCCGCACGTCCATCCGACTCCAGCGTCGCCAGCTCGCAACCCCTCGGCCTGCACAGCTAGGCCCGGGCTCCACCAATCGGAGCCTTGAGCGCGAACACGCCCGCCCCCCGCGACTTCGCTGACCAATCGCGTGCGCCCTAGCTGCGCCTCGTCCCTCCCTCCGGCGCACGCGCGTTCGGCGTGGCGCAGGAGCGCCCGCGCGTTGCCAGGGGCAGCCGCGCGGCTGGCGGCGTAGCGGAGCCTGCGCCTGCGGAGGGCGGAGGGGCCGCGGCGGCGCGACGTCGCCATGAGGGCCGTGTTGACGTGGAGGGACCGAGCCGAACAGTGGTGAGGCGCGGGGAGGCCCGGGAGCCGCGGGAGGCCGAGAGCCGCGGGGGCGGAGCCAGCGGCCGCGGGAACGGCGGTTGCCAAGGCAACGGGCCTGCGGCGCGAACCGAGGGCCCTGAACCCCGGGCCTGGAGGCTGAGCCCGGGACCTCGGCGGGCGAGGCGCGCAGAACCTTCGCGGGCGATCGCCTGCCGGGACGCCCCGTTGGCGCCTGCGCCCTCGCTCGTCCTTCCCGCCTGCTCGACGTCCTCCCGAGGTGCTCGCGTCTCGGGGCTCCCTGGCGCACAACCTACTGAAGTATTTGTCTGCTCTTTCGCAATTACACATCTGCATTGAGGGCCTTGATCACCCCCCCCCCCCGTTATCTTCTCTCACTCCCTTTCCACGTTACAGCGGTCTTCCCCCCCTTTAATTCGCAGCACCCGCACTTCTGCTTCCTTGACATTCCTCAAGTTGCCTCACTGTTGCTTAAACTTGGTTTTGTGTCTTACACAGCAACTTGGTCATTCCAGATATGAACAGTCACTATTGTTAGGCGCAATAGCTAAAGCTTGAGGCAGGGAGAAACAGATGCGTTGGAAGGGAGCCGGTTCCACCGAGGCCTGCCGTCTGCACAGTGGACCTGCCAAGCACGGTCGGCCAGGGGCTCCAGATGAGCATCAAATCAAGACCCGCTCCTAACCTAGAACGTTTGCATAGGAGTGGAAAACGATCGGCGGGGCTTGTAGGAAAATGTTACCTTTCCCTCATTATTCTGTTGTTGGGGTGATCAAAGGAACGAACCCTGAGAATTGAAACTCCTCCAGGAATCTCAGCCTGAGGAGGAGCTTGTCTCTCAAAAGAAATTCCACCTAGGCGTGACAAGCTTGCAGGAAAGCCGGGCAAACTACACCTGGAGCAGAGCTGCTTAGTTCTGCACCTCTCCTTCTAGTTACACTTCCCCGCCCCTACTCGGCCTAAAGAGGAAAGTGAATCGGAATGAAAAGCCTCTTCCCGATATGGCCATGTTGAATAAACTTCCTTTTTCTGCTCTTCAACGTCAATTTGGATTCTTACTGATTTAATGAGGATGGGTTATCTCTGTGCGGAGGTCAGAAGATGTCGGGTGGCCTGCTCCATCACTCTCTGCTTTATTCACTGTTTCCCTTGAGGCAGGAGCTGAACCTAGTGGCTGATGGCTAAAAGGCACCCCAGAAGTCCTCCAATCTCTGCCCCCATTTCTGGGATTACAGGCTCCCATGACTATTCTGGCTTTTTAAATGGCTTTTAGAGATTTGAATTCAGGTTCTCATGCTTTCTTCACTCCTTTATCACCTAAATCCTGACTTACTGGATAGTTCACAGCCTGACTCAGAATCATTCTAGATCATCTTTTCAATCTCAAAGGTGACTCTTGTTTTGAGTCCTGGGACCATTGTGTGTAACCTCAAAATTCTAAACATCACTTAAAGGTTGCTTTGGAGGAGTTTTGTGATTTGCAAATAGTAGTTAGTGCTGACTTGGGCCTGATACTGGCTAAGAACTTCCTGGCCTTTTCCTCACTGACTTTTCACAATAGCTCTACTTTACAGGGGAGAGAACTAAAGCACAGTGAGTATGCTTGTGGTGGAGTCATCTCTCAAGCTCAGGTTGCCCTCATTCCAAAACCAGTTTTCTCAGGCTCTGCATTAATTTAAATCAAGGTAACATAAATGGGCAATATTTATTTGCATCTTGAATCCAAGAACTTATCCATTATTTCTAGGAATATTCTTTTATACCCTACTTGAAACATGTATCCTTGCCTGTATATCTCTTTTATTTCTATTCTTAATAAAATAGAATAAAAAAGTAAAATTCTTTAAAAATGTTTGGCATTTGGAGATTGAGTTTTGTATATCCCAACCAGACTAGGCTTCTCGTTTTCCCGCCTCAGTCTATCGTGCGTGGGATTACAGATTTTTTTAAAAACTTCTTTATTGCGAAAGCATCCACAGCACAAGCCTGTGATAACTGGCAATCAAGCATTAGCTCTAAAGTCACAGAGTGACAGGACTGCAGCAAACTGGAGAGCTGTTTGAAAGGGGCAGCTGCTGCTCTGCTCCTGCCAATTACCACTGTGGTGGAATTTGGCCTGGTGTGCTCAACTCCTCCTATTTTACCAGAAGCTAGGAATCTGTGTTTTTAATGTGAAATGTCCTAATTTTTAAATGTTGGCACCTAATTGGAAAAAACAAAGTAAAATACCATGCGGGCCAAACAAAACATTTGCTGGCCAAATGCAGCCTGATTTGCTCTGTTCTCAACCCCTGGCATGGAATTTTCTTCATTCTACTTTTGTGGTACTTAGAGTCTGTCAAGTGTAAGAATTATTTCTAATCTGTCTATCCCAGAAGTCTAGAAGCCTTTTAAAAACAACAGTTTTGTCTTACATGTTTCCAGGGATTCAGAAGGCTAGTCAAGCTAGAGGTTGTGGTTACTAGAAGGTGAATAGATGTATGTATCATGAATGCATAAGCAAATGAATGGATGACCTGGTTTGAGAGCCATTACAGGTTGGAAACAGTTCTGATGGTGCCTAGATGGCCCAGAATGAAACAGAACACCACCAATATATATATATAATATATATATATAAACAATAGAACCCAGAAACACCAGATATCCTCACCAACCCTCCACAGCCAGGCCAGCTGCTGCACCTGCTCCTCTGCTCTTTTATAGCCAGTTCTAGCAATAGAACTCTTTCAAGACCTGCTGCGGGATTTTGTTACTCTGCTTCTTATAAACCCAGAAAGGACTCCCAATACCTTTCATGCCAAAGTGTGCATTTTGCTATGAGGTCCTCTCAGTTTTCCCTCCAGGCTTGTTAACAGTTAAGTTCGTAATTTGGAGTTTAGCCAAAGACTCTTCTTAATGTTCTACTACTATTCTCTGAACCCTCTCATTTTTTTTTTCTCCTTTAAATGTACTGCTCCAGGTTCATCTTAGCAGTGATGCTTTGTTTTTTAGGTTAGTTCACCTTGTTCCAGTCAGGCTAGTTAGTGTGGCTACAACTCCCTGTTCTTGTCGAGGTTGGAATTGTTTTCCCATTTACAGATGAAGATTCAATAGGGAGGGTGGGAGGTGGCTCCACGGTAGGAAATGTACCCAGGTTACATTCAAAGTTTAAGGAGGTGATAGAATTTTAAGATTCCAGTTCCAGCTTCACAGGAGGCTGAGGCTGGGGATCTTGAGCCTAGAGGTGGAAGAGCAGGCTTAGGATGTAGCTTAGTACAGAGTGTTTATGTAGCATTAGTGAGACCCTGGTTCCCCCCTTTGTTCTCTTACCCCCTCCCCTGCTTAAAAAAAAGAGAGAAAAGAAAAATTATAGAACAAGTAAGCAGAGTTATATGTAGGTTGTGGTGGATTAGAGAGCTCCTTGGGACTTCAGTATGTAGAGGACAGTTTGCAGGACTTGCCTCTCTCTCTCAGCAATGAAATCTGATCGTGTAAAGTTTACTTTTTCCCTAAAAGAAGACAAGTGGGGAGAGAGCCATCTTACCTTAGACCAGACTGAGTTCCCAGGCCTAGGCTGGATGGCCGTGTGGAGAGAGCCCTTGCCCTGGAGGGGGCGATAGGCAACATCGCAAAGCATTGTTCTTTGTTTCTGAGTTTCTGTGAGCTTATGATGTAATTAAAGCCTGAGGAGTTCGACATAAAATCTTGTCAGTTCGTCAGTGTTCAAGAACAGTATCGGGTTCCTGGGTGTAACTCGAATCACATAAAATTTGGTCATTGCCCTCGAATTGCAGATGGAGTAATGAAAGAGATAGTATCTGAAGCAGTGTGTGAGAGTGAAAATGAGTTGTACAGATTCTGAGTACAGACAGTTTAAGTTGAGTAAATCAGATATATGTGTGTGCTGGATTTCAAAGTAAATTTCATGATACTCAGAAAATGAATTTTCACATTTGCAAGGATTGTTCACACTTACCCCAATTGAGACTTAGATTGAATGACCTGAAGCTAGGAGTGGTGGTCCATGCCTACAATCCCAGAGTTTCAGGAGGGTAGAGACAGAGGAGATCAAATTCAAGGTCCTAAACCACATAATCACCGAGTTACCTGAGGCTTTGTCTTAAATCTGGAGCCTGAGGTAGAAGGATACTTAGAAGCCAACCTGGGCTGCAGAGTGAGTTGTAAGTTAACCTTAGAGTAAGACCCTGCCTCAAAAAAAAAAAAAAAAGTATAATAAGTCATCTCTAAAAACTCTTTCGAAGAGGCCACACTGGAATCGTGACACTTAAATGTGTGCAGAGCAGGAAGGAAGACACACAGTTAAGGACCTGATGAGCTGCAGACATTTTGATGTTCCATTGCAGTGACTCACAGATGTCAGACTAGCATGAGGTGCCCAGAGGGTGAGAAGGTGGCTTCTTGCCCTTGTTTCACAGGTGAAGGCAAAAGGAGCTCAGCTTCCATGGCCTCAGTTCCCCTCTGCTTCTTAGTTTAACATTTAAAATATTTATTTGAGAGAAAGTGCACAAGTGAGCAGGTACACATATACCTCATATAGTACACATATGGAGATCAGAGGACAACTTACAGAAGTCAGTTCTCTCTTATGTGGCCTCTGGGAATTGAACTCAGGTCATTAGTTTTGTGCACAGGAGTCTTTACCTGTTGAGACACCTCTCTGGCCCTTTACTCTACATTCTACCACTTATGAGAATTTTAAACCCACAAGGATTTTTTTTCCCTAATTCAGAAAGGAAGTGTAAGAAACAGGTAGCCAATGTCTGTTAGCACCTACCAGTGAGAGAGGAAGCTGAAGGACTGGCTGCTGGGTCTTGTTTCTCTTCAGTTAGCCCAGAGCAAAGCCGGAGAGGGTTACTTTTGTTAAGACGCCATCAGCCAGTGTGTGGCAGCAAACAACTTCCCTCTCTAATTTAGTTCCTTCATCTATACAAACTGGTTAGTGGTGCCTGCGCTGCCTACTCCATTGTGCTATAGGGTGCAAGTGGGATAAGGTAAGGTTTCACAGTCGTAACTCCTAACTGTTGAGTAACTGTAAAGTTTTCTTTAATGTGTGTATGGGGTATGTGCATGTATGAGTATTTTGCTTGTATGTATGCGGGTGCAATACTTGTGAGTGTGGGTCCAGATCTGAGGATGATATGAGGGGTCATTCTTTGTTGTTCTTCCACCTTAGTCTTTGGAGGCTAGATCTTTAAACCCAGAGCTCACCAACATGGCTAGTCTGTCTAGTCATCTTGTTCTGTAGATTCCCAGGCTCTGCCTTCTGAGGCTGGAATTACAGGTAGACCACAATGCCTGTCCAGCATTTACAAGGGATCTGGGAGTCCAAACTCCAGCCCTTCTGCTTGCGTAGTAAGTATTGTAACTACCCCAGCCCACATGTCAAGGATCCTTCTTGGGGTCACATGTGTACAGAATCTGAGAAGTCAGAATCATAGAAAGGTAGTAGACAGAGTCTAGGGTTGGGAAGCCATTTTATAGAAGGTATTCGAACATCTGTAGATTTGCTACCTTTGGAGTTAGCCTGGCATCTATACGTGGGGTCTAGGATCCGAACTCAGGACCTTCCGCCTGCAAGGCAGAGGCTTAACCCCTGAGCCAGCCCCTGGAGCCTGTGCTTTTAATCATCATATAACACTGCTTTTTAAAAAAAATTTTTTGTGTGCGTGTGTGTGTGCTCGAGTGCTGTGTGTATCAGAGGGCATTGTGTGTCCCTGTGGAGGACCAAGGGTGACTTTGGAAATCATCCTGGATTGTGTCTACCTTCTTTTTGTTTCACTCTAGGATTTCCCAGGCTCTGTCCACCAGGGTCAAAAGTGCAGACCACTGCTCCACCTGTGGCATGTTTTCCCCCTAATTTTATAGGCATATTGAGTACTTATCCCTGTCTCCCTTCTTACTCCCTCCTTCTCTTCATCAGTTCATCCCATTCCCTCCTACCTTCCTGCCTCTCCACTTCTATGGGTGTCATGGTTTGAAATGTGTCCCCCACAGTCTCATGTGTTTGGCAAGGTCATAGCACCTTGAGAGGTGGAGCCTTGCTGGAGGAAGGCAGTCACAAGGTGTGGGCCTTGAGGTGGATTAGTCCCACCCTACGTCCAGGAGAAGTCTGCCTTTGCTGCAAGCAGTCTGCAGCTCTCAGCTTCCAAAATGTCTGCGGTGACTTAGCCTCCTCCAGCTTTGGCTAGCCAGCCATGCCACCTCTGCTTTGAGAGACTGTACTTTCCCTCTGGAACCGTAAGCTGAATAAATCTCCCTTTCTCCCTTAAGTTGCTTGACTTTGGGTGTTCTCTCACAGCAATAGTTAAGAGTAACTGTTACAATGGGTCCCAGGGGCCCTTCTGGCTTGTCTACTCATGTGGGGGTTCAAGCCTCTGTGGCAGACCAAGTGGCTCTTCCTGAGACTTGCCCACTGATAGGGGCACTACCCTTCACTCATCCAGCTCTAGTCCCCCAAGATTTCCACTGAATGTAATTATCTCTCCTGAGATCTTCACTAGTCTATGGGAACATGTTGGTACGTCAGTCTTTATGAAGGTCTGTTAAGGACAAATCTCACTACAGTGAGTTCCTAGATGCAGCAGCGTTGCCTTGAATGGAATGTTTTGTACAACCGTGGACCTTCCCATCTTTAGGCTCTTAAAATCTTACCGTTGCCTCTTCCTCAAGGTGCCCAAACCTTAGAGTAGGGAGAGATTATGTTAGCCTGGTTCTGGGTGAGCATTGCAGGGTTGCTGGTATTCTGCTTTTTGGCCGGCTGCTGTTGTCCACATCACTGCTCTTTTACCGCCTGGTACCAGGTTTATTAAAAGTATGTTAAGCCTGGTGTGATGGCACATATCTATAATCCCAGTACTTAGGAGGTGAAGACAGGAGAATCAGGAGTTCAAAACCAGCTTGGGCTATTCAGCAAGTGTGTGACCAGTCTGAGCTAGGTGACACCTCGTCTCAAAGAATGAATGGATAGGGCCAATGAGATGGTTAAATGGATACGGCGCCTGCTTGTAAATCTGAGGACCTGACTTCAATCCCTGGAAGCTGATATAGTTGAAGGAAAGAACTGACTTCTGAACATTATCCTCTGACCTCCTCCACCCATGTGCCAAGGACACACCCTCTCTCTCAGGTAATATTTTTAAAATAAATAAACAAATATACCTTTAGATTTAGAGAAAATGCTGAAATACTTGTGATAAAATTACATAGTATCTGGAATTGTCCCCAAAATAACCTTGTTAGGGAGCTGGAATAAATAGGATGAGGTCCAAATAAAATATAGTTACTTCTGCATGTTCTATTTTTATTTTCTTAATTTTTACTTTATATTACCTAAAACAGTATTGCCTTTGAGACCTCTTTGACCAACATTTTGTCAGAAAGTGTCACATTTCTGTTATTTCTAGTATAGTTTTAATTGTCACTGGGTTCTAAGTGGATGAGTTTAGAATATTTTTTTGTTTTACCCTGTTTTCTTCTCTCTGTGCTCTCTGCATAGAGACTGCCCATTCTCACTGGGGTTTTTATATGGGACCTAGGATCAGAACTCAGGACCTTCTACTGGCTACTACCTTTCTTAACCCCTGAGCATCTCTCCAGCCCTTTTTTATTCTTTTAATTATCACTGTGTATCATAATGACACTGTGTGACAAATCCATTATAAATCCAATGCCAGCCTCGTTTCAGGTTCAGGGATAGACGCTGTCTTAAGGTAATAAGGAGTCAGATAGTAGTGGACACCTAATATCCTCCTCTGGTTTCAGTGCACATAGATATGTACATGTAGCAAACACTCATTTGGCAATTTTAAAATATATAGTATATTATAGCTAACTGGTCCTCATAAAGCCCAGGAGTGGCTAGAACTTATTCTTTCACTCTAGTTAAAACTCAGTGCTGTCTGGTTAACAGCTTCCCTCTCCCCATCCTTTGCCTTTTTGTTGTTGTTGTTGTTTGAGATAAGTTCTTGCTCTGTAGTCCTGGCTGGTCTTCTACTCACTGTGTAGCCTAGGCTGACTTTAAGCTATGGGTAATTCTTCTGCCACAGACTCTTGAGTGCTGGAATTATATAGTAAACCTACCTATGTTCAAGTTCCTTCTATAAAATGACATGTGGGAGTTTCCCACCTCTAGATTCTGGCTACTGTGTGTCTGACTTCTCAGATTATGTACACATGTGAGATCATATGGCACAAACCCCAAGAAGGTTCCTTGACACATGGCTTGGAGGAGAGGAGGAGGAGAAGGAAGAGAAAGAGAAGATTGGGAACGAGGGTTCACGCATACATGCCATGGTTTGCATGTGTTCAGAGGACAACTTTCAGAAGTCAGCTCTCTCCTTACACCATGTGGGCTTCCAGGGTTGATCTCAAATCTCCAAGTTTGTGAGCAGGTACCTTATCCACTGAGCCATCTTGCCTGCCTCCCCACCCCCAGCCTGGTTTTCTAACTTCCTTTTCCCTCTGCCCTGTGCAAAGTCATGTGTTTCAGTGCAGTTGTATTACTATCTGTCTTCACCTGCATGCTTGCTTGTTCTGTTTTCCTAAAGGCTGAACCTAGCAATCTTCTGTACACCTCAGAGTTCCCTCCCCCCTTGCTCAAATACTGTTTTCTTCACGAAGCTTATCCTTTCCCCAAATCAGAATGAGGGTCTTCCACCTTTGAGTCATGTAATACAGTTAGTTTCAGTGTCCCCCTGTATTAGTCTCAGTCTTCCTCTCCTTTTCATTCAGTTAAGAGATCCTATATTATAAAAATGCCATTATTTTTGCATATCAGTACAAAAGCAAAAGAAAAAAAATGCATCAGTTAAAGTGACATGTTATCAATTCTGAGACCATCCCAAGTTCACAGATGTTAAAAAATGAAAAAAAATATTATTTAAAATTGGTGGCATAGGAGTTCCTGGCAAATTCCTCTGCTTCACACCTTCCCTGTGGAATGTCTGTTGGTACCTGTACCTGAGAGACAGATGCTTAGTTTTACTAGCTCTCATACTTTATATGTGTAGCCTTAGGCATTATTGGAAAAGTATATGTCCTCAGTCATTGACCCTTGATTCATTTCCTGTGTCTGGCTTCTGTACAAGAGGAAACGGGGACAGAGCAGACTGGCCAGCAGATTGTGATTGAATGGGCTGCCAAGGTGTGGTGGTTGAATGGAATTTGCTACCAAATGCAGTTCTTAGCTATTATTCTTCCCCCCATACACACAGTGTTTCCTAATGGAAATAAAGTTTGCTTTCCTGGCCATTAGCAAACCTCATCACTTTGGTTCCTAATTGTTTTTTTGTCTTGTCTCCTGTTTAGTATCTATGACCTCGCATTTAAGCCTGATGGAACTCAACTGATTCTGGCTGCAGGAAACAGATTACTGGTAGGATTTTGTCTGAGTTTCCATTCTAAGTGCTTTCCTCCCCCTTCCCTCTTGTAAAGTCTCTGAAATTTGACCCTCCTTTTTGAGATAAAAAAGGCAAGGGCGGAAAAACCAGTCATTACTTTTTAATAGGGAAGGAAATAGGCTATTTAAAACAGGTAAGTAAACTGTCTGTCAGATAGGCGCTTGTGAACAATGCCTCCTTTGGAGTCATTCATCTTCCCCCTTCCAAGCACCCATTAAATAGTTAAAGACAATGAATCAAAGTGCCTTTGAAACTGGGTGGTGTCAGTTCATATTTTGTTCCAGAAGAAATCAAGCAACAGGGCAAAAGAAGCTCCCTCCATGAGAAACGCTTGAAACCAGCTTTAGACTCTGGCAGTCCTAAATAATCCCACACGGACGCTATTCTGTTTCTCATAAACTCAAGGGCCACAAGCTCTCAGCATATAAAAGTAATCTTTTGAGAACCCTTTCTGTTTGACCTGAAGCCTATGATTGCCCTTCCTCCTGAAGTATCCTTCCTCTCTGCCATCTAAAGTTATGCAGACTGCATTGCTGTGTGATAGCTGCATCTTTATCACCGTGGTTAAGTTGTTCTGCAGATTTCTTCTCTCCAGGGTAACAGTCCTTTCCACTTCCTTCCTGAGTTTTCTTCTCTAGTGTTCCGACTATGTGGGAGTTTTGTCCTCATTTCTCAGATGGTGTGGTTTTTACATCTCCACATATTTATACATGTTGCACAGCTATAAAATACCCTAAATCCACATTACAGCTGGGTTTTATGTAACACTCCCTCCTACTTGCAAACTTTGCTCCTGTTTGGGTCTGTGACTTTCAAACTTTGGTGGCAAATACAAAGCATCTGTCTGTGATATCTACAGTAGGCATTGTTAGTACCCATGTGTGGCCATTTTGTGTGCTGACGTGGTGTGGAAGGGCCTTCCTCGACTGGTCATTTATCCAAACTCATGTAAGAATGAGTGACATTTAACTCTGTCTAGAGGTTCAGGTCTATAATCCCAGCTAATGGAGAAGAAGCTGAGGCAGGAGGATCAATGTTCAAGTCCAGTTTGGGTTACAAAATAAATTCAGTTCTAGACTAGTCTAAGCAACTTAGTGAAATTAAAAAATAAAGCTAAAAATAAACAAAAAAGCCAGGCTAAGGGATTGCTTACTACTGCACAAGGCCCTAGGCTCAGTCCTATGGAGGGAGACGGAGATGGGGAGGAGAAAAAGGAAGGCAAGAAAAGGAAGTGGAGGGGAGAGGTGAAGTTCGTAGAGAATTTTCCTGGAGTAAGTGATCAGTGTTCCTAGTAACATGGAGCATAGAACATGACTAAGATCTCCACTTCCTGCTTACCCAGCAGTAAGACATGTTCTTTCTGGTTATGTAGTGTCGTCTTTATTTGATATGAATTAGCATATTGACAACTGTTCTCTTCTAAGTATAAAAATAGCATAGCACCCTGCAGGAATTCTGAATAATGAATATCACATAGATAATTAATATTTTTTGTCCCTTTTATCAGGTTTATGACACCTCTGATGGCACTTTACTTCAGCCCCTCAAGGGACACAAAGACACTGTGTACTGTGTGGCATATGCAAAGGATGGTAAGAGTCTGCCCTGAGTTCCAGTCTCCATAATGCTCTGTAATTGTTCAGTATTCTCCTTAGGGGCTCTAAATATCTGAGCCCAGGGTCTTGTACACACCAGGAAAGCATTTAGCCATGAAGTTACAAATTATATCTGTAACCCTTGGCAGGTATCTTATTGCAAACCATCCATGTGCCAGGCACTGTCCAGGGTTCTTGAGATATCAGAGAATAAAGCAGAGGAAAGTCTTGTTGGGGATCAGGGAGGAAGAAGGTATGATGAAAGACATATCATGAACACAGTGAATAAAAAATTAAGGACTAGGCTGATATATTACAAGGTGGGCAGAATGTAGGGACTGGGATTAAGAATGCTAAGTGGGGCAGGAGTCTGGCACAGTATGCAACTGGACAGTGAGACAGACAGGTGAACAAAGACTTTCAAGCCTGAGGCAGAGAGGTTCTGGTAGCTGAGGTTCAGGAAAAGAGCTTCTCTTAGTAGGAAGAGTCATTGTGCCTCCTGAGAGCTGTGGCTGTGGAGCTGTGGGGGAGATGTGAGAGGGTCCTCAGACTTGGCAGCAAGTGCCTTTACCTTCTGATCCTATAGCTAATTGTTAAAGCATAGTTCTATTGCAGGCATTGTTCTGAGAGCTTTATATGTACGTGTGCGTGTGCGTGTGTGTGTGCGTGAGATGTCCTTCAACGATGAGGTAAATACTATTGTGTCTATTTTCAAATGCGGAAATGAAAGCATGGACATGTTTTGTAGCTAGTCCTGATCATGCAGGTGGTCAATGATATCACTAGGAATTCTGACCCAGGGCCTCTAGGCCCAGAGCCCATAGTTATCATCCCTTGCTGCCCATCAGGCTAGATGAGAAGGGGCAAATGATATTACAGAGCAGTTCGTTTAGCACTTGCTACATTGTCACTCTGCTAAAATCTCCAGTGTAAGCAAGTGAGAGGTGCTTTGAGATGTTACCTCAGGTGACTCCCACAGAGGCCTGAGGGTGTTCTGCTGCATCTGTGTTTCACATGGGGGACACTGAAGCTCCGAGAGGAGTGACTTGTTAGAGTCACCTTCCACTTGCCCAGAGAATAAGGTGGAAATCTGGAGCAAGGTGCACAAGTTTGGCCTGTGTTTGCCTGACAAGCCTCCTGTCAGACAGGAGGCCTCCAGGATGTGCTGTTTTTCCTCCTTATCAGTAAATAACAGCACAGATGATGACAAAATCACTGGGCCGAGGAGATAGCACAGTCATATAACCATGAAGAACTGTGTGCAGTCCCCAGATCCCACATTAAAAGCTGGGTGTGGTAGTTCACACTTGTAAATCCATTGAGACAGGAGAATCCTTGGGGATTGCTGGACAGCTATTCTATCTAAATCACCAACTTCCAGGTCATTGAAAGACTGCTTCAAAGCACAAAGTAGAAAGCTCTTGAGAAAAGACAATGGGAATGTCGCCTTCCTATCCCCCATGTATACATATTTACGCACACATGGCCATCTGCGTGTATGCTCATACACCAAGACATTACTTGGTATATGTTGTCGTTTTCCAGTCTGTTCTTTCATAAAGCCCAGGTAATATAAAAATGCAAATCTGATCTATCATTTTTCTATTTCAAGCTTTTCTCTGGCTTTTCACTGCTTAGAATAAAGGACCAGATCTCTGCTTTGCCCCTAAAATCCCTAAAGATCTTTCTCTTTTTTAAAATTTTTGTTTGTTTGTTTGTTTGTTTTTGTGTGTGTGTTATAGGATACTGTGTGTCCCTGTGGAGGACAAGGGGTGACTTTAGGAATCATCCTGGATTGCTTCTACCTCCTTTTTGTTTCACTCTGGAATTTTCCAGATTCTGTCCACCAGAGCCAGAAGTGCAGGCTGCTGCCATTTCTGCCTGGCATTTTTACATGGGACTTGGAATCTGAACTCAGGACCATATGCTTGTGAGACAAAGTCTTAATCCTGTGCCATCTCTCTAGCCCCCTAAATATCTTTCATTCACCTATTTTTTTCCCTTTGCCCTCTGCTCCTAGCCAGCTACCTCTCAGCTTTTCAGACTTGCCAGTTTTTTCCTGCCTTGGGTCTGTTTTATCCATGAGGGTGCATCTTGCATCTTTCTTTGCATTGGATAAGCTCTACTTGTCCTTAGATCTCCCCTGAAGGCACTCTAGGAAATTAAATCTTCTAGGAAATGTCTACTGAAGAGTATAGTTCAATCAGAAGGGAGGGTTCTTTTTTTTTTTTTTTTAACTTTTTTTTTTTTTTTATTCAACTGTGTGCATATGAGTGTGTATGTGCGCACGCATGTGTGTCTGTGTGTGTCTGTGTGTGTGTAGAACCACGGACGAATCGGGAACCACCATGGCCGCCTCCACCTCCTTCTGCCCCGGGATTCACAGGCTCCGCCCTACCAGGACCAGAAGCGCAGGCCGCCCCCGCTTCCGCCTGGCGTCTATACGTGGGATCTGGGATCCGAACTCAGGACCTTCTGCCTGCAAGGCGGAGGCTTAACCCCTGAGCCACCTCTCCAGCCCCAGAAGGGAGGGTTCTTAAACCCAGTTGCGATTATGGTTAATTTATAGTTTAAAATTGCTGAAAGAACTGATTAGAAATGTTGTTACTTTAGAAATAAAGGATAAGTGGCACTTGGGATATGGCTCAGTGGGTAAAGTGCTTGTTTAGCAAGCATGGGGGACCTGAGTTTGGAGCCCCAGTACTCACATAAAAGCCAGACATAGTGGTGAATGTCAGTAATCCCAGCATTGGAAGGGTGGAGACCGGTGGATTCTTGGCAGTTGCTGGGTAGATAGTGTGAATCATTGAGCTGAATCAATGAACTTCAGGTGATTAAGAGACCCTGTCTCAAAAAAATAAGGTGGAATGCAAGAGTTGAAGAGAGCCAACATCTGGTCTCCACATGTATCCTCATATATGTACATGTGCACATGCGCACGCGCTCGCACACACACATACACATATATATATACACACAAGTTGTCTGCGATGTTAAATATGTTAATTAGCTTGATAAAATTATTTGACTGTATGTCTATCTAAACACCACATTATATTCCATAAATACATGTACAATTTTCAAAAACAAAAATTTAAATGAATTCCCCTAGTTATTCTTTTTGTAGAACCTGTGCCTTTTTTTACTACATTGTATTCATGTTGGATTAATTAAATTTAATATCTGCTTCTTCTGCTAGACTCCATGAAAGTGGGGATATGATTTTAATCACTGCTCCTCCATCCTTAGCATAGAACATGTCTCACACATGTAACAGTCCCTCCGCAGGTCTGTGTGTTAGTTCAGACAGAGGATCCCAAATGTCCCAGCTGCAGACTTTGCTGACAAGGTACAAGCTGGGGAGCAGCTTGTGATGGGGGTGTACTCAACATTGCAGTATTTGGCCTCTATCTTTGTCCCCCACAAATAGCAGCAAAGAAAGTATACTTTAAAGAGCTAGTTTTCTAAGAAACTCTGGAAAGTGCTGGTTTAAAATAATGCAAGAATTTTATTTTTAAAAACACTTAGGCAAGCGCTTTGCTTCTGGATCAGCTGACAAAAGCGTTATTATCTGGACTTCAAAACTGGAAGGCATTCTGAAGTACACGTAAGTGACCCTTTGGTGACAGTATTATTATTATTTGCTGCTGCTGTTATTGTTGGTTTGTTTTGAGACAGTCTCACTAGGTACCCCAGGCAGGCTTCAACTTTACAGTTTTCCAGCCACAAACCCCCAAATAATTGGGTTGACAGGCCTGTCACTGACCACATCCAGCTGTACTCTGACCTATTAATAGCTTCTTAGAAAAAAGTGTAAGGAAAAACTCTTTTTTTCCAAAACTAGCGTAAAATTAAGTCATGAGTACAGGCAGGTAGTGAGTGAGGACTCAGTAGCTTGGCCAGCCCTGGACTAGGGGTTTCAGTTCATCTGACTTTTTCACCCATGACCTGTTCTCTGTGTTCAGTGTGTTCATCAGCTTAATGGACACCTGGGTTGCTTCCACCTGTTTACTGTTGTCACTAATGCTGCTGTGAACATAAGCATTTTCAGATAAATGAATGTGAGACTGTAAAAAGTGAAGGAATAGAACTGGGACCGAGATCCATAAGAAGTACATGAAGGAGCAATGTTTCCAATTCCTGGCCTGCAGTGTCCTTATCACATCGCCATTTGTATTTCAGAGATAGAACCATAAGTAAAGCATTTGCTGTCAACTGGCACTCAACTGGGTTCTCTGTGTCGTTGCCTCCTCAGCCCATGAACTGGAGGTTTGGATAGCACAGGAGGAAGGCATTTGAGCTGGGTGGCACACCAGCCAAGTGGAAACAGCTGATGAGGGCAGTCTGGGCAAAGGAACAGGACTCTCCACACCGTTGGTCCCTGCAGAGGGGCTTGCATTGTATCTCAGGCTTAAAAGTTCATTGTTTGAATCTCGAGTTGTAGCCGTTCAGATACTTACAGCTCGCTTCCTTTCCAGACACAATGACTCCATACAGTGTGTCTCCTACAACCCTGTTACCCATCAGCTAGCATCTTGTTCCTCCAGTGACTTTGGTAAGTTATGATTCCCAGCATCTCTCCTAGAGTAACTGAGGCAGAGCACACAAAGCCTGGTGTTTGTCCTGAGGGCGAAGGCCACTTTTCTTTTTCCAGCAGCTGAGGGGAGAAGGACAATTATTTTCTTAATTTTGTAGAAACGGAGACTGTGAATGTTGATGACCTTGTGGGGTGGTAAACCACCAAAAGCCCATGACGGAAGGACCCTGGGGGAGGAAATGGCGAGGAGGATGGAAGAGTATAGGCTTTCCCCTGCCACCTTCCCCTCTTGGAACCTTCCCTGACTCACCCAGCAAGAATGGATCAGCTCTCCCCACCTCTGTGTCCACCAAAGCCCATGTATGGAGTTTACTGAGTGGGGCATCTGCTGCGGTGTCCACAGCACAGTCCTGGTGGCTGCGCGGTGCTGCTGAAGCACAACATGTGATCCTGGTGCAATGCAGGAATTGGCATTACTAGGTCAGCTGTGTAATAGAGGCAAAAGGTGGGCTTGTGGATCATCCCTATCAAAGGTTGGTTCCGGCTTCCAGTTCCATATTAAGAGACAGTGGAACCCACAGAATGGCTGCGAGTGAGAAATCAGGAGACCTAATCCTCAGTGTGTTTTCTTGTTCTAGAGGGACATGTTCCCCAGCTTATCTGTTTCACTGATGCAATTCTAGGCTTTTAAAGAGAATGTAAACAAAAGTATATAAATGAACAGGATTTGTTATAAAAACTCAATCTTTTCTCCCTGTGAGGTACTGGTTTATGTGCTTGCTTTAGAGGAATTAAAATATCCCTGCTCTTGAGCCTGTGGTATGAAGAAGGCAGGGTTTATTTTTGTTTGTTTGTTTGCACATGTGTGTGTATGTGTCAGAGGTCACTGTATGTGCCTGGGGGGGGGGTTAAGGTTGACTTTGGGAATCATCCTGGATTGCTTCTATCTCCTTACGCTATGCTTTGGAGTTTCCCAGTCTCTACCATTTCCACCTGGCATTTTTATGTGGCATTGGGATCTGAATTCAGGTTCTTCTGCTTGCAAGGCAGAGTCTTAGCCCCTGAGCCATCTCTCCAGCTCAGAATATCTTATTAAGTACAAGTAGTAGAGCTGGGGAGATGGCTCAAAGAGGACCTGAATTCAGATTCCTGGCACCTGTGTGAAAGCCAGGTGTGGTGGCATGCATCTGTATCCTAGTACTGAGTGTGGAGACAGGTGGGTCCTGGGGCCTTGCTGTCCAGCCAGTCTAGCTTTAGAAGGATGAGCTCTGGGTTCAATGAGAGCCAGTATCCAAAAAAATAAACTGGAAAGCAACTGAAGAAGATATCCCAAAGTGAGCTGCTGGTCTCCATTGCATGCCAAGCATACCCATGAACACATGCAAACAATGCACACACACACATATACACACAGGTGTTTTCAGAATGCTTGCAGTGTACTAGATACTGTGCCGATGGTTAAAAATTAATTTCTGTGATTTGAGAGCCATAAAAATAAAATTCTGAACTGTTTGGCCTCTAAAGACAGGTATTGTGTTCATGCCCATCTCCTTATGAAGGAAAAAATACTTGGGCTTAGTTGGTTCAGGGATCACAGGTGCTCTGTTAGCCAGTAAGTGGAGAGTGGGCTGAGACTCAGGCTTTATAGCCAGCAGAACCTGCCATGGAAGCACTGCAGGAGGAGGCCAGGAGAGAGGGTCTCAGCCCATTTGGACTCAGGCAGGCACAATGAAGTGCAGTTAACATGGACAGATGGAATGCTAAGTGTACCTGCCTGTCTAACATTTTTGTGCACTGTATTTCCCAGATCATGATAGAGACTAGTTTGTTTATGTTGTCTATTTTGGGGAGTTCTGAGCCTCATCTGATAGTTGGAAAGAGTGAGTCTAAACTGATTGGTGTGCCATAGAGGGGTCACAGATAAAGCAATGTGATGTACTGTGGCAGAGATCTGAAGAGGAAAGTGGATCATCTTAAAATCTCATTAGTTACTTTAAACACTAAATTGTTCTCTGGCTGCCATGCCCTAGTTATGAACAACTGAGTTGTCTTGTCTTTTGAGATTTAAATCCTGGAGAAGTTGGCTAGAGCTTCACCATCTATTTTTTTTCCTTTTTTTTTTTTTCTAAAGTAATTATAGATTTCCAGTCAGTTGCAAAGATAGTACAAATGGTCTCGTGTATTCTTCACCCAGTTTTCCTGCTGCATGCATCTTAGGCAACCATTAGACAATACAGAAACCCGGAAGGGGGACTAGCACAATGTGTGTGTCATTTTATCACACTTAAATGGTGTGCACCACTGCCATATAAGACTCCATCCCACACAGATGCCTCTTATCACACCCACCCCCCAGTGCCACCTGCTATCTCCAATCCCAGTTACCATGAGTCTGTTCTCCATTGGCACGATTCTGTTATTCAATATGTTATGTGAATGGAATATATGGTATTTGACCTTTGGAGATTATTTTTTTCCCCCACTCAGTATAAGACCCTGGAGATCCAAGTTTTTGTATGTATCAGTAGTTCATTCCTTTTATTGCTGAATAGTTTTGCTGTCTTTTCTATTGCCGGGCACTGAAGGGTTGTGGTCTCCTGAGCAGAAGTCTGTTTCCAAGCACAAATGCAGCAGCAAGATCACCTGCTGCAGGTAAGTTGGGGTGTAGGGCTCAGAAGACAGGCTTTGTGATCCTTTTTCAAAACAGACCCTCACAATCCACAGCTGAGACGGTGTAATGGCAGCTAGTTGGGGTGGGCTATCATGTTTCTTTTGTTCTTTTCTATCTTCTTTCTGGGAGACTTACACCTCTGATCACTGAATGAAAGAGATCTACAAGTTACCTTTTCAGTGGCAGCAGGCTGCCTTACCATTCAATGACTGAGTCTCCGGGAACATGTGGCTGACCTTGTCCAAACAGGCAGCTTGCACCAGGAAGGAAGGGTTTAGTACTAGTCCTAGAACAGAATCAACATTTTGTTGCTCACAGGCTCTGTGATCTTGGGAAAGCTACTACATCTCTCTGAGCTGAAGGGTAGGTTCCTCATCCACAAATAGTGATAAAAAGACTGCCTTCGGCTGGAGAAATGGCTCAGGGGTTAAGCCTCTGCCTCACCAACAGAAGGACCTGAGTTCAAATTCCAGATCTCATGTAAAAATGCTGGGCAGAAACAGAATGGCAGCAACCTACTTTCCTTGCCCTTTAAATCAGAACCTGAGAAACCCCACAAGATTGCAAATAGGAGATAGACTAATCCAGGTTGATTCCCAAAGTTACCCTTGGACTTCCACAGGCACACACAATACTTTTGATACACACAGACATACATATACACACACATACGCACATGCAAAAAAAATTGTCTTGAGAGAGTTGGTACGGATGCTCATCAGCTAACAGATATTCGGCCTGGGGCAGCACACCAGCCCTGCAATGGGCACTCTGTAACTAGTAGCAATGCTTGCTGTTCAGCCTCTGAAGGTTCCTTGTGATTTAGCATCAGTTGGAGACTCCTGCTTGTCAAGTCCTGTTCTAAGAGCTGGAAAAACACCATGAGGAACTGTTGGATTGAGAGGGGGTTGAATGTAAAGTAGGGTATGGGAGCTTGTGTAGAGATGCAGGTGCAAGCTGTCGTGGAGGTGTGTACAGAGAGCTGAGAGCTCTGAAATAGACACAGAAGTGCCTTCACGTCTCACTGCTGATTCCAGAAGTAAGTGAGATTCCAAGTTGGGGCATCTGATTTTATTACAGGGATAAACATGAATGGTAAAACTGTAGCTTGACCATTACTGTCTCCTCACACTGTGCTTCAAACCAGGACTCTGTCCTCACTGTCTGGTTTTCTTTTCCTCTCCTGTGCTTTTTGTTGGTTGTGTATGCAGCTGGACAAACGATGGCCAATACCTGGCTCTGGGAATGTTCAACGGGGTCATCAGTATACGGAACAAAAATGGAGAGGAGAAAGTGAAGATTGAGCGGCCAGGGGGCTCTCTCTCCCCAATATGGTCCATCTGCTGGAATCCTTCAAGGTACTCTATAGCTCTTTTCTTCCTGGGACCAGTGCCCTTAAGAAGGGCTTTTTCAGCCTCCTGTTCTCTCTGCCTGATGTCTTCATAGTGTGAAACTCTTCTTCCTCATAAAGAGCCTATATTGTGAATTTCGGAGTGAATCCCAGAAAGTTAACTAAGCAGATGAACTAAGACAGGCCAGTCCAAAAGTGGGGTGTGGGGGTGATAAGGAAGACCATTTCCATGTGAACTAAGAGCTAAGATCTTTACTGTTTCTAGAATGTATGCCCCCCTGTTAACCAAAACATCAAAATGTAGCCTACAAACGTCCTTAAAGAATAGAGATCTGCAAACCCTTGGCATCTTTGTGCTCATGCCTTACACACACTTTTCCTCTATGCCCATGTGACTTTGAGGGTGAACTAAAAGCTTTATAGGCTCTTTGTATAATCCTATAATATTATTAAATGGTCACTCTCCCGCACAGAGTCCTCTGAAGGTAAATTAAAGGACTTAATTGTTTACCAGCCCAATGTCATTTTACAGGTGGCTGCCTGCTTGATTTAGAAGGCCATTTAATTCCATGCCTTTCTTGCACCAGGTTCTTAGGCTTCTTCCTGAATAATTCTGTTCAGCGGAGGTGTACCATGTGTATCTAATGCCGTCAAAGGCCATTAGCCTTCCCCAGAGTTCCTGCTGTTTGATTTTGTGGCCACAGATGACTTTGTGGCTTTAGACTGCCATTTTTAATTCATGAGAGCAGGATGCCCAGTGTACCTGGTGGCTGTTCTCTTCCGGGTAGGGTCCAGGGGCTCCTTGACAGGTTCTGAAATTATGGCTCTAGTGTAGTCTTAGGCAATGCGATTGTGAACAACCACTTACTGTCTACAGCCGATGGGAGAATATCTGGATGAACAGAGAGAACGAGGATGCTGAGGATGTCGTTGTCAACAGATATTTTCAGGAAATCCCCTGCATTCTGAAGTCAACAGTGTACAGTAGTCAGGGTAGTGAGGCAGAGGAGGAAGAGCAAGAGGAAGAGGACGACAGTCCCAGGGACGGCAACTCGTGAGTGTCCCAGGGAGTGAGAACCCTCCTTGGGAGGGCCCAGGCTCCGTGCTGACCTGCTGGGGAAGATGCTGCTGAGAAGGTCCTTGGCCAAGAGCAGCAAAACAGGGCTGGGGAATTGTTGGTGTGACCCCCACCCTTCCAAAGGATAGCTCACCCTAAGAATCCTTGTATGGTGATAGTGCAATCCTCGAAGGAATGCAGAGATGCCTGAAAGGGAGAGAAGGCCCAGCCTCTCTGTAAGCCTGTCCTTCACAGAACCTCACTAGCATCTCAGCATATTTCCCCTTGAACTTCCAGTATAATTATCTCAGCCCTGCCTGCTTCTCAGAGAGTGAGCCGTTACCAAGAACATTAGAAATTTCCAATACCTGCTTTGGAGCACAGTTCATTTAACACTTCCTGTTCCTAGATGTGTTTCTGGGCCTGTTCCTACATTGTACCTCACTTTTCATTGGCCAGGGCACATGGCAGAGCAGAAGCTCTAAGTTTGCTGCTTCTGTCCCTGCTCCAGGCTGCTAGACAATGTCTTCTCTAAGTAGAAACCCTGGCAGACAAAGGAGGTACAGCAGGGCTGTATGTGTTCAATAGTGTTCTAGTTTGGGACTTTTTTCACTAACCTCCCAGTCCCCTTGGCAGAATTCTAGGACCTGGGGGCAGGGACAAAGAAAGGAGGAAGGGTGAGCTTTGGTTCCCATCTGTGCTTCAGCCAGAGCAGCCCCTTTTGATGTTCAGTATGGGTGTGTGTTTCAGTAGAGCCTCACTGCCCGGGTTGGGGCAGGCAGGTTGAAACCTAGCAGTGCGGCTCCTAGGGGCCATGTCTGACCCAATACCACATATGGTCTCCCAAGTAGGGCTTGGGTTTGAGCTTCAGTGCTGGACATAACAGTTCATCTTCGGGTTTCTTCCTGGCAGCATCCCTCCTGCCTTTGTCTTTTCCCTCAGTTCTGAAGTAGTGCCTGTGACATTACCTGGCTGGACTTTACAAACAAGGCTGCCGAGACACGCTGCATGACTAGTGGTGCTGCCAGGTGACCCATGCAGCCACCTTGTGAGGCTTAAGATCCAACCTCAGAGACTGTGAAGTCTCTGTTTATATGCTGGCCGGGTTCCCCATCTCAATCAAGGGCTTTGTTCTGGATGCTGGTCCTGCTGCACAGTCTCCAGGCACCCATCTATTGGTTCTCTATTGATCTTTAGATTGAGTCAGACTCCATTTCACCTACAAGAACTCCAAAGTGAGAGAACCCCAAAAGAAAGGCACTCCTCCCTCTTCAGGAAGAGCGAGCAAGCTTCCATACTGTCTATGAAAACAGTTCATGCCTTCTCACCCTGAGCAATGTTTCCCTGCTATCCCCACATTACAGTACACAAGAGATGAGTACACTTGGATTTGCAACTATGCTCTTCCTTCAAGTTGCTTCTCAGGAAGCTCTGAAATGTGGGGTTTACCTTCTCCAGCTGTGACTATGTCCCCACCCTGGCTGCTCATGGCTGGAAGTCAGTTCAGTAGCTGATCCCAGAAGCACTGAACCTGCCTCTGCTTCAGTTTGCTGCATTGATTGGTGGGTTGGGATGATTACAAGTGTTGGCCTCCATGTGACTGTGCAGCACTTGGCTCCCTGACAGTATGGTCGCGGCTTTCTTTTTCCTGTTTATTAAACCCCTAGCTGTACTCATCAGCAGGCCATGCCCCCTTATAACCTCTTTTGTCTTCTGTTGATTAGAGAGGAACATAATGACATCCTGGCTGTAGCTGACTGGGGACAGAAACTTTCCTTCTACCAGCTGAGTGGAAAACAGGTATGTAGCATTGTGTAAACCCAGTTGCATTTGTGTAACTCTAGCACATTTCTCCAGTGTTGTCGTGAGAGTGTGTTGTTAGTAGTTACACATGATCTGGTGAGCTTCTCATATTGGACTTTTCCTATAATAATAGATGCTGTGCTCTCTGCTTTGCATACTTTTTTCACTCAGTTCATCAGCCCGAAAGAACACTTTATATAAAAAAAAAAAGAACACTTTATATACTGTTTTAGAACTAAGTAGACCAAGACCAGAACAGTGAAATTATCCTGAGTCCCACACAGTTGGAAAATGGTGAAGCTTAGTACTGAAACCCAGCATGGATTAACTTAAATTCTAGCAGAGAGAGGAGCAAGCAGGCAAGGGCCCAGTACAATTCCTCCTACTAGGTCCTACCTCCTAAAGTTCACAGCACTTCAAATTGCACTGTGGCTGGGACCAGGCCTTTAACCCAGCTCTGAGGAAGCAGTTAGATCCAGAGTATGGAGTGGTCACTCCAACCTGTTTGGAACAGTGATTTTCAACTTGGGGATTATTTAGAATTAATTATAGGATGATAAAGTAATCAAAGTCAAAATTTGTATCAGACTTAGATGTAATTTTTAGCATTTTCAGCCGTTTCAACTTGCGGTTTAATAGTAACAGTGAATGTTTGCTGAGTTCCAGCATTATACACATACTTCCCAGGACTAACTCTCAATCCTCACAGCTCTCTGAGATGGAGCTAATTCCTTTATGATTTTATGGGTTAGAAAATAGAGGTGTTGAGAGGCCATTTGATACTTTGCTCAAGAGCGTATCTTTTAGTTTGTGGTCACACCTGGCCAGACTAGTGGTAGAAATAAGTATTAGAACATCTGTTACGTTAGTCGTCTGATGATTATTTAAAAAGTATAATTGAATTAACAACTGTAATTTTGGATGAGATGGCTCAGTGGGTAGCTGTACTTTCCATGAACTGAATTTGATTTCAGGACCCCACTTAAGGATTGAAGGAAAAAACTGACTTCCTAGAGTTGTCTTGTGACCTCTATATATGTTCTGCGATATGTACGCTCCCCACTCTAATAATAAAATTTTTTTTCCTTTTAAAAAAAATTTTTTTTATTATTTATTATGTATTCAATTGTGCGTGTATGTGTGTGTGCGTGTGTGTGTGTGTGTGTGTGTGTGTGTGTAGAACCACGGGCGAATTTGGGAACCACCATGGACGCCTCCATCTCCTGTTTACTCTGCCCTGGGATTCCCAGGCTCCGCCCACTAGGACTAGAAGCGCAGGCCGCCCCCGCTTCTGCCTGGCATCTTTACGTGGGGTCTAGGATCCGAACTCAGGACCTTCCGTCTGCAAGGCAGAGGCTTATCTCCTGAGCCACCTCTCCAGCTCCTAATAATAAATTTTTTAAAAAGAGAAAAGAAGTTGTTGTAGAAAATAAATTGTGTTTAAAAACCTGTGATTTCATACAACTGGTTTTAATTGGAAGATAAGATTTTATTATGAAGTACCTAAGCAGTATTGGGATGGATGAGGAATTCATTGTACTTTTATACTTTGGATTCATTGAGTTTTATCTGTCTGTCTATCTGTCTATCTGTTGATCTATCTTTAATATTTTTTTAGTTTTACAAGCATATTGAGTACTTACCCCTGCTTCCCTCTATCCCCCCTCCCTCCCATCTCCCTCCCTTCTCCTCATCAATCCATTCCACTCCCTCCTACCCTCCTGCCTGGCCACTTCTACAGACCCCAGGGTTCCCTCTGGCTTGTCTACTCTTGTGGGGATTCAGGCCTCTATGTCATAGTAAGTTGCCCCCCCTCAAGTCACTGCATTGATAGGGGCATTTCCTTTCACTCAATCAGCTCTAGTCCCTGAGGTTTCCCTTGTATGTTCTTATCTCTCTTGAGTTCTTCCTAGTCTATGGCGGCATGTTGGTATGTCAGTCATTTTGCAGGTCTGGTAAGGACAAGTCTCACTGTAGTGAGTTTATCTATATATTCTTTCAAGAAATATGACAAAATTTTGACCACTGTCTCTTCAAATATTTTCTCTTCATTCTCTCCTTCAGATTCTAAGTACTTCATTGACTTTTTTTGTAAGTCTACTATTTTTTTCTTGAGCTCATCCTGTGAATTGTCATTTCAGTTTCTGAATTTTTTTTCAATTCTACAATTTCCATTCGAGTCTTTTCTCCTATTCATGAATTCATTAATGACATATTTTTAACCATAGCCACTATGGCAGTTTTGAAGTTTTTTTAAAATTTTATCTTATCATTATTTGTGCATGTGTACATATGCGAATATATGTCTATGTGTATTAGATCCACTGTGGAGGTCCAAGGGTGACTTTGGGAATCATCCTGGATTGTTTTACCTCATTTTGGCTTTGCTCTGGGATTTCCCAGTCTCCTCCGGGACCAGAGGTCATTTTCAACCGACATTTTTATGTGGGATCTGGGATTTAAACTCAGGTTCTTCTCTTTTTGAGGCAGAGGCTTAACCTCTGAGTAATCTTTCCAGCCCGGTTTGAGGTTCTTATCTGCTAATTCTAACATCTTTGGTCAGCCTTTGTCTCTTTTCTCTGAAATGTGATGCTTAAAGTCTCTGAAATTTTCCTGCTTTTTAAAGTTTGAATTATATTATGGACATTGTGAATATTACATCATAAAAACTCTTGTTTCTGTAAAGACTCTATTCATTTATTTTGTGTGTGTGTATGTGTGTGTGTGTAGCCCTAAGGGTGACTTCGGAAATCATCCTGGATTGCGTCTACCTCCTTTTTGCTTTGCTCTGGGATTTCCCAGGGTGGAAATACAGGTGGCCACCTTTTCCGCCTTCTGTTTTTACGTGGGACGTGGGACCTGAACTCTGGACCTTGTGCTTGTGAGGCAGAGTTTTAACCTCTGAGCTGCCTCTCCAGCCCTGTGTATGTTCAGGCTGGCGCTTTATTGAGCTCAGCTTCATGTTTTTGATAGTAAGCAACTGTTCAAACTTCGCTGAGATTCTGTGGCCTTAGCAAGGCTTCCTCTGTGTCACTCATAGGTTTCTAGATAGTCAAAATATTCATGTACAGAATAAGTGCTCTCCTCTCCCCTTCCTTTTGGAGTACCTCACCTCATTTTTTAGCTACCATAGCCCTCTCAGACTCTCTGCCAACCCAGCAATGGTACTGACAAGGCCTGTGCTCAGAAAAAAAATCTTTAGAGAGCCTGAGCTCTCTGGGTGCTGAGTCTTTCTTGCCATGTGCCTTGTCCTCAGTTCCTGCTCTGGTTTCCCACCATAGCCTTCCATTGGCTCATCTAGTTGGTTAATGGTTTTACCTGCAGGAAGAACTGTACGCTGGCCAGTAGTTGTCAGCCCTCCAGGGTGTGACTCAGGTTTGGAGTTTGCTTGTTAAATTTAGTAACATCTGAAAGTACTAGAGAAACTTTTGGTTGTTAGACATTTGAAATTCCTAAAAAGGAAAGGAATAGTGAACATACTAAATTTGTAATTGTCATTTAACTTAGTTGAAGAGAATTAACTAAATTGAAATTAGAGCTATTTCAGGGATTTTTATCTGTTCAAAATTGCATTCATTAAACTGTCAATGTCAATTAACGGTTCACTTTCACTAAATTTATAAATAGGAAAATATTTGTAAACTGACCTTAAAAACTTAAGGAAAGCCCCATTTCTAGTTATTTTGTTTAATAAATCAAGTAAAGAATGAGCATTAAATGCTATCTTCTGGACATGGCATGGCTGTTGTACTTCTGACCTCCCAGCAGCCATGGCTCCTGTACAAGGCTGCATAGACTGGGCCCAGCAACTCCCACTGTGGAGGGAGGAAGTCGTTAGGCCCCACCCTTCTCAGGAGCTATAGGCAGTTAATGATTGGGGGAGGGAGAGTCCTGTTCCTTAGAGGGGTTGCTGCTGCTGAAGTAAAGAACCTCCACTCATGCTCATGCAAGTAGCCTGGTAAATGCACTGGCCACAAAGAAAGAAAGAAGAGAGACATGCAAGCAGGGGACTTGTTAGGAAGGGAACTTCAGTGGGAGAGGAAAGGGGTGAGAGAACAGTGGAGGTTATGATCAAAGCATATACATAGACGTATGTATATGTGTACATATGTATGAAATTGTAAAAGGAAAAAAAAAGAAATTGTGAAAGAATAGATTTTTGAAAAAGCAGGCCAGAAATAATGGAATGATAACTCTAACAGCTGAAAGAAGAAAGAACAGTCTTTGTAAAATCAATGAACTCAGAAAATAGAGGGCCATAGAGACAGCTCAGCGAGTAAGATGTCTTCTCTCAAACCTGATGACCTGAGTTTGATCCCTGGAGCCTACATGGTAGACAGAGAAATGACTTCCAAAGTTGTCCTATGCCATAACATGCATGTATGTTCATATTCTTTTTCTCTCTCTCATTCTCTTTCTCTCTCTCTCTTTCTCTCCCCAAACAAAAAATCCACTAAAAAGGAAAAGAAGCTGAGGGGAGCTGGTGACCATAGGAGGAGGACATAGGGGAGAAAGACCGTCCCTGGCCTCCAGGTCAGCTGAGAAATGAGGTCTGCTTGTGGGCAGTTAGGCCAGATGCTGCAGGCTCTAGGAGCCAAGGATTTAGCTGGGGTGGGAGAAGCAGGTGCTGCCACGGGCGAAGCATCCTGTGTGGGTGATAGGTGAAGCCAGCCATAGCCCTCCCTCCCAGCGCCCCCTGCTAACATTGGAAGGGCACTCCTTGTTGGCAAAAGGTGGATTCAAAATGGTTTTTTACTTGGTATGTGCTCCCTTTCCTTAGGTTGGGAAGGATCGGCCACTGAACTTTGACCCCTGCTGTATCAGCTACTTTACCAAAGGAGAATACATTTTAGTGGGGGGTTCAGACAAGCAAGTATCCCTTTTCACCAAGGATGGAGTGCGGCTTGGAACCGTTGGGGAGCAGAACTCCTGGGTGTGGACCTGTAAAGTGAAACCTGATTCTAACTATGTGGTGAGTAGAGGAAGTTCATTTTCCTGGTCATTGCTCGAGGAGACCCCAGGATCAGCCAGGTTGGCCAGTCACATCCTTGGCTCTTGCCTGACAGAAGCAAGGGCAGACTGTTTCTCTACTGCTGGGCATCGACAGCTCTTTTCCCTGCAGGTGGTCGGCTGCCAGGATGGCACCATCTCCTTCTACCAGCTTATCTTTAGCACAGTCCATGGGCTCTACAAGGACCGATATGCCTACAGGGATAGCATGACTGACGTCATCGTGCAGCACCTGATCACTGAGCAGAAAGGTAAGAAGCAGGTGGGTCTCTCTGCCTAAGACACTGGTGACAGGGCACATAATAGGGAATATTTTTTCCTTGGTCTTTTTTTATTTTTGACAGCAAAAGGCGGATGTAGATTTCTTTAATGTAAACCCTATCTCTTAAAAAACATCAATATGTAAAATTTCACAAATAATTCCAAGGCATTCATGAATTCCTTGAGACAGGGAGTCTAACGTGACAAGTTGGAGCCAGGGAAGTTGATGTGTGTTGGTCTTTGTGAATCTTACCCTCTCCAGTTAGAGTCATTTTGGTGGGCTTGTCCCTCAACTTAGCCTATACTTGCCTCTCAGTAGGTCCTTCTGCTGGACCAGCAAGGTTTGTGAATGGACCCAGAGCTAGTACAGACAGTACTAGCTGTCCATCTCCTGGTCTGACCGTCTCCTGTTGGTGCCTCCAAGTGTCTATACAGTTTAAGGAGGCCAACTTCAACTGTATTTTTCTTCACATTCGCTGCCTGCAGTGTATAGAGATCAGGTTGACATAGAAATCTAGGCCGGGGCCATTCAGATTGGTGTCCGAGTCCTCACATGGGAAGCCTTTGTGTTTTGAAGATTGTAGGACGGTGTAGCCACAGGGGACAGCGTAGCAGTCCTCTCTGGGACATTCCCCACCTGTCCTCAAGAGACATGCTGCTGGTTTCCTGTGGTCAGAGAGGTGGCAGGAGCCTAGCTAATAATGAGGTTTGTCCTTTTGGTGGGCTCTTGGTGATCAGGGGACTGTTGTGCGATGTAGGAGGGGAGTCTGGACATACTTAGCAAGTGGTGGCAGCATTAAGCGTTTGGCTTTCAGCTCTCAATTTTGAGCTTTGGGCCACAAAAAATTGTATACAACTCGGTCCAGATGCAGCAAAGCTGGCTGTACATGGTAGGACTCTGTAAAGAGTTTTTAATGAGAGCATCTCACTTTGATTGCCAGGAACATTAAGTAAATGATGGCTTTTAATTTCTCTGCCTTCCACCTTACTTAACAACCTTTTGCTAGAGCCTGATTTTTTTTTCCCCTTCTGACAGTTCGGATTAAATGCAAAGAGCTTGTCAAGAAAATTGCCATCTACAAAAATCGATTAGCGATCCAACTGCCAGAGAAAATCCTCATCTATGAATTGTACTCAGATGACTCGGCAGACATGCATTACCGGGTGAAGGAGAAAATCGTCAAGAAGTTTGAGTGCAACTTGCTGGTGGTGTGTGCTGACCACATCATCCTCTGCCAGGTACATAACTGATTCATTCCTCCCCCAACATCTGTATCTATCTCAGGGCTCTGAAACTGGCCATTAGGGAACTTGTCCCTTTCGCTACAGCTCATGGATGTTCATTGTCCTAGCATCAGCAAGAACCAGAGATTATAAAGACCAGGCCATAGCCGGAATACTAAATCATGCAGAGATTAGATCTGCTGAAGTAAATTAAGATAACTTGGTGTTCCACAAAATTAAGACTTTTTTTTTTTGAGACTGGGTTTCACTAGGTTGCCTCTAACGGGTTTAAGACATGTGCCACTGTACTTGACTAGGGTGAATTATCTTGATAAACATATATACACAAACGTGTTGTCAAGTTAGTAATGAAGGAAGTTTTAGTTCCTAAAGAATCTCTCTCTTTTGAGACACTAGGGATTGACCCCAGGGCTTTGCATATGCTAAGTGAGTACTCCACCATCAAGCTACATTCTAGTCCTCTTTTTTTTCTACTTTTTATTTTATTTTATTTTATTTTATTTTTAAAAATGGGGGGGTGGAGAGGTGGCTCAGGGGATAAGCCTCTGCCTTACAGGCGGACGGTCCTGAGTTCGGATCCTAGACCCCACGTATAGACGCCAGGCAGAAGCGGGGGCGGCCTGCGTTTCTGGTCCTGGTAGGGCGGAGCCTGTGAATCCCGGGGCAGAGTAAACAGGAGGAGGTGGAGGTGTCCATGGTGGTTCCCGAATTCGTCCGTGGTTCTGCACACACACACATACATATACATATATACATACATACACACACACACACATGCACACATGCACAGTCGAATAAAAAAAAGATTGTGTGTGTGTGTGTGTGTGTGTGTATACATACACCCATGTGCGTCGCGGGTCCATCCATCCTTGTGGAGGACCAAGGGTGACTTTCAGAATCATCCTGGATTGCTTCTACCTCCTTTTTGCTTTGCTCTGGGATTTCCCAGGCTCTGCCCACCATGGCTGGAAGTGCAGACCACTGCCGTTTCCGCCTTGTGGTTTTTACATGGGACCTGGGATTTACACTCAGGACCTTTTGATTGCAAGGTGAATGCTTAACCCTTGAGCCATCTCTCTAGATCATACACTTTTTATTTTGAGACATGGTTCTTACTAAGTTGTCCTGTCTGGCCTTTAACTCACTCTGTATCTCATAGTGACCTTGTGATTCTCCTGCCTTAGCTTTGTAAGTGGCTAAGATTATAGGCCTGTGCCACTAGACCTGGCTCTGAGAAATATATTCCTAAAGTGTCTAATCAATGCCAAGAAAAGTTTTCTAAAAAGACTTTGAGAAAGATTTGTTGGAGGAGGATTTGATGTCACCTAACTTGGAAATGATGAAGTGGAAGAAGCCTTTAGGAGTTAGTGTAGTATAAAGTACTACTAAAATCTGTTACATCTGGAACCCCTGTAGTTTAGGACCACCCCACATTAGAGCATAGGTGAGGCAAAGTGTTATCCGGCTGCCTGTGTCTGTAAAAGTCTGTGTTGCAGATGGCTCCAGAGAAAGCTCTGCAGGAAGAATTAGTGATGGCAGTGTGGGGACAAGCCAGGTTAGGCTGCCATTCACAGTGCAGGAAGACCTCCCCTCAGGGCTTATTCTTTGAACTTGTATGCAGCCAAGTTTGTTTTCCAGGAGAAGCGACTGCAGTGCCTGTCCTTCAGTGGAGTGAAGGAGAGGGAATGGCAGATGGAGTCTCTCATTCGGTACATCAAGGTGATTGGTGGCCCTGCTGGACGGGAAGGTCTGTTGGTGGGTCTGAAGAATGGCCAGGTGAGTCTCCTTGTACCACGGGCCCAGCTCATTATCCACAGACAGAGGCAGATGCCCTGGGATGCCTAAGATGGCTGTGGGCTGTAGTTTACTTTCATGGGGGCAGTTTCAGGTCAAAGGCACAGTGGCCCTGAGACTCACAGCTTTCTCACACCCCATAGAGTTGATGCTGTGGCGCTTGAATTCACATAGAGGGGATTGGTGGGCTTCAGGTCACTCAGATGGTGGGAAATTTGCTGGGGATACAGTTTGGTGGTTTTCTGGAAAGGCAGGCAGAGATCATTAGAGGTTATCCCTTCAGATAGTATCTGGATTGTTCAGTGTTCCCACCTGGGCCCTAGACAGTACTGGTCTCATGTGTTATTAAAAGATAGCTATAAGAAAAATGGGTCCCATAGGCAAATTGATTGAAAAAATCTAGGTTATATGAATTTAAACAAATGAAGTTAAACAGATTGTGTGTGTGCGCGCGCATGCGCACACACACACGCTCACATTCTTTGCTTAAAATAAGAAAAGTTCTATGTGGGCTACATAGAAATTTAAAAGTGAAAATATGACTGCATTAGCCTGAGAACCAAACTGTGTAGCAGATGGCTTGTGGCTGAGGCTTGTCAGGACTTTGCTAAGGACGGAAGTTACAGAGCCTGAGATCAGTGGGAGCCAGCAAACAGCAGTACCCAAGTAGGGGTAGAGCCTGCTCCCCCTCAGAGTCATCTGCCTTGTTTCTTGTGAGGCGGAGAGAATGACTTTGAGGTCAGAGCGACCTGTGATCATGTTACTACCTAGCTCTCACTAGCTGTGTGATCCCGGGTAGATTACTTTGCCTCTCTGAGACAAAAGTTTACGAATAAGGATAATGCTATATTTTCACAAGGGTGTCAGAAATGGATGCCATGAATGTCAGGTGTCATCATCAGCGCCATTAGTGTTATTTGATACCAAATGTCTTAGTAGTGTTTACAGTAGCCTTTTCCTGTATTAGTGTATGACTCAGAATTTTGCTAAATTATCTCCCCTAACCCTACAGTTTGAGTAATGTCATTAAAAAATTCCCAGTCAGTGCAGACATTAGAGTGAGTTAGACATGTCTCGAGCCTGTTGCTTCAGTGACCTCTGATGAACCACACTTCTGGTCTTTTAAGGATAGCCCCCCCTTTTCTTTAATGAGTCCTTTCTCTGCACACAGCTTTTGGTGGAGTTAGTGGGTGTTGTTCTTGTAGAACACATGGGACTCCAAAAGCCTGGCAGTGGTCCAGGGTCTGGTTGCCATGGTGACTCACACTTTTTTTTTCCTCACTCTAAATTGTGCCAGATCCTGAAGATCTTTGTGGACAATCTCTTTGCCATTGTCCTGCTGAAGCAGGCCACAGCCGTGCGCTGCTTAGACATGAGTGCCTCTAGGAACAAGCTGGCCGTAGTAGATGAAAACGACACGTGCCTGGTGTATGACATCCACACCAAGGAGCTGCTGTTTCAGGTGAAATCCTCAGATGCAGTCCTTTGATTGAGGATTGCCTTGCGGGTCCCCACAGGAGACGCCCAGCCCTATCTGTGGGGAGAAGAGTGGAGTGCTGGGTCCAGCTCAGGTGCAGTATCTAAGAAGTTCCAGGAAACAGGCAGTTAGGCCAACCTTTTTTAACATTGATTTCCTTGTCAGTAAAATGGGCAAGTAACAGTTTTCTTACATCAGCAGTAACAGTATATGGAGCACTGGTGAAAAGACCACTGGGTGTGGTGGTGAGTCTTTTGACAAAGTGACTCCCTGGCAGGCCTGCCTGTCCCACTGAATGACCTAAGGTACATGCAGTAGGCAGATGGATCCTCATTATTAACTGAAGGAAGGGGAAGGGCGGGTAGAAGCCTCCACTATGACTATGCAAGGAAGCTAGAGCTGGCACAGTGGGAACTGTTTGGATTTCTAGGGATTGGTCTTGTAGCTAGAAGTATGTCACTGGAGAAGAAAGTTCAAAGGCTTTCTGATGTCAGGCGTGGGTCTCTCTCAGCTTCTTTGAGGCTCTTTAGATGGTTAAGGCTGGTTTGTCCAAAATGAACACCCCAAGTTTGGACCTAACTAATTTTACTGCAGTGTCCCAATGTCATAGAGAGATTTCAGCCCCTGTATCAGGGCCCTCCTTCTCCTTGGCACTGTAGTAGGCACCAGGCTGCCTCAGTTAAGTTTAACAGGGCTTACCTGGCTATCAGTAGCCCAGAAGTAACTTTCAATTAATATCACTTCATGCTAGAGAGGAAGCAGAAGGTTCAGGGGAACTCATGTATGTGATCTTGAGAAAGTTAGTGGACCTCTCTGAGCTTATATTTTGCCTCATGACATGAAATTAGAAATTGACTTCTCACAAAATCGCCAAAGGAATAAAGGAGGAATAAACAAGATATTGTTATAGCAGCTCAGTGTGGGACAAAGTGGATGCTAACATTGTTTCCATTCTCCTAATCTCAGCATTGCCCTGCCTGTGTCTGAATGTACCCCTTGTTGAGGCTAGAAAGGTGTGTGGCTCCCACTTGGAACTCCTGGCTCAGGCTACTGGCTCAGGTCTTGCCAGTAGATAGGGCTTCTCGTCACTTTTCTGTTGCCCTTGCACCTTCAAGTAAAAACAAGTCAGTTTTCTCATTAAAAAATTAGTTCATGCTAGATTGTAGATAGAGAGAGGTGAACCTTTGCTAGCCGCAGGACCTCCAGGGTTGAGCAGAGCACTGGACAAAGAGAATGCCTTCCAAGTGACTATTTTTAGTGTAGGAATTACAGATGCAGAAACAATACATTTTCTAATTTTAAAAAGAACACTCCTTTAGTTTCTTAATATAATAAAACAATAGATATTCATAACCAAAAAATGAGCAAAGAAAATAAAAAGTACCACAGTTCTACTCATCCAGAAGCAGTTAATCCTTTTGAATATATATCTCTTTCAACCTTCTTGCTGTATGGGTCAGGATGCATGTGCTTTGTGTATGTGCTGGAGATGGATGCTAGACTATTACACGTTGGCCAGAAACTACCACTGAATTGTGCTCTATCCTCTTTCTTTAATAGAAGTGGAATCTTATCTTGATGATTTCCCACTTACCTTGGAGTGATTACAATATGGAGGAAATAACTTTTTAAACATTATTTATTTATTGTGTGTGTGTGTGTGTGTGCATCAGAAGGCACCGTATGTTCCTGTGGAGGACCAAGGATGACTTTTGGAATCATCCTGGATTGCTTCTACTTCCTTTGTGCTTCCCTCTGGGATTTCCCAGGGTCTATCCACCAGGGCCATTTCCACCTAAATACATGGGACCTTGGATCCGAACTCAGGACCTCACTGCTGTGAGGCAGTGTCTTAACCCCTGAGCCATCTCACAAGCCGGGAATAATTTTTTTGAAAGTAATGTGTGGCCAGAAATTGCAGCCCTCCCCTTTTTTTCTGGTCTCCTTTCCTCCCTTCCCTCGATCCTACTGTCAGCACTTCAGTGTGATTATGATCCAGTTCTCAAGATGGGTGCTTGACTGGGGACCTAGGGTGGTCTTCGAAGACCTTCACTGTCTTTCCTTCAGGAACCTAATGCCAACAGTGTGGCCTGGAACACCCAATGTGAGGACATGCTCTGCTTCTCGGGAGGAGGCTACCTCAACATCAAGGCCAGTACTTTCCCTGTGCACCAGCAGAAGCTGCAGGGCTTCGTGGTTGGCTACAATGGTTCCAAGATCTTCTGCCTCCATGTCTTCTCCATGTCTGCTGTGGAGGTGCCACAGGTAACCCAGGCAGTATTTGTTCTTTGCAGCTTCAGGGGACATGGGTGCTTGTGGGTGGGGAGGGGCCAAGAAGGAGGACTTTATTCTGTAATGTGCTGGAAGGTGCTGTGGACTTGGAGGCTATGTGCCATGCCCTTCCCCTGCAGCCTGTGTGTCTCTAGACAAATAGCCCGGCCCCACAGAACCTCTGCTTATTTCTGATCCCCTTTCCTATGGCATTGCATTAGCAGTTTGCCCAACAGGGTGGATGCATGAGCCATTTCATTGTAGTGGTGTGTGTGTGAGAGAAGAAGAAGGAATAGAAGATGCAGATGCTGAGGTCTATAGATCAGAGAGGGAACATGGGGCCCTTTACCGTTTCCTGAACTTAGAGGAAACCAAATAGGAATTAGGGCAGAGCTGTGGAGCCACCGAATGTGGAAAGGCAGAATCAGATAGGAGAGCTGAGACAGTCAACCTGGTCACAGCTGCCCCAGCTACCTGCTCACCTGTCCCTGCAGTGAGCGATGCTTCCTGTAGAACTGTCATAAAATAGACAAATGCCAAGGAGAGGTTTGCCATCCCTAAGAGAGAATATTCATGTGTGTGTGTGTGTGTGTGTGTGTGTGTGTGTGTGTGTTGCCAGTTGCTCAGGTTATCCTTAAACCTGGTATATTACTCAGCCTTGCCTAGAACTTACAATCTTCCTTCCTTAGTCTCTCAAGGACACAGAATCATCTGAGTGAGAAACATTCTTAAACATTTTGGAATGTATCCATTCAGACTTTTTGTACATTTATAGTGTATTCTTAATATGCAGTTCTGAGCTTATGACTTTAGCATTTTTAAACAGAAATATAAGGATTGTTTCTTCATCTTTTTTTGCATTGTATGTATGGTGTTCATATGTGTATTCGCTTGTATGTGGTGCAAATATATGTGCAAGGAATATGCATATGTGGTATGTGGAGGTCCAAAGTTGAGGCAGGGTCTCTTGCTTGATCCCAGAATTTGCTCATCTGGCTAATCTAATTAGCTTGTTTGCCCCAGGGATCTGTCTCTACTTTGTGAATACTGGTATTACAGGCAGCCACCACACTAACCTAGCTTTTACATGGGCTCTTCATGCTTATGTGGAAAGTGCTTTAGCTGCTAAACCATCTCCCCACCCCTTGTCTTATTCTTACAAGTATTGTTACCTACAAATGAAATCTTAGATTTATTGTGCTTGTTTTATTAAATATGGACCGTAATAAAAGAAACTTTTGAGCACATTTCTTTATGCCATCCTTTAAACTGGCATCTTACTATTGCAGACCCATTCCTTTTTGTGAATTATTAGTAATGACCTCTAGCAATCTGGCTGGGCACAGTAATGCATGTATATAATCCTAACACTTGGGAGGCTGAGACAAAAGGATTGAAAGCTTTAAGGACAGACTGGGATACCCAGCAAGAATGTGACTCAACAAAGCAAAACAAAACAGGAATCTGGCTTTTCTCGCTCAGCAATCTACTGGACTCACAGCCCCCAAATTTTCAGACATTGTAAATTCACATGTACTTGTAAGAAACAATAAGATTCTCCTATACACAATTTTGTCCAGTTTCCCCCACAAGAAACAATTTCAACTATAATCCTGTTGTACCACAGTACAGCATTGGAGCAGCCTTCCTGGCTTCCAAGCTCCCTCAGGTAGACTGCCCTTTCTGTTCATGCCCCTCACTCCTGTACACCCTCAGCAGTGCTCCTGCCACACGGATATTCTGCTGTTCACTCGACCAGCACATGCTATTGGACATTCACACTGTTCATAGCTCTTTTGCTCTTGAAAATATTAGGTATCTTTCTAGCTAAGTCTCTGCATCTGTCCGGATTTAGTTTCTTGGTATAAGTTCCAAGAAGTAAGATTGCTGGGCTAAAGGTCCCGTACATTTGAAAGATATTCAGATATTTCCAGATTGCCTCTTTGCTAGACGTTGTCGTCTACTGCCCTGAGCACTCCTGGCCTTGGGGTTGGACCCACTTCTTCCTCTGAACTGAGAAGGCCCTTGTTGCTTGTTACTGGGGCAGCATCATCCACTGTCAGTTCTTGACACAGAGGGTGTATTAACCAGTGAATTCTGAGGTAAGGAAACAAAGAAAAAGCAGGACAGATGGGAGTGGAGTAAGTCATGCAGCAGGCAGGGCAAGCATAGCCTCCTGGACTCTTTCCCAGTCAGCATCCCAGAGCTGGGCACCACATCCTTCAGGAACCCACTCTTCCTCATGTACTCCAAACAGACTTTGTTTATTTAAAAGCTTTCTCCAAGATTGCCACCTAACCTCAAAAATAAATGCAGCTTGCTGCTCCCTGACTATGGACCAAGAAGAGCCCCAAGGGCTGCTTGGACTTCCTGTGCCAGGACCTCAAGAGCCAGTAGCCAAAGTCTCCATTGGCTACAGCCAGCCTTCCTGCTGATGCAGCAGGCTAGAGCTGCCAAGTATTAGGAAAGGCGATCTTGAGACAAAGGCTGTTTATCTGTCGCCTCTGCCTTCAGCCATCCTGTGGTTTGGGTTTTCAGAACAGGGAGAAAGTCCCAGTCTTACTCTGGGGATTTTGGGTTTCTTTTCAAAATTTACATCATCTTGTGCAAGAGTTGGTATGGCAGAGTTGCCAAGTAGGGCAGTAAACCCTAGTTGATGTCATGCTTGGAATGCAGCAGCCAGAAGAGGGGTTGCTTAGAGGGGATTCTTTCTTTTAGCATGTTTTCCAAACCTTCACTCATATTGTGATTACCAAGTAAGTCTCTGTGTTACCACTCCATTGGTCCATGAGTCCATCTTGTGCTATATTAATGTATTTGTGATTCTGTCCCCACCTGTCCCTCTGTCATGGAGCAGTTATGGCAGGGGGTCCAGCAGCTTAGGGGAAGGAGCACTGTTAGCTGCCTCTGCACCTGAACAGCTGCATCCTGAGCACCTCAGTTCGTTCTTTTGGGCCTTGTTTCTTTTTTGTGAAATAAAATTGTTGCTTTTGAAACAGGGTCTTGCCATATTACCCAGGCTGGTCTTGAACTACAGAGCTCAAGTGATCCTCCCAGCTCTTTCTCCAGTAACCAAGATTACAGACTACGGGTTGTGCCACTGAACACAGCTTGAAATGGGGTTAATTATACCCATTTTCAGATTTTGCCTGTCCCAATTTCCTCTTACTACAGACAGTCCAAAAAAAAAAAAATAGCAAAAGTAACAAAATATAACTAAACTGAACTGGAGAATAAAAGGAATTTAGAAAGAAAAGCTCCTTGTGGGAGTAGGGAAGAGGGAGCTTGAGAAAGCTTCCAGGAGATGATGAAACCTGAGCCCAGGGAGGTCTGGAAAGGCAGACCGAAGCAGGGCAGCTGGTGGAGTGACACAGCCGCTGTGTTGGGACAGCAGGAAGGGTTGTGCTTGGTCTCTGACCCTGCTGGGTACTCTGTGACTTTCAGAGCGTCTTTCTCATTGCCCACAGTGGCCTGGGCTGAGCAACACATCAAAATGTAAGAAAATAGTTTTACTCAGATGGCACATGACTTAGCTGCTCCCGCCCTGTGTCCCACAGGCTTCCTAAAGAGCAGGAAGGTGGGTAGCACGGTCCAGAAAGAAAGCCAAACCCTCTGGAGCAGCCACGCCTTGCTATCAGAAGGCACACTGGCTTGAAAAGAAAAAAGTTTCCTTCAATTCTAAAGCTGAAAAATGGGACCGGAAATTTCAAAGATAAAGGTCCCAGATGGAAAAAACAGCACTTCTAGCTGCACATTTGGGAACTGTTAGCACAGATATAATAACTGATTGATTCCACTGCTCAGGAATCCAGAAGAAAGACACAGGTCCTTGAGGTTGTGGCCTCAAGTCAGATTGGCCTTTCACTGTTACAGAGGCCTAGGCCCAGCTCACATTTGCTCTGGCATGTGCACATATGTCCCAGATAAGTGGTGTCCTCCCCAGTCTCAGTCTCCTGGGCTATTATCCAGGACAACAGAACCTCCTTACACAGGGCTGTTGAGACAGATGCAAAGCTCTTTGTGACTCTTAAATAAGACGTTGGTAGGGGATCTTCACAGCAAGGCCACCCTGCCCTGAGGTAGACTTGTTTCCAGAGCCTTCCTGGGTAGTTTGGAGCTCTATGCCTTTGCCTTCTTTTTGTTGTTTGGTTTTGAATGTATATGTGGAAGAGAGGTATGTGTATGTGTTCACATGCATGTGGACACATGTATATACATGTATGTACATGCATATGTAGGTCCAAAGTTGACACAGCATCTTCCTCAATCACTCTACACTTTACTTACGGAGGCAAGTTGAACTGAGCTTACCGATTGTGTGGTCTAGCCAGCCAGTTTACCCGGCACATTCTCTATCTCTGCCTCCTGATGGTTGGGATTATAGGCAACTGCAATGTCTGCCCATTTTTTGTTTGTTTTTGAACATGGTTTCTGGAGATCCAAACTCTGGGCCCAATGCTTGTGCAGCAAGCACCTTACCTATCGAGCCATCTCCTCAACCACACCTCTACCTTTTTCAAACTCAGTCACTGTTGAGAATGTGCCATCAGAGACCTCTCCCTTCCTGACTTGTCACTTATTCCTCCAGCACAGGATGGAGAATCTTCTGGGGACAAAAGCAATCCAGCTGCTGCCAGAGTGTGCTGGACTTCACCCTAGAGACAGGCTTGAGTAACAGCTCAGCCCAAGATCTGAATAGAGAACAGGGCAACTAAAACTCCTTCCTTGGGTGGGGGAAGAAGGAGAAAGAGAAGTCAGGGAAGAGTCGTCAGAAGGAGGGACCCACTGAGAGACCAATTAGGGAGTGAGGAAGGGACAGACCTTTCCAGAGGGGTTGACATGTTATGGAGAGATATATGTGCAATGGGAAAGGGTGGAAGATGGGCAGGAAGTGTGTCCTAAAAGCACTGTGGCTCAAAGTTGAGAGATTGGCAGAGTGGAAGATTTGCAGGTAGACTGGGGCGAGCCCCTGAAGGGTGCTGATTGGTGATTGAAGCAGCATGGCAGGCATTTCTAGTGAAGTCATTGCACACATCTGGAAGCAAGCATGGCTGGAATTTGACTCTTTCCACAGCTCTGAACAGAATCTTCTCTTTCTCTTGATAAAATCCAACAGTCTGCTCCAATGTACCAGTACCTGGACAGGAAAATGTTCAGAGAAGCCTACCAGATTGCTTGCTTGGGAGTGACAGACACTGATTGGCGTGAGCTGGCCATAGAGGCTCTAGAAGGACTGGAATTTGAAACTTCAAAGAAGGTGGGCATATCTCAGCACAACCCAAAACTTGGTTCTTGGAGGCCCTGGAAACAAAAGAGGTTCCAGAGACATTGTGGGCTAGAAGCTGACTAGCAAACTACGGAGTCAGACTACCCTGAGTTTTGCACTCTGGTCAGTCAGTCCCTCTCTCACTGTGTTCCTAGACAAGTAAAAGCCTTCTCTCAGTTGTTTCTCTGGAGGATTCTTTGTGTCCCTACAAAGTTGGGAATCTCAAAGCAGAATAATGCAGTAATGTATCTGATGGATTCTGGCTATTATTTATATAAGACACCTAGCTAAAAGCCTGGCACATGACAGGCCTTCAGTAACTGCTAGTTCTTGTGCTGGCTCTGAACACTGACCATTTATCACAACACTGCTTCTTCTCAGTTCTCCCTGACTGTGGTGGAGGAAGTGGCCGAGTGCTTCAATTCTGGTAGCAGTGTGGTCATGTGCCATGCCCTTACAGCATGATTCATGGCTTTGATTCATCATGTCACTTCCTGGCTTAGTCAATTAAAGCTAAAGAAATGGCTGAAAATATTTTACCTCTTTCTGGACATAGGAAAAAGCCCAGGTGTATTTTTGAATTGAGTTTCTGTCAATGACCTCAAGGTAAGGGAAGGACCAGCTTCTAGTCTCTCCCTTCCTCCTCCTTCTCTTTCTCTTCCACAGCCAAATAGTGTGTCATCTTTTACCCAGGCTGCTAGGCTGATATTAAAAGAGCTGTAGAGGTATGTGGTATCTGTCTCCTATTAAACCATCAAGACTTCTATGCATGGAGAGAAGGTAACTGAACTAGAACACAGCTCAGAGCCAGCACTGACCTGGGACCCACAGCTTCTTCCATCACCTGGCTCCTGTACTTCTAACTAGGTGTGAAAATGTGAAGTGTCCTGCCTATCTTCATAGTCTTGAGGCCAGGCCTGGTGAAGGGGAGTTTAGTGACTCTGTAAATGACACCCGTTTTAGAAGAGGAGCAGCTGCAGGTGCAACTCAGTGCTAGAGCACTTGTTAGCATCCACTTGGTCCTGGTTCCATCCATAGCACACAAAAAGAGAAATGATCCTTACCTAATAATTATCTACATTATATTTTTAGATCAGCTAAGTGTTGGGATAATACAGAGAGAGGGCTTTAAGATTTCAGGGCAAAGTAGAGCCATCTCCTTCTCCTGTCCTACCCAAAGTGCCAAGACAGTGAAGAGTAACAGGATTCCTGGGATATGTTCTGTTTTAGCTGGGAATGAAATATGTCTTTCTTTTAGATTGTCATGTCTTTTCACCTAGAATCAAACACCAGCTCATGTTATCATCGCCCTGCTCTGCCTAGCACATTGCCTTAGCTGATTGCTGAGCACGTGTATGAACAGAGGGAAATGAAAGTGGAATATAGCCCTCCCCTTCATTTCACACCCACCTGCACCCCCAGACACTTTCTAAGAATAGAAATGATTATATTATAGCACATGATCCTTTAGTAAAAGTGTTGTTTAGTTATTTTAATTGACAAATAGAAATCATGTATGCATTTCTAATGGGCAACATGATGTTTAGAAAAGTTGAGAGATTTTGGTGTTCTCTTCCAATCCCAAATTCCCTGCCTTTTGCTGTCCTTGGTGCCAGCCACTGTGGACTAGGTTTATGGTGAGAAGGCCCTGGCTTAGAGGACATCACCACTAGATGGCACAGGAGAGCCGCTTGGTGCCTAGCAAGCTGCAGTTGCTGCTCTCCTTCCACTTCCCTCCATGGAACTTAGTCACAGCCTTGTGACTGACCACTCAGACCAGCAGCCTGACCTTCCAGGATATCAAGGCAAGGAAGTTGGACGCAGATTTCTCAATTCTGAGAATCCAGCACCCAAAACCAGAAAGACCCTTAAAGAGGACATCATTAGCTTGCCTGTCCATAAAGAATGTTGTAGATCCCAGATTCAGTAAATTCAGTAACCCCAGCTAGAAGCCTCAAGATCTGAACTGAGACCTGAGTCGTCTTATGCTTCAGGGACTGTATTGTATAAGGGACTGGCTCTGTTCTGGCTTCAGGAAACACACAGATATGGCAGGATCCCTCGGCCTTTTGCTCATAGAAGTGAATACTCACTTGGGAGCACTGTGGCATGCTTCTGTCACTTCAGCTTTTCAGAAGACAGAGAGAGAGAGAGAGAGAGAGAGAGAGAGCGATAATATTCTACTTGTCAGGCCTCTCAGGGGCAATGTTTTGCCTAATCCTGGTGTCTGCCACTGCCTGTGCTCAGACAGGGAGTGTGTCTTCCCTGGGGATCCTCCCTGTACTTGTGTAGCTCTTGGCCAAGGTATTCTGTTTAATCTGCCTAGCTCCCCCTTTCCATTGTGGGCCTCTAACTGGAGAAGAAGACAGAGGCCAAGTCAGTTTTTTGGTTTTTTGGTTTTGTTTTGTTTTGTTTTTTGCGTCCCCAGCTTCTGACAGGATGCTGGCCCTGCTGGGTGAAAGGATGAAGTCACACTGTGGTCGTCTGTGAGGCAGCCAGGAGCTGGATGACTTGCTTATTTCCTTCAGTTCTTCTAGGAGGGAAGGTGCCATGAAGCTCTGTGGAGACCACAGTGTTCTGCATTTTAACTGTAAAGGTTCCTGACGCTGCTGCTTCCTCTAGGCACATGTCAGTTCATTTTAAGTGGACAATACAGAACTCATAGCTAGGTGGAAATGTTGCCAGCAAAGAGTCCGTGAAAGTCAGTTCCCCTAAGTTCCTTGTGGGATCTGAAAGCAACAAAAAAACATTTTCACTGGCACCAGTCTGCCTGACTATCAGAACCTTCTAGCAGCCTATGGGTTAAAGTCTCTAGTTCTGCTGGAATCCCAGCAGGGGCCACGTGTTGAGGACTTACATGCAAGTTTGCCTTCTAGAGATGGGTGATTCATTCCCTACCATCATCTTCCTTCAGACACCGCTTTCTCCTCCTCCCTACCTCTGTGTCTTGCATGTAGAGTGCCACTGGGTCAACAGAGCTGTGTGCTGCTTTCTGTCCAAGTCCTCAGCAGGAGCAGCTGCTGCTTCCAGTCAGCCTGGCCCACCCTTCATTTACAGACAGAATGTCTGTCACAAGTGGCTCCATCTCAGACCAGAGAATCACAGTCGTGTTTTACCTACTCTCACAGTGGTAGATGACACCCAGGACTTGTTTGCCGTTCTTCGTGTAGACTAATCCTTGGGATGAAAATGCCATGTCTGGTTGGATGGCACACCTCCCAAGCACACGGCGATGAACCAGCTTGCCTTCCTTGCTTTCCGGCTCTTTCTAGAGCTCGATGCGCCCTTCCCCCACTCAGTTCCACTGTGGAAAGCAACTGATGCCGTTCTGTTTCCTCCCACAGGCCTTCACCAGAGTTCAGGACCTGAGATACCTAGAGCTAATCAGCAGCATTGAGGTAACAGATGAAGTCATCTTCCTTCTTAGAAAGTAGTAGCCCCGCAGATATGGGGGCACAGGTCCTGGTGTCTGCTCTTGAGGTCAGAGTGTCTACTCAGGGTGATAGCATTTGGGTTTTTTGACTGGTAGCTTAATGAGGCAGAGGGTCCCTGATCTCTCCTAGCTTTCAGTTCTCGTCTATGAAATGGGACTAGCATTCTACCTAGAACTCCTTCAAGGCAGAGACGGCCTCTCAGAAAATGGTCTGGTTGCCAGCCTCCAGTAATCTCTGGACATATCCTAAATGTACCCTAGCTGTCCTGGATCTGCTAGTTCACCTGTCCTGCCTAAGATCACCAGCCTTTTTCTCCAAACTCAGCAGCCTTCAGTGGACTAAAGAAGCTAGTTCTGAGTGCAGCAGTGATGGGAGATACTATTTTTAATTTCTGTGTATTACAGTGCTGTCTGACTGTCTGTAAAAAGGCATACATATTTTTTTTTTCTGAACAGATTTATTGTGAGGCTAAGGGTATGTGAGACACATTTTGAGTTCCCAGATGGAAGCAGTGTGGAAATCAGCAAAATGTCTTGTCCCTCTAATTCAATTCAGCAGAATAAACACCTGTCGTGGGCCCAGACCTGTGTAGGGCCCAGTGGGCAGAGATGAGGGGAGGCTCAGAGTGCTCACAGCCTGTAAAGCTCAACAGTTGGTAGCTGCCATTGGTTAAGACTGTTCGGCACATGCCCCAGCATGACTGACGGGTGCACTGTTTTATTAAGGGAGGTACTGTTGCTCATCCTGTTCAGTGATGAGAAAACGGATGTGACAAAGGCTGTGCCATGTTTCCGAGGAGACACAGTCAAAAGCTCACTTGAAATTCAAACTAGTTCCCCCCTTTTCCCCAGACTCTGCCATCTTTACCCTGTGAACCCCTACCTCCATCTACTCCAGCAACTCATCCACATCTTTGGAAGTTTACCCACCTAAGTGGGAAAGAGCTGGTTGGGAGCTATCTCCTGATGCTGCCAGGGTTGGCATTTGGTTATGCCAGCTACCCTATGTCCCCAAAGTCTTCACCCAAAACCATAGAATATCACTTTTCTCTACAAAAAGTAGCTGACTGTGAGGACCAATTTTAGTCACTTGTCTTAGTTCAAAGTGTCTCCTCTGCTAATGGAGTGAGTAAAAGGATTGTTCTGGAGAAAAGCAAAGTACCCTCAAGTGATACCTTGTGACTGCTCTGAGGGAGGCTTTGCCTGCAGGCTCTGAGTGGCCAGTATTCTGGAAGCTGTGTTCCTCCACAGATTCCTGTTGGATGGTTGAGATGTCAGCATATTGGTAGTAGGAAGGAAAGAATCTGTGTTGACAGATCCTAATGAACATGTACTATGGTTGTGGCTTAGTGTAGATATGGCCTGTGTTCCATGCTTACTGACACCTAGCTCACTGCAAGATCCTGATTTACTTCCAAGCAAGGCAGAGGGTTATACACCTGTTATCTCAGGCATGGGACTGGGATGGGGAGGCAGGAGAATCAGCCATTCAAGGTCATCTTCGACTATCTAACAAGTTCAAGGCCAGCCTAGCTTGCATGAAACCCTATCTCAAACAAGCAAAGCAAATGTGTTTAATTTACTTTCAAGTATTAGAATTAGCTTGTTTGGTTGATTAGCTTGAACTATGTGAAGGTTTTTTTTTTTTCTTTTTGTCATCAGAGAGGCATGTTGTCTCCAGCTGTTAAAACTTTCACCAGCTTGTCTAGGACTTTGATTCCATGTTTCATCTTTCTCTGGTGTGATGCACTTGATAGAAAACAAGTAAAAAGGCAATTTCTGGGCATGAAGGACTGGGTGCTGTTGAGTGTTTACAAATACTTGAGCTGTAGACGACTGGTATCCTCTAATACAGAAGGAAGAAGTATTCAGGCACTTCCCTTTGAAACACTGCTTGTGCTCCCATGTGCACGCACATCTGTGCACACAGCTGTGCTATTAAGGACCATACCTTAGTTCAGAAGGTATAATCATGGGATGCAAAGAGCAAGTTCTATCTGACCTTGAGTTTCATCTTGTATTGAATCCTAGCTTCCTTGATGGTAATACTCTGTTCTCCAAGAACAGTGAGATGTTCCATCGTATGTAGTATGTCCCAGCCCCTAGTAAATGTTAGTATGAGGACCATAGTCAGACTTGGCAATTCTGCTTTATGATCTCCATCTTGCCCTACATTTTTTCCTTGCCTGTCATCATCCTGGGTGCCCTGTCACCCAGACCTGGAGCTTTGGGAGATCTGGGGAACTTAGGCATCATTCATGAGTTGTTGGGCACACTGTGGTTGCCTTGAAGGAGCATACAGGAAGACAGCCCTGAGGAATTTCTGCTGAAAACAAAGGTTTGCCTCTTTTTTTGATCTCCAGTGGTCTGGAAAAAGAGTCTGCCTTTGTTGTCCAGTGTTCCCAGCAGAAAGGTGGGTGAGAGACATAGCAGCCCAAGAGCCAAGTGTGGGCTCTGATAGGAGGCCCAGGGGGCTCAGACTGAAATAGCAGCAGCTAGCCTTTGTACAGGCTGCTTCCTGCCCATAGCTGTGAAGGCCATTTCCTGTGCTTCTAATTTTTCCAGGAGAGGAAGAAGCGAGGAGAGACCAACAATGACCTGTTTCTGGCAGATGTGTTTTCCTACCAGGGGAAGTTCCACGAGGCCGCCAAACTGTACAAGAGGAGTGGGCATGAGAACCTCGCGCTTGACATGTACACCGACCTCTGCATGTTTGAGTATGCCAAGGTAACCCACCACATCCTGTGCCTAGGCCGCCACCAGGAGAGTCGCCAGGGTTCTGACCTGCAGTATCCAAGTCATATGTCCTAAGAGGCTATGCAGACAAAGTATGGATGGCCTCAGATCAACCTTTAGGGCCTGTCACATGACACTTTTTCTGGAAAGTGACACACGAAAGTATTTGTTTCATAATGGAGTCCAACAACAGGCCAAAGTAACTATTACTATTACACTGAAGTACATCTTGGTGAGCCAATGAGTTTATTGGAGTTACTTATCAGAGTCTGAGTGAAGGTTACTTACAGGAACAGGATAACTCAAAGGTAGCTACATCACAAAAAAGAAAAAAAAAAAACCCTCAGTATATGCCAGTTCCATGTGTAAAAGAGTTTCTTCTTCAGACTATCGGGCTGGTAAAGCAGTCTTTTAACATTGTTTACCACTTCCCAATCTTGTTAGTTTTAGGAACTTCCTGAGATTTATGAGCCTTCCTCCAGGATAGAATATTTCAATTGCTCTGTAACATCCTCTTTAGGTTGGACCAAGGACAGAATCCAAGGTGCCATTCTATTATGCCAGGAGGGAAAATACCATGCAACAATCACTGGTTAAAACTGACTGAAAGCTGGTATCGAAGGCTGACATCAAAGGAGCAGACATGGCAGTTCTGTCTGAGAATCAGCAATAGCTAAGTGGGTTGTGAATACCAGTTGATGTTGCTTCCAGATGCTGAGGACTCTGGTCTCATAGCTGTGGAAACAGATCACTTCTGACCCACTTCAGATGCCACCAAGAATCAGTCCTCAGCCATCAGAGAGTCCTACCAGCTGGGCAGGATGCTGAGGTTCTTGAGCCAGCATTCCTCAAGAGCCTGCTCTGAGCAGCACAACAGTCTCTGCCCTTAGAGCTGGTAGAGTCAGGTAGTTATAGTAGCCCCCTTATGTTGGTGATGCAGGAGAGCCCCCATTTGCATTTAAGGGGCACTCCTCAAGGTTAGCGCCTGTGCAGTCTAGACCTTCGAAGGCGTGAGATAAGAGCTTCCTGAACCTAAGGGCTCATATGCAAACGAGACCGGCTAAGGAGCTCAGGACAGTCAAGGTTCAGCAGCTCTGTGTCCAGCAAGCTGAGAGAGCTCGAGCATGTGGAGCATCCAGGGAGGAGCCTTTGTTTACCTGCCTTTCCAGTTGGTTGTGGTGAAGAGACTCTCAGAATATTATGCAGTGAGTCATCAGCCACAGCAAATTAGTGGCTAATAATGGAAGTCTTCTAGCTCACAAGTTCAAATGGAAAGTGTCTCTCCCCCCTCCCCCTCCTCGTTTGTGCCTAAAAATGGCTAGGTTCTTTCATCTTCCATTCTGTGGGATTGTGTAGCTTCTTGTGATGGGGCCAGGAGTTACTATTCATCCACACTGGGATGAGCACCTGGGACCCACCCCAGTGCTCCTGGAATTCTTTCATACCTCAGATCTGGGGCTCTCGGCTCCTCTACCTTTCCCTCTTCATCTTTCTTTCCCTCCACCATGCTCCCACCATACATACATGTAGAATTTCACAGTGACCACAACAAAATCGGTGTATCTCTTCTTTAATAGCAAAACTCTAATTGGTGACAAAGCTTCAAACAAAAGAAAGAGATTCTAGAGGTAGGATTTAGGCATCAGGAATAACTGTGCCTTGTAGTTCTTTGGGACTGAATTCCTTCCTGGAGCCACTGGTAGTTTTCAAAATGAGCAGCTGTGGTGCAACTGAAAATGCCTTGCTTGGCATCCAGAGTACACTGTGAGTGTGGGTCACTCTGGGAGCCTTAGGGTAAAGACTGTCCACATAGCCCAGCCCAGCCTCCATTTCCTCTTTAGAACATAGCAGAACTATAGTTCAGTGTAGTTCTGAGAATTACACAGAAAAATGTATAAAGCTTTAACAAGTGTCAAGCTGTAGAAAGATTAGGAATGTGAGACCCTGGGTTGGTCCCAATACTGTGTGTGTGTGTGTGTGTGTGTGTGTGTGTGTGTGTGTGTGTGTGTGTGTACAGAGAGAGAGAGAGAGAGAATGCATTATGGAACTGTGAGGGCCAGATATAATTCCAAGGTGAGTGCCCTTACAGACCTCTTTCTGAATGGTCCCTTCTTCCCTGTTTTGGGGGCCCCTCATACTTTGCCTGTGCTTCCTACACCCATAGCCTCCCACCTAGCATTGCAACCCATTTACACATTCCATCTGGTCTGGCTCTCTGTGAAGGTAAATACTCTGGGACTTGTTTTGGTTTTAATTTTTGATCACAATTCCAAGTAAGTTGGTTCCATTTCAAGCTGCCCCCTCCTCACTAGTAGTCTGCATTTGAGGAAATGTGTACATACACATTATGTTGGGGGTGGGGAGATACAGTGCTTATTAACATGGCATGTTTTTGTTTACTTGAAAATTGCTTCCCAAGATTCAATCTGGTTTTTGGAAAATTTTTAAATTACATTCCCACGTACAAATAAATTGTATGCTTTCCGGATAAGTGACATGTTTATATGGTGATAAAGAGAATTATAATGCTCTTAACTCTTGTGTAGTATGTCCTTATCAAAATCACCGAGCATAAGAACCCTGTTTAGTCTCATTCATCACTCAGCACAGCCTCTTTCTGTCTACTTCAGTACAAACTCTTTGGTGTAGCCCTCAGATAATGTGTAAATTGACTTCATAGAACCAAAAAGCTTTTGAAAACCCACTTTGTTGAATCTTGAAGGAACTATTTAGACTCAGCTTGAACTAAGTCACAGTCCTTGGACTGCTGAGCAGAGGAGGTCCATGCTTCCTGGTGCTGGAAGAAGTCTGAAAGCTGGTATGCTGTATGTTCAGGTGGTCCCCTTAGGGAGATATCTGTCCTTTGTGACCTCCTCTTAGCTTCTGACTTCTTTGCTTAGTCATCTCACTGAGTACTCTCTTGCTGACATCCCTTCAAAGGACACTTTTGTGCTTTTACAATGTCTGCCTTTGCTGCTGCTGACCAGGTAAGGCAGTCTCCAGCTTCATGCAGCACGAAGAGTTGATGTCATAGCTGCCAAAAGTGAAGAGTGTCTATAAAAGCCCAAGCCAGGTGTAGTCGGTGACTGCTTCCAGCTGCTTCTCCGTATGTACCTCAGGGAACCAGAGGCCAGCTCTAGGTAGCCCCGTCTTCATTGGGTCTGCACCATCAAATTAAATAATGCCCTCCCTTTCCTTCCTAAAACATTTGGTTGTCTTGGGCCAGTCTAATGTATGGTTTTAGGGCTACACAATTACCCCGAAAGCACATGGAAAAAGAAATGAGCTAATTGTTCAAGTGTGTTTTTAGCATACATTGCCTGCACTTTCCTGACAATGAGTGTTAATCATGGGAAAGGAGTGCTTCTTATACTTTGTGAGGTTGACACAGAGCACTCACAGCAGGCGTGGTATATTCTAAGACAAACCATTCCTCACTAGCAAGGCAGATCCGAGCTGTTTGCCTCTTAATTTTTCCTTTTGAAAAGCTCCACCTTGAAAAATGTTGTCACTGAAGCCGATGCTTGTGCATTCTTTGGCCAACCCAGGGATCTCCTATTAGGGTGGTAGGAATCCAGGCTCTACAGCCAGACTACCTGCCGTCCCTTGCCGTTCAGCCATGATTACCTTCCTGTTCCTGTAGACCTGACCTCAGGACAGAACCACCTGAAGCCACTGAACTGGGAAGAAATGAACCAAAGAGGGTTTTATTTGTTGTCCATCATCAGAGATCTCAGGGAAAGACAATGGAATGAGAAAACATATACATACCTCTTCAGCATGAAGGTGGCTAAGGAGGGCACAGAGGATCGTTTTGCCTTTAAGCTCAGAGGACTACGTGCTCTGCCTGGCCTGAGGCATTTGATGATGTCATAATCTGAATAGGGATTATAGGACCTGAATGTTTGCAAACATGCAGCTAATCACATTCATATAAAACTGTATTGGGCCACAAAAGTAACCTTTTCACAGCCCCCACCCAGTCTGCAGAGTCTGGAAGGTGTTGTTTAGAACAAGTGTGCATTAGCATGAAAGGAAGGAAAAGTGAACAGCCTGACACATCCCTAGTGCCCCAGGAACACCTGTGCATGCTCCATGCACTTCCTCCCCAGACATCTGGGACTTTCCCACAGTCAGCCTCACTGGGTTGTCTCACGCACATCCTAGTCCCCTGCACAGCCAAGTAGAGCCCTTCCCTGCCCTGCTTTGCAGGAGTTGACGTAATGCTGGCACAGGAAGTCCTAATCTGGAGTGTTTTTGTTTGTTGTGCTTCCTCAGGATTTCCTTGGATCTGGAGACCCCAAAGAAACAAAGATGCTAATCACCAAGCAGGCTGACTGGGCCAAAAGCATCAATGAGCCCAAAGCCGCTGTGGAGATGTACATCTCAGCGGGGGAGCATGCCAAGGCCATAGAGATCAGCGGCAACCATGGCTGGGTTGACATGTAGGTTTCAGCCCCTGCCCAGGAGCTCTTGGCAGCATGTTGTGTCAGCTCTGGGTTTTTGACTGACAAGGGAACAAACAGGTTTATTCAAAATATCTGAACCAAACATGAAAGTGATTAGGTTCTGTGGGAGACACTTGAACAAGGCAGCTCTGCCTTTGAGGAGCAGATAGTCCCTGGGGAAAGGGTGACAGAGACAATGGGGACTCATCCAGATGTCAGAGCTGACACTGCTGTGCACACACTACACTGTGTTTACCTTGCAGACATCTGATTCTCCTTGTACTTCCAGATTGGTGTCTACATCCATCTTGCAGAGGAAAACAGTGAGACTCAAGGGACTCACGCATCCTCAAAGGCATGCATGTGGGGAGTTAGAAGTGATTTGGGTGGTTTCAGGATGATAGGAACCAAAAAGAACAAGAAAAGTTTTCAGTCCATCAGAGGAGGATTCTCCCAGGAAGGACTGCAGGCATCTTCTTTTAGGAGGTACTTTTTCCATGAAGTGGCCTTGCTGGAATTCCCGAGATGGTTACAAAGTGAAGGCATGTGGGTAGGAGGAGCAGTAGGCCAACAGGGACTGTGGTGACTGAAGAAGAGCAGAGAAGGAAACAGGGGCTGAGGCTCCATGGAGATACGATGGAGTCAGTCATGGAAATCAAAGCACCAACTCTTCCGTGCCCTCCCAGTCCAGAGCAGCAGACTTCACACTTAGGCTCATTTGTATGCACACATGTGCCAGACAACTGCAAAAAGACAGGAATAGGGGAAGCTGAAATCCAGGAATATGAGTGCTAAAGGTCATTGTTGTTAAGGATGCAGCACTGGTTCACAGGTAGCAGCCACTGTCCCAACAGACCTTGAGGAGGAGCCCTACCAAGTGGTTGACGTGTGGCCCCCTCACCAAGAAATCTTGATAAGTAACTTACCCTCATCCTTCCTTGTCTAGGAATAGAGTTGTGAAGATAGAGGCTCAGATTGTGCCCTCAGATCTCTCTACAAAAGGGTGGTGCAGATGGGAGCCAGGCATGCTCCAGCCCCTACTTTCTCCTCTAGTTTTTCATATGTCACTTTCATTTCCAAGTGCTACATATCAGTTTCTCCTGGGGACACTTAACCAGTTCAAGAAAGAGACATTAAGCATGTCTGTCCCTTTTTCAGGTCTTGCTGTAACAGGTGCCTGTCCTCCAGGGACATCTGGTTTGATGGGTGGGGGGATGGAAGACTCTAGAGGATAACTACCTGTGTTCCCTTTCCCTAAAAAATGTGTCCTTTCTCTGCTGAGCCATGTTATTTTTAGATGTCATTATTATTCTAAGTGCAGACTGACAGGTCTCCCTGAGCCTGCCTGTCTCTGAGATTCCGATCTGTTACAGTTTCATCTCCGGTAGTTCTCACACACAGCAGGCTGGGTAGAGCCCTTACCCTGAGAGAACTGGTTTTCTTCCAAACCCCAGGCTGACCAGATCCAAAAGCATGCTCCATCCAGCCCCATATCCCTCTAAGCAGTGGGAGGATTGGTCAGCACTGGGATGATGTGGTGAGAGATTGGGCCCTGCATCCCCTCCCTGTGGTCAGCGCCTTGCCCAAAGGAGGACACAGCCAGGGCTTCCAACCTTCCTTCTTGCCCAGGACTGACCCCACACTTGCCTCTTCCTCCGGAGTGCCAGTTGCTGAGGCAAAGTTCTCACACTCCAGCCTCCGCTTTGCTGTGGGAATTCCTGACAGTGCTGGACTCTCCTGTGGCACTTCCTCCCATGGTGCCCCAGAGGGTGCTGTGCCCTCTGCCTGCACTCAGTCTTTCATCTGCAACAGGAATGTGAATACTGCCTCTGGAGACGTGTCCACAAGACCATATGTAGGAAAACTCGGGGATGTCTTGGTACCTGGTAGTGGAGCCCCAGCTCGTGATGGATAGAGTAATAACTTGTGTAAGATGCACGCGAGTGTGCACAGTGTCTCAGTTGCGGCTACTCCTGTGGTGATGTGTCTGTGACGAGGACTCGTTCTCTCCATCACCACCCGTGGGATTTCTCCCAGGCCAATAGCATGTTTAGCATAGGCCAAAGCAGACTGAACAGGTACAGCTCCTGCCCTTGAGAAGACCAGAGTCCCCCACTGCTTCCTTCCATTGAGCCCTCACAGGGCGCCCTTCTCTCTGTCCTCCCTCTCCTCCCCACCTCTCCAGGTTGATTGACATTGCCCGCAAGCTGGACAAGGCTGAGCGTGAGCCCCTGCTGATGTGTGCGCACTACTTCAAGAAGTTGGACAGCCCTGGCTATGCCGCTGAGACCTACCTGAAGATTGGTGACCTGAAGTCCTTGGTGCAGCTGCACGTGGATACCAAGCGGTGGGATGAGGTGAGAGTATACTTAAGGGTTGAGACCTGCTTGAGCCCTGGGCACACATAGTAGCTAAGGCCTGGGATAGAGAGATGCATCCTAATGATGGGAGAAACATTGGCCTGCTAGTCAAGAGACTTCTTCCCTTTGCCTTCCATTTGTTTGCTCATTCAGTAAGTCCTTACTGGCTGCCAGCTGTGGGTCAGCCCCTAGGTAAGCACCAGGACTGTGAGTGTCTGCACAGTAGTTCTAGGGCCTGCTTCTGCACTGATCCACCTTTGATCAGCACCACAGGCTCAGATTCACCTGTGAAGTGAGATGTACCGGTGTGACATTTAAAAACCTTCTGTGTAGCATTTGCACAGAAAATACTAAGCATATTTTTCAGATACAGGCTGCCAGACCTGTTTCATGGGCAACTCTTCCCTCCTTACTTCCCTCTTCTCAGCCGTAACTTCCATGGTCTGAGGATGCAGGTGAGGAGAATCAGTTAGAGAACAAGAGCCAGCTGCCCTGGCAAGGCAGGCAAGGCAGCTCCTCTGCCTGTGCTCCCCGCCCCCCAGAGGATTGAAGTGCCCACCTGCCATGGCAGTCTGTTGCAGAGTCATAGCAAGGCTCTCTCTGGGTAAGCGTAGCTTAGCTCCTGTCGACCCTTCCAGTGGCTGATTGGTGTGAGTTAGGTCACTGATGAGAAAAGGTAGGACGGGGACAGAGGCGGTGAAGGCTCTTCAAGATAAATGTCTGGAATTTCTAAAGCATCTTAGAACCGCCCAGTGCATCATTTCTGTTCTCCTGGCCCAGCCTGGTAGGGGCTCGAATGAAGCAGCCAGTCACAGCACCATGTCTGCAGTCCTCTTTGACAGCTCATGAGTAGTGATGATGATAATGTCAATCCTGTTTCCTTAGGTGTCGCCTGCAATTAAAAGAAATCTGTTTGCAGCGTTACAGGAGCCCACGCAAACCCTCAAAATAAAATGTTTCCGATTCTATGCTGCTTCTGTGGTCCAGAAACAGACTGTGTTGTTATTGAATCCAGTCAGTTGCATATTGCTGTTAATTGCCTTTTGTTTTCAAAGAGCTGGTTTGTTTTTGTGTTGCTGGGGGTGGTTGGGGGGGAGGCACTCACCCCCTCTTGAGTTGTCAGGCTGGCAAAATATGACATCTCTAACAGATTCAGCCAAGTGCCACATTTTCAGGGACTGTGGGGGTTGCTTCATTAAGAATGCCTCTGCTCTTCTTTCTAGGCCTTTGCCTTGGGCGAGAAACACCCTGAGTTCAAGGATGACATCTACGTGCCCTATGCACAGTGGCTAGCAGAGAACAACCGATTTGAGGAAGCGCAGAAAGGTAGGTCACGTAGACTGTGCCTCGTGGAAGGGGTAGAGAGGGCTGCTGAGACACACTGCAGGGGGGCTGCTTAGCTTCTCTGCTGCAGGTCCTGCAACTGGTGACTTTGCCCTGGCAATCTGTTGGTGAAACACTGTAGAACAAGAATAGGAGCAAGGGAGCCGGGATCCCTGACCCCATTGCTCACCTGCTGTGTACTCTCTACGGCCTCTACTTCCCAAAGTGTCTTCCCTTCTAATCCTCCCAATGCCCTGAGGTTCTGTTGTTCACATTTTGCAGATAAGGAAATGGAGATTGGGAAAGGGAAAGGAATTTGTAGTTCGGTAGCTGGGAGGTGGCAGAGAGGTCACTGGAGTCAGGGCATTGTTAGGATAAAATGAAAGGTCTGCACCGAGTGTCTGGCATAGTCTTACCTCCGCTTTCCTCTACCGAGATTAGAAACAGGCTGTTTGTAGCTCGGGCAAGCAGAGTGGCTTCTGTTCCTGGGCACTGAACATTGGTGAAACGAGCCATGCATAAGGTGTGCTGGCATCCGAAAGAGGAGCCAAAGCAAGTATGGTGCTTTAACTGCTAACATTCGTCATCATTTAGAAATGAGACTGCCTTCCCTGTGGCAGGTGCTGGCTGAACACTTAACCCACATGACCTTGAATGTTGCCAATAGCCCTGCAGAGATGCACAGGCTCAGTGTGCCCTGAGAAGGCACAAAGCTAGCAAGCAGGCAGAGCCAGAATTGGACCAGGATCTGTCTAATGGAGAGTGTGATTCTGTGGCCATTTAGAAAGTCTCCTAATGGAAGTTGGGTGTGTCATTCTATAGCATTTCATTTACACTTCTCTATGGTAGTGTTGCCACCTCCAGACACATTGCAGAACAAATGTCTCCCAGTTGGAATTCCTCAGTTAAAAGCCCCCATTGAAGGACAGCATGTTCTCCACCGTCTCAGCTTTTCCAGAGCACCCAGTTGCTGAAGTAGCTGCGTGTTTGGGCAAAACACATCAACCTATCCATCTGTCTGTGTTGCCCTTCCAAGAATCCATCGCCATAGTAACTTGGTACTCAGACAAGAGATGAGAGACGAGAATGGAACAAAGGCCAGACCTTTTCCTTCTCTGCAGGCAGTAGGTGTGGGTCATCTGAATGCCTGCACATGAGCATGTGTTACGGCTACAAGCTTCTCTCTGGTAACCCCAATTGTGCTTGGGGAAAGTGGCCATGTAGTAGGACCTCAAGAAATTTCTGTTAAAGACAGGTAGGCATGATCGAGAAATTCTTTGCCTGCTATTACAAATATCTAGATCCTTCAGGATTGATATAGAAAAGAATCACTTTGCTGAAGACAGGCTCAGGACCTAGGCTGGGCTCCATTATTTGATCCTGGGTGTGATTTGCTCTCTCTACCTGGCAAAGCCTATTTCATTCCCATTAAAAGATGTTAGTTCCTCTTCTGCAGAAATGTGCAGTGGCCATCCCTTTGGGATGATTAGTGTGAAGGTGTTTTGTAAACCACCAAGCTCTGTAGAGTTCCAGGTCACAGGTAGTATCACAGGGAGTCATAAAGTCTTGCTTTGGAATAGAATAGAGCATATTTCCTGCAGGCATTTGTCAGGCTTTGGAGCCTCAGGTTTTCTCTCTTCTGTGCCTTACTAAAGTAGGTTGCCATTTCCCAGCCAAAAAGGAGTATATCTTCCTGTGCTTATTTCAGGATGCAGCCTTGGTTATTTATAGCCTGCGGCCCGAGAGGCGCATCCCAGCAACAAGGCACTGCTGATAGTCCCACGAGCAATCTTTCTCCCAAACAGCCTCATAAAACCCCTACAATCCCCCTGCCTCTCGTGACGTGCTTTTGTGGCCCCCAGCATTCCACAAGGCTGGACGACAAGGGGAAGCAGTCCGAGTGCTAGAGCAGCTCACTCACAATGCCGTGGTGGAGAGCAGATTCAATGACGCTGCGTACTACTACTGGATGCTGTCCATGCAGTGCCTCGACATAGCTCAAGGTGAGCAAAGAGCAGACACCGCCGCCTCCCTGGTCCTGTGCTGGCACTAGATCAGATCAGAAGAGCCAGTCTGTTTCATTAAAGTCCTGGGCTTGTTTATTGAGAATGTTGTTTCTGAGTCTGCCTTGCACTGGCACAAACAGGAAGTCATCTCTTTCAAGTTTGTCCGTAAGTAGGCCAGTCTAGAGGGTCTGACTTATGGCTGGGAAATCCCACCCCACTTGCTTATTCAGAACATCTTCTCTCCTGCTACCTGGGAGCCCGGAGCTGAGTCTGGGTGAGCCCTGGCTTTAAAAAAATTTAATTAAATGAAAAGATCCCAAGATCACCTTACAATAACCTTCCAGACTCCCTCATCCTGGGCAGGAAAGCAGTCTCGGCGTTGCTTTTGTTCACATGGCTGTCTGTGATGCCTGAGGAGTTCTGGAATGGAGAGGAAAGAAAGATGTTCTTCCCTGCCAGAGCAGAGCTGAATGTAAGGGTGGGAAGAGCACTGAGCAGGGCGACAGTTCTGCCCTGAGTTGGCTGCATGTTATTCCCTTGAGAAGGTTGCCATGAGTCACAGCATCTTGCTCACAAACTGTCAAGCTCAGACATAAGGTAGCATTTTTCTGTTTTGGCCAGTGGCGTACCCTTCAGATAAAGATCTGAGAGAGGGCAGAAGTGCAAGGTTCAACGTGAGTGAGAAAGCCATTGACATTTTTATCCTAACAGGCTTCTCTGGCCTGTAGGACTCTCCCACTTCTTGACTCAGCAGGTTTTGACCCCATGGGTCAAGTGGGAAGGGTATAGTGAGTAGCCAGGGAGAGACCTATCCCAAGGCACTTCCTGGTAGGAGCCCTGCCCAGTTAAAAACCACCATCCAGGGTTGACTGTTCCTAAACAGGCTATCTGTCCATCACTGCCCCTCTAGGCCCTTCTACTCAGCTGGCACTGCTGCTATCACCTTCATGTTTGACATGTTTGTCTTCCCTCCTTTTCTTTACCTTCCTGCCCCACGCAGCAGACCCTGCCCAGAAGGACATAATGCTGGACAAGTTCCATCATTTCCAGCACCTTGCAGAGCTGTACCATGGCTACCATGCCATCCAGCGATACACGGTAAGAGACCAGGAGCCCAGGAAATGGGCACCTTTGGACCTCACCTGCTTAGCAAAGGCCCCTGGGCATGTCTTACTGAGCAGCAGGCCTGTGAGTGGGAAGCATGCCCACTGGGGCATGCTGAACTGGCAAGACATTCTGGTCTCAGGAAAAAGAGGTTTGATTTTCCGTTGCTTGTTTGACATGCAGCAAACAGAACTGGAACAGGCCTTTCCAGTTGCTTATTCAAGCTTTGATGCCCCTGTAAGTGCCCAGTCCCTCTCCACAGGGCTGAGCAAGCAATCTGGGCCTCTAGATGAATGAAGGCACGAACCATGTGTCCCCGAGTGATTCTCTGTCTTCTTCCTATCTATAAAATAAGAGGGTTGGCCTGATATGCAGAGACTCACAGTTCTTTGAAGTCATTCCCTAATTCTGACAGAGTCTCACATATAGTCCTAGCTGATCTAGAACTTACTATGTAGACCAGACTCTCCTTGAACTCATAAGAGGTATATTCCTTCTGCCTCTTGAGCGCTGGGATTATAGCTGCATACCATATCCGGCTTTCCCTGATTCTTTGATAAGGCCATGTTAAATGAGTCTTATGGCAACAGGGAATGTGTAACAGGTTGTCACCACTACCTCATCCTGTGCCTCTTCAGTCCTCTAAAATGCTGATTAAGCTAAAACAAAAACAATCTAGTGGTATCAGAGACCAGTCACCAGTAAGCACTAGCTCCATGTCAGGTGCTCCAGCGAGCCCCTACGCCATGCCTGCCAATTCTCAGTGAGCATCTGCTGCATGGTTGGGCAGCTAGCAGTTAACCCTTCTCCACATTGAGCAGGGTAGGCTGTATCACATGGACTCATCCTTCAGCCATTCCATGAATAAATATCATCATCCTCTTGTGTAAATGAGGAAACCAAGGTGCCACACAAGGAAGCCACAGCTAGTAAGTAGCAGAGCCAGTGCTTTGAGTTTCCACTGGCCGTGGTCTATGTGCTTATCCTCTGACACTTCTGGCCTCTTGGAGACAGGCTGGGATCTTGTTTTGTAGGGAAAGCAAGCTCTGGATGCCGCCGTACAGTGTGACCGTAGGGAAGCCATTTAACTTTTCAGTGCTTCAAGTCCCTGTCTATGAAAGGGAGATGATGGATGGCGTTGCAGTTACTCTTCTTTTGTTGCTGTAGAACAGTATTTATTCATAACTTAATGGAGAAAGGAAGATTTGTTTGGTTTATGATTCCAGAAGGGATATAGTCCAATTTGACAAGAATCTCGTAGAACAAAGAATAGATTGCAGGCAGAAGGAGGCTGATTCCGATCACCTCAGACATCAAGAGCTTAGAGCGCAGCGAGCAAGAGCAATGTGAGAGGAAACAGGACTGGGCTAACAAACCTTAAGGGCTGTCTCCTGAGATGTGCCTTCCTGTAGCAAGGCTCCACCTCTCGAAATTGTCACAACTTTCCCAAACATTAACACTAATCAGGGTTCCAAACACACGAACCTGTAATCCAAACCATGACAGATGGTGATAGCTAAAGGACTCATGTTCACATTGGGAAAGTGGCCCTAGTCCCTGTCACAGCTCCAGGTGAAGGCTCATAGCAGCCTTCACAGGTCACGTGCCACAGCCTAGCATCATAGCTCTTGGGCCTCTCAAAGACGCTGCTTTCCCCAAGCATCTTGTCTCTCATCTTTGCTGCCCTCTGCACTATCTTGCCCTCTTGGGAAAGTTAGGTGTTGTAGAGCCGACATATAGCCCTGGTTCCATCTCTTCCCCAGCAAGGGCCTCATCTTCCTTTCAAGCCCCAACAAAGGAGCTTGACTCCAGCTTGATGTTGCAAGCAGGAACGAGCCCAAATTGGTTTGTCTGAGCCACTTGAGGTGCGTAGCCCTTGGCCCTGACCTGCTCTCCTGCTTCTCCCTCACTGGGCTGGAGCAAACATCTCATCCACTAACAGCTGAGCTCTGCTCCCAGTACACTGGGGACCTCATGCCCACTGGAGTTCAGGCTGCCATCCAAGGCGAGGATGCTTCTTGGAGCCATTGCTTCAAGTGCCTATGTGTGTGACAGTCCCTGTGATGAGGCCTGGGGACAGTGATGAGCGAGACAGTGTCCTGTCCTAAGGTGTTCACAATATAGTAGTAGGGAAAATCTTGAGGACTGTGAAATGACTTCTCTGAGGAAGTGACTCCCAAACCAAGGAGAGAGACCAGGAGTTGTGGGACAAGAAGGGGAAGGACCTGTAGCAGGCGGGGTCTTGGCTAGGCAGCCAGTGGGAGTTGAGGATTTGGCATCAGGGCTGAGCAGCTCTGAATCAGAACTGATCAGAAGACAGCAGAGAGGTGTTGGATCCTTCTTGGGCTGCATGGCTTCTTTCCCAGAGAAGAGGCACAGATCTAGACTCTCCCGTTCTGGGAGTCTCAGCCTCCTTACCTAGTGCAGTATTTTCCCTGCTCACATCAGGTAAGCATGTGTCTTAGGTTTTCCTGATAAACGTAAGTCAGTAAACCTGGTGTGATGGTACATGCCTGTAATCCAAGCAGATGGTGGAGGCCGGAAGATCCGAGTTCAAGGTCATCCTTGGCTATATAAGGAAATTGAGGCTACTCTGGACTAAAGACCCTGTCTCAAAAGAAAAAAGAAAGAAATGTATGTGGAAATTTAAAATAAGATACTGGGTTCTGCACCAAAGAAATACAAAGTGATTCCTCAGAGATTTGAACTAAACCAGAGGTCAAGCTGGTGACTTGGTAATGAAGAGGCCTGGTCAGACCCTCAGGAAGAGCTTTAGTACCATGTTAGTGCTCGAGGGGGAGGGGAATGCCACCTTGACTCTTGACATCTGAAGTGTGATTAGAACTTGCAGCTTTAGTTTGCATTGACAGCCTCCCTCAGGTCTAGCCTTATACAAACCCTGCAGATAGAACTTTCCCTGAAGTCAGCTCTGTGGTGCTTAGCAGCCCCTAGGTCAGACGGTCTACTCATTTAGCTAATGGGAGACAAGGGCTCCCGTCAAGGCCTAGGCCAGCCTGGGCATCAATGTGTGTTCAGTGGTACATTGATTGCAGGGGCTGGAGTGGTGGCTCAGGGGTTAAGCCTCTGCCTTGCAGGCGGAAGGTCCTGAGTTCGGATCCTAGATCCCACGTATAGATGCCGGGCGGAAGCGGGGGCGGCCTGCCTTTCTGGTCCTGGTAGGGTGGAGCCTGTGAATCCCGGGGTAGAGTAAACAAGGTGGAGGCGTCCATGGTGGTTCCCAAATTCACCCGTTGTTCTACACACACACACACACACACACACGCACACGCACGCACGCGTGCATGCACTTGAATAAATAAATAAATAAAAATTTTAAAGAAGTGGTACATTGCACCATAACTTGGGGCACAAACAAGAGGCATGCAGTATCCTTTGGGAAAGGGTTAAGTGCCCACTGGAGGACCTGTTTATGTCAGTAATCATGTCCTCACTTGCATAAAAGGTCTGCTCTGTTAGAGCTAATTGGGGACAGCTAGAGCCCAGGGAAATGGAATTGGAAACACCCCAGGGGCCAAGCAGTGGGGTAAAGGACATTCTCAGATGTGGGGGAGGGCAATTTGGCTGGTTGAAAATCCTAGCTCTGCCCCATTTTCGCTGGTGATATGGGCTGACCCTCTCTGGGGGCATCACTTTTCTCCTAGCACAGGGTGACCGAAAGTGCATATCCATTTCAACAGCCCTTGGGCCAGCTGTGGTACCCAGCACACAGTAGATGTTCAATGCACAGAATTGTTCAGAATCCCCACTCTGCCTTCCTTCCAGTAGAGAAGTCAATCCCTGTTCTCTTGTTGTAGGAGGAGCCATTCAGCTCTCATCTTCCTGAAACCCTCTTCAACATCTCCAGGTTCCTGCTGCATAGCCTGACCAAGGACACCCCCTTGGGCATCTCTAAAGTGTATCCTGTCTCCTAACTCCCACCCCCATGTCTAATGGCCCCGTTCTCCACAGAGCACTTTACTGGCAGAAGTTTCCTTTCCCGGCAGCCCTCCGGGAGCAGGGAGAGCTGCCTTCCTGCTGCTACTGGCTGCAGGAGAGGCTCAGCTGGGCAGCTGCATGGCCAGTGCCAAGGGGAGATTAGCTTTCAGGGCCAACACCCTGTCCAGGCCTCCCAGGACCCATAAAGGAGGGTGGGACTGAAACCAGGAAGACTGGGCCTTCTGTTCAGGGCTGCCAGCCCAGGTGACAAAGCTACCATACAGCAGGGAAGGTGAGCAGAGGCAGACGGTTCACTGACATGTGAACTGTGCCCAAGAATGAGATGGAGCTAAGGCGGGAGCCCTGGTCAGGGACTGCTGTCTGGAAGAGGTGGCATCCATGCTGTAGGCCAGGGCATCCAGAGAAGACAGTAGGGTGTGCAGAGATCCCAGTCACTGGGAGGCAGGAATTCCTGCGAGGTGGTGGTGAGGATCCGCATGAGTCCGTCTGTCTGCCAGTGAAGGCCATGGAAGTGCCGGAAGCAACATGGCCAAATGTTTACAGTTCTGAAAATCATAAATACCATCTTACCATTTTCTTAATCCTTGCCATCCCGTCTTCTTTCTATAGGAACCCCTCTCGGGAAAAGGCTCAGGGTGAGAACTGGTTTTTTTGGAAAGTTCAGATCCATTGTTTGCTTTTCAAGGGAAACACCCCAAAACAAAGGGCCTTCACTAACTCTTAACAGTCAGGTCAGGCCTATTGAGGTACCTACTACACCGATCTCTGTCATCCTCAACATCTGTACCCAGCATTTCTAGAAATTTTTGTTGAATCAGCTGAGTTTTGTTGAACTGTACTGAGACTCACCTGCAGAGTCGGCTGGAGCTGGATCCTAGGAGTCATCCTAGGAGAGTGAAGGCCATGGGGCTTGAGCTTCCAGTGACAAGTTGGGACTTGCTAAGGAGTAGGGAAGGTCTCTAACCAGGGGGAAGTGTGAGCAGGGCCTGCCAGAGCCAGAATTGGAGGTAGCCTAAGGGTAAGGAGTTCAAAGGTTTGTTGGCCTCACATTAAGAGCTCAGAGGGGGGCTGGAGAGGTGGCTCAGGGGTTAAGCCTCCGCCTTGCAGGCGGAAGGTCCTGAGTTCGGATCCCAGATCCCACGTATAGATCCCAGATCCCACGTATAGACGCCAGGCGGAAGCGGGGGCAGTCTGCGCTTCTGGCCCTGGTAGGGCGGAGCCTGTGAATCCTGGGGCAGAAGAAGGTGGAAGCGTCCATGGTTCGTGAATTCGTCCGTGGTTCTACACATACACACACACACTCTCACAGACACACACAGACACACACAGACACATACACACGCACATGCGCACAGTTGAATAAAAAAAAAAAAAAAAAAAAAAGAGCTCAGAGGGGGTCCCAGAGAGCAGGGGAGCTTGCAGTGCAGGTGCTGGTAGAGTGCTGTGTGCTACATAGCCCCTTTAAGCCAGTCTGAGGCACCTCCCAAGCAGTCTGGGACCAGTTCTACCAGGCATGGCTGGGACAGGAGGACTCCTGGTGCCTGGCATCGTAGGGCTGAGCTGGCAGGTCCAACAAGGCAGGAAGAGCTACCAGATGGCTGAAAGAATCTAAGGCAATGCCCGTAGTCCATCAAGACCAACCTGGTATACGTAGTGGAAGCATATCTCAAAAGGAAAAGAAAGAAACTGCTACCTTTGCCTCTGAAACAATCCTTGGGCCTTCTGCCTGAGGAATAGACGTATATCCCACAAATGCGCAAAGCAGTCTTCGGGAGCCTCCTGTGTCCTGGCATCAGTGCGAGCTATGTTGCAGACCTCAGTGTGAGGGTGGATAGTACTGGCCTTCAGTCCACCTCTGCTGTCCTTAACCTTGCTGATGGTAGAAACACACTTTTCACACTGGCCAAGCAGAGCAAGGCCTTGGGCGCCTACAAACTGGCCCGGCATGCCTATGACAAGTTGCGGGGCTTGCAGATCCCGCCTAGGTTCCAGAAGTCCATTGAATTGGGCAGCCTGACCATCCGCTCCAAGCCCTTCCACGACAGCGAGGTGAGGGGCATGCCTTTGAGTCTTCCTTGGGTTCCATTTAATAGATGCCTGCTGTGCCTTGGGGCTCTTTGTACCTCTCCTGCCTGTACCTTGTCTCACCACTCTTTCTTCTGTCTCTGTTCTCCACTCCACTGCTATGTTCCAGCTCTTACCATGGCCACTAGGTTAAAGGTCTATCATTGACCACCTCTAACTCAACTGGCTCTTCCTTTCCTTAGGCCTGGCTCAGGGCTAACCCGCTTCCTAGGAGTCCTTGCCCTCTCCTCAGAGCCACACTGGGACCAGCAAATTCACCACAACATCTACCACAGCCTGCTGTGCCCAGCCCAGATTTCAAGCCCTGCAGGGGCTGGTTATCAGATAGACCTGGGTTCAGATCTTAACTGCACTGTGTCTGACCTGTGCCTCAGACTTTCTGAGTCTCAGTGACCTCTCTGTCAGATATATAACCCTTCTCTAGGGGTTCATAAGGCTAACTGGAGCACAGATGATGTTCCTGGCACAGTGCCTGGAGTTGGGTGAGTGGAAGGAAGTGGCAACTGTGGTGGAGTTGTTCCTTGAGGAAAACATGCTGCCAAACCCAGCTTTGGAGTTGTCTGGGGCAGTGGGCCCCAGGTGCAGACTTCACTGTAATCCTCACTACAGCATGCAGTCTGGGCCCTTGGGGGACCTGAGAGTGTGCCAGGCAGCCATGTGCCTGTTTCTTAGGAGCTGGTGCCCTTGTGTTACCGCTGCTCCACCAACAACCCACTGCTGAACAACCTGGGCAATGTATGCATCAACTGCCGCCAGCCCTTCGTCTTCTCTGCCTCTTCCTATGGTGAGCCCTCTGTTGCTTCCTGCCTTGTGGCATTGGGTAAGGCCTACAAGTCTATAAGGGTCCTCCTTTGTGACTGGAAACAGTGTGGTGCCCACGATGACTGACACACAGAACTGTCTAGGTTCACAGACACAGGGCCCAGTGCAGCCTCATCAAGAAGCCCCACACTTCTGATGCTGGGCTTTGCATCATAACTTGCTAGGATCCCATGGTCAGTCTGGGAAGCTGAAGAAACTTTTATGGACCAACTTCAGAGAACAATGCACTTAACTACGGGGGCGGGGGGAGTCCTGGAGGCCGGGTCTTCCTATCCTATCTCATATATACTGTGCCATTTGTATTTGGAGGAGTGTTGCTGATTATGGGGAAGGTATACTCTGCTCACACATTGCTCTCATGCACCAACCCTGAACTCCCATGAGACCTTCTCCTAGCCCTCCTTGTGCCCCCAGAGGTGCTTCACTTGGTGGAATTCTTCCTGGAAGATGGGATCACTGATGAAGAAGCTGTTGCCCTCATTGACCTGGAGGCACCAAGACACAAGCGAGAGAGCAAATGGCAGGAGGTCTCCAACAGCAGTATCCTGTGACAGGACCTGGGACCAGACAGGGCGGGAAGGCCTCAAGACAGGCTGTGCGTGACAGGACAGTTGATAAGGTCCAGTGGCCTGGATGGCAGGTCACTCCTACAAAGACAGGAGCCCAGTCTGTTGGCCCAGAAACACTGACAAGGCCCACAGCAGCCTCGAGGGCAGAGGTGGGCAGAAAATTGACTAGAGCCTGTAGGCACAGGAACGGTGAAAGGCATGTTAGTCTTCCTGTGCACCCCTCACAACTCCTGAAGACACTGGTCCTGCCCCTGGGCACACAGCTCAGCAGATGGCATCACGTGTCTGCAAGGGAGTTCCCAACTTTGTGCTCAGAGGTCACTGTCCAGGCATGTGGCAGGAGCCATCTGGGGCTGCTCAAGGCCTTTCTGTCCCCAGTCCTCAGGCAGCTCCAGCCTTTTCCACGGCATGGGTGACAGAGCTGGCTACCCACAGTATCACTGAGTACCCTAGGGTGCACTTCACTGAACAACTCGGCCATGCCCAACGTGGATAGTGTGGTCATGGACAGGAGCCGGCCCCACCCCTGTGCCCCTGAACCAAACAAGACCAATATGGGGTCTTCTTTATCACGTGGCCCTGGGGTGCTGGGGTGTCTGCATTTCTTGCGCTCTAGGCAAGGCTCCCAGATGAGGTCCCTGATCCTTAGACAATCTTTTGAGGAGCACAGGTGGAAGACCCAAGAGGTTGGTTGCTAAAGGATACAGAATCCGTTTCTGCTGCAGCAGGTTGTTAGAGGAGGCATCATATGTTCAGGCTGACTTTGGCTGTGTCCTGCGCCTCACTCAGCACAGCAGCAGTCTCCATTCCTCTATCCTGCCCTCACCTCACACCACCTTGTGCCACCATGACTACAGAGTGGGAGGTCCTTTCCTTTACTTAATGGCTGTGATCTGCCAGGCTGTGACTACTAGGCATTTCCGAAGGGAGTTGTGGGGCTCGCTAGCCATGTTTCCTGCCATGCAGTTCCATGGCCTCTACACATTCAGAGCTTTGGTCATGTGGCTAGAAGGTAGAAGAAGCAGAGGGTCTCCTTTCCTGGCCTTTGCCTCCTCATTCTCCACCTGGAGCATATACTGCCACTTTGTGAGATGCAAGGCCTGGCCTGGGAATGGGTGTGAGGGCTGGAAGGCGGTACCTGTTCCATGCTGGACCTCCAGTTCTATCCTTGACTAGACCTTTCCAGGTTCCCAGACGCTGAAACTGGATGACACCATGGACTCCATGGGAGATGACGACCCCTTCACAGCCAAGCTGAGCTTTGAGGTGAGGCCTGCTAGGCTCTTCTCCCAGGCACATGAGGACCCTCTGTGGGCACATAAGGTTAGCCGTGACTTCCAGGAACGGCAGTTGGAAAAAGGATCAGACCCTTTCCTGGGGTGGCTGGCTAGTTTGGAAGTGTGGCAGAAGGCTGCTTTAGTGCCAGCACTGGGAGTGGTCACTGACCAAGATGTCTGGGGATGGCAGGTGGTAGGGTTCCTTGGTTACAATGACAAATGTCAAGGTGGCTGAGGAGGGCACCACGCCCACGTCATCCCCCTTTGTAGCAAGGTGGCTCAGAGTTTGTGCCTGTGGTGGTGAACCGGTCGGTGCTGCGCTCTATGAGCCGAAGAGATGTCCTGATCAAGCGCTGGCCACCACCACTGCAGTGGCAGTACTTCCGCTCACTGCTGCCTGATGCCTCTATCACCATGTGCCCCTCCTGCTTCCAGGTACTGTGTCACTGCCAGCAGTTTCTGCACTACCCTTCCATTTCCAGTGTCTCCCTTGGGAAGCCAGGCATCTGGGGGAGGGGTGCAAGTGAGCTGGTACAGCTCCTCCCCATGCCTGCTCCACCCAGTCTTGTGGGTGGACTTTCACTGACCCCTGCTCTGCACTGCCCTGAAGGGTGGGTGGTGTGTCTGTGAACTGTAGAATAAATAGAGTGCTGCAGGTCTGTGGTTTCTGTGGCAACTCATGGCTGAGCTGCCTCTCCTCGGGACCCCTTATGCAGGCCCAGGCAAGGCTGGAGGGACACCCAGCCATGCAGCCCTGCGTCACCATCATCTCTCCCCAGATGTTCCACTCGGAGGACTATGAACTGCTGGTACTTCAGCACGCTTGCTGCCCATACTGCCGGAGGCGTATCGATGACCCTGGCCCGTGAGCAGTGACCCTCCTCCCCGCCCTCCAGGACTACCTACTCCCCTGGCCACCTTGCTGTCCTCAGGCTGCAGGGGGGAGAAAGAGTTAACCCGTTAGAACATGTCTCCTGCTCAGATGAAGTCTATTTCAGGGAGGGCCCCGTGTAACCATACACTTCCTATTTATGCATTTCGTGCCTTGTAAATAGCACCAGAAGATGGGGAAGAGGGTATACATATATTTTCTTAGAAAAAAAAATCTGTTACTTTCAGAAGGACTTGAGTTGTTCATAGCAGTCTGCTGGAGTCCACGGATCTGTCAGACCGTTAACGTGCACACTTTGCCAACAGATTGCCTCAATAATGACAAATAAAAGGGCTACCTGTTCTCATCAGTGTCTGCGCTGTAGCAAATCTTTGTATTGTCTGCAACTTAATTTCCTTATGCAAAAGTGCACCTGTTTCTAATTTGATCCGAAAGGAACATTGCCTTTGCCTGGCTCTTAAAATGTAATCTAATGGAAGTGGCAACATGGGGAGGGGCGAAGAAGCTGGCATTTTTGTTGTTTATTTATTTTGGTTTAATGAGAATCCATCTTGACAAGAAGGACAGTGGAGGTGGAGTCAAGGCTCCTCTCGGAGTACCTGGAGACTACCAGTACACACACTGTGAGTGTGGCCCCACAAGAGGGTCCACAGCCCAGTGCAATCGTCCCCTTCCCTTCGGTCGTAATGCATAGGGGTTCCACTGAGATGTCCTTTGGCGAGGGTCCTGGTCTGGAAGAGGTAGCTGGGAAAGAGAACTCACACTCCCTGGGTTCTCTCCAGCCATGTCCCACATGCTCTCTCAGTTCTCACAGTAACCCTGAGGCTGGTTGTGACTGTATTGTGGGAGACATTGGGGCCTACGGCTTCAACTCAAGGGGCTCCATGAGTCATCCTGAGGCCCTGCTTCCATCCTGCAGCGTGCCAGCTGTCCAGGGACAACCGCGCACTGCTCTGCATAGCCTCAGGGCATCTGAACATAGCCCAGAGGTCACTCTGCAGACCTCTTGGGGGCTGATGGACAGCATGCTCACTGAAGAGATGAAGAGAAAAGGCCAGAGCAGGCAGGGCTCAGAGGTCAGCCAGCATCAGAACCAGAGCCCAGGGCCTCCTGCCCCCTCTGCTGTGATGAGGAGGGAGCCAGACAGTTGTGCCAACAGAACTCCTCCGTCGAGTGTCTAATTGCTTGCGATCATGCATGCTCTCTCTCGCTAAACATTTATTAATGTGTTAGGATTTCCATTAGCGCATTTCTTGAACTGAAATCATTTGCATATGGCTGGGAAAAAGTAGGGTGAGGGAGAAAACAGCTCAAGCTACCCAACAGGCGTCAATCACAGTGACAGATCAGATGGTCCCTGGCTGGAGGCAGGGGGGCTGACTGAGACATCAGCATGCATCTTCTCAGCCAATTACAGAAAAGCTCAAGTTCTGCCAGGAGCCGAGGTCTGCAGGCCGCTCCCCACCGCAGCTCTCCTTGGTGGTGCTGTGCCATCAGATCCGACCCAGCAGCCTCCAGGGCTGCCCCTACGGGGGAGTCAAGACAGATTCAGCGGCTTTCCGGGTGGCTGAACAAACAGGTGCATAGTGAGCCAAGGGCAGATCCTCACCCAGGTGCAGCCTCCACGCTAAATACCACATTCTGCTCTCTCCCGCGTGGATTTGGCCCCAGCCCCCTTTGCAAGACTCAGTTTTCCTCTGTACATGAGGGTCTCCTCCAGCGCTAACACTGAGGTTCCACAGTGACTCTGAGGAAGGAAGGCAGGACAGGGAGCAGAGGCACCCGTCTTGCTAACAGGAGGCTGAGTCCATGGAGGACTAATTGCTTGGAATGACTCCATCTGGGCCTTGCCTCCTGGTGCTTCATGTCACGTCCTTGGTCTCCATATGAAGTGAGAAAGAGGAAGATGGCCAAGCCTCAACCAAATTTCTACCCTTCCCTGTTGGTTTCACCTGTTAGGTACCCAAGACTCAACTCTGGTTCCTGGTGCCTAGTACAGGGCCCATCATGGCGGGGCTTTGGCAAAGCTAATATTAGGGGTTGTAGGAGGGAAGAAGGAAAGAAAAGAGAAGCAGCCTGTATCCATCAAGTTCCCTTGATGTCCTCAGCTCCATCTCAGGCCTCAGGTAGTCAAGGTACAGGCAGCTGTGCCTAAGTCACAGGAGAGACCTGAGAGCAGGAAGAGAAACGGGCTGCTGACCCAGCAGCCCTTTTTCCTGCAGAGGCTTAAGAGCTATTAGCACTGGTGGCTAAGTCCCTGGTCCTCCAGTCAGCATCAGCCACACTCCCAAAGGGCCAAGATGGCTGTGACTCCCGCAGGGAAGAGATGACTGGTTGTCCTCAGAGACAGCCACCCAGAGCCACAGCATTGGAGCACTTCCCCAGCCTGGCCATGGGCCAGCTGCAGGGCTGAGGTATAGAAAGCAATTCATACTCAGACGTGGTATTGGTGTTTTCATGGGTCCCCCCAAGACCCTCTGATCTGTCTGGGAGGGAAAAGCCTCAGGCTGAGCAGTAGGCTGTTCTCAAACCCCAGCTATACGGAGGATTCCTGTCCTCAGAGGAGAGGGACCTTGCTGTAGGGACAAGTATGTATTGAGCACCACAAGCTGACAGACAGTAACGACCGGCAGGGTCACTGGAGGCAGCAGTGCTGTATAGACCGTGAGCATGACGGGCACTGGTTTAGAGGGACAGGGTGGGCTCCCTTAGGAGATCCAAGGGCAGGGACTGAGGTGAAGGGAGGCGCAAGTGCCACTCCTGAGTCACAGCTGGTGGAGGTTCAGGAAGGGACTGCGCCAGTCTAGGGTCTCATGGGACATGAGCGGGCAAAAGAACCTTCGTGAGATTCACAGGCCTGGTCGGGTCAGCCTAGAGATGAGTATGAAGCCTAAGGTTTCCCAGTCCCAGCGGACGGAGACTCAGGGGGCACAATGGGGTCTCCCAGGGTTCCTGGTGATACAGACACAGCTGGAATCCGTCCTCTTCTCACTGTGCCCCTGACTCATTCCAGGGCCTCCTCAGCCCAGCAACTTCCTTTTGCCACTTACAAAGAGGCAGACTGCAGACCTCTCGGGAGCACGGCCTTTGGTAGGAGAAGAGGGAGGCAGTAGCTGCACCAAAGCGGCACTGTGTGGGCACAGCCCGGCCATCACTGACTTGGTGTGTGACTGGTGGCCCACTGCAGACTCCGGCCCAAGTCTCTCCATCAGAGCCGGTAACTTCTCTTTGTGGCTCACTTGGAGGTTATCTCAATGGAGAACTACTCGCTCAAAAAAAGATTCTGTCATGTTTTACAGACTGCAGAGCTCCGTCACCTTGGTGACAGCTTTTAATTTTCCATTCCACAATCCCGTGAGATGGGATCAGTTAACTCAAAACCAGAGGGGGCAGGGCTTCCAGAGGTGACCTTGGCCTATACTCCGTGGGTGGGCAGATGTTTGCTAAGCTCTACTGTGGCCCATCCCGTCTTCAAGGGCTGCTGTTACTGTGCGGAAGATGGTGAAGAGGCCTTCACAGAGCAGAAGGGAAGTTTCTCAACTATCCTAAGACCAGAGAGATGCCGAGAGATACCACAGAGCTGGGCAGGGCTAGAGTGACCACCAGGGTTGTGTCAGAATCAAACCCTCCACCTTGACCTCATTAATCTGAATTAATTAAGGCCAAGCGCCTTAAACTGCAAGAGGTAACCCTACCCACCTTGCATTTCTTTCCTCAACCTTCTGTGTTCAGTACAGCTAAGGTCAGACAAAAATCTATATCTCAGGGTGCCCGCAGGGAACAGAGTCCCTTTTCTGAGCAGAAAGCTCTAGGAATTTCAGGTATGAAGAGATTGAGCAGGAGAGTGGGTAGAGGCCCTAAGGCTCAGAAATAGAGACGCTTTTCCTGGCTAGCCTTCTGCCCAGGGCTCAAGGTCTTTACACATACTGTTCCTTTATCTGAATGCCCGCGTGGTAACCGGCGCGCTCATCCCTCCCATCACTCACCTCCCTTCACTTCGCCTCGCCAGGCTGCTCAGAGTCACATCTTCAAGCTGGGTACTTTGCTACTGTCTCATCTCTCGTTTGTAACCATCCCCTTCACCAGCCTGGCATCCCTGGGAGGCCAGGACTAGCCAGCTCTGAGCCTGCAATAGGTCTTGGACCCCCTGAACCCAAGGTCTCTGTTGTTCCCCTCTGTGCTTGAGAACCACCTGTCCTCCTCCCCTTATCTCTGCATATGGCTAGGCTCCTCAGACCACTCCCTCAGTGACCCCGTTCCCTGTGCTCCCACCTGGGGGCAACCTGGAAAGCCGCTGTCTTGCTCAAGGCCTCAAGCGTCTCCTCTCTGACCTGCTGCCCATGCAAATAGCCCACAGCTGAGCCCTCCTCAGCCCTAAAGCACTCTGGCAGGGTCATGTCTGCCATCTTTGTTTCCCAGGTGACCAGTTCATAAATGTTAAAGGAACAAGTGAGCAAGCAAATTCCAATTGAATGAGATAGTGATTGAGCCGCTAGGGCTTGGCTGCTCTGGACCTGGCACAGGGACCAGAGAGTAGGGGCAGAGCTGAAGGACGCAGCCTGTGCCCACCCAAAGCTCAGGTCTGTATGAATGCTCCGGCGATGACAGGTAAAGAGAGGCGTGAGGATAGCCAGTATGCTTGTGGCCACTCAGAGCCTGAGGCCCAGTTCAGGAATAGACAGTGTCAGCTGGAACACTTGGGAGATGGACTTGGGGTCCTATGGCTCCAATGCCACGTCAGAGCCACCAGTCTGAGATAGTCAGAAATCCCTAGGGGAGTCCAGGGTAGACAAGATGGGACATCCTTTCCCAGGGCCTTCAGACCGTGTCTCCATCCGGTGTCCTTGGCCCCTCTGCAAGCCAATTAGAGATTAGCATGATTCTGAGCACCCCAATCTCCCCGATGCTGATTCAGCCAGGGGCTTAGAGAAGGAAGGTCACTTTATAAGGGTCTTGGGGGGTCAAGTCCCAGAGTCTCGCTGCAGGAGCTGTGCGTGGCTGAGCTCACGCCGAGTGGCCTGTCTACGTTGTCAGCACAGCCAGTGGAGCAGCTGCAAGGGCCGCAGCCATGAATGGCACGGAAGGCCCCAACTTCTACGTGCCCTTCTCCAATGCCACGGGGGTGGTGCGTAGTCCCTTCGAGTACCCCCAGTACTACCTGGCTGAGCCCTGGCAGTTCTCCATGCTGGCCGCCTACATGTTCCTGCTCATCGTTCTGGGCTTCCCCATCAACTTCCTCACGCTGTACGTCACCGTGCAACACAAGAAGCTGCGCACACCGCTCAACTACATCCTGCTCAACCTGGCCGTGGCCGATCTCTTCATGGTCTTTGGTGGTTTCACCACCACGCTCTACACCTCACTGCATGGCTACTTCGTCTTTGGGCCTACGGGATGTGACCTGGAAGGCTTCTTCGCCACGCTGGGCGGTATGAGCCACAGTCTAGGGTGTCACATGGGATCCAGGGATGTGGAGGAGCCTTGGGAGGGTCCCCAGCTTGGGTAAGGTGGCTTGAAGGATCTCTCTCTCCTGTCAGCATTAGTCAGTGGCCTTGTTTATTCAGTGGGCAGATGACACGAGCTGAACTTCAGCAGTCTTTGTTGGGGGTGCGAAATGCTTGTCCCTCCCATTCCAAGCCGTGCTGCTGTCGCACTGACAGAAGCAACATAACTTCAGAGCAGCTGGGGTTTGCTGGGACTCTTGCGAGAATGAGAGTAGAGTTGGCTTCTGTTTTTCTTGAGGCAGCTGGACCGGGTACACCCAGGTTGGGCCAGGAGTGATAGAGACCAGATGCCTAGGTCTCCATCCTCCAGGAATCCTCTCCCCAGGCAGGAACACATCCTGGTCACCCAGGCATCTGTCCAGAGGACCGTCCAGCCCTTTCCAGCTCTGCCAGGAGTGTATGCTCCTTGTGCTGTGACTTCATTGCCCTCGCCGAGGGGACATTATGCCTCTATGGGCATCTGTAACTGCAAAGAACTCTTTTTTCTTGCTTTTGTTTTGTCTTTTTGAGACCAGGGTCTCCTGTAGCCTCAAACTCACTATGCAATTGAGGATGACCTTGAACTCCTGCTTTAGCCTCTCGAGGGCCAGCACAGTGTGTGTTCCAGCTCTAGCTGTTTACAAATACTGTCTCCCATTCAGCTGGAAAGCAAATGGGCCTCTGCAGGGGGTAATGAAGCCTGTTTAGCAGATGAGGAAACTGAGGCAGGGAGAAGCAAGAGACATTTAGGCATCTTTCAGGGCAGGGCCTAGGCCTCTGGCTCAGACCTAGAAGTGTCTCCAGTGGACAGAGAGAGACAGGAGAGAGGGTATGACAAAGACAGAGTGACTGGGAAAGCTTGGAGCCGTGCTGAAGGTGTCCTGTCCTCCTCTGCCCAGGCTGCCATCTGGGCGGCATTGTCAGGCATCTCTGGCCATCACCAGCCATCTGCTGTCTTCCGTGACCACAGTCCCGCATCCCTGACCTTCAGCTGGGGTGCTGCGTGGTGCTGGGCCCTTCTCTACAGCCGGTCTCAGGCCATGCCTCCCATCCAGGAATTCTTGTGGTAGTGCTTCATCTCAAGTGTCCAGAGCTTCTGGGGTGTTGGGAGCCCACCTACCTCCCCTTCTTGCTCTGGAAAAGCACTATGCAGTGCTGTGCGACTCCAGAAGAAAGGAGCACAGCCTCAGCCATTCCATTTCCCATGGTTTTCTGCTGTCCCTTACCCGTCCCTCCAACGAGGACCTCTGCCTGTGGCCTCTAAAAGACATGCTCTTCTGCAAAACCCCATGTCTCTGCGACTCCTGGAATGACTTCTGGTTTCTTAGGATTCCTCTGTTCCCTCCCTCTAGCACACATGGGTCTTTTGTCCCCCCCTTCTGTCTAGTCCAAGCTCACTGTGTCTTTGAGACCTCACATCAGGGCGTCCCCCAATCCTGTTCCCGTGGGGGAGTGTACTTTATCTGGTTGAACAGCAAAGGCGGGCTGCAGAGTTGACGGGCCACCAACTGCCTTGCAGGTGAAATCGCCCTGTGGTCCCTGGTGGTCTTGGCCATCGAGCGGTATGTGGTAGTCTGCAAACCCATGAGCAACTTCCGCTTCGGGGAGAACCACGCCATCATGGGGTTGGCCCTCACCTGGGTCATGGCGCTGGCCTGCGCTGCACCCCCACTTGTCGGCTGGTCCAGGTAATGGTCCTGAAAAGAAAGCAGGGTCTTCAGAGATTTGTGGGATCTCTAGTCGGGACTCATACCTGGCACTGGCTGGTGCTGGGTACCCTGATACATGTCCTTCACCCCGAGACGCCATGGCAACTCTCCACCAACCCCGGGCTGGGTTAGGGCCAGGGAGAATCAACCCTAATGTTGCCGTGGGGCTGGTTCCATTCTAAGCCCTAAGTCAAGGAGAACCCCAGATACCCCAAAACCTTTCTTCACAGAGCTAATCCTCAGCTAAGCTAGGCTGGATTGCAATCCTCTTTGGTCCTTCCTGCATATGGGCAGCTTTCCCTGACCTTGGATGTCATCCCCTGGGAAAGCTGAGCCTTCCTAATATGTAGAGTGGGATTGTGGCCCCAGGACTGGGTCCTGTCCAGCTTCTAGACCACAGTCTCCCAAGCCAGCAGAGATGAGAGGTGGGGCAGTGGATTGGACACCTCGATGGACACTAGTGCCCAAAGACCTCGTGTCCCTCAGCTTCCAGGAAATCCCTACTCTCTCCTCATGTCTCCTCTGCAGCCTGCTAGTGCCCATTTTGTTGACCTTATTCAGTCAGAGCCCACCCCCTCCTCCCTCCTCTTCCTAGTCTATACCTACTTGACCCAGCAGGCCTCTGTGGTCATAGCCAGAGGGCACTCTGGGGTTTCTGAGGCAGTCCTACCTTGTTGTCTTCAGACTCTACTGTATAAGGTCCCTTAGAGGCCAGCATGTCCAGTGTTGACCTGGAAAATACCCTATTCTTAGGAGGACCATACGCGTGCAGGTGCAGAGGGTAGTGGCCTGGTAGGAAAGCATCGTGCAGCCAGGGTGGCAGTAACCTGAGGCTGGTGTTGGGAGAGGAGGCTGGATGCTGTCACTTGGGAATGAGGTCGTCCACCAGGTGATAATGTGCACGGGATGGCCTCTGAGGAGGCCACAGTCCTTCCCCGTCTCACCTACCATCGCTCACGCCTGCCTTCAGGTACATCCCCGAAGGCATGCAGTGCTCGTGCGGGATCGACTACTACACACTCAAGCCCGAGGTCAACAACGAGTCCTTCGTCATCTACATGTTCGTGGTACACTTCACCATCCCCATGATCATCATCTTTTTCTGCTACGGACAGCTGGTCTTCACGGTCAAGGAGGTACAGGAGGGGGCCTGGATGGGGGGCTTAGGGGCCGAGGGCCTCCAACTCGTGTCCCCAGCCCTGCCCCGGGAAGCCGGAGCATGTGCGAGCATGGCAGACTGACCACGGGCTTGTGGCCTGCAGGCAGCCGCCCAGCAGCAGGAGTCGGCCACCACGCAGAAGGCAGAAAAGGAGGTCACCCGCATGGTCATCATCATGGTCATCGCCTTTCTGATCTGTTGGCTGCCCTATGCCGGCGTGGCCTTTTACATCTTCACCCACCAGGGCTCCAACTTCGGCCCCATCTTCATGACTCTGCCTGCGTTCTTTGCCAAGAGTGCCGCCATTTACAACCCGGTCATCTACATCATGATGAACAAGCAGGTGACTGGTGGGGGGGGGCTGTGCCTGGGACCGGGAGAGGGCGGCACCGAGGAGGGCTCACCAGGAGTGCTGGCAAATGGAAGCTGTCAAGTTGGCACCTCCAATCTCAGGGTGGCTTAGGGGCAAGCCCTCCGTGCAATCTGAAGGCTTGCTTGTGCGAGGAGCACTTGGCCACTTAGTTCTGGAAAGTCCTTGACAGTCAGGTAAAAGTTGGATGTAATGTAATCCCAACACTTGGAAGGCCGAGGCAGGATCTTGAGTTTCAGGGCAGTCTGAGCTAGATATAAGACCTGTCCTCTGCCCCCAAAAGTGTTTGGTGGCTGTACGAGAGACTTTGTGTCAACACATGACTAAAGTCAACAGTCTGAACCTAAAGTCCCCAGAGGCCAGCATGCCCAGTGCTAGTCTAGAAGGCACCTTTGCTAGAGGCCTGCATTTGGGCACATGCTGAAAGTAGTGATCTGGTGGGAAAAGGTCCAAGTCCCTATAAAATTGTTCAAGTTGCTAAAGGCTTGTTCTAAGCATCTAAGGGATAAAGCACTCATTACAAAACGGTGGTTTTGGGCTGGAGAGATGGCTCAGGTGTTACGACTCTGCCTTCCAAGCAGAAGGTCCTGAGTTCAGATCCCAAGTCCCACATAAAAGCACCTGCACTTCTGGCCCTGGTGGGCAGAGTCTGGGAAAATCCAGAGCAAAGCAAAAAGGAGGTGGAAGCAATCCAGGATGATTTCTGCAGTCACCCTTGGCCCTCCACAGGGATATACAATGACTTCTCTCACACTGACACACATACATATACACAGACACACACACACACAGAATAGGTAAATTTTAAAAAAGGAAACAATCATTTCTCTACAGAGTGGTCTCTGGATTTAGGCACTGGTTCAAACCTTGAGGAACTCAGTTACCTGACTTATCAGAATCTCCACCCACAAAAAGGGAAATATTAAAATCCTCATATGAGATCACATGAGATCACCCGTAGACCGTCCCATCCACAGGATATCGTGGAATGTCACTGTGACAGAGACTCCTGTGCGGGTCTCTGCCATCTCTGTGGGTGGGGTGACATGCGTTAGCAAAGACTGTGACTCCAGAGTGGGAGGCTCTGGTGTGAGGGTGGCCAGCCCTGACCCTGTCCCCCTGGCCCTGACTGTGCCTTCCAGTTCCGGACCTGCATGATTACCACCCTCTGCTGTGGCAAGAACCCGCTGGGTGACGACGAGGCCTCCGCCACCGCTTCCAAGACAGAGACCAGCCAAGTGGCCCCGGCCTAAGCTCGACCAGAGACTGTGGCCAATTGTAGGGGTCTCCCATCCCACCCACCTCTGCCACAGCCCCCACAGGAGCAGCACCTGTTGGAACGAGGCCACACGGGCTCCCTCGGTGCATATTTGTTTTTAATGAATTAGTGAACGAAAAATGAGGCCTCCCAACTGAGCGGGGACAGCCTGAGAAGGGACCCCAACTTGGATCTCCCCAGTTCCCAGAGGCCAGTGGGATCTATTCTATTGTCAACTCTTGCTGTCTGGAAACGTGTCCCAGTTTAGGGCTAAATGTCTAGGACAGAACGGAACCCACAGTAGGTGCTTAATAAATACTAGCTGGATGAAGGGAGGAGCGAGCGAAGAATGAGTGGAGATGTGAACGAAGGGATTGGGTGGGCTAGGGAGCGGGTCCGTCCCAGACCACTGGCCTGGCAGAATCACTCACACTTGGCTGGAATCTTGAAGCAGTTCTTACCTCCCTGTCCTGACTTTTTTTTTCTCCCCATAATAGAAATATGAAATTGCAGTCCAAGAGAGGGAAAAAGATGAGAGGAGAAAGGGTGGGAGGGACGGAGGGAGCGAAGGAGAGAGGGGAAAGAGAGAGAGAGAGAGAGAGAATGTTTAAGTACTTTGTACATAGTAAGAAATTGCACAGATGGTAGTTAACATTAGTAGGTTAATTAATAGATTTAATTAAGCATCATGACTGTGTCTGCTTGCTTGTGACCATTTGGGAACTGGGCGAGGCCCAAACATTACAGACAGGGTACTTCACCTAGTCTCAGCAGATTTTTGCACGTGAACCAGGTATTTCCAGCCCAGGGAGGGCTGCAGGAGGGACAGCGACAGGAAAGAAGGTTGCAGTCATCAGAGCTGAGGATCCATGTGGCTGGGGACGCTGCCTCCAGCGGAGCCCGTGGCCGCCTCCAGCGGAGCCCGTGGCCGCCTCCAGTGGAGCCCGTGGCCGCCTCAGCCCGAGTAGCCCAGGCCTTGCCCTTGGCTTCTGGACACACTGCTCTCCTGCCCCAGTCCGCGGCAGAACCAGCCCCAGACTTTGCGGAGCGCTAGAAGCCATGCTAAGCTGCCCACGCTCAGGGAGGGCCGAGTCCCTGGTGCCTGCTGCCCCGGGGAGCCATAAACATAGTGCATGGCAGCCCTTCCCTGGGGCAGTCCTGGGCCGCTCCTCGCTGGACACCTGCTATCTTCCTCGCGCATCTGGTCTGTTCTTTACCCTCGAGGCTCTTGGCTGTGAAGCTGACAGGACTCTGGGGCTTCAGACTTGAGCCCCCTCAGTGTGCACCCCTCCTTTTCCTCAGAACCACAGTTGGGCACCAGCATGTGCAGCTCTGCCTGGGGACCAAGGCAGGCGGAGGCATTAAAAGCTCAGCTCCTGCACCTGGCGGTGGTGGTGTATTGCTCGTGTGCTCCTTACCCATAGGAAGGAGGGAGCCGCCCAGGGAGTGCTGGACAGGCCACTGCGAGGGAAGGAGTCCCTGGAATTCGAGAAGCCCAGCTTGATGGAATAAAGATGGGGTGACCTCTTTAAGCTCCTTATCAGCAGAAGGGAGATTAGACCTCACCTTAAGGGGATTAGACGAGATTTTAGGTTCAGCACGGCCACTTCTGGTGTGTACAAATGGCCACACAATGGGACTCTGGCCTGGGTGCAGAGCTGGCCTTACCCAGGCAATGCCATTGGGGGAGAGGACGGAGCCATAGCTGCAGGGGCACCCGCGCCTCGGAGGGAAGACACCCAGGGCTGTAGCGGGCACAGGCAACTGCTCCCCCCCCCCCAGTGCTGTCTGCCCATGTGACGTCATCTGACAGAAGTCAGTGAATTGGGCTAAAGGAGAGGGAGATCTCGTTGGCACGCACACACGAAAAGCCCAGGGCTCATACAGCTGAAGTGAGACCCGTGGCCCACTTCATCTCGCCCCCTGACTACATTCGCTTCTGTTGGCCAAATTCAGAGACTGGGAGACTCGTGGCTCCTGGCAGCCGGAGCCGGCAGTTAACAGCCTTTCTTCCCTGTTCTGAGCTAAGGCCTCAGATTGGGCTTTTGCTAGACAGAGCCAGGTCACCTGATCACCCCTAAACCAATCACTGTGCCTGAGATGGGGATTCATCCTGATTGTCACATGCCTCAGGATCTGTGGGTGGGCCGTGGGTCCCCCCCAGAGGAAACTGTTATCGGCAGCAGGAGGAGGGCAGCACCAGCGCTGAGCTCTGGCTGTTCCCATGCTGCACAGGCCAGAGGTGGCCTTGGGCCTTTCAGCTGCCCTGCCTTGTCCTGCCTTGCCCCCACCTGCAGTCCTCTTGTGCTGAGGAGCATTGCATTTGCCCCATTCTTCTCACGTCCCAGGAAAATGCCCCTTTAAAATCAGGACAGTTTGGTTGTCACGGTGGAGAGAAGAGGCCCCGGTCTCTCTTCACCGTACTGCGGGTTCAGGGCAAGGAGCTGCTGATGTCAGCCGTGGGCTGGAGTCCCATGGGGTTGCCTGCCAGGCTCCAAGCACACAACAGCTTATGGAGCGTACACTCCACTGAGTCTCGTCTGAGGACCCAGGGTCCACACCAGATCCTGCTGCGCCAGAGGTCAGCATTGGGTCACAGGGCCCTGTCACTCGCAGAAAAGAGACATATGCCCCCGAAGACACACAGTATGGCCTTTCTGGCCTTAGAGCAAATACTTGAGTTCCAGGGACTTCTGAAACTATCTCCACTCATGGTCCTTTCTACCCAGAAAGCTGTAGGTGAGCCCAAATCTATAGGGATAGAAAATATAAGTCACAAAGAAATCCATTTTAAAACAGTTGTTTGGTACATATGCAATTTTATCATTCATTAAAGATGAAAGAGAGTTTGCATACTAATGATACAGATGCGCTTGTTTATTTTTACATAAGGAATTAAATCTTGGCTGAACACTTGAGTCTGCAGGATGTGATACATTTTCAATGTTTTTCAGAGTTGGTTGATATTTTGATTTTCTGATCATCGATACTGAGAGTGATACTTTGCATGCAGAGTATAAAATAGCAGAAGTGTGCTTAGGTCCATTTCACAGATTGTTGGAAATTGCTAATCCCAAGTAATTTGTGGTGTGTGTGTGTGTGTGTGTGCGTGTGTGTGTACTCACCTGTGCGTGTGGTGGGGTTGGAGGTTGGTACAGGTATCCTTCTCTATTACTGCCCCCCTTATTTTTTGAGACAAGCTCTCTCACTGAACCTGGAACTCACCATTTCAGCTCGACTGGCTGGCCGGTGAGCGCTCGGTTCCCCCTATCTCTGCTTCCCAGCACTGGGGTTACTGACACGTGTAGTTATTCCTAGCTTTTATGTGGCATGCAATAGCTTTTATGTGGCATGCAAGGATCCAAAATCAGGTCCTCGTACGGGGACAGCAAACCTCTTACCCACCTAACCTCTTCTTGAAATCCCCACTAAATGGTTTAGTTTTAAAATGAAGCAAGTCATCAACTAAGACAGTGACCTTAAAAATCACATTCTAAAACAGTATCATCCAAAGATAAACCAATTTGATCCTTGCTTGCTGCAGAACGATGGTGAGAGATTATTAAAAATCTTTATTTTCCATAATTAATTCATTATGTTTCATCAAGAGCAGAAAACTTTGTACACGGTAAAAACGCTGCAGTTCAGAACACACGACAGTCTTGAATCTGAGCCAAGGTCTTTCACACGCATTCGTTGGTACAGCGCAAAGCATGCGCAGAGGGTTGGAGACGGGTGCAGGAAGTCCCGCCTGCAGGAGACCACAGCCCCGGAACGCACTGTCTCTCGTGTGCTCGGTTCTGAATTCACTCTTGACTCTTTACATTCAGTTTTCATGGCCTTTCACATTCAGTTACAGGAGCCCCATGTGGGGTCGTGACCCACAGTTTGAGAATCTGGGTTCTGAAGGATCAAGGACACTATGTACATATAGGATGCTATATGGGGTTCAGTGCACACGACCTCTCTCACCCCAGAGATGTGTGCAGGGCTTACAAGATGCCAGTGTGGTGTGGGAGGGGAGGTTCAGAAAGATGAGTGGGATCACAGGAAAGGGGGGACAAGTACTAAGTACCCATCTTCATCTCCTTCCCCCTTCCACTAGTACAAGCCTCCTAGGTTCTAGCTGGGCAGGAGGTCCTGGCTTCCTCTCACCTGTGGTGACGTGTTAAAGCTGGCTGTTGACGTGCACTCGGAAGTGACACATGCAGACCCCAGGTTGCACATTTCAGAGAACAGAGGTGCCATTCGCTCTCCTGACAGGGATGTGGTCACAGTGACCGGAGCTGCAGAGCCACGCTGAATCATGAAATAAAATCTGTACCCACAGAGTGAAGGGGTACGCGGCCTTGGTCTCCAGGCTATCTGGCAACTGAAGCACTCCTGAGGGAATGGCTTGTACATGACTGGAGGGCTTCCAGTCACAGCAGGGTCCTAGCACCATCTTCAGGGCACATCCTCTTTCAACTGCATGTATGAATAAAGTCGTGTAGATGTGATACTTACACAGACACGAGACATGACCATTTCTACCTTGCACCCCAAACACAGATAGACCCAAAGTCAGGAAACGGATGTCACTGTTGGCACAGGAGAGAGCACTCCAAAGCAGAGACCCTCCAACTGCTTCGAAGAGCTCAGGATGGAGAAACTGGATCTTTGGAACTGGAAGGAGCCCTTGGATGGGGGTCGGGGGTCGGGGGGAAGCCAAAGGCCCAGAGGCTGGCAGGGGAAAGGGGAGTCAGGAATCTGGCAGGACGGCTCCCCAGCAGTATCTGAGCCTCATTATCCTCTCTCTCTGCAAAGTGGCAAACCCCTAGGAGAATTTTTAGATCAGTAGCGCTTTTCAGAACTTCCTTCCCAAGGCAAAACTCGATCCTGGCACAGCCTGGGAGCAGGGAATCAGCCGAAGCTCATTCGTGGGAATGTTTATACCACAGAGCGTTTCTGTATTTCTCAATTCTTGGAAAAGCCCCACGAATGTGATCAAATTATTGCCCCTGTTGGCACCAGCTCCTGCTTGCCTCTTTGCCTGGTTGTAGCTCCTGCTGCATCCAGTGCTGGGCTGACAGCAGTTTGCAGGACCACAAGTGGGGCGGTAACAAGTCCTGGGCACCTACTATGTGTGGGTATCCAGCCGGGCACCAGGGCCACCCCTCCGGATCTCAGAGCCAGACACACGCATCCCTCCCCTGTCCCAGAGCTCAAGAGCCAGGGCGGGGCCCACAGCCATAATTCGAAGTGTGAGGTTCCCCAGGGAGCAAGTACAGGGGCTGGTGGCACCTGAACCTCTCTGGGTTAAAGCTTTCCTGTACCCTGAGGCCCAAATGGTGAGTGGAAATGCGTGGAGAGGGCAGGTGGGGATAAAGGAGGCCTTCCAGACGAGCCATCAGTAAGCTCAGGCTTTGTGACAAACAGGCCCAGAGCTCAAGGCTTAAAACGGCAAACCACATCTTTTTCTTGCCGGCTCTGGGACTAGCTGTGTGGCTCTTTGGATCAAGACTCAGTGTGGACCGTCTTTGCTGGACTCATTCAAGCACCGGTTATGGTCAAGTGGGGGAGGGGGAGTGTAGCTGGCCAAGGACCCATTATTAGTTGGTTGGCTGGCTGGTGATGACTGGTTAGTGGTGACTAGGCCATGGGCTTCAGGCTCCAGCAGGCTAGCCAGGACTTGTTCCCATGGTAACAAGAGCAGGCCAGCATCTTCCCATAGCATTGCCTGGATGCAAGGTCAACATAGGTCTAAGGATTGAGAGGCAATTGCAAGGGCTTATTGGAAATTGGTGTGGATAAGAGTAGGGATGAGAACCTGAAACTGTTTTCATATTACCTTAGCCCAGAGGCAGCACACAGCCCCTCCCAAGTGCAATGGAGTGGGGCTATTTCGTTTTATTTGTTTATTTAGGTGCTCATAGTTGACCCCACACCCTCCAAAGTGCTGAGCACAGATGCTGTCTCTGTCCCTGCTCCCGCCCACAGCATGGTCGTGGTGTCCAAGGGAGGAGGCACCTCTCATAGGGAAGAGACCGGATTTTTCACCCAAGGGAAGTGGGAGCCATGAAAGACGCCTAGGAAGAGCGTGGGGTCTGACTTCACTTTGGAAAGCGTTGAGGACCGCGGCCTTCCTCAGTTCAGACCTGCGCAGAAGGAGAGTCCTCTGCAGTGACCAGAGAGTTGCAGGCCTGTTTTCAGATGCCACAACTTTGCAGAAGCAGCCACCGTGCCCATGTGACTGTGACTCCCTTCAGACTTTCTTCAGCGCTGACTTACTCATCACAGCTGTATACTATTCCGTTGCGTGAATAGGCCACAGTTGACTAAGCCTCTTTCCACCTGACAAACTCTTAGGTCATATTGAATCTCTGCCTAGTTGGCAGCAAAAGTCCCTGAACATGTTTCCCTCAGTTCTGAGAGGGTGGGCCATGGGGCAAGTCCAATTCTACTGCATTAGACCTTGAATTGCATGTGAGGCGCTGACACAGCCCTTCCCACCTGCTGTGCTAGAAGCTTAAATACCGTCACCTGCCAGGTCTCATGTTCGTTTTAATCCACCTTGTGTTTTATTCTTGGAGGGCTTATTTTTTGAGTCAGGGTCTTGCTATGTAGCCCAGGGTGGACTCAAACTCTTGCTCTTCCAGCCTCAGACTCCCCAGTGCTGGGCCAGCAGGCCTGAGCCCCAGACCTGCCCACCTTGTCCTTGTAAATGGCTGCGGTGTTTTACAGCCGGGGGTAACTCGCCCTGGGCCTGCATGGTTCATTTGGCCGTTTCTTCTTGGTTTTGTTTTTAACTTTTCCTTGGAAGTCCTTCCTCCAGGAAAGAGAGGCGGCTGGCTAGGCTCTGGGTTGCCTCCCCCGGCAGGTGACTCAGGCACAGCCTGGGGGACCCCTTCCCCCCAATCAGGGCTCCCTCATCCTGCTGACTCTCAGGGCTGGGCCAGCAGGATGAAGTGTCAGCTGGCAAGCCTCTGTGAATGTCAAGGAGGAGCCTGCCGCGGCCATCGGCCTTCGAGGGTGACCAGCCGCTCCCAGGGGACAGCGTCCTCGGTGAGCAGGACTTTTAGGCAAACATTCTTTAATCGCCAAAGTCCACTTTCACCCTTAATGCTTGCTTTCTCCGAAAACAAGACAGGCTGGTGGGAGGCGCACCTGTCGTGCCAACGAGGCAGCGGGGGGGGGGCCAGGAGGATCAGGGCCAGCCTGGGCTGTTCGAGACCCTCGGCTCAAAGAAGCAAAGTCAAACAAGACAAGAGAAGTGGACAGTCTCCAAGAGTCTTTCAGAGACCAAAGCCAGCAGTGGTCTGGGAGTGAGGCAAGCGCTGGGGGCCCATTGGGGGGGGGTAAGAGCGTGTTGTGACTATCTCCACAACCCGGGTGCCCACCATTTAGAGTCAGCATCTCCAGCCAGGCAGGGGAGACGGCAGTTCTGCGCCCCCCCTTCTCTGAGGCCCAGGGAAGCCTGGCACTCACCCAGGGTGGCGCAGGGCTGGGCTCTGGGCAGAGGGCTGGCCCGCAGGCTGCAGACCCAATCACAGCTCGCAGCTTCCCCTGGCCCCTCGCACCTTTGCCATTGGCTGGTGCGCGGCGGGAGGTATAAAGGGCGAGCAGGTGGGCCGCTCCACCCCGCTGTGCCTGTGCCATGGCGCCCAGAGGCGCCTCCAGCGTCCCCTCCTCTGCGCCTACTCTGGAGAAACCATCGCCTGAGACCACCAAGCCAGGTGAGCGGGCCCCCTCGGCCCTGCAAGTGTCTGCGGTCCCTGGGTGTCCTCAACCTTTCCTCCGCTGGCGCCTGCTCCGGCGCCCACCTTCTGCTGTCCAGTTCCCCCGTCTGGGGGTGGGAAGAGCTGCTGCTGTGGGGGAGGCTGGGTCAGACCCAGAGCTCAGCGCGGGCCTTTGGGACAAGAGCCTCGCCAGCTGGAGCCAATTCCTGCCACGGCACCCGGCCAGGTGCATGGCGCTGCAGCCTCCGAGGGACAGCCGGGGTCTCCAGTCTGTGAGCAGCACCTAGTGGTCTGCAGAGGGGCCTCTAAGCAAGCCTGGCCTGATGTCATGGGGAGCCCCTGGTGTCACGGGGAGCCCCTGGTGTCATGGGGAGCCCTCTTGGAGAGCCTGTTGCTTTAACAGGTGGAATTGGTGAGGGCATGCTGCTTTCATTGTGGGAGGGGGGGCTCCAGAGGAACCCTAAACCACTCTGAGAGGTCAGGGAAGGCCTCCTAGAGAAGACCATGTAGGGTGTGGGAGGGGCCTCAGCAGGGGTTCCATGTTTGGAGGGGCTGCGTTAGTGGCTGACTTCTGATGGGAAGCCGGGAAGGTCCCAGCCAAGGTGCTTCAGGGACCTGCTGAGAGAGAGGGAACTAGAAACCCCCTTCCCCCTCCCCAGAAAAGAGAGTCTTCCTCTGGCCTGCGGGGCTCCACCCCAGTTCTGTCTGTCAGCTCCTCAGGGGGCCAGGGGAACTTTGTGTGCCTGGGAGAAAGGTGCTGAGAAAAGGCGAAGGGGAAGGCAGCAGCCCTGAGGGGCTGGGGATGGCAGGGGGCATGTGGCGTGGGGAGGGCCCCGGGTGATCCTGCACCTGTGTCTGGACAAGTGGGCAGCACAAGTCCCAAGGCGCTGGAGGGCAGCTTGCAGGTTCATAGCCACATCCTGCGGCTGGAGGTGGAGACGGGCCTGGGACACCTTGGGGTGACCTTGGGGTGACCGGATAGATCTCCACTTCCCAAGTCCCCCTTTGGTCGCAGCCGAGAGCCCTGGCCACCGGAGAGGTTCTGTTCCTCCGCAGCTGTGGAGACCCAGGCCCAGAGCAGACGAGGCACACCTGGATCCCGGGGTGGCTGGGGGGCAGAGCCCGATGTCCAGGTTTTTTACTTGGAGTTTCACATGGTTTCTTCCTCCTACTTGGAAACGCCTGTGATAAGCGAAGTCAGCTGGTTCTTTCTCTAGGCCTTCGAGTTTTGCAGACCGGCCAGGCAGCAGGCTTTCCAGCGCCATGTTTAATGCACACACCTGTGACTGGCGCTTCCTCACACTCCGCCTCGATCCTGCTTGTGTTCGCAGCTCGTGCAGAGTACGGCCTATCACCGAAGAAATCCCACAGCACGCAGGGTGCGGCGACTTTTCGTATATTCCTAGTGTGAATCCAGCTCTACAACCTATTTTAGAACTCTTCTCGTTTCCTCCAAAGGCTAAGCGGCACCCCAGCAGCCGCTCCCCAGACTGCCCCTCCCCCAGCCCGGCCCCCGGCCTGTGGGTCTGCTGGTTCTGTTGGGCTTACTTTTTACGCATATTCATGTGTGTGTGCGTGGTCAAGGGTCACTTGAGTGTGCGTGCCCGGGGAGACCCACGTGTGACGTCAGGAGTCATCCTGCAGTGCTCTTCCTACTTTGTTCTGGGGTTTCCCAGGCTCTGCCTTCCAGAGTGGGGTTAACGAACCACCACCATGTCTACCCAGCATTTTCATGGGACATCTCGGGACTCAAACACAGGTCTTTGTGCTCCAGAGGCTTTGACCCTTGAGTTTTCTCTCTAGCCCTGTTCTGGGAGTCTCTGCTGGACGAATCATGTAGCGCCTGCCTGGCTCCCAGCCCGGCTCCACGGCAGCTTCCGTCCATCTATTCACACCGCATTCTGGACTTGTCACACTTTGTTTAGTCACGTGGACATTTGGGTTGGTTGTTCCCACTTTTTGACTGTTAGGGATTGTATTCAGGTTCTCTGCACGGGAACAACAGTAGAACGATCTAACATGTGACATTTTACTGGGCTGGCTACACGACAAGGGTCAGGGAGTCAGCCGTGGCCTCCTGGAGCTGCTCAGCTCCAGGCCGAACGAGGATTCCTAGAGACTCAAGCCTTCAGTCACGGGAGGGAGGGCTGCAGAGCTGGCTGTGAAGTCGGCCGCAGGGAAACTGAGCCAGCACAGGGCAAGAGAGAGGCGCCCCTTTCCTGCACTTCTGTTCATCTGCTCTGCGTCTCACATGTCCTAACCCCGACAATCTCTATCAGGTGGTCTGATGGCTGATCTGTTCGAAACCCAGATCCGTCACACTGGCAGCCGACATTAACGGCCCAGGAAGAATGCTGCTGTAACGCTCCTGCCAGTGTCTGCTGGCTGCGGGCAGAACCCAGGCCTGGCACGTGCCTGGCACATACTGTGCCACTGGGTCATACTCCTGGACGCCGTGTTTACATGTTACATGTTTTCATTTCTCTTGGGAGCATCCTTAGGGGTGGAATTTTTAGTTGACTTCTTATATTTCTTTAATGTTATGCAAGATTTCATAAGATCACTGTCATGCAAGCATACGATATACTCTGAGCATAGCCCCCAACACTACCTTTACTCCCCAGTTTTCTTCCACACTTCTATGTCTATGACGTCTGCCTAGGACTCCAAAGGACAGTTTTTATGACAAAAATGCCCACCACAGACAGTGGCCATTTGAGGCCTCCAGGGCAGCAGCCCGGTCCCCCTTGGGCAGCTGGCTCTTGCTGTATGGCCACCGTGTGCTAGGGTGCCGCTTAGCCTTTGGAGGAAACGAGAAGAGTTCTAAAATAGGCTGTGGAGCTGGATTCACACTAGGAATATACGAAAAGTCGCCGCACCCTGCGTGCTGTGGGACTTCTTCAGTGATAGGCCTTGATTGGGGCAGAGGGCGCCCTGGACTCTGGGTGACGTCCTGCTGATATCCCGCAGGTCCGAGTCACAGCAGAGTCCTGGGTCGCCGCAACCCTCCCATGCTGCGCATGGTGATGGAGGCGCTGCAGGCCAGGGAGCGGCACCAGGGCACGTCGGTCGTAGCCATCAAGGTCTACATCCAGCACAAGTACCCGACGGTGGACGCCACGCGCTTCAAGCACCTGCTGAAGCAGGCCCTGGACACGGGCGTGCGCCGCGGCCTCCTCACCAGGCCCGCCAACTCCAAAGCCAAGGGCGCCACTGGCAGCTTCAAATTAGTTCCCAAGTCCAAGAGAAGGAGGAAGACGGGCCCCCTGACGGCCCCCAGGAGAGCCAAAGGCCCCAAGAATCCCGAGGAGCCTGAGAGAGACGCTGCCCACGTGGCCAAAGTGGAAAAGACCAGTGTGAAGCCGGGAGGGGCCAGCAGAGCTCCATCCGGCCCAAGGACTGCTCTGGAGAAAGCCCCCAATTCAGGCAGTGGGGTCAGGGACACTGAAATAAAAGTGGGAAAGGCCAGGAGGGCCCCCTCAAAACCAGGCAAGGCCACACCAGCTCCTTCCAGTGCCAGCAGCCTCAGCCAGAAGTTAAAGGCCCAAGGCAGTGTGAGCCAACAAGGTAGGTGTGGGCATGGGATAGGAAGGGGTTACTGGAAGTCACCTGGGTAGGGCAGGAGGGGCTCCCTTGAATTGGAAGTAGATCCTGAGGGCTAGGCCTGGATGGAAGGACAGAGCCCACGGCATCCACTTGGAGGAAGCAGAGAGGCAATGGAAACCTGAGCTCCCTTGAAACAAGAGTCAGGGAAGACTTCCTGGAGGAGGTGTCCCAGTAGCACCTGTGCAAAGGTCGGGAGTTTGTTTTTTTTTTTAAGTAGGGATTTGAGTTGCTGCAGGTGGTCATGTGTTACAGTGGGAACAGGAGAAGCAGAAGCAGTGGCTGCGAAACATGTCGGGGAGTCCCTTGAGGACAATGAGGAGTCGCAGGAGTCTAAGTGAGAGCAGTGAGGGTCAGGGTTTTAAAGACCCATCATGGAAGCCAAGCATAGAGCTGTAACTCCAGCACTCAGTGGGCAGAGAGGCCTGGGACCCGTTCAAGGTCCTCCTCAGCTGCACGGCCTGCTGGAGGCCTGAGCTTTGTGAGCCCAGCTCAGTGACATCCCCAGTCCACAAAGTATCAGGTGGACAGAGACGGGAAGCTCCAGCAGGGGGGCCCCGCCCTCCCGCCGGGAAGTATCGGTTGACGCTCCACCGCTGTCCCAGTGTGCAGACTGGGCCCAAGGCTCAGAGTGACTGGCCTGGGTCACGTGGCCCACTGGTGTCTAAGTGAGGATGTGGGACCCGGGCCGACAGGATGCTAGAGCCGCCCTGATGTCTCTCCCCCTCCAGGAGCAGGCAGAGACCCATAGGAAAACCAAAAAGAGGTCACAGTCCATGGCTAGCAAGGTAGGTGTCCACTAACTTTCGGGTCCAGGCTCCCCCCAGCTCCTGGAGGGACAGTCGACTCTTCTGGGGTGTCGCCACCTCCACCTTGCGGATCAGTGACTGAGCCTCACCCCCGTCCAAAGCTCCTTAGAGCTGGAACCTCTTCTCCAGACACACGAGTTCCTAACTTTGCACCCTGCCCTGCTTCTGGGCTTCAGGATGGTTCCCCCTTTCCCCCCTCTCTCCCCCCTCTCCCCCCTCTCTCCCCCCTCTCCCCCCCTCTCCCCCCTCTCCCCCCTCTCCCCCCCTCTCCCCCCTCCTCCCCCCTCTCCCCCCTCTCTCCCCCTCTCCCCCCTCTCCCCCCCTCTCCCCCCCTCTCCCCCCCTCTCTCCCCTCTCCCCCCCTCTCCCCCCTCTCCCCCCCCTCTCCTCCTGTTTCCCACCTCATGGAATTCTGTTGTTTGTCTGGTTTGAGCCTCAAGTGCCTCTATTCCTGAGCCATCCTGCTTCCATTCCCTTTTTCATGCATGAGACGGGGTCACGGGGTCTCTAACTTGTCTGGAGCTGCCTGCGGGCCAGCTGATGGGCCAGGGAGCCCTGGGGTTCTTGCCTGCTTGTGTCCCTGGCAGGAGGATTGCAAGCTGCACCATGCCTGTTCTGTTACACGGGTTCTAGGTATGGAACTCAGGACTTCCTGCTTGTGTGGCAAGCATTTTACCAACTGAGCATCTCCCCAGCCCCGCCTTGCTTTCTTTTAGGTGCAGAATGGCGTTCCTTCTCCCTCCAAAAAGAAGATGGCAGCCAGAGCTCCAAATGGGACCACTGTCCAGGAGATTGGCACAGGAATCAAGTCCAAAGCATCTGCTCCTTCCCAGGGTGGGAGACCCAAGGCACAGCCCCCCCCACAAGGCTAGGAAGAGCCCCAACAGGTCTGGGCTACCCACCAAGGCCCCCTCATCCACCATTCCTATCAAGAAGGCGGAGGTGGAGAGCTAGGGGCTGGGGTGGGGTGGCAACTGAGCTTTTATCCTCCAACAAACTGTCATCCTATTTAATTGTAACTTATTGATCAATAAAGACTTTCTGTTTCTTCACCCGTTGGTGTGGAAGACTGACCTGCTGGGCTGTAAGGCAGGAAGGTCTCTCGCCCCACAGAGTCAGAGGCAGGGGGAACAACAGGTGTGTTTGTGGCTAGAAGGAGGGAGGAGGAGCCTGGAGGAGGCTGTGCTACAGCAGGCTCCTGAGTTCCACTGAGGGCTGGGCAGCGGGGTGGGGGAGGGGGTGTGCTGGGTGGGTGGGTGTGCTGAGTGTGCTGGGTGGGCCAGCTCCAAGAGGCCCGACAGTGCCAGCTCTGTAGTCAGTAGGGCGTGTGCTGGCTGCACTCAAGGCAAGGTGGGGGCTCCGAGCAGGACCTGTGTGCACGGAAGTGCAGCTCAGCAAGAGGAATGGAAGGCTCACAGGTCCTGTTTCAGTTTTCTCATCGCTGTGACACAATATGAACAAAAAATAGGGTTCATTTCAGCTTTCAGTTTGGGATGCGTTCCTCAAGGTTGGGAAGTGGTGGTGGCAGAGCCAGGAGCCACGTGACTGCTGATGCTCAGCTTGCTGTCTCCTTTATTCAGCCTGGGACCCCAGGAAACACCCTTGTAGGTATATCCAAAGGTGTGTCTTTTCATGGCAATTCCAAATCCAATCAAGTTATCAAGATTAACCAGTCTTAGGGTGGGGACCTGGTTTAATTGGAGAAGCACGTGCTGTGCAAGCCCGAAGACCCGAGAGTGGTCTCAAGGCCACATAAGCACTAGTTTGGGGACACATGCTTTCATCCCAGTGACGGGCAGGCAGGAGAGTCCCTGGGCTGTGCTGACCAGGCAGTGGGGCCTATGTGGCGAGTTCTAGGACATAGGCGCCCATCTCAAAATGGTGAGTGACACCTAAGGACAATGGTCAGATTGGCTTCTGGTCCCCATAAGCATGCACGTGCATGCACATACACACATGCACATGCATACACATACATGCATACACATACATGTACGTGCATACATATACACATGCATGTGCGCACACATGCATGCACATGCATACACGCATGCACACACAACTATTCACCACCCCAGGCTCTGACACATGGTTGTCAAGCCTCAGGAAGGCAGACCCTGGTGGCCACAGCCCACTGGGGACAACAGTCAATGTAGACGAGGTCTATGCTCCCTCGAGACCACTTGTGAGATGCTTCTCATGTAAGGGTAGAATCAGAACCTGAACCTGGTCTTGCCCCACTGCTTGACATGGGAGCGCAGTGGCAGTGACCTTGGGGACGTCCCCAGGCTGCCTTGAGAAGCTGCTAGCTAGCTGGAACTTAGGGGGGTGCTTATGTCTTCATAGTGTCCCTCTCAGCCCCGATGCTACCCATGAAGAAAGAAGAGCCGAGGCCCCCCTTTCAGCCCCAATGAGCCCCTGACCGCTGCCCTGCGGAGCCCAGCCCCCACTGTAAGAGTTTACTGCTGCTGGGGGCGGGGGAGGGGGGGGAGGATGGCTGCAGGGGTGTGTCCTGAAGCCGTGGCCTTGTGGGGTTATAGGATCATGTATTTCTTGCTTGTTGCATTGTTTTTGCATGTGGGTTAGTACTGGCATGTATGTATGTCTGCACGTGTGGGCACATGTGTGCCATCAGAAGTTGATGTGGGATGATAGAATCCAGAGCTTGCCCGTCGGCTAGGTCAGCTAATCAGCTTGCCGGGGAGCCTCTGATTTTGCCTTCTGGGTGCTGAGATCACAGGCCAAGCCTGACTGGTTTTCAAAACATAAGTGGAATCTGGGGGTCTGAACGCTGGTCCTTATATATGTTTAGCGCAAGCGCCTTCCGTCTCAACCCTCTCTCCAGCCTACCCTGAGGGTTTGCACAGTTAGGAGTGTCAGAGGGTATGACATGGAAAAGGACAGGACAGACCCAGCCTGTCCAGGTGCTCCTGTGAGCCGGGGCGAGGCCGCTGGCACGGCGCAGGTTAGCTGCGGAAGGTGGAGTGAAGCCTACTGGTGGCCGGATGGAGGGAGGGGGTCAAGGCCTGCATGAGTAGGTGAAGACATCACCGGTGCCAGGCGGGTGGTGGCAAGAAAGGAGGGTATCTGATGGGTGCTGTGAGGGTGGAGACCTGGGAAGGGAGCAGAGGACACGTGGGGTACCCGCAGGGACCCCAGTCCACTTCTGCCGGCAGCATTCTCCCCTGAAGGCCCGTGTCAGGCTGCATCTAGTTCTGTTGCGGCTTCCCTGGGGTGTCTGTGATGTGCCTGTCAGCAGCCCCCAGGGGCACCCACAGATGGTGCGGACTCACACTCTGCCACGAGGCTGTTCCTGTGGGGCGGGGGGTTGGGAATGGAAGCATCGCAGGGCCTTGTGCCTGTGGGAGACCCCAGGGCTGTGCCCTCGCGGTGCTGTGAGGTCCAACGTCTGCTTCTTGGGAGCTTCCCTTCCTGCCCCCCCAGATCGGCAGTGGTTTCTCCCCTCTTGCAAGTTTAGCTGGAGGCCAAGGATGCCCAGGGTCTCTGCCTTAGTGCCCACAGCTGCCAGGGACGTGTGGGGGCCCAGATGACTGTACCAGTTCCTGAAGTTGGTTGCCCTGTGGTGGAAGCAACCCCAGAAACTGGAGTGTCTCTGCACGCGCACACAGCCTCCTCTGAATTTCAGTGAAGATCTGCATGTTAATGAGATGCGAAGCCAGACTGCGGAATATTGAATGACTTACAAATATGTTCTGACACACGGTCGCTCAAGAGGGAAGTGGGGTTGCAGAGCAGCGTGTGGACATGTAGGCCGATCAGGTCTTTGCTCCTGGCTGCACCTACACGGGTGCGCCCTGGCCACGGCCCATCTGCACACCCATGACCCCGGGAGCACCAGGGGGGCTTTCATTCCCCCCCCCCAGTCTTTCTCGAATCGCACTTCCTGTATGTCAAGGGGAAATGTGAACGCATTCTGCAATCACACCTCCCCCTCAGAAAAACTATAAAACATATCAAATATGCCAATAACTGAAATTACCAGATCTGCTGCTTAATCAGAAAAAAAAAAAGAAGCCAATGCTCAGAATAGGGAATCTGAAAGATAAAAACGCCCCTCCACCCGCCACTGAGAAATCTATTTTTGACGTGAGATTGTTTACTCTTCTCACTTTTCTGTTCTGGCGAGTTCTGCAGCAGGGTTTGGATTTTGCTCGACGCCAAGATTTCTGGTCGCGGCTCACTCTTGGCCAGCACGGTTGGGACTTTCCTTATGAAGAGCACTGATGGTAGGTGCCGAGTGGCCGTCATTGTGTGCAGTGCCCTGCTCCCTCTGCCCCCCGCGCTCGAGGCTGGAGAGAGCCTCACCAACCCCAGCCTTGAGCTGCGGGGTGGGGATGGGGGGGTGGGGGGATGTCACCCCAGGTCAAGTGAAGTGTGTAGGATGGGTGCAGAAAAGCCTGTATTTGTGGGGAAAAGGGTCTGGGTAGACCCGGCCTTGACTTTAGAAACTCAGGGTTCTTCTGGGGTCACTTTGACCTCACATTTGGTGAACTGCTGTGGGGACTCTGGCTTGGAGGCAGTGGGCAAGCTGTTTGGTCCCTACTTTGCTCCTCTCTGACTATGAAACCCTGGGAAATCCCTCTGAGCCCTGCCGAGATGCAGTTTCTATGGATGCAAAACAAGGCAAAGTTAGGCTTCTGTTAGACTTGCGCGAAAATGAGTTAGAAACTGGGGTGCAACGCAGTGGGAGAGGCCCTGGTGCTCATTCTCAGCATGACCATCTTGAGGGGGGCATCTTCCTTGAGGTCCTGTGAGGGTCGAGGGTGTCCTCGCTGACAGGTGCAGCCTCACTCAGACTTGCAGTTGCAGATGGAAGGGTCCATTCTGGCCTATACCGTGGCTGAAGTCAAGCTCCCCACCTCCTCCCGTAACCAGGGTGCAGAGACAGCCCCATCTCCCTCCTGGCCACTTCAGGACAAAGGCTGGAGCCCACAGTAGGCTTTCCTGGCAGGCTTTTATTATAAAGAATGTTCCAGAGAGTCCCAGCCCTCCCCTCCAGCCCCCTCGGGCGCTGAGCCAGTCGCAGCACTGCCCAGGCCCGTGGCAAACAGCGCGTCAGCCACCAAGGCCAGCCAGTGCTGGGGATGGACCACTGTGTTCTTCCCTTCGCTGGAACAGTCATTTCCAGTGTTGCGCCGGGAGCCCCTGGGGACCCTCCCGGGTCCTCTGCACAAGCGGCAGCTATTCACAGTTGGCGCGTGATAAGTTTTTTAATATATAAAAGCTTTTTTTTTTCCTAAAAAAATCAACAACAAAAATGTGTGCTATCTTTAGAAACACTTCCAGAAAGATCAAGTAGCCCAGCTACAGCCTTGCATCCTAGCCTCTCTCCCTTCCCCAGGGACACGGAACCCCCAGCCTGTCCCCTTCCCACACCCCTTCCCTGTGGGCAGTAAGCGCAGACCACACCACCAGTGGCCACTGGAGCAACGAAAATCTGACCCTGCTTGAAATGCTTAATGGCCAGGACCCCCTCTGAGAGAGGGACATGGCTGAAGCAGAAACCAATCTCAGGCGCCCCTCCGCTAGGTGGATGAGGTAGTGTTTCTGGGCCGCGGCTCTTCTGATGTGTGCCGGGCGGCCCAGAGAGAGCAAGTGGGTGGGCACAGTCCAGGCATGCGGACAGCAGGGGCAGCCTGACCATGCTTTGGGATGACCGATGCCTTCAAGGCCTCAGCGTCAGGTCTTGGGGGGCAGGCAGAGGGAACAGCTGCAGCCTGGCTCCAAGAGGCCAGCGTCCTCCAGGCCCCCTGAACCGGTGGCGTCTGTAGCAGCTCCTGGTCCGGGCGGCCTCAGGCCTCGCTGTAGCACTCATAGATGTTGTTCTCCATCAGAGCCACCACTTGCTCGAACTTGTGCTGCAGCTGGGTCCGGCGGGCTGTGGGGTTGCTCTCCAGGGCAGCCATGATCTGAGGGGAGGCGGCAAGTCAGTGACCACTGCAAAGCACCAACCCCTCCGGGACCGTCCTGGAGGAAGACGCTTGCCCCGTTTGCCTGACTCACCTGCGGGCGGTATCTCTTGGCATATTTATAGATCTCTGTCATGGCCACGTTCGTGTTGAACTCGTTCTGGTATTTCTACAAGGGATCAGCAGCAGGGGGAGGAAGGGGTTAATCCTACAGAGTAGGGACCCTTCCCACACTGCCCCCTGCAGCCCCTCCTCCCCGAAGGCTAAGTCCAGTCCCCCTGAGTCCTGGGGTCCATGATTCTAACCTCCTCTGAGACTCACTCTGCCATCTCTGGGTTATGGGAAAAATGTGTTGGCAGAAATCAAGGCAACTGGGGCCACCCAGCAATGCCCTCTGTGCCTCCCACTCCCCCCTGATGGCTCAGTGAGTAGGGTTGATTCCTGCGTCCCCCGGCGTGGTGTCAGAGCCCCTGCAGCTGCCCACCCTCGACTCCTCGGCCAGGTGCGCATTCATCTCTTGCTCGCTGAGCGGGGTCATGTCCTGGATCTGCTTGTAGTAGCGCTGCACGATCTTGCGGTACTCGGGGATCTCCTTGGCGTACAGGAGCTTGTTGGTGGGCGAGTCCTGGCAGGAAGACGGGCGGTGAGGTCACTCTGAAGGGAGGTCTTGGGTCTTTTCTGGTGGTCCTGTCCCCGTTGCCACACATAAATGGCCTTACTAGGTCCTCAAGGCCTGAAAGGTCCTGCTTGGGACTGCAACCCCCCCCCCCCGTAGGCTTCAGAACAGGGGCTCCTGGGCCTGTCACATGGACCCCCGCAGGCTTTGCTGGGGCCCTCAGGACCGTGACCTGCAGGGGGACCTTTACTGGGAAGCGCTCTCAGGGCTGTGCGCCAGCTCTCCATGGCTGCCACATGCAGCCCCTTCTGTTTACGCCCTTATTAGGGTGATGGACTTGGTGGTGGCTGGAAGCCGGGCCCTGGGGCGGGAATGCTTCCCACTGCTTCCAGCGCCCGCCCGAGAGCGCCTCTGCGGCTTTGTCACGGACAGCCTGCCTTCTGAGGGAGCCTGTGTCGACCGGGGATGCTCCCTCCCCCTGGTGGGCTCACACCTGTGGCCTTGAAGCACGGGCCACGCCCTCTTCATCCACAGTGCCAGTCCCGTTCTATGGCCTAGGCTTCTCTTTACCCGCCTGGGCCGCACCCCTCTGCCTCCAGGCACGCGCCCCTAGGGCCCACCTAGCCTGGCTCGGCAGTCACATCCCGGCCTCCTCCCTCTGGAATGGCTCCTGGACTAGCTGTCCCTTTCCCACAGGCCTCCCTGGGCCACTCTCACCCGACCCAGGGCCCACGACCTAGGGTGCTGTAGTTGTGCCTGTGGGGCTCATGTCTGTATCGGTGATCCTATTCACTTCCCATCCCCCAGACTCCGCACCTCCCAGGGACCGCCATGCCCGCAGAGTCTCCCGAGGCCCAGCGAGGGCTGACCTTGCCCAGCTGCAGGTCTGAGATGGAGCAGGCATCGATGAAGGCCTGTGCGATCACCGAGAGGCAGGCATCGATGTGATCCGTCTTCTCGATGTCAAAGACAAACTGGGGGTTTTTCAGGATGTTCACCCAGAAGCGGAGGGGGAGGCTACAGGGGGGGTGGGGGAACCGCGTGAGCCCAGCATGGGGCCGGGGAAGTAGACTATGCTGTGGACACCCTCGCGTGCCTCTCTGCCTGCTGCAGGCCCAGCTGGCCCACCCCACCCTGTAGAAACTCTCTCCCCCTCCCCCGCCTGCCTGGGAGCCTCCAACGGCCTGGTTCTCATTAGAAGCCCCCGCTTGACTGCCTGCACCGCGCTCCTCCTACCAGCCTCGCACGCAGCCTGAGCACTGAAGGCAGGCTGAGGCTTTGTCCTCAGACGGCCACAGAAGGTTGGGGACAATACCGCCCCCCCCCACAGCCACATAGTGCCTCAGCCCTCCTGGCTGGGCCACCCCTTGGAGAGGCTTCTGTGACGACCCAAGCAGGCACGGTCTCATAGAGTCAGACTGAGAGCTTCAGTTGTGTTAGGATACCTGATCCCTACCCCCCACTCACTCCCCCCCCCAAAAAAAATCTAAGACAAGCCTCAAGGCTGCTGCTAGGAACTAGGTGTGGTATTCAGAGCTGCTGGGTGGCTCTGCCTTTCCCAGGGTGTGAGATTTGGGTCTCAAATGATGCTCAGTGGGCCTTGGTGTTGCTGTCTGTACAATGGGATGTGGGGACAGCGAGACAAGAGCAAGTTACATGATGCTTTATAGAGGCGAAACTGCAGCACAGGGAGGTGAAGTCATCTAGGACCATGCAACAGGCTAACGGCAGAATAGTAACTGAGTCTAAGCAGCATCCAAGGCCAGTCTCCACGTGCCCTGACCCCTCCATTGTGCCCCGCCCACTGAGCAAGGATACCTGTTGGTCTTCCAGATGTGCAGTGTGTCGGGGTCTGAGATGCCTCTCTTCTCCGCCTGCTCCTCCAGGAAATCGAAGAAGTACTTGACGGCCAGAGGGGGCTTGTCCTCTCGGATGCTCAGGATGGCCTTGAACAGGTCGTCCAGGAACTTCTGCAGCGTGCCCTGTGGGTGCTGGGGTCAGCATCAGCTGCTCACTGAGCCTCTCTGCACCCCGGATTCTTGTCTGAGGTGGGGCAGTAGCACTCCCTTGGAAGTGAGAGCTGTGGGCTAGGAGTGCTCCCCTCCAGCCCTGAACTACATGGCCTGGGGACGTCACCACCTTCTGGGTCCCCACCATGGTCTACTACACTCTAGGAGGTGGGAAGAATGTGTAACCCTCTCCCTGGGTCTGCATGTGGGTGAGGTTGACGCTCGGGCCACCTTGGTTGACAGCAGGCGAGTCAGGTAGATCTCCGGCAGCACTTTCTTGCGGTGACTCTGCCGGTGGGACTTCTTAGGCTCAGTCAGCTCATCGGTAGGCAGCACCTGTGAGGTGGGCAGGGGTGGCATCTGCACCAGATTTCACCTCTCAGCCTCCTGTGGAGGTCTGGCCTTGTGTCTAGGGTGCTGGCCCTGCCCAAGGGCTCAATGGCTCCCGCTGGGTGTTGCCTCGTTCCCCTCCTCCCCCTGGTCTTTCCCAGGGCCCGGGAGCACTTTTCCGGAGGCCCAGCGTGGCAGAAAGCCAAAGCCACGCCCAGCACAGCTGGGTCCCCAGGGCCCAAGGCCGGGCACTCACCAAATGGAAATATTTCTCTGTGTCCAAGTCTTTCACTGTAAGAGGAAAAACACACAGTATAAATAAATAAAGGAGGGGGTGGAGAGGGAGACCCTGAGTCAGGGAGAGAGAGAGATGCCTGGAGAAGACATAAGGAATGTTGGGGGGCTGTGGGACAGGGACACTGACCTCAGCCTTCTTTCTCCAGATTCCTGGCCCTAAAGCCAAGATCTGTTTTCCACCTCAGGAGACCCCAGGACCCATGAGGAGCCATGGCCTTCAGTCCAGGGCAGCTGCCCAGCTGGCCCAGGGGTGTTTGGGGGCATGGGTGGAGCTGGAAGGCTATACCAGCTCACCCCAACCTGGCAGCTGCTGGGCCTCTCGAAGCGTCTTGTGCTCCTGCTGCCCGAGGCAATCGGCTGGCTCCCCGTGGGCTCTGGCCGCAGAGGGGCGAAGAGCACTGGCTCAGGCCCTTGGAGCCTCAGTTTACCCCAGCATACTAAGAAGAGGCTCAGGGAGGAAGCTCTCCCACTCTGCCTGATTCTCTCCCCCTTCCCCCACTCGCCCAGTGCTACCTCGGCCCAGCGTGTTGTCCTTCTTGTCTGTGAGGCTCATGGCCAGAGAAGCACCTTCAGGAATCTAACGGAGGGGAGAGGAGGTGGTCAGCAGCCAGTGGCCAGCCGGGGGAGAGGAGGGACAGGACGGCCGGGACACACCTTGTAGTGGGCCAGCGTGTTCAGCTTCTTGCGGCCGTCCTCCACCACCGAGGTGTCATCCAGGTCCCGGAGCACGTAGCTCTGCGTGCTCGAGGCAAACCACTCTGCAGGGACACAGCCGCCAGGTAAGAGGAAGCGCCCGCGCTCTCCCAGCGGGACCCAGGCATGCCACGCCCCTCTAAGCCAGAGACGATACTGTATGGGGAGGGTCACGTGCGTCCCATGGCTCCTGCTGTCCCCCGGATAAAGTCTGAGTACCCAGCTCAGCCCTTCGGGGGACAGAGCACTTGGCTAGTCCTGCCTGCCAGCTAGAGTGGGCCACGTGCACCCCATGGACAGCTGCTGCTCACTGTAAACGCTTGGAACTTACCACAAGGCCTGGGGCAGTGTGCACGGCAGGAGCTAAGCTAATGCCTCTGGTAAGTGGCCTGACCATGGCTCCCCCGTATCCCTCAACACCCACACCCAGCCCCTGCTTCAGGAAGCCCTGCTTGCTTTCTGGTGTCACCCACAGCTTCTCTTTCCTCACAGGGACCCCAGGGCCTCGACTGAAAAGGCACAGAGAAAAAGGAGGTGGTGGCGGCCAGCCCTAGGGCGCCCTGCCTGCCCCTGCCCACCAAGGTCCACGTCCTCCGCCCGCGGCCACTGCGAGTAGGGCACATTCTTGCAGAAGGCTTCCAGAATCTTCTCCTTCACCTGCGTCAGCGTGTCCGTATCCATGGCTCGCACACTCAGCGAGTCCATGCCACAGCCCTGGAAGGACACATTCAGGTTCTGCCAGAGAGAGGAGGAGGAGGAGGAAGGTCAGCGAGGCTCCACCTCCAGGCAGGCCTGGTGAAGCGGCCCGAGGTCAGCTCAGCTCAGCACACCCCACGCCGGCACCTCAGGCTCACCCTGGGCTTGGCCTCGATGTTCTCCCGGAGCAGCCACTCCTCGTTGAGCGTGTAGCGGGCTTTGCCCGTGATGGCGTCGATGGAGCCCTTGTTGATTTGCTGTTTGATTGCACACAGCAGCAGGAAGAATGGCTCCCCCACTGTCTCCTGTGGGCCCGGAGGGGACAGGGGTTAGCCTCACCATCCAGCTCTGTGTTCTAGCATCTAAGCTCTGGTCGACCTCAGCTGCCTGCCTTGCAGCATCTGGTGGGTGCTGACACCCACACCCCTCTCCTTGCTGTCTGCACAGCTGGCTGTACTCTCACTGAGGTCAAGAGTACAACTGCCGTGTCCAGCAACCTCCAGAAGGAAAGGCTAGAGCCAGCCTTGAATGCTGTGCCTCTCTGCTGGGTTGGCGTCTCCCACATCAGGTCAACAGAATCAGCACCTGGAAGTGTCTTTGAGAAGGACAATGTGACCTCATGTCTGTGGAGACTATTGGCCTGGCCAGGACCCAGATCCTACCGGCCTGGCTCACCAACCACCTGCCTCTGGCCCAGGGGGTCTCATCGCAGACTCCACCTGACTTTCCTGGTCCTTACAGGGCAAAGCACCCAGTGGCGCTGTACAGGGCGAATTACACATGGTGAATAGATTGGAGGGAATGCTAGCTCTATAATGTCAGAGTGATTTGGCCTCCACATCAGGGAAGCTGCCTGCCCGTTCTCTAGTGGTCCAGGGTCCACTGTAGCCCAGAACGAGGCAGTCGTCAGAAGGCTGGGCCTCTGCCAGCCCCCCACCCTCATGCTATCAATCCCCTCCAACTCCCTGCAGAATGATCACAGGGCTCCTGGCTGCGGCGGAGGCTTCATTTGGCAAAGGGACACCAAGCCACACAGTATCAAACTTCAGTCTTGAACCCAGGACATTTAAAGCCCTAGTTCTGGGCCAGCTTTGCCTTTCTCCAGGATCTCCAGGCAATTCTGTCTCTGGCTACGAGGGCTGGGCTGGATGTTAGGCCCCCTATGTACTCGGGTGGTCGCCTCACCTCCCCTGGCCTGCCTTCAGCTCCGTTCACAAATGTTCCTTCCTCCAACTTTTGCCCGCACTGTACCCTGTTCCTGGACTGTGTTCACAGCCCTTCTCCTCTAGCCTCTAGTCTAGCCGGCCACCTGGGTCTCTGCGGGCAATTTGACTGAGTCAAGCTCGGCTCTACAGCAACGATTGTTCTGTGCTTGAATTTATGAAGTCAGTTTTCTCCTTCTACCATGTGGGCATCTGGAGCTCGAACTCAGGACACCAAGTTTGTAATATCAGGCACCTCACATGCTGAGGTATTTTGCCGGCCCTGTATTTGAATTTCTGCTTCTGAATCCCTCCTGATGGCGAGGAAGGCCGCAGGACGCAGGATACCAAGACCCACCAGGGCAGGACCCAGGCGACCTCTGTTCTGCCGTCAGCATACTATGCCTTTGCAACAGGCAGCCAGGCCTGAGCCTGTTCCCCATCTGTGCAGAAGAGTCCCAGGCGCCGGGGACCCACCCCCCCTGTCCCTTCAGGGTGGGCCGGGGCCATGATGAGGTCAGCTGCACGAGGTGGGGCTCACCCGCAGGCAGCCATACATGCAGATGGACATCCAGTTGGTCAGCATCTTCTCCACCACCGACTCGGTGCGCCGCAGCATGAGCTTGGGGTTCTTGGAGGCCGAGGCGTCGATGAGGTCCACCAGCAGCTCCTTCATGATGCTTGTGTAGTACTCCAGCTTGCTGTGCAGCGCGATGGTGAGCAGTGACGCCAGGCTGCACCTGCAGGTGCCTGGGGTGAGTCGACCGGGCCCCGGTGGGGCTGCAGCTGCCCGAGGAGGTGGGGCTGCTGCCGGATACCCCGTCCCCGCCTTTCCTGCAGCCTGACCTGTCACGCACGGCGAAGTCCTTCTGCTGCTCTAGTGCGTGGACGAAGATGATGAGAAAGTGCTTGTTGTTGAGCAGAGAGGAGAACAGGCTGATGCCCTCCTCCATGCTGGGCCGGCAGTGCTCAGGGATCTGCAGAAGGAAGCGCACGGAAGCGAGTGTCCCGTGGGACCTGCTGCCCCTGCCAGGCCTATGATGGCTGTATACATGCTTCCTGAGATGGAGCGCTCACTACCTACCACACTGGTGGATACTTACCTTCCCCCTGATTCAGTGAAGTGGGGGTGAGGGATGCCTCACTTTCTATTCTGTAAGCAACAGGTGGACTGTAAACCCACCAGCCTCTGTGCCCACTCCCTGACCTTAACCGTAGGACCTTGCTCTGCCCTGAACGGGTACTTGAATGCCATGTCAGGATGGAGGGCTTGAGATTGTGGAGCAGGTGGGCTGAGAAGGGGGCCCTGGGCTGCACCCCCTTGGGGATCTGGGTACTCACGTTCCACTCTCCCAGCAGCGGGTGGGTCTCCTGTGGCGGGGAGCCTCCTGGGAGTTGAGGGTCTGGGAGGGCAGCACATAGCGCTCTTCATAGAGGGAGGAGCACTGCCAAGGAGACCCCAGCGCTTCAGGATTTGGAAAGGGGAGCGATCCATGGAGAGCATCGGAGCCATGCAGGGACCCCAAGGGGAGGGGGTGTGGGGGAGTCAGAGAGCAGCTGACACAGTGTCACAGCGAAGCCAGCAAGGGGCCCAAGACTCAGGAATCCTGAGATAGGTGGGCTGTTGAGGCCCGGCAGGCCCTCGAATTGCGACAGCCTTGGGCTGCTGCCCAGGGGACAGTGAGCACAGGGCACTGGCTACTAAAACGACAAGAGGAGGGAGGACATGGAGACCACGGCGCTGGCCGGGCAGCAAGGGCCCTGCTGTTCAGCTCAGGCCCACGCGGACCAGTGCTGGGGAGCCGGCTGCCCTTGAAGATGAATGTCAGATGAGCGGAGAGGCAGCTTGGGGAGGAAAGTGAGCCCCCCACCCCCACTCACAGAGCCTGTGCTGCCCCCCGGTACCCGGGGGTCACGTCCCTGAGTGGGGCTGAGCCTGACCTTGGGGAAGAAGGTGCGGGTCACAAAGTGCTTGTACTCGAGGAAGGGGATGCCCTGGCTGCGGTTCAGCTCCTTGGTGAGATCCGTCATGTCTGTCTGCAGCTCTGCGAAGCCTGGGGGCAGGTGGCAGCCATGAGCACCTCTCCTCCTGCGCCTTCCCGCTGGGCCCCCCCCCCAGCCCCTGCCTGAGCCCGAGCCGCTACCTTTGCGGATCTCTTCTCGGATCTGCGACTCCATCTCCTCCATCTGCAGCAGTGTCTTCTGCCAGTAGCGCTCGGCTCGGCGGCTTTTGGTGCAGAAGATGAACAGAGCTGTGGGCAGCAGAGGAGCAGCTCAGGCCCCAGAGTCCACTGAGGGGCATCTGTTGGCACCTGCTGTATGCAGGTCGTGGGCCTGGAGGGCGGGGTGCTGCTTAGAGGAGAAGATGGACTGCAGGAGGGGGACGGGGCCTTTCACTCCCCGTAGACACAGGGCTTACGGGGGGTGGGGGTGCCAAACGGCAGTCCCAGTCACTTTCTGGCTGAATGATTCCCAGGGCATCTGTGTCGTTTCCTGCCTTTTAGGACTTTTCCATTTCTTCTGCAATGCCCTGCTGTATCTTGTGAGTTGAAGTTTTCAGAGCAGGATACATTATAATACCTTTCTAGGATAGGGGTGGAAATTGGTCTGTAGTGTCTGTGGATAAATATGGATTGTGCTTTCAGGAAAGAAACTGGAAAGAAATATGGTCAGGGTGATAAAAAATATTTTTCCTGACAGTGTTTTTTCCCCTCCGTTTTCATGTATTTCATGGAGCCCTGAAGGTGATTGGGAATCGTTCTTCATTGCTCTTCTGTCTTCCTGTTTTGAGGCTGGGTCCTACCCAGAGCTGACAGGACTAGTCCAGACTAGCTTGCTAGAGGAGATTCCCAGGCTCTCTGCCTTGCAGTGCTGCAATTATAAGTGGCTACCACACTTGGGGGGAGAGGGGTACTTTAAGCACTGATTCACCTCTGCAGCACTGAACATTTTTTTGACAACAGATATAGTCATTAAAATAAGAGTACCTGGAGAGACAGTCAGTCAAATGTTTGCTGCACGAGTGGGAGGAACTGGGTTTGATCTCCACAACCCATGTAAAAGGAAGATCTCTGAAGCCCGCGGGCGGGCCAGTCAGCCAGCCTCAGGCCCCAGTGAGCCACCACATCACAGACACTGGGGTTGTCTGATCACTTGGTTGTTCTAAATACTGTCGCCGTGAATGCCGGTGTGGACACGTACACTGCACTCCGGGGCAGACGCCTAGCAGCGGATCTGCTGGACCTCGAGGCAGGTCTAGGCCGCTGCCCTAAGCGAGTGTGACCTTTGGTGCTCGCTCCGGCAGCTTCCACCTTCTCTGCTACAGCTGAATGTCTTTTTTTTTTTTTTTTTTTTAATTATTATTATTTATTCAACTGTGCGCATGTGTGTGTGTATGTGCGTGCGCGTGTATGTGTGTGTGTCTGTAGAACCACGGACGAATTCGCGAATTCCCTAGGATTCACAGGCTCCGCCCTACCAGGACCAGAAGCGCAGGCCGCCCCCGCTTCCGCCTGGCGTCTATACGTGGGATCTGGGAACCGAACTCAGGACCTTCCGCCTGCAAGGCGGAGGCTTAACCCCTGAGCCACCTCTCCAGCCCAGCTGAATGTCTTTTCTACCCACTATTGGAGCGTGTCTGTTCATCTTCCCCAATGACAATCTTTAGAAGCTTCAGCAGCTCCCTACTGCCTGAAGAACAGGTTCCAATTCCTCTGCCTGACATGCAAAGTCCATGGCCCGGCAGGTGCCCCACTTTCGACCTGTCCCCCCTCGTTCAATACATTCCCTTCGCAGAGGCCACCTCCCCCCTTCGGTCCTTACCGACCACAGACAGCAGCAGCAGGATGCTACAGATGACGATGGACACCACGATGGCCGTCTCACTGCCCCCCAGCTGCAGCGTGGCGATGGTCTGGTTGAAGTTCCCCACCTGGATCTGCGCAGAGCCAGCACAGAGCGTTGGGATTTGCTGAAGTTACACCTTGGCTCTTTTTCACGAGCTGTGTGGCCTAATCTCTCTGAACTTCACAGAATAACAAAGATAACCTCTTAGGGATCTGATAGCTCAATGAGAGCCCAAGCCCTCTCTGTCAATCACTGACCTTGGCCCTCAGTTTCCTCATCTGTGAAATGAGGGAGTGGCACCATTTCGCTGGCCTCAGCCATGAAAACGCTCAGTGACTTCTTCACTGAGAAGTCAGCCCCGCCTCCCCTGCCCATGCCCGCCCACTCACTGTGATGGGCAGCTGCCCCTCAGTTGTGCCCAGGGACTCGTTGACGGAGCAGTGGATGACTCTGTCTGACACGATCTGGATGTCGCATGCCACCTGGCCGATCCTGATGCGGTACTCGTGGCTCTCCAGCCCCAGGCCGTCCTGCTCCTTCTGTGGGGCGCAGGGGAGACAGCTTGTTGGCTGGGCCCTGCTGAGCCACCCACCCTCCCGCCACCCTCCCTGCCCGCCTAGCACGCACATGAATGACCAGGGTGAGTGGCTCCCCTGGGTGGTGCTTAATCCACTTCTCCCTCTTGGCCGTGGAGAACTGCGGGTTGGGGAGATAGTCCAGCCGGAAGCGGCTGCTCCGCTGCACCTCAGCGGGGTCCAGCAGCTCCTCAGCCACCGCCACCTCGTCCGCATAGGCCCGGCCATTGATGAAGAAATCCACGGGTGCCGAGGCGTTGCTCAGGGCACTGGGGGACGGGCAGGTGATGAGCGTGGCATTGAGAACCCTGCAGAGCTAGAAATGGAAAGTCAGGGTCAAGGGGGGCCAGGCAGACATGGGAAAGTGGGGAACAACTGTCTACTGCCATTAGACCTGTACAGTAGCTGGTGAGCAACACTTTACCACGGACAGACAAGATCCCATCAGACAGGTAGCCGGGGGACCATGGGGGACTGGTGCTGGACAAGAAAGAGGGGAAGCTCTAGACTTCAGTTTACCCACTGGGGGCCATTTGCGCCGACAAGTGCCTCAGCACTAACCAATGAAGACGTCTTAGGGGTAACCCAATGCTGGAGACACAGGAGGGGGAGGGAAATAGGCAGGCATGGGAAGGGACGCGGGGTGGGTGGAGGAAGGTAACGGACAATGAAAACACAAATTTGCTGTTAATGTAATTTAAAAATAAACAGCTAATTAAAACAAAGAAAGTGGAGAAGGTGGGCACTCAGAGGCCAGGGCCCTCCCTCCCGCCTTTCCTAGGCCCTCTCACCGTGGGCTCCCGGCCAATGTGGTGCACGGCCATCGACACGTTCTGCACCATGTGGAAGCGCTCGCCAGCCACCGTGATGGTCCTGCCGCCGCTTTGGGGACAGAACGGGTCAGGTCAGCTGCAGCCTGGACACCCGGGACCGGGAGGGGAAGGGTGTCCCCGTCTCACCTGACAGGGCTGCGCAGGGGGCTGATGGCGGTGATGACAGGGTTCTGCATGTACCAGAAGCTGAGGTTGCTGTGCACGCAGCCCCGGCGCTCGAAGCGCACACAGACGGGCACCAGGGCTGGCAGGGCACCCCCGGGCATGGTGCAGGTGATGCTGGTGGCCGTACGCCTGTGGGGAGCAGCCGGCCACGTCAGCGCAGCCCCTTCCTTCTGCTTACCCACTGCTGAGGCCAATTTTGTCACTGAGATAAGCGAGGGTCCCCCAATTCTTCCTTCCCACTCCCACGTGCTAGATCAGGCATGTGCTTTCCTTGACCCCCCCCCCCATCTTCCCAGCCCTCACAAGGTCGAGAAAGACCGGAGCTAGGTGAGGCCCATCTGGGATGCCAGGCTCCGGGTGTGGCTTACACGAGCTCGGTGCAGAGGTCTGTGGTGTTCACCAGGACCTGGAGTTCAGAGCCCACGTGGAGATCGCTGCCGTGGATGGTGATCCTGGTGCCCCCCGCCTTGGGGCCCACGGCAGGCTCCAGGGAGTGCACCACAGGCAGCTGGGGAAGAGAGGGCAGCTCAGGCTCCGGGTCAGACCTGGGCTGCGGGGAACAGGAGCAGGCCAGGGGTAGGCTGCTTACCACATAGGAGAAGTGCTCCCGAGAGCGGCCCTCCTTGGAGGCGTTCACGGTCACGACATCTGAGAAGGTCTCCAGGGCTGGCCCCGTGACACACACGATCCTGCGGGCGGGTGCGCGGTTGGAGGGGGAAGCTGGCACCCAGCAACCCCACCTTCTGCTCCCACCAGAGCATCTCCCCTGGGTACAGCTCTGAGACAAGGGTGGGACCAGATGGGCTCAGCCATGAGGCCATTTGCCAGGCTGGCCCAGCTGACCACCCGGTGTTCTTATTGGTAACCCTGGCTCAGGGCCTCCTGGCAGGAAGCCCAGCTCATTTCCTGCTCAAACATTTCCTCGACGCCTCAGGGACCAGCAGCCACACCCCAACTGTAACACCTCATGAGGGGCCCCCAAACTTTCCTAGCAGCATGGGGTGCTCATCAGAGCAAGGCTCAAGTGGCCCGGGTGGGGCCAGGAGCCCAGAAAGCTTCTTGGAGAAAGAGGAGGAAGAGAAGGAAGAGGAGGAGGTGGGAAGCTGGCAGGACAGGAGTGACCCCGGAGGGACAGGGGAAGATCCGCTGGGTGCCCTACAAGGGGAGTGGAGGGAAGGACAGAACCGTGTGGTAGCGCCCGGCACTCACTCCTCTGACACGGTGTATCTGTCAGCCAGAGGCTCACAGGCCACACCACCGATCCACACACCGTGGGCCACGTCGCTGAGCCGGCGGCCCAGGTTCCTACCACGGATGGTCAACAGGGTCCCTCCATCCAGGGGGCCCGTCAGTGGCTCGATCTGTAAGGAGAACAGGGGTGAGGTCAGTGGACTGTCACATGTGCCCAGAGGAGGTGGGCTACCCAGACCTGCAGAGAGGACCAGGAGGCTCGGCGGGCAGCACTCTCCAGGTGACCTGATTGCCCATGAGCTCATGCAAACCCTCAGGGCCTGGGGCAGGCACGTGGCCCAGGCTAAGCTAATCAGAATCCTTCCTGAGACTTTCCTCTTAGATTGGACAGGTGGGTTCTTGGAGACCTACCTGACCAGGCTAGAGGACTGTGTGACTCCCAAGGCCACAAAGCCCCAGCCTCCTCCGCCCCACTGAGAAGCCAGCACGGGAGGTGGGCACTGGTCACTGGTGATGCTGTGTGTGTGTGTGTGTGTGTGTGTGTGTGTGTGTGTATGTGAGAGAGAGAGAGACAGAGAGACAGAGAGAGAGACAGAGAGAAAAAGACTATGTACAATGCCCACTGTGGGATGTACTTACCGCACGGATCTCAGGGGCTGGGCAGGTGCCAGGTGGTGGCTGCAGGGGTCCCCGCAGGCGACAGCCGTCGTTCCACACACACAGGTGACCCAGGTCTTCTCGGCCCAGGCACTGGGAACAGTCGGGGCTGCCCATGGCACAGTTGTAGACTACGACTGTGGAGGCGGCGTGGTCAGGTTGGGACCCTGTAAGGCTCCCAGAGCCCCGTCTGCCCTCGGCCTCACTGACTTTTCCCACACACAGGCATTCTATCTAGAGGGGCTACTGACCCCCTATTTTATAGACAAGAGGCTGAAGCTCAGAGGAGTCCCTTGTTCCCCAGGCTCACACAACCTGGAAGAAACAGCCAGATGTGCACCAGAATTGGGTGTGTAGCCCGATGGGCCGAGGGATGTGGGCAGCTGGGCTGAGGAAGCCAGGGCCTGAGGTGACCCTGGCAGGGGTGTGAGTGGCCTGTAGCTCCAGGACATCTAAGACTGCACATGAACACAGACCCTGGGGTGGACTGGTCACCCGAGACTTCCTCGATGAAGCTCACTAAGCCCTTGAAAGGGCTGTAGCCTCAACTCACATGGCGACGGGGAGCTCAGGGAAGTAGATCCTGGAAGCTGTATTGCTGCTGCCGCAGGCCACGGTGGCCCCGCTAGGTGAGGGACTCTCATCAAATGCTGCCCAGCACAGGGGTAGGGCATGTGTTCCACTAAGCTGGGCCCCTCCTGCTGTGGGGAGCCTCCAGGGCAGGGTGGGATGTGTGGGGTGCCCACCTGTCATGGGGTCGGGGCTGTCCAGGAGCTGGCTTGGTCGCCCCTTCAGCTGGAGGCTGAGTGGAAACACCTGGCTCTTCTGGGTCGTGTGTAGCTGCAAGAGGAAGCAGAGAGTGAGGGGTGCGGGCAGGGTCTCTGCTGGGGATGAGGGTGGGCTGCTGGGAATGGGGGATCAAAAAGCAAAAGGACAGAGTGGGGAGGCCGTCCCCATCCCCACTGCCCTGTGCCACTCACCACCACTTGGTTACAGCGCAAGAGGGATTCATTCACCCACACGGCCTCAAAACTCTCTTCCAGCCCAAAACTGCACTCTAGGGAGGCACCCTGTGGACAGAGTGAGGGGATGAAAGAGAGTCCCACCAGGACCCACTTCCTGCACCCCCCTCAAGACACTGCAGCTGCCACCTTAAGAGAGACAAGGACGCTCACCAGGCCTTGCCCGGGATACTAGAGGCCCCTAGCCATCCTCTGAAGACCTAAACCAGCTTGCAACACACCAGCTCCCAGGGAGACCCTGCCTGCTCCTTAACTTCCCCACAGCCCCAAACCCCAGATACCCACCAGCTGCCATGTGGTCAGGCCGAGCCCACATCTCCACCTGGCCAGCCCGGCTCCCTTTTGCCACTAGCCAAGACTCAGAACAGCTTTCACACTATAGCTGTGCTGTCTGTTCCCCAGGGGTTCCTCCATCAGGGCACCCCCAACTCGATCCTGCCTTTGGGTGGGTGGACACCACGGGCTTTGCTCTGTCCCCAAGCCTGTCCCACACTCACTTGGAAAGGCCAGGACCTGAGCCATGGCTGCTCAGATTCTGCCTCCTGTGGCCTGGCTTCAGATTTGCCTCTACTTCCCAGCTGTGTAGTCTTATAAGTGTCCACTCTGTGGAGTTTCCACGATTGTAAACAGAAACAGGGCTACTGCACTGAGTTTGTTTTGGGGACTTGTATGTTACAGGTGCTAAATGCATGCTTGCTCTGGTTGGTACTTAGGAGGTGCTCAGTAAATGTTTGTTAAACAAGCTGGGCTCTATTCCTCGGGCTCATCCTGCTCCCTTAAGATCAACCCATAAATATTTGCTGAATGGGCAAACTGGGGTTTTGTGTGTCAGGACACGCCCCCAGCCAGCCTCATGGGAGGACTTCCTATTTGTCCTGGCCCTTGGCAGCTGTGACACCGTGAAAAGCAAGCAGGTCAGCTTTTCTGGGGTCCCAGCCAGGAAGCACGTGTAGGCAGCAGGGTGCTGACAGGGTCAAGAGCCTCTCTGCAGTCTACTGTGAGGAGCAGGAGGCAGGTCTCGGCACTGAGACGCTGGCCAGCCGGCCAGCCCGGGGCTGCTCAGGCGGCACACTTCGCACACAAGGTCACTGCAGCACTCAGGCCCCAGGTCCCAGCCCTGGTGATCGCCCTTGGGCCAGGGGTGAGGCTGGGGACAGGAGAAGAGAGGGCAGGGCCTTTCTGCAGCTGGTCGCAAGTAGAAACTGAGCCAGAAGCGCCACACAGCTGGGAAGGATCAGCGGGCCTCCACACCCGGGGTTCCTGTGACTTGCTGGGTCCTTGCAGGGTGGAGCCTCTGACTGCCCCCCACCAGGAGCTCAGGCCTACCGTGAGGCTTCCCGAGGTGGCCAGATACGAGGCACGTGGACCCCACGTGTGACAGCCATCACGGGCCTTAGCATTCCCATGGCAGTGACAGATGGCGCGTCCCAGGAATTGGGGAGGTTGGCACCAATCCAGAACTCAGCAGCAGCCCTTCCCCCATCTTGGAGACTGGGGAGAGCCCTTCTCCCCTGGCATCTCTGCCTGCAGCTGCTGTCCCCCTAGACCACGGGGAGTGGGGAGCACGGCTTCTTCCAGCTGTTCCCCAGGGAGGATATAGAATCCTTGAACTGGGCCCCAGTGAGCTCCATGGGGTCTGGGGTCCCCAGAGCCTGGGCAGGGCAGATGGAAGCCACATGGACTCATTCACCCTTGCCTGGACTGTGGGGCCAGGCGAGGGGCCAGGCTGGCTCCGCCTGCGAGCCTTGGGCAGGCGTACTGGGGCCGGGCCAGGGTTTTCTCAGCAGAGGCTTGCTGCTTGCTGGCCCCACCGGCCTGGCCTTCTATCCTCTCCCACCCCTGGTCCCATGGAGCCAAAGGGGGACTCAGATAGAAAGCATGTGATGCAGGCACAGTCTGAGGCCTGCACGGTCCCCACCCAGTTTACTCACCCGGAAGAAGGTGGCACTGGTCAGGGGCACCAGGATATCCTGTGAGCCACCTGTGGGGACAGGTGTCAGGGGCGCAGGTAGGATCTGGGGGCAGTCCTGCGGGCTCTGCAGACCAAGCACAGCGGAGGATCACACAGGTGAGACTCCCCAGGGTTCTGCCCTTCCCACCTTCCACACCCCCAGTATCGAGGCCTCCATAGCAAACCCCACATACACTTAAGAATGACACCCAGCAACCACTGGTGCTGCTGCTGGGGTCTGCATGTTGGCCCCAGGACAGGCTTGGGAGCCTAAAAATGGTCCACACGGGGTGGAGTCTGCCTCCTCCAACATGTTCCTCGGCCCCAGAGCACCTCACAAGTGAGTTCATGGTGGGCTGGGTCTCGGGTCCTCAACCTCCCCATCCCTGCAGATCCAGGGACTGAGAAGCCAGGGCTGTGGGGACTACTCTGCCGTGGCTGCGTCAGCTGCCTGGACCCCACGTCTCAGTACCTCACCTCCTGGGGTCAGCATCCTGGGCACACATACCCAGGCAGCACCAGGATCCTGGGGCCCCCTCAGCTTTTGGGCCATGGGTCTCCTGCCCATGCCTGGCAGGATGAGGATTTGGGAGAGAAAATGCCTCAAATCTGTGTGTGCACCAGAGGTCACCCAGGAGGGTCCAGATTCCTGGGGACAGGCCCTTCCTGAGGTCTTTTCCCTCAAGATTGCCCTTGAATGTTAGGATCACAGGTCATCTTTGTGTTCCACCCACTGCGAGCGGCCATGTGATCCAGGCCTGCACTTATGCTTACTTCAGCCCCCCAGAGTAGAACGGGAGGCCTCTGGCCATACACCGGTACTTTCTTTTTTTGTGGTGCTAGCAACAGAAGGTGTGAGGGGTGTGGAGGGACACCCTGGGTTGTTCTTAGTTTCTCAACACACCAAGAACTCCCCAAGGGCAGAACCCATGCAGATTCATCTCAGGGAACCCAGCACGAAGCCAGAGACACCTGAGGGGCTGCCAAGGTCCCCAGTAAGGACCGAGTGGTAAGGGTGAGAGGAGTTAGAAATGAGAAAAAGGGGCAGGAAAAGCCCCAGTGCTGGAACAAGCGTTTTTGACAACTGACAGGAAGAGCCTAGTTTGCAGGCTGCTTCCCACTGGGCCACAAGGTCTCTCCTGCTTCCCTTGCAGCAGTGTGGGAGGGGGTGTTGAGGGAGCAGAGGACCTGATAAGGACTGACCTCAGGTTTTGGTGGGTTTTTACTCTGCCTCTCTTTGACTGCTCTCTCCTGATTGGCCCTTATGGACACCTCATTTGCATACACACCCTCCTTCTGGGTCCAGCTTGACTCCCAGAGAAGATGTTCGTGAGAGGAAGAGGAGAAAGAGGAAAAGCCTGGCAGGAGACAGACTTGCAGGACACTTGCTGCCCTGAAGTGAGAGAACTCGGGGCATCTGTTGCTGACTGCAAGACCGGCTGCTGCTTCTGACTGCTGCTAGTCAGACTCCCAAGACCCCGTGGGCCAGCTCGGGGCTAGCATCCCTCTGTCGCCAGAGTTCAAATCTCTGCTCCGTTCAGAAGGTTCGCACATGGCAAACAGAAGTCCCCGTGTGTGCCCACTGTTTGCTCATCTAGTTCTTGGAGGGGGCAAGACAGGAACCCAGTCAGCGAGAAGAGAATCAGCCACTTGATAAGGATGTTGCGAACGGGAAGTGACCAGCGCAGGCGGCCTCACGTGTGCTTGGGTTGTGCAGTCACCAGCTACCCGCTCCTGACAAGCCCACAAAGCAGGACCCGCCACTGCCCATTTTACAGAAAAGGAAACCGAGGCACAGAGCAGCCTTTCCCGGAAAGCAGCTCCCCACAGTTCTTGTGGTCATGGTCTGAACATGAGCTGCCCCTGCAGGCTCATGCGCTTGAATCCTTGGCTGGTGTGAATGTGCGGGAAGGTTGGGGCACCTTCAAAAGGCAGAGCCTTGCTGGAAGTTGTCACGTAGCAGGGGCTGGGCCTCAAGGTTTGGTAGCTGGAGCCTGTTTCCTCCGTGCCTGGGGCTCTCACTCTGTCAGCCTCCTGATAACTGTGGTGACCCGAGTCACTCTCCCGCTTCTGTGTAATTCTCAGCAGAGTGAGGCTGCAAGCCGGATAAACACCTTTCTCCCTACATTGCACGCCCTCAATGAAGGGACACTGGACACACACAAGTGGCTGCAAAGTAACGCCCAGTACCTCTCTTCCAGGACCCAGGGATCCCGGGGGATGCAGACCCTTTGCCCACCCTCTGTCCAGGAGGCCTGGCGCCTCTACAGATAATTGGCACTTAATTAAATGCCAATCAAGTATTGGCTCAGGGCCCTGCGCAGACCTCTGAGGAGGCTGCCATGTTTCCTGCTGGATTACGGTAATCCTCTAAGACAGCCCCTCTGCACCCCGCCCATTCCTGCCGGGAGGGAGAACTGCAGACTGACGGCAAGCCACGCAAACCCAGCTCTCAGCTCCTAAGAGGCTGTCAAGACCCAACACAGAAAAACCTGCCTAAAGAGATGTCTTCCCAGCCGTTCACGCGGAGGGACCACCAGCTCCCCTTCGAGCACATTCGCTGTGTCCAGCACGGGGCTGGTGCCTTCTGGATGTAATTTCAGACCTCTACTCTAGCCTTTGAGGTAGGCCCTGCTTTACGCAGGGAAGAAAACACCGTCGGGGTATCACAGCCGAGATCACAGTAGAGGCTCCTGGCCTGAGAAGGGAAGGATGGAGCCGTGACTGGGTTCTTCCTAGCGCCTAGCACAGATTCAGTATACAACAGGCACTAGATAAATGCCCCTGGACTGGATGGAGGCTGGGTCCTCCTGAACACTTGGTCCCTGAGCATGAGAGCACAGAGGGACCATCTCCAGCGTCCACCGAGTTCCCTCCGTGTATGCAGATCGGGGCTGGGCTTGGACGAAGCGCAACCCCGACAACCTCAGAGTTGGAAGCCGGCTGAGCACACACTGCACATCTGCCCAGTGCTGAAGCGAGGCCCTCAGTGGCCACTGGCCGCCCCTGGGCTCTTCCAGTGAGGGCACACACCTGCGTGTCCATTCTGAGTGGGGCATGGCTACTGCAGACTGCTCAAGGCCACCGTGGGGTCAGGCTGCAGCCAGCGCGTCCTGCTTTGTGGCACCCACCATGGAAGACAGGGCATGATGCCTTCTCCAAGACACCTCCCCGGGACGCATGACCAGCCATGACCCATCCCAGGGCACCAGGGGGCACGGGAGTAAAGGGACCCAGCAGCCACCTCAGGGTGTTATCCATCCGCCCAAAGCCCCAGGTACCTTTCTGTCCTCCCCACAAGAAGCAGGGGCTTATGGGGGCGGGGAGAAATATACTGTGGGCAAACTGATGAGGGGCCTTAGTGCTCAGTTCTCAATCACAGGAAGAAAAGAGAGGGGCTTGGCTCAAGGCCCAAGTCTGGGACCTTTCAGACGAGTAGCCTTAAGCAGTCACCTCCCAAAGCCTCGGGGACCGAGAACCCGAAACAGAAGGGGAAACAACAGCTCCAAAGCAGAAGGCACGGGAGGAAGCGGTGAGCCCCATAGGTGGGCGCTGCCTAGTTAAGGCCTCCAGGAGGGTGGGGTGAGGGATCAAAGGCATAAGCACAAGGCCATGTTGTCACTCCAAAGTGTCATCTCTAAAGAACCGGCTTCAGGGAGCCAGAGAGGAGCGCAGTGATCCAGCTAGATTCAAACGCAGAGGAGAAAAGGAGCAACCAGGGCGCCCAGCAACAGGAGACGCGTTGTGCACATAGCAACGAGTCCTTGTTCCAATGCTGAGAATGCAGTGCCAAGAGGAAGCGTCTCAACATGAGCTTAAAATGAGGGAAAAATACCGAAGCCATGGGGATTGGGGTCGCCCTGAGGCCAGCTTACCATGGGGTTTGGGGAGGCCTCGCACTGAGACTGGTTTGAGACACAGGTGTGTTGCTGGATACACCAGAAACAGGGCCACTGCGTCGACAGGCAGCTGGTGCAGCTGGAAGACAAGGGGCTCCTCAGACTCTTGTTCCTCTGCTCCCCACCCGGCTCACCCCCACCCTGATAACTGGAGCCCCGAAAGCTTGTCCCAGCACGACCAAGAAAGGTCTTGCTCATCCTCAGAGCTGCCTGGGAGAGATAGGCCCCTTTGTAAGCAGTGAGCTCCCCACTTGGAGAGGCATGCAAGGCGTCCTTTCTGCCAGCCTGAGTGGTCGGAGCTTGGTCAGTGTGCTGGTGAGGGAAGGGCAGAGGCGCCTGGCTGCTGAGTGCACCAAGAATGCTGTGGTTTTCCTGCGCTCCTGGTTCCTCTGCCCACGGGCGGACTCACGCTGTACGGGGGGACACCAGTCCAACGCGGCTGCAGTCATAGATGGTGAAGTTGGCCGAGACGATGTTGTGCCCTTTGACCCTCACTGACATCTCCACGGTCACGTGGTCTGGGAGGGAGCAGGAGAACCAGTGAGGCATCTCCAACCACACGGAAGGCCCGGAGATCGGGCCCCTTGCCCCACCCTCAGCTAGAACCACAGCACTGTGCTCACCTTGGTGGGAAGGAAAAGGCGGGAACTGGTCCCTGGGCAGGAGGTTGCAGTAGGCGATCTGGTGGTCATAGGCAGGGCCGGGCACCCGGGCCACCGTGCGGACATCATTCCCGTAGTCACAGGCCATCTCCATGCCACTGAGGCTGGGCAGGCTGCCAGAGATCTGCAGGATCATGCCCTGTGGGCACGAGACTCTTAGGGGGCTAGGTCATTCCCCTCACCACCCCAATCCCACCCCCAACCAAGGAGGGCACTGCATGCCATTTGTGCCCAAGTGTCCTTATAAAAGGGGTTCATTAAGAGAATTCAAGGCTGGAGGTGGCACCCACATGTGACACTCTGGCCTGTTTCCTCCTTGGAGTCTCCTCAGCTCACAAAAGTCCTGGGAGACTAACCCAGACGCTGTGGTGCACAACTACAGTCCCAGCACTTGGAGGGCTGAGGCGGGAGGATTCGGCTAGTGTTGGCCATCTCAAGAGAGCAAACACTCCAAGAAGGCTGGGCCTCAGGAGGTGGCCACGCCTCTATGCCCTCCCCTCCCCAATGCTGGAGCTTAGTCCCACCTCCTGTCAGATCATGCTTCCTGGAGATGCCCAGTCCTGCCCCAGCTCAGCTGGTCTACACTGACACTCCACCAATCCTTGTGCCCACAGCTCAAATCACCACTTCAACTATTTTAATCTGGATTATTCTTCTTCCCCAAGAGCATGGTTGCTCCTCCAGGCCAGAATTCTGTTCAGTACTGTCATGCCCCAAGTTTGACTGTGCACAGCACCCAGTAGGTGCTCAATAAGAGGTGAACATGTAGGTGAGTGGGTGCAGCTACACCAGGCATGAGCCCGGGGCAGGGGGATCACAGGGGAGCAACTATACCCAACACTGGCCGGCCATAGGAAACCCCTCAGAGAGTCAGATGAAGAGTGATCCTCTGGGGGACAGTGAAGGACCCAAGCTGAGGCTGTGCTGGCTACGGGCCCAGGACATCCTGAGTGCCAGTCAGTGTGCCCACTGCGTCTGCAGACAGATGGCAGCCAGCATGGCCAGGGGTGTGACTCTGTCCTCATCCCCTGCACACGTGCCGGTCTCCCTGCAAGCTCTGGGAAGTTGGGCTCCCGTGCTGGTTCCGCACACACCTCCGTGTCTGGTAGGGGGGAGGGGGGAGTGCAGCCCAACTCACAGGGTACTCCTGGTGCACGTCTATCTCGGCCGGTAGCACCGTCATGGCTGGACAGCGGCCGGGACCCTCGCTGGCGCTGGTCCAGAAATGCGGTTGGCTGGAGTTGGCACAATCCTGCTGCAGCGTGCACCTGGGGGTGCGGCAGGGTCAGGTCCCAGGTGGGGGTCCCACGGCCCCAAGGACACCCCAGCCCTGTCGGGAGGCCTCACCGCGTCTCCAGCGTGCACCAGCCACAGTAGGCATCGGCTGCACCCACACAGTCCCCACAGGTAGAGTGCACCTCACAGGCCGCGACCTGCACGCGCACCATCTGCAGACAGACAGGGCCCAGCTGACACAGGCCACGCCCCTCGGGAACCACACTGAGGTGAGCGGGGGCGGGACATCTGTGGAGCCGCCTCAGGGGGCAGTGAATGGGCAAAGGTGTGAGGAGGCAAGAAGGTATTGCTGGCAGAACACTGGCAATGGGAAGAGCCGGTGCAAAGCTGGGCTGCTGGCAGGCGCTCAGCCTCACCTGGTGTGACGTCATCAGGTACAGGAACTCCGGGTCCGTGGGGTCAAACTGCATGGTATGGTGCACGGGCTCCCCGTAGGCCACGGTCAGCACGCGCCTGCTCACCACCTGCATGCTCTCGTTCAGGTTGATCTGTGGGGGGAGCAGCCATCACCTGCTGGTGCCTGGAGGCGCTCACAGGACAGGCTCGCCAGGCTTGGGATCCTTGCTCCCCTCCTGCCTGGTCCAGGACTGGGGGGGTGAGGCGGGAAGCCAGGCCCTGAGACAGGAGATACCTCCAGCTTCCGCACTGTACCCCTGCAGCGCCCCCACTAGGAACTCTCCCTACTTTGTCAATATCTCCCCCATCTCCACCTGGATATTGTGTGCAGGCCCAGAATAATCTCAGAGGGTGGGGGGGAGCGAGGGCTGTAAGGAGTCATGGCCAACACCAAGGCTTGATTCCGACTCTGACATACTGGTAAGGCATGAAAATGTACAAGCGGCAGGGCAAGCCTCAGTGTCCCCCAGCGGATGACGGTAGTGATGGCCACCACTGATGCCCACAGAACAGCAGGGACAAGACAAGGCCAGCTAGGGATTTGCGAGCCCACCCACAGCCATCCCCTCGCAATGTATTTCAGATGAGAACCGAGACGAAGGACTTGGAAAACATCACAGACTGACCATCTCTCAGGTCAAGGTGCAAATTCAGGCCTGCCAGACCCCAGGGCTTAAGGCTGAGGTTGGAAGGTGGAGGTAGAGGGAAAGGCCCGAGACCCCTGAGGTCCAAAAGCTTCTCTGGCTCTGAGGCCACTTTGCATGTCCCTGACAGGTGATGTCCCTTCCTGTCTGTGTCCGGTAGCAAGTTGGCTCATGTCCTGGGGGTAGATTCCGAGGTCTCGACACCTTGGTGGCCTCCTGCCCTCTCCCCTCCTCTTGGGGCTCTAAAACCTTCAGGCCCCTGCTGAGAAGAAACTTGCTGTGGCATTCAAGGCTTTGACGATCACCTAACCACGCCCCCCAGCCTCATTTTCACCTGCTTAACCGACTCCACATCCGGGCCAGGCCTGAGCGTTTGCTCCTGAAGTGTCTCATGCTCCTTCTCCTTCCACAGCATGAGCAGATGCCAGGCCAGCATTATGTCCTTCCCAGCTAACCTACTCCGCCCCACACTCAGTCCTAATCTCTGGGGAAGGCTTGGTCCCCACCCAGCCCTAGTCAGTACCAGATGACACTAATAGCCCATCATCCCTCGGTGTTTACAGAGCCCTGGGCAGGAGGCTGCAGCTGAAGTCTGGCAAAAGTGGGTGGAAGATACAGCACCCTGCACAGGATGGGTGACGGTCCCAGACTGCAGTATAGGATGGGACCTGAGCTCAGTCCCTCCTCTGGCCTAGCAGGCGTGTGGCCCCATGTTCCAACCCCAGCATAGCAAAAAAGAAAGAAATCAAAAGTGAGGAGCAACAACTCCACCTCTAGGGTGGTCACGCCTTGGGCAGCCTCGCAGGCCGCCCTGTAGGGGGAGCTGTGGCTCTGAGTCCCTGACTGTGAGACCTGAAGGGCACTGTGTGCGAGACATGCCTTTGAAGAGCCGCGGAGACAGCAAGTGCCTGATAACAGCAGCTTCGCAGGCGGTAGGTGGAGAGGACTCATTCTCGTGTGGCTCGCGTGCCCCCAATGGAGAGAAAGATGGAGGCCCAGAGGAGACAATCTATTACCCCCAAGCCTGAATTAGAACCCAAGTCTCTGACCCCCAAATCCAGCCCCATTTCCTTCAGCAACAAGAATCCTGACAAGAGATCTAGGCTGCAGAGTATGCAAAGGATTCCTGTGTCCCATGGGTGGTCCCGGGCCAGGCCTATGAGGCTCTGAGCACCTCCCCCCACCCCCAGTAGCTGCTTTGAGTCAATAGGCCAGGCCTGGCGCACCACAGAGCTGGCCTGCAGCCCCCACAGGGAAGGCAGCAGGTGGGGGCAGGGGCTGCTCTCACGCTTTCCCTAAGCTCTGCACCTGCAGAGTGGTGGCCCGCAGAGCGAATCTAGAGACAAGTCACCCTGGGGTGGTAGCCAGCCTGTGCCCCCCCCCATCCAAGTCCCATAACAGCTGCAGTTCAACACACGTGGGGAAACAGAAGCCCAGAGAAAACATCTGCATAGTCAAGGTTAAGCAGCCAGTGGGTGCAGGTTCCGGAAGCCCCAGTGCTGACCCCGGCCTGGGAGACGTTGCCAGCTCTCGGCTCAGTCCCGCTCCGCAAGACAGGTCACCGCAGAGCCATCGTGAGAACAGGAGACAGCAGGGGTGCCAGGGCCCTGGGGGACCTCGCCCCGCGTCCCTACCTTCAGGAGTCTTCCTGTCGCAGTTCCCAGGAAGACGACAGTGTAGTTGTTGGCGCTGGCCACGGCCACGGCGGTGAGCCCCGGGGCGCGGAACACTGGTGCGGCCCTCAGTGGCTGCAGGAGGGACAGCGGGTGCTGCAGGTGGGCAGCGCCACAGTCGAGCTGCTCCGGCTGCAGCTGCGGAGACACGGCAAGTCAGACCTCGTTCCAGAGCCTTCTCTGGCTTCGGCTTGCCTATGCGGTCCAATCTCAGCCCTTAGTCCCTGCCTGATGCTCCCAGCTCTAGGCTGAGGCCCAAGCAGGTCCGAGGCTCCCATCCCAGCCTAGCCTTGATCTCAGCTGGCTCTGGTTTGGGGTTACAGAGGCAGAGATGTGGTGAAGGTCCTTGGGACCTGCATGGGGACGGAGGGGGCCAGCCAGCTGGTCAGTCTGGCTTTTAAGAGGTCAGGGATGGTGCGGTGTAGCCTCAGCTCCTGGGGAGGCTGAGGCAGGAGGGCCAGTGTGTGTTCCAGACCAGCCTGGGCAACACAGTAAGACCCCCAACTCCAAAAACAAAGATAAGGACTGCAACCAGTTGAGAGCCACACACCCCGACCAGCTGGGGCCATCCCAGCTAGGAGAGGAGCCCAGATAAAGAACTCATGGGCCAGCGAGAAGGCTCACAGGTAGAGGCGCTTGCTGCCAAGCCCGAGCTCCTGAGTTCAGTTCCCGGAGCTGACATGGTGGAAGGAGAAGACCAAGTCTCTGCAAGTTTTACTCTGATCTACACACACACACACAAACAACGGCACGGATTTACCCATGTACATCATATCAATAAATACAATGTTAAAAAAATAAAGTCACCTGAAGTTATCCTTGCCCAAGACGTGTCTCTTCTGTCTCCATGTTGTCTTGTAGCCCTGACTGGTTCCATGCTCCACAGTACTGAGGGTCTCCTCCCACTAGGCCTGTTCTGACTCAGGACCCTCACACTCCAGCCCCAGCAGCTGGCAAGACTCCAGGTGGAGGTGTCTCCAAAAGAACATAACCAAGCACATAACCCCTCACCTGCCCACATCACAGGTGGGCAAACTGAGCCTGATATGTTCCAAGGCAAAGTCCTATGTCCACGAAGGCTCAGGGTCACCAAGGCCCCTCTGGCAACAGCTCAGCCTGCCTTGAGGGAGCCGGACAATGGTAGAACAGGGCCTGGTGCTGCTTCCTGGCCTTTCCCAGGATGTGCTGATACTTTCAAAGGCTCATCAGTGCATGTGCACAAAAACACTGCTACAGGATGGAATGAGAGCTGGGGTGGGCTCTGTTGGTGAAGTGCAAACGTGAGGGTCTGCATTTGAGTCCTAGAAACCACATTAAACAGGTGGGTATGGTGGCATGCACGGGCATGCGCCGCATGCGGTGGCATGTGCTGGCATGCACTGATAGTCCCGGGGCAGGCGGATCCCTGGGGCTCCCAGGCAGCTGGCCTAGTGCACTTGGCACAAGTCAGACCAGTGAGAGGCCCTGTCTCAGAAAACAATGTGGACGGCACTGAGGGACAACATGTGAGGCTGACCTCTGCCCTTCTCCCCCATGTGCACATGCACACCCCCACACATGACCACAGAAACACACATACACGTAAGAGTTCTTGAGGCTGGGGTGGGCTCAGAGGTAGTGTCTACCCTGCAACCAGGGCCTGTTCTGAAACCAAGGCCTGGGGAAGGCACGCACAAAGCCCTAGGACCTCTGATGGGGCCGTCGGCTGGACCCTCATGTCTCCACCTAGCCTGTGTGCGCCTCACACATCATGACTGGCACTGCCTCAGGGCCTTCGCCCAGCTGTTCCCGCTGCCCTTCCCCTGGTGGCTGTATAGCAGGACCCCTCATCCAAGGGGGCATTTCCCAAGACTCCCAGGGAAATCTAAACAAGACCAAGCCCTATGTCTACTGTTAGTTTTTTGAGTAGCTGTGATTCTTCTGCTTGTCAGCTAGTCACAGATCAGCAACCGGAACAAATGCTGTAAACTAACAGAAGTGCGCATGTGGGCACTGTCTCTTGCTACCGGACTGCATGGTCTTGGCGGCCTTGAGTCATTTCTGCTCGCTGCTTATCCAGAACTTGGACCATTTCACTTCAGGATTTTCCCTGGCATCCAAACTGCATGTACACTTGCACTTTGCAGCCGTTAAGAAAAATATACAGATTGGAGAGATGGCTCGAGGGTTAAGACTGTCTCTTACACAGAAGATCCTCAGTTTGGATCCCAGATCTCACATAAAAATACCAGGTAGAAATGGCGGTGCCCTGCACTTTGGGTCCTGGTGGGCAGAGCCTGGGAAACCCCAGAATGAAACAAAAAGGAGGTAGAAGCAATCCATGGTGATTCCTGACGTCACTTGGTCCTCCACAGAAACACACAGTGCCCTCTGATACACAGAAAAATATGCAAATAAAGTTAAAAAAAAAAAGAAAAATATGCATCACTCGAACACAGCCCTGAGGCATGGAGACGATCGATAACCAGATGCCTACTGAAAGACTGCTGCGTGGTGGCTGCCAGCGCCGTGGTTCAGGTTCATGGTACACTCGAGACGGGAAGCAGTTTCAAACTTACAAACTGCTTATTTCTGGAAATTTCCATTTAGTATTCTTGGACGTTGACTAGCCGAGGTTAAGTGAAACCGTGGAAACAAAACCACAGATAAGGGGGGGAGGTGGGCCCTAACTGGCTCCTTCTGACCCGTGATCAGCCCAGCTGACCAGCTGCATGCCTGGTGACTGGCTGGGTTGGGCAGCCCTGGACTTGGGTGCTGAGCTGTCTGTCCCCAGGCTGGACCCTCCTCAACTGTCCTGCCATTGGGCCCGTCCCACCACAAGGAACCCATTTCCTACAAGTTACATAATTTTTCTCCACTGACTATGGATGACTTGCATCATTAATAAGTTGGTTTAGGTTACGACTGTAAACAGTTGGGGCCAGGCGCTATGGGGGACCCCCTCGGTGCAGCTCTGGGCTTCTCTGAGTCCGCCAAAAAGGGGCCCCGTGCAACCCAGTGGGGGTCCTGGGAAAAGGGAGGGCGGACACCCAGCCAGGGGGTGATTTGTGGGCCGCGGCGGGAGGGGAGGCCGGGAAAAGGCTGGGAACCCGGCTCCCGCTGCCCGCCCTGACGTTCACAAGCCATAATTCTGTGCCGAAGGAATTTTCAAAAAGCCTTCCCCCCAACTTTTTTTTCCTATCCTAAAAATAAATCTGAAAAAAAAATTTTAAGGAGAAGTGAGCCATTCAAGAGACAGGAAACGGTCATCTGTGGAGGAAAGCTGGTCTGCAGGAACCTCAGGTCCCCCCAGGATACAAGTGTCAGCACCCCCACACACAAGGACACGGAGTGAAAGCTGCAGCTGTCCTCATGTGGCCCCAGAAGCAGTGAACACCCCGGACCCCAGGGGCCCTGGCGGCACCACCGCCTGGAATCTATCTCTAGCACCCCAAAGCACGTAGGCCTCAGGAGCCAGGTCACGCCACCCTAGGGGCCAGGGTGTACCCCCCAGCTCACTCCTGAAGCTCGGGTCCTCGCTCCCTTGCAGTCCTAAGGGCGGACACCGAGGCCCTAAGATTGTATACCCTGCCAACCGCTCAGACCCCAGTGTGACAACTCCACTGCTCTCTGTGGCCACTGGCACAAGCCCCCACACTTTGGTCCACCAGAGACCTGCATCGCTCTGAAGACTTTTTTCCCCCAGCAGCCCAGGTCTGCCCCTGACCTTGAACCAAGGCCTCCTTCCCCTGAACCTTCAGGCCCAACCTTGTGTGTGCCCAGGGACAGCAGGTTTTTTATAACCCTTCTAAAGTGAGACAGCTGAGTCAGTAAAGTGATTGCGCAATAGCAAACGCGCAGCGCACAGCGCCGTTCATAGCTCGTTGCGTAAAGCCAGCACAGAGAGGCGGAGGACAGGCAGCTCCCTGGGCTCGTCTGCAAGAGCCCCAGCCTCGCCTGCTCGGTGTGCTTCAGGTTGGGGAGAGACCCTGTCTCAAAAACAAACCAGAAAAGCTGGGAAGTACCCAAGGAAAGACATCGGAGGTCAACTTCTCCACAGACGTGCATGCACCACGCTCCGCTGGTACCGCCCCACTAATTCTAGCAGCCCGTGAACCATAAGCCCCTCCAGTCTGCTCCCTGCACCCTGGGTAAATGTTTACCAAGAAGGAAAGCTGATTTTCACTAAGGTGGGCGCATCCTGCAGCTTCCTTTCCGAGCAGAGAAACCAAAACAGCCTCTGTGGGCACTGGAGAAGGGAAGGGTCAGAGTTCACGGTGCACAGGGCAGACAGGTGTTCCAGTGCAGACAAAGCCTGGGAGCTCACTCAGGTTCCTCTACAAACCTTGCTTCACCCCTCAAATGGGGCCGGCTGTGGTCACTGGCTTCAGCTTCTCCCCGAGAACAGACAGGCCTTTCCCAGGAGCTGGAGCTGCCCCCGGGGCCCAGCTCCAAGCTCAGCTCTGCCTACTCGCCATTAAAACCTTGCCCTATCGATTTTACTCTTCTCAGTAAGTACAGCTGAATGCGGCTCTTTTCTCCCCAGGCAGCCAGCGGCAGGGAGGGTCCAGCCTCCCCCCACCCCAGCATCCTGCCCACAGATCTCAGCACCTCCACAGTGGAGCTCACGCACAAACCATGGGGACCCTGGGCGCCAAGCGGACTGCAAAAGCCAGCAGTTCCACCCAGGTGCCCACCGTGCAAATGCTCCCTTGCGGGGAGCGGGTACTGCCCTGCCGGAGATTCAAATCTTCGCTCAGGGACATCAGACTCCATTGGGCTGCCTAGACAGCCAAAGGCAGTGTTTTTCCCGGTTATGGGGTTGGGGGGGGTAGGAACCTGCCTGGGGCCCAGCACCTGCCAGGCATGTGCTCTATCCTGGAGCCCCACCCCGGGCTCCACAGGGAACTTTCCAGAACAGGGCACAAGGCAGGATTATTCTGGAAAGGAAGCTGTGGAGTTAATCTGCACTTTAGCAGAGAGCTGTCCTCCAATTGGCCTCTGGCTTCTTCAAATAGATGGAGGTAAGTAGGTTAGGGTTGGGTTTTGAGCAAAGCCTCTAGGTTTCCTGACCTGAAACTATCCTCAGGTAAAATGTTTATATGCAAACGCATGCACATGTGTGTGTGTGTGCACGTACGTGTGTGCGTGTGTGCATGCTCATAGTAGGTAGGCCACGCCTCCTCTGTAGCTCAGCAGCCTCCAGTGGTTCCCAAATGCTGTTGGGATAAACCCAGACTTGAGCTCCTGGACGACTGTTCAGTGGTCCTCACCTCAGCCCCTTGTTCCGGCAGGCAGACCACTGCTCCTTTAGCTTGGCCCCAAGCGCAGTCTCAGCTCCTGTTTCCCAGGAGGGACCACTGTGCCGTCCGCATCAAGCCGGCAAGGCAGGAAGGGCAGGCGGCACGGCAGGGTCAGGACTCCTGCGGGCCATGGTGGCTCCCACAGCCACCCGGCTGCTCTGCACCCCCTGGTCCCAGCCCTGCACCCTCGGGAAGTGTCCTCAAGATGGCATGCGGGCCGACCAGAATCTGAATCCTCCGCACTCTCCACCAAGCTGAAACGCCAAGTGTTCACCTCCCACGTCACCGTGCCCAGCGGTTTTGCCTAGTCCATATCTCCCTGAGGGGAAACCGAGGCATGAAAAGATCTAGGAGCCTACTGTGTGCCGACCCTGGGGGAAGGAAGGACAGACTCACCTCTGGAGGGGCTGCTGAGACAAAACCACCCCTGTGAGATAGGACACCTGGGCACGTCACGGGGATACCCAGCACAGAGATGGACAGAAATTTTCTCCAACACACAGCACACACGTTCCCAAATGAACCAGGTAGGATGGACACTCAGCAGGTCAAGACCCTTCCAGAACTTCCAGGAACACAGCCTCTGTGCCTGGGTGTATGCTCTGCTGCGGAGCCGATGACAAGCCAGGTTTCCACGGTGACAACTCCCAATTCGGTAGAAGTCTGTGCTGTCCTTGTGGCCACTGTGTGTGTGTGTGTGGTGTGGTGTGTGTGTCTGCCTGTCCATCTGTCCCTGGCTTCCTCAACTGTGAGACTGATTAGGGTCCCCGTGAGAGAATCCATCACAGATGCTCAGTCAAAGTGCCCGGGCGACTGGGGGACAGTGGCAGAACTAAGGGGACCTAAGGACGGGGGCCAGGTGACCGCTGGGCATCTGCAGGCTACGGGCTGCTCCACCACATCCCAGGCACTGACTCAGGCAGCGGTTGTTTGGTTAACTGGCCCCGGCCAGCCAACGCGGCTCCCCCTCCTCCAGGCTGTTCTCATCCCCTGACCTGGCCCTGTACCCAGCCCCCCCTTTCCTGTCCCCCAAGGACCTGAGTGTGGTGTGGGCTGCTCCCGCTCCTCCCTTGGCAGCTAGGGCCCTTCCCCCGCCGGCTCCAGATATGGAGCTGGAGGAATGGGCTGGCGCTTCAGGTGGTGATGGGGGGCAGTGTGGGGACCCTGCCCCTCCTCCAGTAGCTGCTTCCTCCCTGCAGGGGAAGCAGGAGACCAGCTGTGTCCCCTGAGCCAGCAACTGCGGTGCCTGGAGGGCTGGGGCTCATTACCTCCTGGGTGGTATGGCCTCCTTTCTCTTGGGCCTCCTGAAGTCCCCTGACCCCTCCACATTTCCATACTCAGGGGCCCCAGGCTCCATGCAGGCTGGCTGACCCCAAGGCCCACGCCCCCAAATACAGCCTCACTACAGCCCTGTGTACAGAGCACCCGTGGCTGCCCCCACCTTGGCCTTGGAGCTGGAGGCCCTGGAGTGTCCAGCTGGAGACACCGTGACCTGCTGAGACAACGGCCACTCACCCCAAATGCACAGGATGAATAGAGAGATCCAGAAGGGCCCAGCGGGCAGCTGGCCACTGCCTGGCCCATGGCCTCCTCAAGGCTGCAGCCCTCAGCTCCCCCTGAGCCCCCACAGCTCTACTATTTACCAATCAAGGCTGAAGCACAGCAGGGGACCCGCCCACTAGGGCCACAACGGACCTTGGATGGGGAGGCCTTAAACTTCTGCCCTCCCCCAGTGTGTGAGTTACAGTGCTCAGGCAGAAGATGGGGCACTGGGAAGTGAAGGCCCAGCTGCCCGCCCAGGGCCAGGTGGGGGGCGCTGTGTACTAGAGCAGAGGGTGGCCACGCTGTACTAGAGCAGAGGGTGGCCACGCAGTTCTGGCCCGCCGGGCACCCACCTGGGTGCTCCCAATGGCTGTGGCAAGAAAAGGGGGGGCTTTTCTCTTCTGGGATCCCCTCGCCAGCATCCCATTCCATGTGGCTGGCGCTCAGAGATGCTCTGGGCCTGTCCCCACTCAGGGACTGCTGGTTTCCATGGCAATGCCCCACACCTTGTGGGAGCTGGAAAGGACCTGGGAAGTCACCTTGTACAGGCCTCCATGGTGAATCCAGCTGCATCAGGGCCCACAACAGCACCAGAGCCATGATGGCCACTCTGGCTCTCCACGGTTCACAGCCTCAGCCCACAGGCCACAAGGAGCCACACACTCCAGCTTAGCCCTGCCGCCTTCACGGATGCCACAACAGCCACCTTGTCTTGCTCATGGGTGCTCCGCAGGACCTGTCCTCCGGAGGCCTCTCATTCACGGATGAGTATTGGCCACCTCTCTTCGGGCCTGCTGTGCAGCAAGCCTGAGCCCCTACCAGAGGACAGCCCCCAGGGATCAGACACAGATAGACAGAAAGACACAGCAGGGAATGTCACCAAAGATGTGCCCAGCAGGCTGAGGGGAAGGGTTGTGAACAGGAGCCCTATGCCTGGGCGTGGCTGAGGGGTCTGATGTCAGTGGAAGCTCTCTGCTCCCCCAGGCCTTCTCTGGGGCTCCATTTCCTCCCCTTGAATGTGGACCCACTCTCACGTGTTTTGCCACACAAGCATGAGGTCCTGAGTTCCAATCCCACATTAAAAGCCTGATGTCCACTCCCTGGAGAGTAGAAACACAGGGATCCCGGGGACTTGCCTGGACATCCAGCCAGTGAGCTTGGTGACTCCCTAACACACCTGCCATCTGCAGGAGTGGGAAAGGGAAAGAGGGTGGAAACGACTAACATTCATTGCACACATGAGCAGAGTTGTCAAAGAACAGCAGCACTGAAAAGGTAAGGTAGAGCACACATAAGCTGCCCACACGAATAAAGCTCCACAGGTCCCCTCGTCCTCAAGGCCCTCACCACTTCACTGAATGCCCTTCAAGGGACCAAGCAGCTCTGCGCCCACTCACACTCCGCGGGGCGACCTGTGAGTCACTTACCCCTCTGGGCCTTTGCATTCCCGTCATAGACTGGAGCTGTCACTCATTTCATTTGGGGATGGGAACCCAGTATAGTAATCAGGAGTGGATGATAATCAGCGAGGGGTCCTGACCACCTCCAGCCCTAGCTTGCATCCCATGGCCGTCGCCAGGACGGGAGCCACCTGCCAACTTCCTGCATGGCCACCGAACCTCAGTGAGGGGTATGTCCCAGCTGGTGACACCTTCCATCTACCCACCTCCTGAGCGACCTCTCCAGCCTCATCCCCAGCACAACCCAGGCCAGGCCACAGAACGCTTGTCATCATTCACAACAGATGACCATCTGACACTTGTCTGTCATTTACACACCCACAGGACCACCTGTGGCTTGGCACACAGCCCCTGCCTGCAGTAGCAACCACAGCTCCAACTTTCACCTGGGGCTGACAAAGTGCTCTGGCCCAGCCCCAGGGGAACTCAGGAACCCGAAAACGCGGGTACCCCGAAGACGGAGCATGGGCTGGCTGTGTAGACACCAGGGCCAAGCAGCAGTCTGTGGATCTGTGTCAATGAGCAGCTGTGACCCTGGGGCTAGGGTCACTCGTGCCCCGCATCCTCACCCCTACTTCCTGTAAGCCAGGTCTCACACACACAACACACACACACACACCACACCACACACACATACACACACAAAACCTCACCCCTGCTCCTGTAAGCCAGGTCTCTCTCTCTCTCTCTCTCTCTCTCTCTCTCTCTCTCTCTCTCTCTCTCTCACACACACCACACACACACACAAACCCTCACCCCTGCTCCCTGTAAGCCAGGTCTCTCTCTCTCTCTCTCTCTCTCTCTCACACACACACACACACACACACACACCACACCCTCACCCCCACTCCCTGTAAGCCAGGTCACACACACACACACACACACACACACGCCCTCACCCCCCCTCATCCCCCTGAGCGCTGTCTGCGCTCCTCCAGCGTGCACTGTTATCGGATGTATTTTCTCCCTCTAACACCTGCACCTGCTACTCCCTGGGCCTCACAGGTGAGAGTTTCATCAACTCAAATCCTTGAAGAGGCACAGACTCTTTAAGAGAGAAAACATAAGGCCCAGAGAGGATAATGGACTGGCCCTGGGTCACACAGCATATGGGTTCACATGAAGCTCCCTGGACTGGTGGGAGCCAGACATTTCCAGAGAGGGCAGGGTCTCTCTGAGTCTCTCCATCCCAGCTGGGCCCTCTCCTGAATCCTCCAGGTTCTGCCCTTGCTGCCCTTTCCGGGCGCTCACCCTCCAGCCCCTCCCTCTTGGATGCTCTCTCCCTCTCCTCCCACCTGGCATCTCAGCCACAAAAAATGACGCCAAAATACCTCCCTGAGCTGTGCTCCTACCCACTGCCGCCTGCTTTTAAAACTGCCCGAGGAACTTTTTCTCTCCTACCTCTACTATGAAAAGACAGACACCTTGAAAACGCAGCCTTGGCATTTGCTGTGGTGCCCCAGAGACTTATGTATGCACCTGCCATGATTGTTCAAAGCAAGATTCAGGGAAGAATGGAGAGGGGTGACTCTCTGCCCCGCTTCTCTGTGACATTGCGTGACTTTCCAACTTGCTTTCCCATCAAATGCACCGTGATTTGAGGAAAGGGATTCAAGTTTGCTTGCTTCCTTCCATACAGGGTCTCACTACGTACCCATCTTGGCTGCCAGCGTGCTGGGACCACAGATGTGCATTACCACACCAGGTGAAGTTCATTTCTTCTCTCAGTTTCTCTCTCAAACTATTTCCCCAGCCTGGAGCATGCCAGAACTACAGGGACAAAGCTGGGATCCTCCCAAGAATTGCGGGGGGGGGGGAGGCATCTCTGCTGGTGACCTTAGTTCTCGGTAGCCCCCTTCTCCAGTCGGGTTCCCAGCAGGAAGTGTTCTCTCATGGGGAGAAGGTGCTGAGCTTACGGCTCGGCTTGGAGGGCTTGGCCGGGCCATCTGAGGCTGCCTGTGGAGGTGGAAGTGTGCCCTGCCTGTGTCCAGCCTCACACAGACCACCTGATGCTGGTGGGACCAAGCTGGGACCATGCCTGTTGGAACACCCCAGGACCATCTTGTCCAGATGTCTGCTTCCTTCCAGTCCCTCAGTGACACCCCATGTTAGGAGGACCCACACCCATCACAGGCCCAGCACAGAGCAGTTTCCCCGATTGTAAACAGAAACACGGTCTACTGCACTGAGTTTGTTTTGGGGACTTGTATGGTTCCGGTGCTAAAGCATGCTTGCTTGGTGGTACTTGGACGTGCCTCAGTAACTGTTTGTTAAACAAGCTGGGCCTCTATTCCTCGCGTCATCCTGCCCCTTAAGATCAACCCATAAATTTGCTGAATGGGGCAAACTGGGGTTTGTGTGTCAGGACCACGCCCCAGGCCCAGCCTCATGGGAGGACTTCCTATTTGTCCTGGCCCTGCCAGCTGTTGGACACCGTGAAAAGCAAGCAGGTCAGCTTTTCTGGGGCCCCAGCCAGGAAGCAGTGTAGCGCAGGGCTGCTGACAGGGTCAACAAGAGCCTCTCTGCGTCTACTGTGAGGAGCACGGAGGCAGGTCTCGCACTGAGACGGTGGTCCAGCCGTCCAGCCCGGGGCTGCTCAGGCGGCACACTTCCACAACAAGGTCCACTGCAGCACCTCGCCCCAGGTCCCAGCCCCTGGTGATCGCCCTTGGCCAGGGGTGGGGCTGGTGGGGACCGGAGAGGGAGACGAGAGGGCAGTGCCTTCGCAAGCTGCGTCTCAAGTAGAGAAACTGCGCCAGAAGCGCCACACAGCTTGGAAGGATCAGCGGCCTCCACACCCGGGGTTCCTGTGACTTCTGGGTCCTTGCAGGTGGGGCCTCTGGATGCCCCCCCACCAGGAGCTCAGGCCTACCGTGAGGCTTCTCCGATACTGGCAGATGCCCGAAGGCACGTGGGCCCCCAGTGTGATACAGCCATCACGCGGGCTTACATTCCCATGGCATGGAAGATGGCGCGTTCCCCCAGGAATTGGGGAGGTTGGCACCAACTCGACACTCAGAAGAGCCGCCTTCCCCCTTTTGGAGACTGGGGAGAGCCCTTCTCCCCTGCGCATCTCTGCCTGCCGCTGCTGTCCCCCCTAGACCACGGGCAGTGGGAGCCGCTTGTCTTCAGCGTTCCCAGGAGGATATAGATCCTGACACTGCGGCCCCAGTGAGCTCCATGGGCTCTGGGGTCCCCAGAGCCTGGGCATGGGCAGATGGATAGCCCCTGGACATCTACCCTTGCGGACTGTGGGGCACGGCGAGGGGCCCGGCTGGCTCGCCGCGAGGCTTGGCAAGCGCGTACCTGGGGCCGGGCCAGGGTTTTCTCAGCAAGGCCTTGCTTGCTCTGGCCCCCCGGCCTGGCCCCTGACTATCCTCTCCCACCCCTCGGTCCATGGAGCCAAAGGGGACTCGATAGGAAGTATGTGAGTCAGGCACAGTTGAGGCCTCACGGTCCCCACCAGTTTACTCCACCCGAAGAAGGTGCCCTGGTCAGGCGGGCACCAGGATATCCTGTGAGGCCACCTGTGGGGGACAGTGCAGGGGCGCAGGTAGCGTCTGGGGGCCGTCCTGGGGTCTGCAGGACCAAAGCACAGCGAGGACAACAGGCTGAGATTTTTTTCCCCAGGGTTCTTGCCCTTCCCACCTTCACCCCCCAGTATCGAGGCCTCCTAGCACACCCCACTACACTTAAGAATGACACCCAGCAAACACTGGTGCTGCTGCTGGGGTCTGCTATGTTGGCCCCAGGACAGGTTGGAGCCTAACAATGCCACAGCGGGGTGGAGTTGCCTCCTCCACAGTTCCTCGGCCCCCCAGAGCACCTCACAGTGAGTTCATGGTTGGGCTGGGTGCTCGGGTCCTCAACTTCCCCAATCCCTGCAGATCCAGGGGCTGAGAGCCAGGCTGTGGGGACTACTCTGCCGGGCTGCGTCAGCTGCTGGACCCCGTCTCAGTACTCCCTTCCTGTGGGCGTCAGCATCCTGGGCACACTACCCAGGCAGCACAGGATCTTGGGCCCCCTCGCTTTTGGGCCATGGGGCTCCTGCCCTCTGCTGGCAGGATGAGGATTTGGCGAGAAGAGAATGGCTCAAATCTTGGTCTGTGTGCACCAGAGCGGTCACCAGGAGGGCCAAGTTCCTTTGGGACAGCCTTTCCTGAGGTCTTTTCTCCATAGCGCCTTGAATGTTCGGATCACAGCGTCATCTTTGGTTTCCACCCACGCGAGCGGGCCATGTTGATCCAGGCCTTGCACTTTATGCTTACTTCAGCCCCCTCAGTAGTAGAATGGGAGGCCTCTGGCCACACACGGCCACTTTCTTTTTTTGTGTGTTAGCTTTCTGGCAACAGCAGGTGTGAGGGGGTGGAGGGACACCTGGGTGTTCTTAGTTTCTCAACACACCAAGAACTCTCCAGGCAGAACCCATGCGATCTCATCTCAGGGAGACCCAGCACGAAGCCAGAGACACTGCTGAGGGCTGCCAAGGTCCCCAGTAAGGATCCGAGTGGTAAGGTGATAGGAGGCTTAGAAACGAGAAAATAGGGGCATGGAAAAGCCTCAGTGCGACACAAGCATTTTTGCAACTGACAGGAGAGCCTAGTCTCAGGCTGCTCCCACTCGGCCCAAGGTCTCTACCTGCTTCCCTTGCAGCAGTGTGGGGAGGGGTGTTGAGGGAGCAGAGGACCTGATGAGGGATGACTCCGGTTTTGGTGGGTCTTTTACTCTGCCTCCCCCTCTCTTTGACCTGTTCTCTCCTGATTGGCCCTTATGGACACCTCATTTGATACACACCCTCTCTCTGGGTCCAGCTGACTCCCAGAGACAGATGTTCGTAAAAGGAAGAGGAGAAACGAGAAAAGCCCTGCGGAGACAGACTTGCAAGGACACTTGCTGCCCTGACTGAGATAACTCGGGGCATCTGTTGCTGACTGCACGAGACTGGCTCTTGCTTCTGAACTGCTGCTAGTCAGATCCCAAGACTCCGCGGGCCAGCTCGGGGATAGCATCCTCTGTTGCCAGAGTTCAAATCTTGCTCCGTTCAGAAGGTTCGCCATGGACGAACAGAAGTCCCCTGTGCGCCCATGTTTGCCCTATCTAGTCTGGAAGGGGGCAAGACAGGACCGTCAGCGAGAAGAGAATCAGCCACTTGATAAGGATGTTGCGAACGGGACAGTGACCAGCGCAGGGCGGCCTCACGTGTGCTTGGGCTGTGAGTCACCCAGCTACCGCTCTGACAGCCCAACGAAGGCATGACCCGCATCCCCGCCATTTACAGAGAAAAGGGAAACCGGCACAGAGAGGCAGCTTTCCCTGGGAAGCACTCCCCCTAGTTCTGTGGTCATGGTCTGGAACATGAGCTCTGTCCCCGCAGCTCATGCGCCTTGAATCCTTGGCTGGTTTGAATGTGCTTCGGAAGGTGGGGCACCCTTCAAAGGTTTAGGGAGAGCCTTTCTGGAATTTCACGTAGCAGGGGCTGGGCCTCAAAGGTTTGGTTAGCTGAGCCTGTTCTCCGTGCCTGGGTCTCGCTCGTCAGCCTCCTGAGTAACTGTGGCACCGCGTCAACTCTCCCGCTTGTGAATTCTCCACAGAGTGCAGGCTGCAAGCCGGATAAACACCTTTCTCCCTACACTGCACGCCCTCACTGAAAGGGACACTGGACACACACAGTGGCTGCAAAGTACACGCAAGTCCCTCTCTTCCAGGACCCAGGGATCCCGGGGGATCGAGCCCCTTTGCCCACCTCTGTCCGGAGGGCTGGCGCCCTAACAGTAATTGGTCCACTTAATTAAATTGCCAATCACGTTTGCTAGGCCCTGCCGCAGACCTCTGAGGAGGCTGCCATGTTTCATGCTGGATACGGTAATCTCTAAGACAGGGCCCTCTGCACCCCGCCATTCCTGCCGGGAGGGGACTGCCAGACTGACGGCAAGCCACACAAACCAGCTCTCGCTCCTAAGAGGTGTCAGACCCAAACACAGAAAATTCCTGCCTTAAGAGATGTCTCCCAGCCGTTCACGCGGAGGGAACCGCCAGCCTCCCCTTTGAGCACATTCGCTTGTTCAGGCACGGGCTGGTTGCCTTCGGATTGTAATTTCCGACCTCTACTCTACGCCTTTGAGGTAGGCCTGCTTTACGCCAGGGAAAGTGAAACACACGTCTGGGTATCAAAGCCGGATCACCGTAAGAGGCTCCTGGCTGAGAAGGGAAAGGATGGAGCGCGGACGGTTTTCCTCAGCGCCTAGCCAGATTCAGTAACCAACAGCACTGGATTAAATGCCCCTGGACTGGGATGGAGGCTGGGTCCTCCTGAACACATGTCACCTGAGCATGAGAGCACAGAGGGACCACTCCAGCGTTTCCACCGAGTTCCTCTGGTATGCAGATCGGGGCTTGGTCGAAGCGCAACCCGAAACCTCAGCGTTGGAAGCTGGTGAGCACACACTGCACATTCTGGCCCAGTGCTTGAAGCGAGGCCCTCAGTGGCCACTGGCGCTCCCGGGCTCTCCAGTGAGGCACACACTGCGTGTCCATTCTGAGTGGGCGCATGGCTACGCAGACTGCCTCAAGGCCCACCGTGAGGTCAGCGGGCTGCATCCAGCGCGTCCTGCTTTGTGCACCCACCATGGAAGACAGGCATGAGCTTCTCCAAGACACCTCCCTGGGACGCATACCAGCCATGACCCATCCCAGGCACCAGGGGGCACGGGAGTAGTAAAGGGAGGTAAACCCACAGCCACACATCAGGGTTTACCATCCGCCCAAACGCCCCAGGTACCTTTCTTCCTCCCACACAGAAGCAGGGGCTTATGGGGGCGGGGAGAAATTACTGTGGGCACGACTATAGGGCGGCTAGTGCTCAGTCTCAATCAGGAAGAAAAAGAGAGGGCTTGCTCAAGGCCCATCTGGGACCTTTCAGACAGTAGCCTAAGCAGTCACCTCCCAAAGCCTCGGGGCCGAGACCCGAAAAACAAACCAAGAAGGGGAAAACAGCTCCAAGCAGAAGGCACGGAGGAAGCGTGAGCCCCATAGGGGCGCCTTTGCCCTAGTTCAGGGCCTCAGGAGGTGGGGTGGGGTGGATCAAAGGCATAAGCACACAAGGCCATGTTGTCATCCAAAGTGTCATCTCTAAGAAACGGCTTCAGGAGCCAAGCAGAGGAGCGCAGTGATCCAGACTGATTCAACGCAGAGGGAAACGGAGCAACCAGGCGCCCAGCAACCGGAGACGCGTTGTGCACATAGCAACGATGTCCTTGTTCCAATGCTGAGAGAATTGCAGTAGTGCCAAGAGGAAGGTCTCCACATGAGTCTTTAAAATGATGGGAAACATACCGAAGCCATGGGGATTTGGGTGTCGCCTGAGGCCAGCTTACCTGGGGTTTGGGATGTGGCTTCACCGAGACTTGGTTTTGAGACACAGGTTGTTGTGCTGGATTACACCCAGAACAGGGTCCACTGCGTCGACGGCAGGTGTGCAGCTTTGAAGACAAGGGGCTCCTCAGACTCTTGTTCTCTGCTCCCACCGCTCACCCCACCCTGATGAAATGGAGCCCGAAAAGCTTGTCCCGCACGACCAAGAAAGTTTTGCTCATCTCAGACTGCCTGGCGAGATATGGCCCCTTTGTACAGCCGTGAGCTCCCACTTGGAGAGGCATGAAGGCGTCCTTTTGCCAGTCCGAGTGGTCGGAGCTTGGGTCGTGTCTGGTGAGGGAGGGCAGAGGCGCCTGGGCTGCTGGAGTTGCCACCAAGAATGCTGTGGTTTCCTCTCGCGCTCTGGTTCCTTGGCCCACGGCGGACTCACGCTGTTACGGGGACACCAGTCCAACGCGTCTGCCAGTCATAGATGTGAAGTTGGCCGAGCGAGACGATTTGTTGTGCCCTTTGACCCTAACTGACTTCTCCACGGTCACGTGGTCTGCGGAGGGGGCAGGAGAACCAGTGGGCGGAAGCAACAGTGAGGCACTCTCCAACCACACGGAAGGCCTGGAGTATCGGGCCCCTTGCCCCACCCTCGCCTAGAACCAACAGCACTGTGCTCACTTGGTGGGAGGGAAAAAGGCGGGGAACTGTCCCTGGGCAGGAAAGGTTTGCAGTAGGCGATCTGGTGGTCTAGCAGGGCCGGTGCTACCGGGGCCACCGTGCGACTCATTTCCGTAGTCTAGCCAGGCCTCTCCATGCACTGAGGCTGGCAGGCGCCAGGATCTGCAGATCATGCCCTGTGGGCACGAGACTCTTAGGGGGCTAGGTCATTCCCCTCACCCACCCCAATCCCACCCCAACCAAGGAGGGCACTGGCATGCCATTTGTGCCCAAAGTATCCTTATAAAAGTTGGTCATTAGAGAGAATTCAGTGCTGACCGGTGGCCCCCACATGTGCACACTCTGGCCTGTTTCCTCTGGAGTCTCCTCAGCTCACACAAAAAAAGTCCTGGGGGAGACTAACCCAGACGCTGTGGTGCACAAACTCAGTCCAGCACTTGGAGGGCTGAGGCGGGCGGAGGATCGGCGAGTGTTGGCCATCTCAAGAGAGCAAAACCTCCAAGAGGCTGGGCCTCAGGAGGTGGCACCGCCTCTATGCCTCCCCTCCCCACATTGCTGGAGCTTGTTCCACCTCCTGTCGCATCATGCTTCCTGGAGATGCCAGCAGTGCCCAGTCCTGCCCAGCTCAGGCTGGTCACACTGACCTCCAACCATACCTTGTTGCCCCACAGCTCAATCACCACTTCAAACTATTAATCTGGATTATTCTCTCTCCCAGGCAGGTGCCTTTTCCTCCAGGCCCGGAATTCTGTCAGTACTGTCATGTCCCAATTTGACTGTGCACACGACCGCTAGGTGCCTCAATAAGAGCGTGAACATGTAGGCTGAGTGGGGTGGCAGTCCACACAGGCATGAGCCCGGGGCAGGGCTGCATGGGGGATTCACAGGGGAGCAACCTATACCCAACACTGCCGACCACAGGAAACCCCTCAGCGCGTCAGATGAAGAGTGATCCTCTGGGGGACAGCTGAAGGACACACAAGCTGAGGCTGTGTGCTGGCACGGGCCCAGTGACATCTGAGTGCCAGTCAGTGTGCCCCACTGCGTCTGCAGACAGATGGAGCCAGCATGGCCAGGGGTGTGACTCTAGTCCCATCCCCCTGCACACGTGCGGTCTCCCTGCAAGCTTGGGAAGTTGGGCTCCCGTGCCTGTCCGCCACACACCTCCGTGTCTGGTGGGGGGAGGGGGGGAGTGCAGCCCCAATCACAGGGTACTCTGATGCACGTTTCTATCTCGCGCCGGCAGCACCGTCTGGCTGCGCAGGCGGCCGGGACCCTCGCTGGCGCTGGTCCAGAAAATTGCGGTTGGCTGGAGTTGGCACAATCCTGCTGCAGCGTGCACCTGGGGGTTCGGCAGGCGTCCAGGTCCCCAGGTGGGGGGTCCCCCGGCCCCACGACACCCCCGCCCTGAGGGATGCGCTCACCGCGTCTCAGCGTGCCAACAGCCACAGTAGGCATTTTCGGCTGCCACCACACAGTCCCCACCAGGTTAGAGTTGCACCTCACGGTCCGCGAACCGCACGCGCACCATCTGCAGCAGAACAGTGGCCCAGCTACACAGCCACGCCCTCGCCGGAACCCACTGAGTTGAGCGGGGGCGGGACATTGTGGAGCCGCTCAGGGGGCATGAAAGTCAGTGAATGGGCAGAGGTGTGAGGAGGCACAGAAGCATTGCTGGCAGCAGAACCTGGCAAGGGAAGAGCCGCGTTGCAAAGCTGGGGGCAGCTGCGTCGCTCAGCCTCACCTGTGTGATGTCATCAGTTACAGCATCCGGTGTCCGTGGCGTAAAACTGCATGGTATGGTGCACGGGCTCCCCGATAGCCCCGGTCACGCCGCGCCTTGCCTCAACACCTGCATGCTATCTGCTTCAGGTTGACATGTGGTGGTGGAGCAGCCATACTGCCTGGTTGCATGGAGGCGCTCACAGACAGGTCCCCAGGCCTTGGGCTCTTGCTCCCTCCGCCTGGTTCCAGGACTGGGGGGGTGAGTCAGGGAAGCCGGCCTGGGACAGGAGATACCCCAGCTTCCGCACTTTACCCCTGCAGCTCCCCCACTCAGGAACTCTCCCTACTTTGTCAATATCTCCCCCATCTCACCTGGATATGTGTGAGGCCCAGAATAATCTCGGGGTGGGGGAGCGAGGCTGTAGGAGTATGGCCAACACCAGCTTGATTCCGACTCTGCCAATACTGGTAAGGCATGAAATGTACAATACGGCAGGGCAAGCCTCGTGTCCCCAGGGTGACGGTAGTGATGGCCACCACTGATGCCCACGACACGGGGACAACGACAAGGCCAGGCTAGGTGATTTGCGAGCCCACCCACAGCCATCCCCTCGCAATGTATTTCAGATGAGCACGAGACGAAGGGCTTGGAAACGCAACATCACGAGACTGACCTATTTCGGTCGATGTGCAATTGGCCTGCCCTACGGACCCCCGGCTTAAGGCTGAGGTTGGAAAGGTGGAGCGTAGAGTGGAAGGCCTGAGACCCTGAGTCAAAAGCTTCTATGGCTCTGAGGCAACTTCTGCATGTCCCTGACAGGTGATGTCCCTTCACTGTTGTGTCCGGTGTAGCAGGTGGTCATCCTGGGTAGATTCCGAGGGGTCTCGACACCTTGGTGCCTCCTTGCCCTCTCCCCTCCTCTTGGGCTCTAAATAACCTCCAGGCCCCTGCTTGAGAAGAACATGTGTGGCATTGGCAGGCTTTACGATCAAACTAACACGCCCCCAGCCTATTTTCACCTGTTAACCGACTCTACCATCCCGGCAGGCCTGAGCGTTTGCTCCTCCGAAGTGTCTCATGTCCTTTCTCCTCCACAGGCTATGAGCGAGCGCCAGGCCAGCTTATGTCCTTCCCAGCTACCTACCCGCCCCACACTCGTCCTAATCTCTGGGAAGGCTTGGTTCCCCACCCAGCCCTATTCAGTAACCAGATGACACTAATACGCCCTCCTCCTCCGTGTTTACGAGCCCTGGGCAGGATGGCTGGCAGCTGACGTCTGGCAAAATGTGGAAGGGAAGATACAGCACCCTCCACAGGTGCGTGGGTGACGGTTCCCAGGACTGCAGTATAGGATGGGACCTGAAGCTCAGTCCCTCCTCTGGGCCATCAGCAGGCGTGTGGCCCCATGTTCCAACCCCCAGCATAGCAAAAAAAAGAAAGAAATCAAAAGTGAGGAGCGAACAACTCCACCTCTAGGTGGTCCCGCCTTGGCGAAGCCTCGCAGGCGACCCTGTAGGGGGCAGCTGTGGCTCTGAGTCCTGACTGTGAGACCTGAAGGGCACTGTGGCGAGGAACATTGCTCTTTGAAGAAGCCGCGGAGACAGCAAGTGCCTGATAACAGCAGTTCTCGCGGCCGTAGTGGACACGGACTCATTTCGTGTTGGCTCGCGTGCTCCCCAATGAGAGAAGATGGACCCATTGAGCGAGAGACAATTATTACCCCCAAGCCCCCTGAATTAGAAACCCAGTCTCTGACCCCCAAATCAGCCCCATTCCTTCAGCAAACAAGAATCCTGCCAGAGCATCTAGGCTGCAGAGTTGCAAAGATTCCTCTGTGTCACATGGGTGGTCCCGGGCCAGGCCTATGAGCTCTGAGCCCCTCCCCCCACCCCCGTAAAGCTGCTTTGATTCCAATAGGCCAGGCGCCTGGCACCACAGAGCTGGCTGCCAGCCCCCACAGGGAGCAGCGGTGGGGGCAGGGGCATGCTCTCACGCTTTCCTACAGCTCTGCACCTGCAGAGTGGTGGGCCCGCACCGAGCGGAATTAGCGACAAGTCACCCTGGGGTGGTACAGGCTGTGCCCCCCCCATCCAAGGTCCTCATAACACTGCAGTTCAACACACGTGGGGAAATAGAAGCCCAAGAGAGAAAACCATCTTGCATAGTCAAGGTTAAGCAGCCAGTGGTGCACGGTTCCGGACGCCCCATGTTGCGACCCCGGCCTGGGAGATGTTGCCACTCTTCGGCTCAGTTCCCGCTCCGCAAGACGGTTCACCGCGGAGCCATCGTGAGAACCGGAGGACAGCAGGGGTATGCCCGGGCCCTGGGGGACCTCGCCCGCGTTCCCTACCTTCAGGCTCTTCGTCGCCAGTTCCCAGGAAGCCGACAGTGTAGTGTTGTTGCGGCTGGCCACGGCCACTGCTGGTGAAGCCCCGGGGCGCGGAACCACTGGTTCGGCCCTCTGCGCTGCAGGGGGGGACAGCGGGGTGCTGCAGTGAGGGCACCGCCACAGTCGAGATGCTCCGTGCTGCAGCTGCGAGGACACGGAAAGTCAGACCTCGTTCCAGAGCCTTCTCTGCTTCGGCTTGCCTATGCGGTCCACATCTAGCCCTTAGTCCCTGACTGTGCTCCCCAGCTCTAGGCTGCAGGCCCAAGCAGGTCCGATGGCTCCCATCCCAGCCTAGCCTTGATCTCACTGGCTCTGGTTGGGTACAGAGGCCGAGATGTGGTGAAGGTCCTTGGGACCTCATGGGGACGGAGGGGGGACCAGCCAGCTGGTCGTCTGAGCTTTTATGAGGTCAGGGATGGTGCGTTGTTGTGTAGCTCCGCCCCCCTGGGGAGGCTGAGGCAGGAGGGTCAGTGTGTGTTCCAGGACACGCTGGGCAACACAGTAAGACCCCCAAACTCCAAAACCAAAGATTAAGGACTGAAACCAGTTGAGCAGCCACAACACCACCCGCTGGGGCCATCCTCGCTAGGAGAGGAGCCCGATAAAGAACTCATGGGCCACGCGAGAAGGCTCACAGTAGGGCGCTTTGCTGCAAGCCGAGCTCTGAGGTCCGTTCCGGAGCTGACATGGTGGAAGGGAGAGACCAAGTCTCTGCCAAGTTTTCTCATCGATTCCACCACACACACCACACAACACACACACTCCACACACACACACCACACAACGGCCACGGATTTTACCACATTTACATCTATCAATAAAACCATATGGTTAAAAATTAAAGTCACCTGAAGTTATCCTTGCACAAGACGTTTTTCTGCTCCATGTGTGTTGTCAGCCCTGAACTGGTCACTGCTCCACAGTTAACTGCGGGTCTCTCCCACATGCACTGTTTCGACTCGAGGACCCTCACACTACCCAGCCCCAACGCAGCTGGCAAAGACTCCAGGTGGAGTGCTCTCCAAAACAGAACATAACTCATCAAAACCCTTCACCTGCCCACATCACAGGTGGGCAAACTGAGCCTGATATGTTCCAAGCAAAATCCTATGTCCACGACGGCTCAGGGTCCCAAGCCCCTCTGGCCAAACCGCTCATGCCTGCCTGAGGAGCCGTGACCAATGGTGTAGCAACAGGGACTGGTGCTGGTCTTTCCTGGCCTTCCAGGATGTGCTGATACTTTTCAAAGGCTCCTCAGTGCCATGTGCACAAAAACACTGCTACAGGATGGAATGAGAGTGGGGTTGGGCTCTGTTGGTGAAGTGGCCAATTGAGCGGTTATCCATTGAGTCCTAGAAAACCAATTAAACATGGGGCTATGGTTGGCATGCAGGCATGGCCGCGATGCTCGGTGGCATGCTGCTGCATGCAACTGATCTAGTCCCGGGGAAGGGCGGATCCCTGGGGCGTCCCAGGCAGGCTCGCTAGTGCCCTTGCACAAGTCAGACCAGTGAGCGGCCCTGTTCTCAGAAAAACAAATGTGGACGGCATGAGGGACGACATGTGAGGCTGACCTTGACCCTTTCCCCATGTGCACTGCACACCCCCCACATTGACCACAGAAACCACAATACAGTAACGAGTTCTTGAGGCTGGGGTGGGCTCAGATCGGTTAGTGTCTTACCCTCTGCCAAACCAGGGCCTGTCTGAACACCAAGGCCTGGGGAAGGCACGCAAACAAGACCTGGGACCCTCTGCATGGGGCCGTCGGCTGGACCTCATGTCTCCACCTCGCCTGTGTGCGCCTCACACATCATGACTGGCACTGCTCAGGGCCTTCGCCCCAGCTGTTCCCGCTTGCCTACCCTTGTGGTGCTGTTATGCAGACCCCATCCTTCCAAGGGGGCATTTCCCAAGACTCCCAGGGAATTAAAATAACCAACCAAGCCCTCTGTCTACTGTTTTAGTTTTTTGAGTAGCTCTGATTCTTTTTGCTTGTCAGCTAGTCACGCTCAGCAACCGGAAACAAAGCTGTAAACTAACCAGATTTTATGGCGCTATGTGGGCACTGTCTCTGCACGGACTGCATGGTTTGGCGGCCTTGAGTATTTCTGCTCGCTGCCTCCTATAGACTTGGACATTTCCACTTCGGCTTTCCCTGGCATCCAAACGCAGTTAAACTTGCCTTTCAGCCGTTTAGAAAAACTATACCAGATTGGCAAGATGGCTCTTTGAGCGGTAAGACTGTCCTAACCGAAGATCCTCAGTTTGGATTCCCAGATCTCACATCAAAATATCAGGTGAAATGGCGGTGCCACTGCACTTTTGGGTCGCTGTGGGCAGGCCGGGCAAACCACAGAATGAACAAAAAGGAGGGGTAGAAGCCATCCATGGTGATTCTGACGTCACTTGCGTCCCCACAGAAACACACAGTGCCCTCGCTACACGAACATATGCAAATAAGTTAAAAAAAAAAGAAAATAATGCACTCACTCGAACCACCGCCCTGCGGCATGGTACGATCGATAACAGATGCCTATGAAAGACTGCTGGCGTGGTGCGCTGCCAGCGCCGTGTTCAGGTTCATGGTACACTCGGACGGAAAGCAGTTTTCAAACTTACAAACTGCTTATTTCTGGAAAATTTTCCATTTCGTATTCTTGGACGTTGACTAGCCAGTTAGGTTCAAGTTGAAACCGGTGTGGAAACAACAACCACAGATAAGGGGGGGAGGTGGGCCCTAACTGGCTCCTTTGACCCGTGATCAGCCTACTGACCCAGCTGCATGCCTGGTGATGCTGGGTTGGGCAGCCCCTGACTTGGTTGCTGAGCTGTCTGTCCCAGGCTCTGACCTCCTCAAACTGTCCTGCCATTGGGCCCGTCCCACCACAAAGGAACCCATTTCCTACAAGTTATATAATTTTCTCCCACGGTTGGGCCGACTTTATGCGAGACTTGCCTCATTAATAAGTCCTGGTTTAGGTTACGGACTGTAAAACAGTTGGCGGCCAGGGCTATGGGGGACCCCCCTGGTTGCATGGCTCTGGCTTCTCTGCGTCTCTCCGACCAAAACAGGGCCACCGTGCAACAAGTTGGGGTCCTGCGGAAAGGATGGCGGACACCCGCCAGGGGGTGATTTGTGGGCCCGCGCGGCGCGGGATGGACGGCCGGGGAAATGCTGGGAACCCGGCTCGCTGCCCGCCATGACGTTCACACGCCATTAATTTCTGGCCGAAGGAGAATTTTCAAAAAAAGCCTTGCCCCCCAACTTTTTTTCCTATCTAAAAATAAACTCTGAAAAAAAAAACTTTTAAGTCAGAAGTGAGCCATACGAGACGGAACGGTCTCTGTGGGGAAAGCTGGTTGGGGCGGGACCTCAGGGTCCCCCCAGGCTACTACAGTAGTCAGCAAACCCCCACACCACAAGAACGGCGGAAGCTGCAGCTGTCCTCATGTGGCCCAGAACCAGTGGGCCACAGAAGTTCCTCTGGGGGCCAGAAGAAGCAGTGACCACCACGGGACCCAGGGGCCCTGGCTTGCCACACGCCTGGAATCTATCTCTAGCACCCCCAAAGCACGTAGGCCTCCCCGAGAGCCAGCGTCCGCCACCCGGGCCAGTTGTTACCCCCAGCTCACTCCTCGAAGCTCGGTCGTCTGCTCCTGCCAGTCCTAAGGCGGACACGAGGCCTAGATTATATACCCTGCCCAACCGCTTCATACCCCAGCTGTGGACAAACTCCACTGCTCTCTGGACCCCTGGCACACGCCCACACTTTTCCCCGAGACCTGCATCGCATTGAAGACTTTTCCCCCAGCAGCCGTTGCCCCAGACCTCTCGAACCCCAGGCTGCCTACCCTGACACCTCGCGCCCACACCTTGTGTTGCTGCCAGGCGCAGGTTTTTTATCACCCTTCTAAAGTGAGGCAGCTTGCAGTCAGTAATAGCGCTTGCCTCGCAAGCGCCGCCGCCCAGAGCAGTCATGCTAGTGGTTAAGCCAGCACAGAAGGCGGAGAGCAGGCAGCTATCCCTGGGCTCGGCTCTGCAGCCGCCCCGCCTGCCTCGGTGTGTGCTTCAGGTTGAGGGAGAGACCCTGTCTCAAAAAACAAACCATGAAAAGCCTGGGAAGTACCAAGGAAAGAATCGGAGGCTCAACTCTCAAAGAGTGCATGCCCCGCTCCGTGGTTACCGCCCCACTAATTCTAGCAGCCCGTGAACCATAACGCTCCTCCAGTCTGCTCCCTGCACCCTGGGTAACATGTTACAAAGAAGGAAAGCTGCATTTTCACTACGGTGGGCGCATCCTGCAGCTTCCCATTCGAGCCAAAAGAGAAACCAAAACCAGCTCTGTGGCACTGGAGAAGGGAAGGTCAGAGTTCACGGTGCACCAGGCCCATGAGTGTTCCAGTGCAGGCACAAAGCCGGGAAGCTCACTCTTAGGTTCTCTACCAAACCTTGCTTCACCCCTCAAATGGTGGCCGGCTGTGGTACTGAGCCTTCAGCTTCTCCCCGAACGGACAACAGAGACAGGCCTTCCAGGAGCTGGCGAGCTGCCCCCGGGGCCGCTCTCAAGCTCAGTGGCCTACTCGCCTAATAAAACCTTCGCCTATCGATTTTACTCTTCTCAGTTAAGTACGCTGAATGCGGCTCTTTTTCTCCCCAGGCAAGCCAGGGCAGGGCGGGTCCAGCCTACCCCCACCCGCATCCTGCCCCACAGATCTCAGCACCTCCACAGTGGAGCTCACGCACACACCATTGGGACCCTGGGGCGCCAAGCAGCGCACTGCAAAAAGCCAGCCAGTTTCACCAGGGCCCACCGTGCAATGCTCCCTTGCGAGGGGAGCGGGTACGGTGTATGCCCTGCCGGAGATTCAAACATCTTCGTCAGGAATCAGACTCACTGCGGTCTGCCTCTAAGACACGCCAAAGGCAGTGTTTCTTCCGGTTATGGGTGTGGGGGGGGTACGGACCTGCTGGGGCCCAGCCACTGCCAGGCATGTGCTCTCTCTCTGGAGCACCCCCCCGGGCTCCTCACAGTGGAACTTTCCAGAACAGGGCACAAGGCAGATATCTGGAAAGAAGCTATGGAGTTAATCTGCCCTTTAGCAGCGAGCTGTCCCATGCCTCTGGCTTCTCAAATACGGCTGGACTAGGTAAGTAGGTTTAGGGTTGGGTTTTGCCCGCAAAGCCTCTAGGTTTCCTGACTAGAAACTATCTCGGTTAAACTTGTTTATGACAAACGCATGAACACATGTGGTTGTTTTCGCAACGTACGTGTGCGTGTGTGCATTGCTCCTAGTAGAGTAGGCCCACGCCTCCTCTGTAGCTCAGCAAGACCTCAGTGGTATCCAAATGCTGTTGGGATAAACCAACCCAGATTGGCTCCTGGGACGACTGTTCAGTCGGTCGTCTCACCTCAGCCCCTTTTCTCGGCCAGCAAGACCACTCGCTATCCTTTGCTTGGCCCCAAGCACTCCGGTTTCCTGTCCGACCTCTTATGTTTCCGAGGCACAACTGCCACCTGTTGCCGTCCGCATTCAAGCGCAGGCAGGAAGAAGGGCGGCGGCACCGCGGGTCAGGACTCTTGCGGGCATGGGGCTCCCACAGCCCCAGGATGCTCTGCACCCTCCGGTCCCAGCCTGCACCCCTTGGGAAGTGCTCCCAAGATCGGCCATGCTGGTCTCAGACAGAATTCTGAATCCCCGCATCTCTCACCAAGCTGAAACGCCAACGTGTTCACCTCCCACGGTCTACCTCTCGCGGTTTGCCTAGTCCATTATCTCCTGAGGGAAAACCGAGGCATGAACAAAGATCTAGGAGCCTCACTGTGTGCCGCACCCTGGGGAAGGAGGACACAGATCACCTCTGGAGGGTGTGCTGAGACAAAACCGACCCCCTGTGAGCCTATAGACACCTGGGCCCCAGTCACCGGGGATACCTAGCACAGAGATGGCACAGAATATTTATCTCCAAACTAAAGCACACCTCTTCCCAAATGAAACCAGGTAGGATGGACACTCAGCAAGTCAGACCCTTCCAGAACCTTCCAGGAAAACCAGCTCTGTGCCTGGGTGTATTGCTCGTGCCGGAGCCGATGACACAGGTTTCCACTGGCTGACCAACTCCCACATTCTGTTAGCAAGTCTGTGCTGTACTTCTCGTCTTCTCTTCACTGTGTAGTGTGGTTTGTGTTGTGTGTGTGTTGTTGTTGTGTGCTGTGTGTGTGTTCTGCCATCATGTCCCTGGCTTCCTCAACTGGCAGATGACTTAGGGGCCCGTAGAGACCTACAAGACATATCAACCGTGCCTTACTTTATCAAGTGCTCTCGGTGCGAATGGGACTTAGGGCAGAACTTAAGGCAGCCTACGCCGGGGCCAGCGTGACCTGGGCATCTGCAGGCTACCGGGTGCTCCACCATCATCCACGGCACTGACTCCAGGGCAGCGGTTGGGTGGCCAGTTTAACTGCCCCGGCCAGCCACGCCGCTCCCCCTCCCTCCGGCTGTTCTACCCCTGACCTGGCCCCTGTCCCCCGCCCCCCCTTTCCTGTCCACCAAGGACTGATGTTGTTGTGTGGCTGCTCACCGCTCTCCCTCGTGCAGCTAGGGCGCCTTCCCCCGCCGGCCCTCCAGTATTGGAGCTGGAGGAATCGGGCGCGAGTGCGGGTGGTGTGGGGCAGTGTGTGGACCCTGCCCCTCCCCAGTAGCTGCTTCCTCCCTGCAGTGCGGAAGCAGGAACAGCTGTGTCCCTGCATCGCCAAGAAACCACCTGCGGTCTGCCTGGACGGCGGGGCTCCTACTCTCCTGGGTGGTACTGCCTCCTTTCTCTTGGGCTCCTGAAGTCCTCTGACCCCTCCACTATTTCCATATTTCAGGGCCCCCAGGTCCATGCGGCTGGGCTGACCCAAGGCCCCGCCCCAAATACAGCCTCATACAGTCCCTGGTACAGCCAGCACCTTGTTGCTGCCCCCACCTTGGCCTGTGAGGCTGGAGGCCCTGGAGGTCAGATCTGGGAGACACGTTGACCTGCTGAGACAAACGGCACTCACCCCAAATGCACAGGATGAATAAGAGGATTCCCAGAAGGGCCCAGCGGACAGCTGGCACTGCTCTGGCCCATGGCCTCCTCAAGACTGGACAAGCCTCAGCTCCCCTGAACCCCCACAGCTTACTATTTACCAATCAAGGCTGAAGCACAGGCAGGACCCGCCCCTACGGGCACACCCGGACCTGTGGATTGGGAGCCTTTAAACTTCTGCCCCCCAGTGTGTGAGTTACAGTGCTCAGGCAGAAGATGTGGGCACTGGGAGTTGAAGGACCAGCTGCCCGCGGCCGGTGGGGGCGCTTGTTAACGAGCAGAGGTGCCACTGCTGTTACTGAGCAGAGTGGTGGCCACGCAGTCTGGCCGCCGGGCACCCACCTGGGTGCTCCAAGGCTGTTGCAAGAATAAGAGGGGGCTTTCTCTTTCTGGGATCCCTCGCCGCATCCCTTCCATCGTGCTGGCGCTCAGAGCATCTCTGGGCTGTCCCCACTCAGGATGCTGGTTTCCATGGCACTGCCACACCATTGTGGAGCGTGGAAATGGACCTGGGAGTCCACCGGCTACCCAACTCCTGGTGAATCCAGATGCATCAAGGCTCCACCAACAGACCCCAGAAGCATGATGGCCACTCTGGGCTCCCATCGGTTCACACAGCCTCAGCCCAACGGCCCAAGGAGCCACAACTCCGCTCTAGCCCTGCCCCCTTACGGATTGCACACATCAGCCACCTTTCTTGCTCATGGGTGCTCGCAGGGACCTGTCCTACGCGAGCGACTCTAATTTCACGGTCTGGAAGTTTGGCCACCTCTCTCTCGTGGACCTGCCTGTGAGAGCAAGCCTGAGCACCCTCCGAGCCAGCCAGGATCAGGACCGAGACCCAAGATCCGCTACAGATAAGCGAAGGAATCAGCACTAGGAGCTGGATTGTACACGAGCAGCGGCTGGGAAGGGTTGTGAACAGGGAGCCTATGCCTGGGCGTGGCTGAGGGGTTGATGTCAGTGGAAGCTCTCCTGCTCCCCCAGCCTTCTCTGGGGCTCCATTACTCCCCTTGAATGTGGACCCCACTCTTCACGTGTTTGCCACAAAGCATGCGGTCTGCTAGTTCCAACTCCACATTAAAAGCTGATGTCATCATCCTGGAGAGTAGACACACAGGGATCCCGTTTCCTCGACGCCTCAGGGACCAGCAGCCACACCCCAACTGTAACACCTCATGAGGGGCCCCCAAACTTTCCTAGCAGCATGGGGTGCTCATCAGAGCAAGGCTCAAGTGGCCCGGGTGGGGCCGGGAGCCCAGAAAGCTTCTTGGAGAAAGAGGAGGAAGAGAAGGAAGAGGAGGAGGTGGGAAGCTGGCAGGACAGGAGTGACCCAGGAGGGACAGGGGAAGATCCGCTGGGTGCCCTATAAGGGGAGTGGAGGGAAGGACAGAACCGCGTGGTACCGCCCGGCACTCACTCCTCTGACACGGTGTATCTGTCAGCCAGAGGCTCACAGGCCACACCACCGATCCACACGCCGTGGGCCACGTCGCTGAGCCGGCGGCCCAGGTTCCTACCACGGATGGTCAACAGGGTCCCTCCATCCAGGGGGCCCGTCAGTGGCTCGATCTGTAAGGAGAACAGGGGTGAGGTCAGTGGATTGTCACATGTGCCCAGAGGAGGTGGGCTACCCAGACCTGCAGAGAGGACCAGGAGGCTCGGCGGGCAGCCCTCTCCAGGTGACCTGATTGCCCATGAGCTCATGCAAACTCTCAGGGCCTGGGGCGGGCACGTGGCCTAGGCTAAGCTAATCAGAATCCTTCCTGAGACTTTCCTCTTAGATTGGACAGGTGGGTTCTTGGAGACCTACCTGACCAGGCTAGAGGACTGTGTGACTCCCAAGGCCACAAAGCCCCAGCCTCCTCCGCCCCACTGAGAAGCCAACATGGGAGGTGGGCACTGGGCACTGGTGATGCTGTGTGTGTGTGTGAGAGAGAAAGAGAGACAGAGAAACAGAGACTATGTGCAATGCCCACTGTGGGATGTACTTACCGCACGGATCTCAGGGGCTGGGCAGGTGCCAGGTGGTGGCTGCAGGGGTCCCCGCAGGCGACAGCCGTCATTCCACACACACAGGTGACCCAGGTCTTCTCGGCCCAGGCACTGGGAGCAGTCGGGGCTGCCCATGGCACAGTTGTAGACTACGACTGTGGAGGCGGCGTGGTCAGGTTGGGACCCTGTAAGGCTCCCAGAGCCCCGTCTGCCCTCGGCCTCACTGACTTTTCCCACACACAGGGATTCTATTTAGAGGGACTACTGACCCCCTATTTTATAGACAAGAGGCTGAAGCTCAGAGGAGTCCCTTGTTCCCCAGGCTCACACAACCTGGAAGAAACAGCCAGATGTGCATCAGAATTGGGTGTGTAGCCCGATGGGCCGAGGGATGTGGGCAGCTGGGCTGAGGAAGCCAGGGCCTGACGTGACCCTGGCAGGGGTGTGGGTGGCCTGTAGCTCCAGGACATCTAAGACTGCACATGAACACAGACCCTGGGGTGGACTGGTCACCCGAGACTTCCTCGATGAAGCTCACTAAGCCCTTGGAAGGGCTGTAGCCTCAACTCACATGGCGACGGGGAGCTCAGGGAAGTAGATCCTGGAAGCTGTACTGCCGCTGCCGCAGGCCACAGTGGCCCCGCTAGGTGAGGGACTCTCATCAAATGCTGGCCAGCACAGGGGTAGGGCATGTGTTCCACTAAGCTGGGCCCCTCCTGCTGTGGGGAGCCTCCAGGGCAGGGTGGGATGTGTGGGGTGCCCACCTGTCATGGGGTCGGGGCTGTCCAGGAGCTGGCTTGGTTGCCCCTTCAGCTGGAGGCTGAGTGGAAACACCTGGCTCTTCTGGGTCGTGTGTAGCTGCAAGAGGAAGCAGAGAGTGAGGGGTATGGGGATGAGGGTGGGCTGCTGGGAATGGGGGATCAAAAAGCAAAAGGACAGAGTGGGGAGGCCGTCCCCATCTCCACTGCTCTGTGCCACTCACCACCACTTGGTTACAGCGCAAGAGGGATTCATTCACCCACACGGCCTCAAAACTCTCTTCCAGCCCAAAGCTGCACTCTAGGGAGGCACCCTGTGGACAGAGTGAGGGGATGAAAGAGAGTCCCACCAGGACCCACTTCCTGCACCCCCCTCAAGACACTGCAGCTGCCACCTTAAGAGAGACGAGGACGCTCGCCAGGCCTTGCCCGGGATACTAGAGGCCCCTAGCCATCCTCTGAAGACCTAAACCAGCTTGCAACACAACAGCTCCCAGGGAGACCCTGCCTGCTCCTTAACTTCCCCACAGCCCCAAACCCCAGATACCCACCAGCTGCCATGTGGTCAGGCCGAGCCCACATCTCCACCTGGCCAGCCCAGCTCCCTTTTGCCACCAGCCAAGACTCAGAACAGCTTTCACACTATAGCTGTGCTGTCTGTTCCCCAGGGGTTCCTCCATCAGGGCACCCCCAACTCGATCCTGCCTTTGGGTGGGTGGACACCACGGGCTTTGCTCTGTCCCCAAGCCTGTCCCACCCTCACTTGGGAAGGCCAGGACCTGAGCCATGGCTGCTCAGATTCTGCCTCCTGTGGCCTGGCTTCAGATTCGCCTCTACTTCCCAGCTGTGTAGTCTTATAAGTGTCCACTCTGTGGAGTTTCCACGATTGTAAACAGAAACAGGGCTACTGCACTGAGTTTGTTTGGGGACTTGTATGTTACAGGTGCTAAATGCATGCTTGCTCTGGTTGGTACTTAGGAGGTGCTCAGTAAATGTTTGTTAAACAAGCTGGGCTCTATTCCTCGGGCTCATCCTGCTCCCTTAAGATCAACCCATAAATATTTGCTGAATGGGCAAACTGGGGTTTTGTGTGTCAGGACACGCCCCAGCCAGCCTCATGGGAGGACTTCCTATTTGTCCTGGCCCTTGGCAGCTGTGACACCGTGAAAAGCAAGCAGGTCAGCTTTTCTGGGGTCCCAGCCAGGAAGCACGTGTAGGCAGCAGGGTGCTGACAGGGTCAAGAGCCTCTCTGCAGTCTACTGTGAGGAGCAGGAGGCAGGTCTCGGCACTGAGACGCTGGCCAGCCGGCCAGCCCGGGGCTGCTCAGGCGGCACACTTCCACACAAGGTCACTGCAGCACTCAGGCCCAGGTCCCAGCCCTGGTGATCGCCCTTGGGCCAGGGGTGAGGCTGGGGACAGGAGAAGAGAGGGCAGGGCCTTTCTGCAGCTGGTCGCAAGTAGAAACTGAGCCAGAAGCGCCACACAGCTGGGAAGGATCAGCGGGCCTCCACACCCGGGGTTCCTGTGACTTGCTGGGTCCTTGCAGGGTGGAGCCTCTGGCTGCCCCCCACCAGGAGCTCAGGCCTACCGTGAGGCTTCCCGAGGTGGCCAGATACGAGGCACGTGGACCCCACGTGTGACAGCCATCACGGGCCTTAGCATTCCCATGGCAGTGACAGATGGCGCGTCCCAGGAATTGGGGAGGTTGGCACCAATCCAGAACTCAGCAGCAGCCCTTCCCCCATCTTGGAGACTGGGGAGAGCCCTTCTCCCCTGGCATCTCTGCCTGCAGCTGCTGTCCCCCTAGACCACGGGGAGTGGGGAGCACGGCTTTCTTCCAGCTGTTCCCCAGGGAGGATATAGAATCCTTGAACTGGGCCCCAGTGAGCTCCATGGGGTCTGGGGTCCCCAGAGCCTGGGCAGGGCAGATGGAAGCCACATGGACTCATTACCCTTGCCTGGACTGTGGGGCCAGGCGAGGGGCCAGGCTGGCTCCGCCTGCGAGCCTTGGGCAGGCGTACTGGGGCCGGGCCAGGGTTTTCTCAGCAGAGGCTTGCTGCTTGCTGGCCCCACCGGCCTGGCCTGCTATCCTCTCCCACCCCTGGTCCCATGGAGCCAAAGGGGGACTCAGATAGAAAGTATGTGATGCAGGCACAGTCTGAGGCCTGCACGGTCCCCACCCAGTTTACTCACCCGGAAGAAGGTGGCACTGGTCAGGGGCACCAGGATATCCTGTGAGCCACCTGTGGGGACAGGTGCCAGGGGCGCAGGTAGGATCTGGGGGCAGTCCTGCGGGCTCTGCAGACCAAGCACAGCGGAGGATCACACAGGTGAGACTCCCCAGGGTTCTGCCCTTCCCACCTTCCACACCCCCAGTATCGAGGCCTCCATAGCAAACCCCACATACACTTAAGAATGACACCCAGCAACCACTGGTGCTGCTGCTGGGGTCTGCATGTTGGCCCCAGGACAGGCTTGGGAGCCTAAAAATGGTCCACACGGGGTGGAGTCTGCCTCCTCCAACATGTTCCTCGGCCCCAGAGCACCTCACAAGTGAGTCATGGTGGGCTGGGTCTCGGGTCCTCAACCTCCCCATCCCTGCAGATCCAGGGGCTGAGAAGCCAGGGCTGTGGGGACTACTCTGCCGTGGCTGCGTCAGCTGCCTGGACCCCACGTCTCAGTACCTCACCTCCTGGGGTCAGCATCCTGGGCACACATACCCAGGCAGCACCAGGATCCTGGGGCCCCCTCAGCTTTTGGGCCATGGGTCTCCTGCCCATGCCTGGCAGGATGAGGATTTGGGAGAGAAAATGCCTCAAATCTGTGTGTGCACCAGAGGTCACCCAGGAGGGCCCAGATTCCTGGGGACAGGCCTTTCCTGAGGTCTTTTCCCTCAAGATTGCCCTTGAATGTTAGGATCACAGGTCATCTTTGTGTTCCACCCACTGCGAGCGGCCATGTGATCCAGGCCTGCACTTATGCTTACTTCAGCCCCCCAGAGTAGAATGGGAGGCCTCTGGCCACACACCGGCACTTTCTTTTTTTGTGGTGTTAGCTTTCTGCAACAGAAGGTGTGAGGGGTGTGGAGGGACACCCTGGGTTGTTCTTAGTTTCTCAACACACCAAGAACTCTCCAAGGGCAGAACCCATGCAGATTCATCTCAGGGAACCCAGCACGAAGCCAGAGACACCTGAGGGGCTGCCAAGGTCCCCAGTAAGGACCGAGTGGTAAGGGTGAGAGGAGTTAGAAACGAGAAAAAGGGGCAGGAAAAGCCTCAGTGCTGGAACAAGCATTTTTGACAACTGACAGGAAGAGCCTAGTCTGCAGGCTGCTTCCCACTGGGCCACAAGGTCTCTCCTGCTTCCCTTGCAGCAGTGTGGGAAGGGGTGTTGAGGGAGCAGAGGACCTGATGAGGACTGACCTCAGGTTTTGGTGGGTTTTTACTCTGCCTCTCTTTGACTGTTCTCTCCTGATTGGCCCTTATGGACACCTCATTTGCATACACACCCTCCTTCTGGGTCCAGCTTGACTCCCAGAGAAGATGTTCGTAAAGGAAGAGGAGAAAGAGGAAAAGCCTGGCAGGAGACAGACTTGCAGGACACTTGCTGCCCTGAAGTGAGAGAACTCGGGGCATCTGTTGCTGACTGCAAGACTGGCTGCTGCTTCTGACTGCTGCTAGTCAGACTCCCAAGACTCCGCGGGCCAGCTCGGGGCTAGCATCCCTCTGTTGCCAGAGTTCAAATCTCTGCTCCGTTCAGAAGGTTCGCACATGGCGAACAGAAGTCCCCGTGTGCGCCCACTGTTTGCTCATCTAGTTCTTGGAGGGGGCAAGACAGGAACCCAGTCAGCGAGAAGAGAATCAGCCACTTGATAAGGATGTTGCGAACGGGAAGTGACCAGCGCAGGCGGCCTCACGTGTGCTTGGGCTGTGCAGTCACCAGCTACCCGCTCCTGACAAGCCCACGAAGCAGGACCCGCCACCGCCCATTTTACAGAAAAGGAAACCGAGGCACAGAGCAGCCTTTCCCGGGAAGCAGCTCCCCATAGTTCTTGTGGTCATGGTCTGAACATGAGCTGTCCCCGCAGGCTCATGCGCTTGAATCCTTGGCTGGTGTGAATGTGCGGGAAGGTTGGGGCACCTTCAAAAGGTAGAGCCTTGCTGGAAGTTGTCACGTAGCAGGGGCTGGGCCTCAAGGTTTGGTAGCTGGAGCCTGTTTCCTCCGTGCCTGGGGCTCTCGCTCTGTCAGCCTCCTGATAACTGTGGTGACCCGAGTCACTCTCCCGCTTCTGTGTAATTCTCAGCAGAGTGAGGCTGCAAGCCGGATAAACACCTTTCTCCCTACATTGCACGCCCTCAATGAAGGGACACTGGACACACACAAGTGGCTGCAAAGTAACGCCCAGTACCTCTCTTCCAGGACCCAGGGATCCCGGGGGATGCAGACCCTTTGCCCACCCTCTGTCCAGGAGGCCTGGCGCCTCTACAGATAATTGGCACTTAATTAAATGCCAATCAAGTATTGGCTCAGGGCCCTGCGCAGACCTCTGAGGAGGCTGCCATGTTTCCTGCTGGATTACGGTAATCCTCTAAGACAGCCCCTCTGCACCCCGCCCATTCCTGCCGGGAGGGAGAACTGCAGACTGACGGCAAGCCACACAAACCCAGCTCTCAGCTCCTAAGAGGCTGTCAAGACCCAACACAGAAAATCCTGCCTAAAGAGATGTCTTCCCAGCCGTTCACGCGGAGGGACCGCCAGCTCCCCTTTGAGCACATTCGCTGTGTCCAGCACGGGGCTGGTGCCTTCTGGATGTAATTTCAGACCTCTACTCTAGCCTTTGAGGTAGGCCCTGCTTTACGCAGGGAAGAAAACACCGTCGGGGTATCACAGCCGAGATCACAGTAGAGGCTCCTGGCCTGAGAAGGGAAGGATGGAGCCGTGACTGGGTTCTTCCTAGCGCCTAGCACAGATTCAGTATACAACAGGCACTGGATAAATGCCCCTGGACTGGATGGAGGCTGGGTCCTCCTGAACACTTGGTCCCTGAGCATGAGAGCACAGAGGGACCATCTCCAGCGTCCACCGAGTTCCCTCCGTGTATGCAGATCGGGGCTGGGCTTGGACGAAGCGCAACCCCGACAACCTCAGAGTTGGAAGCTGGCTGAGCACACACTGCACATCTGCCCAGTGCTGAAGCGAGGCCCTCAGTGGCCACTGGCCGCCCCTGGGCTCTTCCAGTGAGGGCACACACCTGCGTGTCCATTCTGAGTGGGGCATGGCTACTGCAGACTGCTCAAGGCCACCGTGGGGTCAGGCTGCAGCCAGCGCGTCCTGCTTTGTGGCACCCACCATGGAAGACAGGGCATGATGCCTTCTCCAAGACACCTCCCTGGGACGCATGACCAGCCATGACCCATCCCAGGGCACCAGGGGGCACGGGAGTAAAGGGACCCAGCAGCCACCTCAGGGTGTTATCCATCCGCCCAAAGCCCCAGGTACCTTTCTGTCCTCCCCACAAGAAGCAGGGGCTTATGGGGGCGGGGAGAAATATACTGTGGGCAAACTGATGAGGGGCCTTAGTGCTCAGTTCTCAATCACAGGAAGAAAAGAGAGGGGCTTGGCTCAAGGCCCAAGTCTGGGACCTTTCAGACGAGTAGCCTTAAGCAGTCACCTCCCAAAGCCTCGGGGACCGAGAACCCGAAACAGAAGGGGAAACAACAGCTCCAAAGCAGAAGGCACGGGAGGAAGCGGTGAGCCCCATAGGTGGGCGCTGCCTAGTTAAGGCCTCCAGGAGGGTGGGGTGAGGGATCAAAGGCATAAGCACAAGGCCATGTTGTCACTCCAAAGTGTCATCTCTAAAGAACCGGCTTCAGGGAGCCAGAGAGGAGCGCAGTGATCCAGCTAGATTCAAACGCAGAGGAGAAAAGGAGCAACCAGGGCGCCCAGCAACAGGAGACGCGTTGTGCACATAGCAACGAGTCCTTGTTCCAATGCTGAGAATGCAGTGCCAAGAGGAAGCGTCTCAACATGAGCTTAAAATGAGGGAAACATACCGAAGCCATGGGGATTGGGGTCGCCCTGAGGCCAGCTTACCATGGGGTTTGGGGAGGCTTCGCACCGAGACTGGTTTGAGACACAGGTGTGTTGCTGGATACACCAGAAACAGGGCCACTGCGTCGACAGGCAGCTGGTGCAGCTGGAAGACAAGGGGCTCCTCAGACTCTTGTTCCTCTGCTCCCCACCCGGCTCACCCCCACCCTGAGAACTGGAGCCCCGAAAGCTTGTCCCAGCACGACCAAGAAAGGTCTTGCTCATCCTCAGAGCTGCCTGGGAGAGATAGGCCCCTTTGTAAGCAGTGAGCTCCCCACTTGGAGAGGCATGCAAGGCGTCCTTTCTGCCAGCCTGAGTGGTCGGAGCTTGGTCAGTGTGCTGGTGAGGGAAGGGCAGAGGCGCCTGGCTGCTGAGTGCACCAAGAATGCTGTGGTTTTCCTGCGCTCCTGGTTCCTCTGCCCACGGGCGGACTCACGCTGTACGGGGGGACACCAGTCCAACGCGGCTGCAGTCATAGATGGTGAAGTTGGCCGAGACGATGTTGTGCCCTTTGACCCTCACTGACATCTCCACGGTCACGTGGTCTGGGAGGGGGCAGGAGAACCAGTGAGGGGGACACAACCAGTGAGGCATCTCCAACCACACGGAAGGCCTGGAGATCGGGCCCCTTGCCCCACCCTCAGCTAGAACCACAGCACTGTGCTCACCTTGGTGGGAAGGAAAAGGCGGGAACTGGTCCCTGGGCAGGAGGTTGCAGTAGGCGATCTGGTGGTCATAGGCAGGGCCGGGCACCCGGGCCACCGTGCGGACATCATTCCCGTAGTCACAGGCCATCTCCATGCCACTGAGGCTGGGCAGGCTGCCAGAGATCTGCAGGATCATGCCCTGTGGGCACGAGACTCTTAGGGGGCTAGGTCATTCCCCTCACCACCCCAATCCCACCCCCAACCAAGGAGGGCACTGCATGCCATTTGTGCCCAAGTATCCTTATAAAAGGGGTTCATTAAGAGAATTCAAGGCTGGAGGTGGCACCCACATGTGACACTCTGGCCTGTTTCCTCCTTGGAGTCTCCTCAGCTCACAAAAGTCCTGGGAGACTAACCCAGACGCTGTGGTGCACAACTACAGTCCCAGCACTTGGAGGGCTGAGGCGGGAGGATTCGGCTAGTGTTGGCCATCTCAAGAGAGCAAAACACTCCAAGAAGGCTGGGCCTCAGGAGGTGGCCACGCCTTCTATGCCCTCCCCTCCCCAATGCTGGAGCTTAGTCCCACCTCCTGTCAGATCATGCTTCCTGGAGATGCCCAGTGCCCAGTCCTGCCCCAGCTCAGCTGGTCTACACTGACACTCCACCAATCCTTGTGCCCACAGCTCAAATCACCACTTCAACTATTTTAATCTGGATTATTCTTCTTCCCCAAGAGCATGGTTGCTCCTCCAGGCCAGAATTCTGTTCAGTACTGTCATGCCCCAAGTTTGACTGTGCACAGCACCCAGTAGGTGCTCAATAAGAGGTGAACATGTAGGTGAGTGGGTGCAGCTACACCAGGCATGAGCCCGGGGCAGGGCTGGCATGGGGGGATCACAGGGGAGCAACTATACCCAACACTGGCCGACCACAGGAAACCCCTCAGAGAGTCAGATGAAGAGTGATCCTCTGGGGGACAGTGAAGGACCCAAGCTGAGGCTGTGCTGGCTACGGGCCCAGGACATCCTGAGTGCCAGTCAGTGTGCCCACTGCGTCTGCAGACAGATGGCAGCCAGCATGGCCAGGGGTGTGACTCTGTCCTCATCCCCTGCACACGTGCCGGTCTCCCTGCAAGCTCTGGGAAGTTGGGCTCCCGTGCTGGTTCCGCACACACCTCCGTGTCTGGTGGGGGGGAGGGGGAGTGCAGCCCAACTCACAGGGTACTCCTGATGCACGTCTATCTCGGCCGGTAGCACCGTCATGGCTGGACAGCGGCCGGGACCCTCGCTGGCGCTGGTCCAGAAATGCGGTTGGCTGGAGTTGGCACAATCCTGCTGCAGCGTGCACCTGGGGGTGCGGCAGGGTCAGGTCCCAGGTGGGGGTCCCACGGCCCCACGGACACCCCAGCCCTGTCGGGAGGCCTCACCGCGTCTCCAGCGTGCACCAGCCACAGTAGGCATCGGCTGCACCCACACAGTCCCCACAGGTAGAGTGCACCTCACAGGCCGCGACCTGCACGCGCACCATCTGCAGACAGACAGGGCCCAGCTGACACAGGCCACGCCCCTCGGGAACCACACTGAGGTGAGCGGGGGCGGGACATCTGTGGAGCCGCCTCAGGGGGCAGTGAATGGGCAGAGGTGTGAGGAGGCAAGAAGGCATTGCTGGCAGAACACTGGCAATGGGAAGAGCCGGTGCAAAGCTGGGCTGCTGGCAGGCGCTCAGCCTCACCTGGTGTGATGTCATCAGGTACAGGAACTCCGGGTCCGTGGGGTCAAACTGCATGGTATGGTGCACGGGCTCCCCGTAGGCCACGGTCAGCACGCGCCTGCTCACCACCTGCATGCTCTCGTTCAGGTTGATCTGTGGGGGGAGCAGCCATCACCTGCTGGTGCCTGGAGGCGCTCACAGGACAGGCTCCCCAGGCTTGGGATCCTTGCTCCCCTCCTGCCTGGTCCAGGACTGGGGGGGTGAGGCGGGAAGCCAGGCCCTGAGACAGGAGATACCTCCAGCTTCCGCACTGTACCCCTGCAGCGCCCCCACTAGGAACTCTCCCTACTTTGTCAATATCTCCCCCATCTCCACCTGGATATTGTGTGCAGGCCCAGAATAATCTCAGAGGGTGGGGGGAGCGAGGGCTGTAAGGAGTCATGGCCAACACCAAGGCTTGATTCCGACTCTGACATACTGGTAAGGCATGAAAATGTACAAGCGGCAGGGCAAGCCTCAGTGTCCCCCAGCGGATGACGGTAGTGATGGCCACCACTGATGCCCACAGAACAGCAGGGACAAGACAAGGCCAGCTAGGGATTTGCGAGCCCACCCACAGCCATCCCCTCGCAATGTATTTCAGATGAGAACCGAGACGAAGGACTTGGAAAACATCACAGACTGACCATCTCTCAGGTCAAGGTGCAAATTCAGGCCTGCCAGACCCCAGGGCTTAAGGCTGAGGTTGGAAGGTGGAGGTAGAGGGAAAGGCCTGAGACCCCTGAGGTCCAAAAGCTTCTCTGGCTCTGAGGCCACTTTGCATGTCCCTGACAGGTGATGTCCCTTCCTGTCTGTGTCCGGTAGCAAGTTGGCTCATGTCCTGGGGGTAGATTCCGAGGTCTCGACACCTTGGTGGCCTCCTGCCCTCTCCCCTCCTCTTGGGGCTCTAAAACCTTCAGGCCCCTGCTGAGAAGAAACTTGCTGTGGCATTCAAGGCTTTGACGATCACCTAACCACGCCCCCCAGCCTCATTTTCACCTGCTTAACCGACTCTACATCCCGGCCAGGCCTGAGCGTTTGCTCCTGAAGTGTCTCATGCTCCTTCTCCTTCCACAGCATGAGCAGACGCCAGGCCAGCATTATGTCCTTCCCAGCTAACCTACTCCGCCCCACACTCAGTCCTAATCTCTGGGGAAGGCTTGGTCCCCACCCAGCCCTAGTCAGTACCAGATGACACTAATAGCCCATCATCCCTCAGTGTTTACAGAGCCCTGGGCAGGAGGCTGCAGCTGAAGTCTGGCAAAAGTGGGTGGAAGATACAGCACCCTGCACAGGGTGGGTGACGGTCCCAGACTGCAGTATAGGATGGGACCTGAGCTCAGTCCCTCCTCTGGCCTAGCAGGCGTGTGGCCCCATGTTCCAACCCCAGCATAGCAAAAAAGAAAGAAATCAAAAGTGAGGAGCAACAACTCCACCTCTAGGGTGGTCACGCCTTGGGCAGCCTCGCAGGCCGCCCTGTAGGGGGAGCTGTGGCTCTGAGTCCCTGACTGTGAGACCTGAAGGGCACTGTGTGCGAGACATGCCTTTGAAGAGCCGCGGAGACAGCAAGTGCCTGATAACAGCAGTTTCGCAGGCGGTAGGTGGAGAGGACTCATTCTCGTGTGGCTCGCGTGCCCCCAATGGAGAGAAAGATGGAGGCCCAGAGGAGACAATCTATTACCCCCAAGCCTGAATTAGAACCCAAGTCTCTGACCCCCAAATCCAGCCCCATTTCCTTCAGCAACAAGAATCCTGACAAGAGATCTAGGCTGCAGAGTATGCAAAGGATTCCTATGTGTCCCATGGGTGGTCCCGGGCCAGGCCTATGAGGCTCTGAGCACCTCCCCCCACCCCCAGTAGCTGCTTTGAGTCAATAGGCCAGGCCTGGCGCACCACAGAGCTGGCCTGCAGCCCCCACAGGGAAGGCAGCAGGTGGGGGCAGGGGCTGCTCTCACGCTTTCCCTAAGCTCTGCACCTGCAGAGTGGTGGCCCGCAGAGCGAATCTAGAGACAAGTCACCCTGGGGTGGTAGCCAGCCTGTGCCCCCCCCCATCCAAGTCCCATAACAGCTGCAGTTCAACACACGTGGGGAAATAGAAGCCCAGAGAAAACATCTGCATAGTCAAGGTTAAGCAGCCAGTGGGTGCAGGTTCCGGAAGCCCCAGTGCTGACCCCGGCCTGGGAGATGTTGCCAGCTCTCGGCTCAGTCCCGCTCCGCAAGACGGGTCACCGCGGAGCCATCGTGAGAACAGGAGACAGCAGGGGTGCCAGGGCCCTGGGGGACCTCGCCCCGCGTCCCTACCTTCAGGAGTCTTCCTGTCGCAGTTCCCAGGAAGACGACAGTGTAGTTGTTGGCGCTGGCCACGGCCACGGCGGTGAGCCCCGGGGCGCGGAACACTGGTGCGGCCCTCAGTGGCTGCAGGAGGGACAGCGGGTGCTGCAGGTGGGCAGCGCCACAGTCGAGCTGCTCCGGCTGCAGCTGCGGAGACACGGCAAGTCAGACCTCGTTCCAGAGCCTTCTCTGGCTTCGGCTTGCCTATGCGGTCCAATCTCAGCCCTTAGTCCCTGCCTGATGCTCCCAGCTCTAGGCTGAGGCCCAAGCAGGTCCGAGGCTCCCATCCCAGCCTAGCCTTGATCTCAGCTGGCTCTGGTTTGGGGTTACAGAGGCAGAGATGTGGTGAAGGTCCTTGGGACCTGCATGGGGACGGAGGGGGCCAGCCAGCTGGTCAGTCTGGCTTTTAAGAGGTCAGGGATGGTGCGGTGTAGCCTCAGCCCCTGGGGAGGCTGAGGCAGGAGGGTCAGTGTGTGTTCCAGACCAGCCTGGGCAACACAGTAAGACCCCCAACTCCAAAAACAAAGATAAGGACTGCAACCAGTTGAGAGCCACACACCCCAACCAGCTGGGGCCATCCCAGCTAGGAGAGGAGCCCAGATAAAGAACTCATGGGCCAGCGAGAAGGCTCACAGGTAGAGGCGCTTGCTGCCAAGCCCGAGCTCCTGAGTTCAGTTCCCGGAGCTGACATGGTGGAAGGAGAAGACCAAGTCTCTGCAAGTTTTACTCTGATCTACACACACACACACACACACACACACACACACACACACACACACAACGGCACGGATTTACCCATGTACATCATATCAATAAATACAATGTTAAAAAAATAAAGTCACCTGAAGTTATCCTTGCCCAAGACGTGTCTCTTCTGTCTCCATGTTGTCTTGTAGCCCTGACTGGTTCCATGCTCCACAGTACTGAGGGTCTCCTCCCACTAGGCCTGTTCTGACTCAGGACCCTCACACTCCAGCCCCAGCAGCTGGCAAGACTCCAGGTGGAGGTGTCTCCAAAAGAACATAACCAAGCACATAACCCCTCACCTGCCCACATCACAGGTGGGCAAACTGAGCCTGATATGTTCCAAGGCAAAATCCTATGTCCACGAAGGCTCAGGGTCACCAAGGCCCCTCTGGCAACAGCTCAGCCTGCCTTGAGGGAGCCGGACAATGGTAGAACAGGGCCTGGTGCTGCTTCCTGGCCTTTCCCAGGATGTGCTGATACTTTCAAAGGCTCATCAGTGCATGTGCACAAAAACACTGCTACAGGATGGAATGAGAGCTGGGGTGGGCTCTGTTGGTGAAGTGCAAACGTGAGGGTCTGCATTTGAGTCCTAGAAACCACATTAAACAGGTGGGTATGGTGGCATGCACGGGCATGCGCCGCATGCGGTGGCATGTGCTGGCATGCACTGATAGTCCCGGGGCAGGCGGATCCCTGGGGCTCCCAGGCAGCTGGCCTAGTGCACTTGGCACAAGTCAGACCAGTGAGAGGCCCTGTCTCAGAAAACAATGTGGACGGCACTGAGGGACGACATGTGAGGCTGACCTCTGCCCTTCTCCCCCATGTGCACATGCACACCCCCACACATGACCACAGAAACACACATACACGTAAGAGTTCTTGAGGCTGGGGTGGGCTCAGAGGTAGTGTCTACCCTGCAACCAGGGCCTGTTCTGAAACCAAGGCCTGGGGAAGGCACGCACAAAGCCCTAGGACCTCTGATGGGGCCGTCGGCTGGACCCTCATGTCTCCACCTAGCCTGTGTGCGCCTCACACATCATGACTGGCACTGCCTCAGGGCCTTCGCCCAGCTGTTCCCGCTGCCCTTCCCCTGGTGGCTGTATAGCAGGACCCCTCATCCAAGGGGGCATTTCCCAAGACTCCCAGGGAAATCTAAACAAGACCAAGCCCTATGTCTACTGTTTAGTTTTTTGAGTAGCTATGATTCTTCTGCTTGTCAGCTAGTCACAGATCAGCAACCGGAACAAATGCTGTAACTAACAGAAGTGGCGCATGTGGGCACTGTCTCTTGCTACCGGACTGCATGGTCTTGGCGGCCTTGAGTCATTTCTGCTCGCTGCTTATCCAGAACTTGGACCATTTCACTTCAGGATTTTCCCTGGCATCCAAACTGCATGTACACTTGCACTTTGCAGCCGTTAAGAAAAATATACAGATTGGAGAGATGGCTCGAGGGTTAAGACTGTCTCTTACACAGAAGATCCTCAGTTTGGATCCCAGATCTCACATAAAAATATCAGGTAGAAATGGCGGTGCCCTGCACTTTGGGTCCTGGTGGGCAGAGCCTGGGAAACCCCAGAATGAAACAAAAAGGAGGTAGAAGCAATCCATGGTGATTCCTGACGTCACTTGGTCCTCCACAGAAACACACAGTGCCCTCTGATACACAGAAACATATGCAAATAAAGTTAAAAAAAAAAGAAAAATATGCATCACTCGAACACAGCCCTGAGGCATGGAGACGATCGATAACCAGATGCCTACTGAAAGACTGCTGCGTGGTGGCTGCCAGCGCCGTGGTTCAGGTTCATGGTACACTCGAGACGGGAAGCAGTTTCAAACTTACAAACTGCTTATTTCTGGAAATTTCCATTTAGTATTCTTGGACGTTGACTAGCCGAGGTTAAGTGAAACCGTGGAAACAAAACCACAGATAAGGGGGGGAGGTGGGCCCTAACTGGCTCCTTCTGACCCGTGATCAGCCCAGCTGACCAGCTGCATGCCTGGTGACTGGCTGGGTTGGGCAGCCCTGGACTTGGGTGCTGAGCTGTCTGTCCCCAGGCTGGACCCTCCTCAACTGTCCTGCCATTGGGCCCGTCCCACCACAAGGAACCCATTTCCTACAAGTTATATAATTTTTCTCCACTGACTATGGATGACTTGCATCATTAATAAGTTGGTTTAGGTTACGACTGTAAACAGTTGGGGCCAGGCGCTATGGGGGACCCCCTCGGTGCAGCTCTGGGCTTCTCTGAGTCCCGACCAAAAAGGGGCCCCGTGCAACCAAGTGGGGGTCCTGGGAAAGGGAGGGCGGACACCCAGCCAGGGGGTGATTTGTGGGCCGCGGCGGGAGGGGAGGCCGGGAAAAGGCTGGGAACCCGGCTCCCGCTGCCCGCCCTGACGTTCACAAGCCATTAATTCTGTGCCGAAGGAATTTTCAAAAAAGCCTTCCCCCCAACTTTTTTTCCTTATCCTAAAAATAAAATCTGAAAAAAAAATTTTAAAGGAGAAGTGAGCCATCAAGAGACAGGAACGGTCTCTGTGGAGGAAAGCTGGTTGCGGGAACCTCAGGGTCCCCCCAGGCTACAAGTGTCAGCACCCCCACACACAAGGAACGGGAGTGAAAGCTGCAGCTGTCCTCATGTGGCCCCAGAAGCAGTGACCACCACGGACCCCAGGGGCCCTGGCGGCACCACCGCCTGGAATCTATCTCTAGCACCCCCAAAGCACGTAGGCCTCCAGGAGCCAGGTCACGCCACCCTAGGGGCCAGGTGTACCCCCAGCTCACTCCTGAAGCTCGGTCCTCGCTCCCTGCAGTCCTAAGGGCGGACACGAGGCCCTCAGATTATACCCTGCCAACCGCTCAGACCCCAGTGTGACAACTCCACTGCTCTCTGTGGCCCCTGGCACACGCCCACACTTTGTCCACCAGAGACCTGCATCGCTCTGAAGACTTTTCCCCCAGCAGCCAGTCTGCCCCTGACCTTGAACCCAGGCCCTTCCCCTGACACCTCAGGCCCAACCTTGTGTGTGCCCAGGCAGCAGGTTTTTTATCACCCTTTAAAGTGAGGCAGCTGAGTCAGTAAAGTGCTTGCCTCGCAAGCGCAGCGCCCAGCGCAGTCATAGCTCGTTGGTAACGCCAGCACAGAGAGGCGGAGACAGGCAGCTCCCTGGGCTCGCTCTGCAGCCAGCCTCGCCTGCTCGGTGTGCTTCAGGTTGGGGAGAGACCCTGTCTCAAAAACAAACCAGAAAAGCTGGGAAGTACCCAAGGAAAGACATCGGAGGTCAACTTCTCCACAGACGTGCATGCACCACGCTCCGCTGGTACCGCCCCACTAATTCTAGCAGCCCGTGAACCATAAGCCCCTCCAGTCTGCTCCCTGCACCCTGGGTAAATGTTTACCAAAGAAGGAAAGCTGATTTTCACTAAGGTGGGCGCATCCTGCAGCTTCCTTTCCGAGCAGAGAAACCAAAACAGCCTCTGTGGGCACTGGAGAAGGGAAGGGTCAGAGTTCACGGTGCACAGGGCAGACAGGTGTTCCAGTGCAGACAAAGCCTGGGAGCTCACTCAGGTTCCTCTACAAACCTTGCTTCACCCCTCAAATGGGGCCGGCTGTGGTCACTGGCTTCAGCTTCTCCCCGAGAACAGACAGGCCTTTCCCAGGAGCTGGAGCTGCCCCCGGGGCCCAGCTCCAAGCTCAGCTCTGCCTACTCGCCATTAAAACCTTGCCCTATCGATTTTACTCTTCTCAGTAAGTACAGCTGAATGCGGCTCTTTTCTCCCCAGGCAGCCAGCGGCAGGGAGGGTCCAGCCTCCCCCCACCCCAGCATCCTGCCCACAGATCTCAGCACCTCCACAGTGGAGCTCACGCACAAACCATGGGGACCCTGGGCGCCAAGCGGACTGCAAAAGCCAGCAGTTCCACCCAGGTGCCCACCGTGCAAATGCTCCCTTGCGAGGGGAGCGGGTACTGCCCTGCCGGAGATTCAAATCTTCGCTCAGGGACATCAGACTCCATTGGGCTGCCTAGACAGCCAAAGGCAGTGTTTTTCCCGGTTATGGGGTTGGGGGGGGTAGGAACCTGCCTGGGGCCCAGCACCTGCCAGGCATGTGCTCTATCCTGGAGCCCCACCCCGGGCTCCACAGGGAACTTTCCAGAACAGGGCACAAGGCAGGATTATTCTGGAAAGGAAGCTGTGGAGTTAATCTGCACTTTAGCAGAGAGCTGTCCTCCAATTGGCCTCTGGCTTCTTCAAATAGATGGAGGTAAGTAGGTTAGGGTTGGGTTTTGAGCAAAGCCTCTAGGTTTCCTGACCTGAAACTATCCTCAGGTAAAATGTTTATATGCAAACGCATGCACATGTGTGTGTGTGCGCACGTACGTGTGTGCGTGTGTGCATGCTCATAGTAGGTAGGCCACGCCTCCTCTGTAGCTCAGCAGCCTCCAGTGGTTCCCAAATGCTGTTGGGATAAACCCAGACTTGAGCTCCTGGACGACTGTTCAGTGGTCCTCACCTCAGCCCCTTGTTTCGGCAGGCAGACCACTGCTCCTTTAGCTTGGCCCCAAGCACAGTCTCAGCTCCTGTTTCCCAGGAGGGACCACTGTGCCGTCCGCATCAAGCCGGCAAGGCAGGAAGGGCAGGCGGCACAGCAGGGTCAGGACTCCTGCGGGCCATGGTGGCTCCCACAGCCACCCGGCTGCTCTGCACCCCCTGGTCCCAGCCCTGCACCCTTGGGAAGTGTCCTCAAGATGGCATGCGGGCCGACCAGAATCTGAATCCTCCGCACTCTCCACCAAGCTGAAACGCCAAGTGTTCACCTCCCACGTCACCGTGCTCAGCGGTTTTGCCTAGTCCATATCTCCCTGAGGGGAAACCGAGGCATGAAAAGATCTAGGAGCCTACTGTGTGCCGACCCTGGGGGAAGGAGGGACAGACTCACCTCTGGAGGGGCTGCTGAGACAAAACCACCCCTGTGAGATAGGACACCTGGGCACGTCACGGGGATACCCAGCACAGAGATGGACAGAAATTTTCTCCAACACACAGCACACCCGTTCCCAAATGAACCAGGTAGGATGGACACTCAGCAAGTCAAGACCCTTCCAGAACTTCCAGGAACACAGCCTCTGTGCCTGGGTGTATGCTCTGCTGCGGAGCCGATGACAAGCCAGGTTTCCACGGTGACAACTCCCAATTCTGTAGAAGTCTGTGCTGTCCTTGTGGCCACTGTGTGTGTGTGTGTGTGTGTGTGTGTGTGTGTGTGTGTGTGTCTGCCTGTCCATCTGTCCCTGGCTTCCTCAACTGTGAGACTGATTAGGGGCCCAGTGAGAGAATCCATCACAGATGCTCAGTCAAAGTGCCCGGGCGACTGGGGACAGTGGCAGAACTAAGGGGACCTAAGGACGGGGGCCAGGTGACCGCTGGGCATCTGCAGGCTACGGGCTGCTCCACCACATCCCAGGCACTGACTCAGGCAGCGGTTGTTTGGTTAACTGGCCCCGGCCAGCCACGCGGCTCCCCCTCCTCCAGGCTGTTCTCATCCCCTGACCTGGCCCTGTCCCCAGCCCCCCCTTTCCTGTCCCCAAGGACCTGAGTGTGGTGTGGGCTGCTCCCGCTCCTCCCTTGGCAGCTAGGGGCCCTTCCCCCGCCGGCTCCAGATATGAGCTGGAGGAATGGGCTGGCGCTTCAGGTGGTGATGGGGGCAGTGTGGGGACCCTGCCCCTCCTCCAGTAGCTGCTTCCTCCCTGCAGGGGAAGCAGGAGACCAGCTGTGTCCCCTGAGCCAGCAACTGCGGTGCCTGGAGGGCTGGGGCTCATTACCTCCTGGGTGGTATGGCCTCCTTTCTCTTGGGCCTCCTGAAGTCCCCTGACCCCTCCACATTTCCATACTCAGGGGCCCCAGGCTCCATGCAGGCTGGCTGACCCCAAGGCCCACGCCCCCAAATACAGCCTCACTACAGCCCTGTGTACAGAGCACCTGTGGCTGCCCCCACCTTGGCCTTGGAGCTGGAGGCCCTGGAGTGTCCAGCTGGAGACACCGTGACCTGCTGAGACAACGGCCACTCACCCCAAATGCACAGGATGAATAGAGAGATCCAGAAGGGCCCAGCGGGCAGCTGGCCACTGCCTGGCCCATGGCCTCCTCAAGGCTGCAGCCCTCAGCTCCCCCTGAGCCCCCACAGCTCTACTATTTACCAATCAAGGCTGAAGCACAGCAGGGGACCCGCCCACTAGGGCCACACGGACCTTGGATGGGAGCCTTAAACTTCTGCCCTCCCCCAGTGTGTGAGTTACAGTGCTCAGGCAGAAGATGGGGCACTGGGAAGTGAAGGCCCAGCTGCCCGCCAGGGCCAGGTGGGGGGCGCTGTGTACTAGAGCAGAGGGTGGCCACGCTGTACTAGAGCAGAGGGTGGCCACGCAGTCTGGCCGCCGGGCACCCACCTGGGTGCTCCCAATGGCTGTGGCAAGAAAAGGGGGGGCTTTCTCTTCTGGGATCCCCTCGCCAGCATCCCATTCCATGTGGCTGGCGCTCAGAGATGCTCTGGGCCTGTCCCCACTCAGGGACTGCTGGTTTCCATGGCAATGCCCACACCATTGTGGGAGCTGGAAAGGACCTGGGAGTCACCTGGTACAGCCTCCATGGTGAATCCAGCTGGCATCAGGCCACAACAGACACCAGAGCCATGATGGCCACTCTGGCTCTCCACGGTTCACAAGCCTCAGCCCACAGGCCACAAGGAGCCACACACTCAGCTTAGCCCTGCCGCCTTCACGGATGCCACACAGCCACCTTGTCTTGCTCATGGGTGCTCCGCAGGACCTGTCCTCCGGAGGCCTCTCATTCACGGATGAGTATTGGCCACCTCTCTTCGGGCCTGCTGTGCAGCAAGCCTGAGCCCCTACCAGAGGACAGCCCCCAGGGATCAGACACAGATAGACAGAAAGACACAGCAGGGATATGTCATCAAAGATGTGCCCAGCAGGCTGAGGGAAGGGTTGTGAACAGGAGCCCTATGCCTGGGCGTGGCTGAGGGGTCTGATGTCAGTGGAAGCTCTCTGCTCCCCCAGGCCTTCTCTGGGGCTCCATTTCCTCCCCTTGAATGTGGACCCACTCTTCACGTGTTTGCCACACAAGCATGAGGTCCTGAGTTCCAATCCCACATTAAAAGCCTGATGTCCACTCCCTGGAGAGTAGAAACACAGGGATCCCGGGGACTTGCTGGACATCCAGCCAGTGAGCTTGGTGACTCCCTAACACACCTGCCATCTGCAGGAGTGGGAAAGGGAAAGAGGGTGGAAACGACTAACATTCATTGCACACATGAGCAGAGTTGTCAAAGAACAGCAGCACTGAAAAGGTAAGGTAGAGCACACATAAGCTGCCCACACGAATAAAGCTCCACAGGTCCCCTCGTCCTCAAGGCCCTCACCACTTCACTGAATGCCCTTCAAGGGACCAAGCAGCTCTGCGCCCACTCACACTCCGCGGGGCGACCTGTGAGTCACTTACCCCTCTGGGCCTTTGCATTCCCGTCATAGACTGGAGCTGTCACTCATTTCATTTGGGGATGGGAACCCAGTATAGTAATCAGGAGTGGATGATAATCAGCGAGGGGTCCTGACCACCTCCAGCCCTAGCTTGCATCCCATGGCCGTCGCCAGGACGGGAGCCACCTGCCAACTTCCTGCATGGCCACCGAACCTCAGTGAGGGTTATGTCCCAGCTGGTGACGCCTTCCATCTACCCACCTCCTGAGCGACCTCTCCAGCCTCATCCCCAACACAACCCAGGCCAGGCCACAGAACGCTTGTCATCATTCACAACAGATGACCATCTGACACTTGTCTGTCATTTACACACCCACAGGACCACCTGTGGCTTGGCACACAGCCCCTGCCTGCAGTAGCAACCACAGCTCCAACTTTCACCTGGGGCTGACAAAGTGCTCTGGCCCAGCCCCAGGGGAACTCAGGAACCCGAAAACGCGGGTACCCCGAAGACGGAGCATGGGCTGGCTGTGTAGACACCAGGGCCAAGCAGCAGTCTGTGTCAATGAGCAGCTGTGACCCTGGGGCTAGGGTCACTCGTGCCCCGCATCCTCACCCCCTACTTCCTGTAAGCCAGGTCTCACACACACACACACACACACACACAAACCCTCACCCCTGCTCCCTGTAAGCCAGGTCTCTCTCTCTCTCTCTCTCTCTCTCTCTCTCTCACACACACACACACACACACACACACACACACACCCTCACCCCCACTCCCTGTAAGCCAGGTCACACACACACACACACACACACGCCCTCACCCCCCCTCATCCCCCCTGAGCGCTGTCTGCGCTCCTCCAGCGTGCACTGTTATCGGATGTATTTTCTCCCTCTAACACCTGCACCTGCTACTCCCTGGGCCTCACAGGTGAGAGTTTCATCAACTCAAATCCTTGAAAGAGGCACAGACTCTTTAAGGAGAAAACATGAGGCCCAGAGAGGATAATGGACTGGCCCTGGGTCACACAGCATATGGGTTCACACTGAAGCTCCCTGGACTGGTGGGAGCCAGACATTTCCAGAGAGGGCAGGGTCTCTCTGAGTCTCTCCATCCCAGCTGGGCCCTCTCCTGAATCCTCCAGGTTCTGCCCTTGCTGCCCTTTCCGGGCGCTCACCCTCCAGCCCCTCCCTCTTGGATGCTCTCTCCCTCTCCTCCCACCTGGCATCTCAGCCACAAAAAATGACGCCAAAATACCTCCCTGAGCTGTGCTCCTACCCACTGCCGCCTGCTTTTAAAACTGCCCGAGGAACTTTTTCTCTCCTACCTCTACTATGAAAAGACAGACACCTTGAAAACGCAGCCTTGGCATTTGCTGTGGTGCCCCAGAGACTTATGTATGCACCTGCCATGATTGTTCAAAGCAAGATTCAGGGAAGAATGGAGAGGGGTGACTCTCTGCCCCGCTTCTCTGTGACATTGCGTGACTTTCCAACTTGCTTTCCCATCAAATGCACCGTGATTTGAGGAAAGGGATTCAAGTTTGCTTGCTTCCTTCCATACAGGGTCTCACTACGTACCCATCTTGGCTGCCAGCGTGCTGGGACCACAGATGTGCATTACCACACCAGGTGAAGTTCATTTCTTCTCTCAGTTTCTCTCTCAAACTATTTCCCCAGCCTGGAGCATGCCAGAACTACAGGGACAAAGCTGGGATCCTCCCAAGAATTGCGGGGGGGGGGGAGGCATCTCTGCTGGTGACCTTAGTTCTCGGTAGCCCCCTTCTCCAGCCGGGTTCCCAGCAGGAAGTGTTCTCTCATGGGGAGAAGGTGCTGAGCTTACGGCTCGGCTTGGAGGGCTTGGCCGGGCCATCTGAGGCTGCCTGTGGAGGTGAAAGTGTGCCCTGCCTGTGTCCAGCCTCACACAGACCACCTGATGCTGGTGGGACCAAGCTGGGACCATGCCTGTTGGAACACCCCAGGACCATCTTGTCCAGATGTCCTGCTTCCTTCCAGTCCCTCAGTGACACCCCATGTTAGGAGGACCCACACCCATCACAGGCCCAGCACAGAGCAGTGCTCTGGGAGCCCCCCTCTTAAGTGCTCCCTAACCCCTATCCCTCCCCCCTCTAGCCACCTTCACACAGGCTCTCTGAAATGACCGCACAATTGCAAAGTCCAGTGCGGGGCGGTCAATGAACAGAGCTGGAAATCTGTCTACCCCACAGCAGTCCTAGGCACTCTGAAGATGTTTTCATCTTCAGAGGAAGAGGCTGAGATCATACCACACCTCTGGCCTAAACCCGCCCAGGCTCCCTGCAGCTCTAAGATAAAATCCTGACACCTCATGTGGCCTCTCTTTTTTCCAGTTCTTTCTCCAGTCCCCTGGGCGTCCTCTAGGTGCCCTGCTGTGTCCTTGGCCTGCAGGTGCCTCAGTTCACCTCGGTGTCCTTCCCCAAGCCCCTGAGCGTGCACCCCTGAGCATGCACCCCTGAGCGTGCAGCCCGCTGTGTTCTGAGGGCCCTGCCCAGTTTAGGAAGCCAGAAACCAAGAATGAAATAGGGTCCCTGATACACTGAGGACTGAGAACACCACAGCAGGGGGCTTAGTAAATATCCTGGGGACCTGGATTGTGGGCTGGTTCTTGCAGTAGACAGCTCGTGCTAAGTGCTAACGACATCTCCCAGGGGACAGACAGCAGCCGCCTTGAAGCCTGCTGAGAGAGGGCCTGACTTGAGTCAAGGCAGCCGGGGGCATTGGGCTGGCATTGTCTTTACCATCCTCTTCTTAGAGGAAACTTGGGGGCCAGAAAGGTTCTATTGTAACCAAGGCCAAGGCAACAAAGCTGGAAAGTGACAGAATTTCAAACTCTGGTGTGGTGGAGCCAGCAACAGTGAGCACCCCCACTGTACCCCACCCTGCTGGGAGGCCTTGGACGCATCTGGGGTGGGGTGGGGGTCCTGCAGGAGTCTTGGTTTGCATCCAGAGCCAGGCATGGGACAGGGGACAGAACATGGAAAATACAAGGAACTGAGTCTGTGGCCTTGGGGTGGAGAGAAGATCTGAGCCACCCTGTCCTCTGGGGAGGACAACCCAGCGTCCTTCAACACAGTGAGTCACTGAGCTGCCAAGGAGGGGTACCAGGGACCGTGGGAACCAGGACAGCTCTTGCCCAAAGGGGAGGTAGCGGTGGCCTCAGGAATCCCACAGAGCCCAGCTCAGTGAGGGGCCCACACAGGGCTACCCTTTTCTTCCCCCTCACCCCAGAGCCAGACACAGTCCTCGTGGGATGTGGCTCTAGGGACACTCTGACCCCACCCCCAACTGCTGCTGGAACCATCTGCCCTTCACGCTCTGTGACCTTCCTTGTCAGGGGTCCATGTGTGGTGGGCAGCTGCGGGAGCCTGCGCCAAGATAAGGAATGTGGGTTTGCTGAACGCCCCAGTGTGGGGCACACCCACAAGGAAGCCGCACTCTCAGTCTCACCACCGGTAAGGGACACAGGCAACAGCCCTCGAGGAGCTCCACAGGCACAAGGCTGGGCTGGGCCTGTTGCTAAGTCACACTTCATTAGGGGGTGTCAGGACACAAGACAGAAAATGCCAGCTTCTAAGGACACTGGGAAGTGATCTGCTAGAGAAATCCTTTTGGGGACTTGGGTCCTTCCTCCCAGGTCACCTCACATAGTGATAACCTAACTTGGTCACTGCGCACCTCAGCTTCACACACCTGGGTCTCCTGGAGCCCCACTGCCCTCTGCTGCCTCCAGCCTCCGCCATGCAAACCCAGCCCAGCTGCCTATCAAGCCTTCATGTCCGGAAGGCAGCAATGCCCTGTGCCAAGTCTTCTCTATTCGGCTGTGGGATCCTGAACTGGCTACTTAACCTCCCTGTGCCTGTTTCTTCATCTGAGCAGCACAGTATAGTCTGTTGACAGCTGGGACACGGGTCGGGTTTGGTACAAACTTCACTGTTACCCCAGGTCTGCCATGCCTGGGACCTATGAGACACTCAGGTGGGATTTGAAAGAATGAACGAATGAAAGTCAACCTTGTACGCACATCTATTAGCCAAGCATGTGGTATCCTCAGAAAACCTATCACTACCCATATACCAGCATCTCCGGGGCCACATGCCTCCCTTGCTTACACTCTTGAGAGTCCCCAGAGGGTGTCCCTGCCACTTGCAGCTGGCAACCTGCAGGGCTCTGGTGCCTGCGGCACAAGTACACACCCATTCGCACACCTGAGTGTCCTCCCTCCCCCCATGACACCTCTGGTGGGTTCTTAAATCTTCCAAAACACACCCTTGGTATGTGTTCTCATGCTGACTCAATGCACCTTCACGGTCTCAAGAGAGCATCTGGATACCCCTGACAACCTAGAGCCCTCAGGTTTGTGCACCTGTGAGCACCTGGGTCAACATCGTGGCCATTAACTGCTCCTCAGGAGACACTTGGCTTCCCGTATGCACCAGTACCCAGAGTCTCCACACAGTTAATCTGCCCCCACAACCCGGCACATGCCCTGTGGGACCCATGCATCCCCCCCACCGCGGTCTCGCCGCCCTGCGGTACCTGGATGTTGCGTTTGCTCTCGCAGGTCGGGCCCGTGCCCTGCACCACGCTGTCAAGCACCGCCACCACGTCGGGCGCGGGCTCCACGAAGCAGGCGGTGCGCGCCGCGCGGAAAGCGGCTTGTACGTCGGCGAAGCGGAAGACGCAGAGCGCGGCCGGGGCGGCGCGGGCCCCGGGGGCGCTCTGGGGCCGCTCGAAAACAGCGAAGAGCAGGTCGCGCGCCGGGAAGACCGACACCAGGCGACTGTAGAGGTCGCCGCGACCCGCGCCGCCTGCGCACTGCAAGCCCAGCTGGATGTAGGACTCCGTGAGCTTCTTGGCGTCGCCGCTGGCGCCTCGGGGCAGGCAGATGCGCGCCAGCAGGCTGCGCGCCTGGCTCTCCTTGTCGCCCGCCCGCGCCTCGCTGTTCAGCGCCAGGTACGCGTAGGTCTGGGCGCCCGGCGGCGGGTCGGGCGGGTGCAGGAAGGCGCGCACGAAGCCCAGCTTGTGCTGCTCCTTGGCGGCCTGCTTGATCTTGAGGATGTTGTCGTCCGAGGGGTTGAGATCGAAGGTGAAGAGTTTGGCCAGGTCGCCCCGCGCGTCCAGGGAGCGGATGGCGATCTCGGGAGTGTTCTCGAAGCGGTGGTCCTCCAAGCTGCGGTTGCGCGGGAAGAAGGCGCTGCCGTAGCCGGTGTATGTGGCGCCCACGAGCAGGCGGCTGCCCCCCGCACCCGTGGCCGGCGGCAGCACCAGTCCCACAGTTGACGCGTTCGGGTGATTGGCAGCCACGTTCAGCATGCTGGGGAACACGGTGACTGGCTCGGCGGGCGGCCTGACGGGTGGAAAGCGCACGGCCACGGCCGAGATATTGCCCCGCCGCCGCAACTGGCAGATGCCCTGGAAGATGGAGCCGCACACGACCACCAGACCCTGGCCAGGGTCCAGCTGCAGGATCTTGTTATAGTTGTCCGTGAGGCGCCGTGGGTGATCGCACGAGGCATGGGGGAGTTGCGGGGCGTGACACAGCGGGCTGTCGGGCACGGGGCCCACGGCCGCCTCGGCCTCCAAGCTTAGGTTGGCACTCGACAGCTGATACAGGCGGTTCACGGCCGCTAGGTACACGGTGCCCGCCGCGCCGTCCAGGGCGAAGTTGTTGGTGGGCGTGGGCGAGGGGAAGCGGCGCTGGATCTCCAGGGCGCCGGCTCGTGCCGCCCCGAGCAGCAGCAGCAGCAGCGGCAGCAGAGGCAGCGGCGGCAGCCGAGAGACCCACGGCGGGGCCGGGGAGCGCGAGTGCGGCGGCGGGGGGACTGCCGCAGCGGCCCGGGCGCTAGGGGGTGCGCCGCCCGCGGCGCGACGAGCCATCCGGGAGAGCGCGGGCTGTGCGGCGCGGCGAGTGCATGGGGCGCGGCGCGGCCGGGCGCCGGGAGCCGGGAGGCGGCGAGAGGCGGGGGGCGGGCCCGGGCCTCGAAGCGCTTCCTGCCCGCGCCTGCCGCCCCCGGCCCCGGCGCCCCGGCCCGGCTCAGGCGCGCGGCGCAGCCCGGGGGCGGGACGGGGGCGGCTCCGCGGAGAACACGCCCTCGCGGCTCGGGCCCCGCCCCCGGGCCCGGCTCCCCGCCCGGCCACGCCCTTTCCCGGCCCGTCCCCTCCCCCGGCCTCGCCCGGCTCGCGCTCGCAGTAGGGGGTCGCCGCCCCTGGTCAGTGCTGTCCGCTCCGCTCGGCGACACGCTCTCAGCCACCCGGCTCGTCTCTTCCACTCTCGTCTGTCGTCCTCCCTCTACCTCCCAAGCCCCGACACTCTGCTCTTCTGTCTGGGGCGTCCGGTCCTCCGCCGTCACTCGGAGTTTTCCTGCTTCGTGCCGGATTCCCCTACTTCTCTCCTGTCAACTCCGCCCAGCGCTTCTCCCTCTCTCTCGGGCGGTTTCTCTGTTCCCGCTGCTCTCTTCCCCTCCCCACTCTTCCTTTCCTTGCCCTCCTCCCCATTTCTCCTCCATTCGCCCGCCCCTCCGGGTCACAACTCCACCTCGTGCCCCACCTCCCACTCCCCTCGCTGGGCGCTCTCCAGCCTCTACCCTGACGGACACTGGGCCATTGGGACCCCCTGATCTGACCCAGTCCCGATCTGTAAAAGTGTTTTACAAGCAGAAAGGACGCGCGCACAGGGATTGGGGATCTGACACAAAGCAGGAAACGAAGTATATGCAAGAATTTCTGTCCTGTTGGGCCTGGTGGACACTGACTGTGCCCTTAGACCTCGTTGGAGACCAGAGCGCGTGGTTTACAGGCTGGGCATCCCCACTGGCTCCCCTAAGGATGTGGAAAGACCTACTAAAGTCCTCCCCCTACACACACATACACACACACACACACACACACACACACACACACACGAGCTGGCACTGGGGACTTCTTTGACCTCCAAAGGAGCAGGTAGGCGGCTGCTGAGGTCGCAGAGTTTTGGTGCGCCCTGTGGTCCTTACCACCTTACAGAGAAGTGAGACTTGCAAGGGTCACAGCTGCAGCGCCTGCGAACTGCGGTCAGACTTCCATCTCCTGTCAGATCTGCGGCTGTCACTTGGTGCCTGGGTGCGGTTGTTCACAGGGTGGCCTCTCACCCAGATAGGAAGGAAAGGCAGGCAGGGGACTCTCCCCTGTGTGCTCATGGGATCAGAATGAGCAGAAAGGGCCAGGCCTCCAGTCACCCCTCCACCCCCCATGGCAACCTTCCCACTCCCGTGCCTGCCTGCTGTGTGCCAGTCCCCTGTGTTTGCAACATGTTGACAGGGAGTCTCCCGGCAGGAAACTGGAAACGCCTGCCCTGACCCCCCAACTCTGGCACAGGCACTGACCTCCACCCTGCTTGGGAAGGGCCCATGCCCTGCCACCTGTGGGGGCTGTGGGGAGCTGGGAGCTCAGGGTTCCTCTTCCCCACACTCAGTACTATCCCAGGGCTTATCTTTCTGTGGTCTCCCCGCCCATGTCGGACTTCTCTTCCTCCTGCTTTCTTCCTTTGTCTCTTCCTTTCTCCTCCGTCCTCTCCCTTAGCCCCTCTGTCTCTTTGTGTTCCTATCTCTGGTCTGCGTCTCTCAGTCTCTACCCTCGGCCTCCACTCCCCCCCCCCCCCGCCCGGTTTCCTTCCTGTTCCTGCCCCCCCCTGCCTTCTTGCCTCATCCTGCAGCTCCCCCCACCGAGCCCAGAGGAGAATGCTCAGTGCGTCTTGGCTCAGTCGGGTACAGTGGATTGTTCTGGACACTCTGGGCACAGACTTCCAGCTAAGCTGAATGGTGGCACTCCGGAGCTATCGTGGCACGGGGTTTGGGTATTTGGCGACCTGGTTAGACTCCACAATCTGAATGTCCACACATAAACTGAACGAGGAAATCCTGTGTGGCCTCTGACAATGCACTTGCCTTCTCTGAGCCTGTAAAATGAGGATCACTGAATAGTAAACTACTCCTGGGAGGCTGTGAGATTTGGAGAGTTAGTAGACAGGTCCCAGGTGCTTGATCGACACCAGTCACTCCTCTCCCCGCTTTGGGCTCTACATGGCCTGGCAGCCCCTGCTAAAGCGGGAACGGGGCAGAGGATAGCAGCAGAACATCAGCCTCTCTCTTCCTGTCCCAAATCCCGGACAGCTGATGCAGTCACTGAGGGCTACTGACCGGGGAGAGGGGGTCACTGAACCCATTTCACAAACAGAGCGTGTTAAGTGAAGACTGGACCCAGCTGTGTCTCCTTCAGGCCAAGGTGGGTTCAGGGGCAGTTGTCCACACCCCTGGTGCAAAGGGAGGGAGGAGGATGTGGAGGGTCCTAATAGATTTTTGGGGTTCCTCTCAGGAGGGATTCTGGAGGACATGATGTCGTCTCCACTCCACCCTGACTTGAGGCGGCCCCTCCGGCAGAGGGAGGTGGCTGATGTTGCTGTGAGAGGCCCTTGCGGCACAGCTAGCTTGATTACATCAAGGATCTGGCCTCTCTCTGTCTTTAATGATTGAATCTGTGGCATCTGTCATTGTCTCTTTCTAATAGAAGGACCTCTCCAGCTCACAGCCAGCCTCAGGAGCTTTCTAGAATTTACTCTGAGCACCTGTCATCTTTGCCTTTGCTTCGGCAAGCACAGGTGATGGTCTGAGAGAGCACGTGACCAGACCATGCCCAGGTGACAGTGGCATTATGGAGCAGGTGGGGAAAGCCACCCGTGGCTGTTGGACAGGCTCGAGCTCCAGGGGTCACTGCGTCCCCTCCCTCCTGCTGGTGTCCCCTCTGGCCGCACAGGGCAGAGCTGGGAGGAGGGGAAGGAGAGAGAGGAGGAAATGTTTTTCTTTTTCAATTGGAAAAAATAACAGTGGGGCCCAGCAGTGATGGGAGAGGGGCTCTGCTTTCGCCTCTCTGCCTCTCCGCTGGGCCTGGAAAACGTTTTCCCTGCAGGAAATGCCCCTGACAGGCTGGTGCTTCTGATGACAGGAAGGTGCTAGAAGCAGGGGGAGGGGAGCTTGGCGCTTCACTGTGGCCCCTCAGGCTCTTCCACCCCCTCCCCCCGCAGCACCTCCGAGCTGAGGAACAGAGGGGTGGTCTTGCTTGCCTGTGGCCTGCTCCACCTCCCTAACCTGCTCTTGGTCAGCGTCTTCTGCCCTTCGTCTTGGAGTTGAGTTCTTCGGTTCCATGACCAGTTTTGCCCTTAGCCACAGGTGACCACGAGTGACTGTGGGGGCATGAGCTTTGGTTTCCAGATCTGGAAGAGGAGTGTGGAGCCCACCTGTCGGAGTGCCTGGCCTGCTCTGAGCGCAGTGTCTGCTGATTTGCCAGCTCTGACTAGAACCTTCCTGGCCCTCTGGCCAACGGCCTAAATGGGAGTTACTGCTTGGACACTAAGGCTCAGAGAGGCCCAGATGACTGCCTGACATCACACAGCTCCTAGGTGACCAGAAGTGAACCCCACCTGTGCTCTGGCCCTCCTGGCTCCACAGTGGATCCCCTACTGGGGTGGCCAGGAAGGGTAGCCCCCCACACTGACATGTTCAAGTTACAAATGGTTGCTGCTGGTGTCCCCAGGGGCCAGGTTCTGTTCCCTGGACTTTGGAGGGGCCCTTCCCTGCTTCCCACGGACCTCCCCCATGCTCCCTGACCCCCCTCCTCCAAAGCCTTCTCTTTGTTTCCCCATGGAGCTGGAGGAAATGGTTGTCATTCCTGCCTGTGGTGCCCTCTGCTGACTCCAGGCATGTCCTTGACCTCTGTGGTCAGGCGACATGTTAGCTGGGTGGGGCCCGACCTCCCCGTGTGCCATGGCAGGCGCCTGGCCTGCAAGCCCCCGCGTGGCCCCTTTGTGCTCTGTAAGCCACATAATGAGTGCATTCTCAGACAGTCCGTCATGAGTCTGGGCCCCGTGAAAGGACCCAGCAGCTCACACTGACGCCTCTGTCCAGCAGTGGCCGCAAGGGCAGGGCCGCTGCGGGGGTCCCCACCCACATTCCCAGGCCACTACTGCCAAGTGACAGGCGGGTGGGCAGGCGCTTCTCCGATGTGTCTCCAAACAAGCTGGAAAGAAGTGGAAGCCAAGCCTGCGTGCTGAACACTGACTGGGTGCTGGACGGGTCGTAGTCATCACAGGTCTGAATCCACAGATCACTCTGCCTGGATTAAGCAAAGCTTGGGTTAGGGGCTGGTTCACATGACCTTGCCTGCTCCAGCACAGGAGTGATCACACCCTAGGGGTAAACTGAGTTGCAGGTGACAGGCAACCAGGCATTGCAGAAGATTTCCCACGGCAGGGTGCCAGGCCCTGCCTCCTGGGCTCTTTCCAGAATGTCAGCTTCATCTTTACCTGGTGGGGACTGGAGACTTGTTTAGAGAGGGAGAGAAAAACCTAGAGAAAGAGAGAGAGTGCCATTCTGCAGCCACTTGGCCACTTCAAGTGGAGCTGGGGTCTCACCCAGATCCCATGGTTCCCGTTCTCTAGGGTGGTGGTGGGGGGCAGGTGGGCTCATGGGGTTGAGGAGCTTGTGATCCTATGTTCCAACCCTGCTCTGTGCTGTGCCTGTGTTTACCCGGAACATCGCTCTCCCCCCGGGCTTCAGTTTGCACACTTAAGACTGTGGGATAATCCTCAAAGTGAGTGTAGCCAAGTCCTAGCCCGAGGAACACATTCAGTGATGTGTGTGTGTACGTGGACAAGAGGGCACTTGAGGGTTGGAGAGGTGGCTCAGGGGTTAAGCCTCTGCCTTGCAGGCAGAAGGTCCTGAGTTCGAATCCTGAACCTCACGTATAGACGCCAGGCAGAAGCAGGGGCGGCTTGCGCTTCTGATCCTGGTAGGGCGGAGCCTGTGAATCCCGGGGCAGAGTAAACAAGGAGGAGGTGGAAGCATCCATGGTGGTTCCCGAATTCGTCCATGGTTCTACACACACACATGCGCACACACGCACAACTGAATAAAAATAAATAAATAAATAAAAAAGAGGGCACTTGAGCTCACGTGCCAGTGGAAGCCTCAGAGTGCCATCAGGAGTCATCCAATTGTTTTACCTCCTCTTTGCTCTGGGGTTTTCTAGGCTCTGCCTTCCAGGGCCAGAAGTGCCAGCCACCACCATATCTGCCTGGCATTTTACCTGGGATCTGGGATCTGAACTCAGGTCCTTCTGCTTTCCCAGCCTCAATGACACTTCTTAATGCCATCCATGGGTGGGGCTACCTAGCTCTGACCTTGGAAACACCCTCCTGTCCTTTCCTGATGTGGGTTTTGTCCTAGTGCTTCTCCGTGGCTCCTGCTGGGTACCTCCAGCCAGGAGCCCATTCCCAGAATGCCCACATGGCATTCCTGGCTCATGCTCTTCATGTGTGGGCTTGCGCCTGCCTCCCAGCCTGGGCAGCAGGTGGGTTTCTGCTTAGCAGGCGCTGGGCTTCCTTCCGTCTAGTTCCCACAGTCTGGGTTAGCAGCCAGCCCTCTAGTCCTCTAGCACCTAGTGTCCCTCTTGAGGACACAGCCTCTTCCTCCCCCACAGATGAACCACGAGGACGAACGGTGGCGAATATGCCTGTGGTCCCAGCCCTTGGGATACTGAGGTAGGAAGACAGTCCAAGTTCCTGGCCGACCTAAACTACCGAGCTGTTGAGACCCTGTCTCAAAGAACATAAACAGATGATTAAATAAAGCCAGACATGGTGGTTGAACTTGTGATCTGAGTGCTTGGGAGGGTCTTCTCCAGCCTGGGCCCAGTTGTAAGCATCTTGCCTAAAGTAAATCTGCGGGAACCCCACAAAGAGGGTGTGGTGGGGAAGCTGGCATGGGGAAGTGCAGGGTTCAATCTGAGATGTCCAGGTTGCACGTGATGGAGGCTTGTTCTTAATGAACTTGGCTTCCAAAGCCCCAGTGCCAGCAACCCCTGTGGATTCTCCTAGCCTTTGTCTGGCACGCCCTCTTTAAGGCCCATTGCTAACCTGAGTTCTCCAGCACCTTTGTCCCAAGTGAATATAAAGAAGGTTCTTTTGCTGCTCTCTGGCAAACTACACAGGGTAATGCCACCGCTTGGAGGTTCAGGGTGGGATGGCCGGCAGGTGAGGACTAAACCCTAGGGATTTTGGAGAAAACCACTTCCCACAAGGCCCCTGCTCTCCAGCTATTCCTGAGCCTTACCACTTGGTCGTGGCCATCCAGCAGGGATTCCCCCCACACCCCCACACCTGTAGGTGCTGCTGGGTCTGCAGAAGGGAAGGCTGCTCACCAAGGAGGGAAGTGCCATGTGGGTACACGAGAGGCCCTCCAGTGGTGAGTCCCCTGAGACATCGCTTCGGATGGGACCTATGGCGTGATTCCCAGACCTTGGCGAGCAGTACACCGCAGCCTGAGATGATCGACATTGTGTGAGCCAACCACCAATGCATGGCCTTTATTCAGTCACACACAGGTTGTAAAGCCCTGGGCCAGCCTTGGTCTCTGGCCTAGTGACTGACAGGATTCCCTAAAGGAATCCGAATTCCAAAAAAAATGTTTCCTCTTTGTTTTCTTGGTGATCTTTGGCCCTCAAAATCCAGTCCTTTCTCTCTGGAAAGTCCTAGAGAACTCTTTGGCATCTTGCTAAGCCTGTGTGAACAGTTGCCCTGGGGTTTCCTGAGCCCCTGGGCCATGCGGGAGCACCTCCACCCCTGAGAATCCTTCCATCCAGCTGCTGACCTGTAGCTGACCCTGAGTCAAGGTCACTACCAACAAGTAGTTAGAGGGATGAATCCACCCCAGGACGCATCTGCCTTGTGCACAGGGCGGGCCTGTCAGCCTCTAGAGACCCTCCCTGGGACATCAGGGACCCTAACTGCCTTTTGCCGTCTTTGTCCACGTGACTGACTGCCCAGACAGCCTGCCTTCACACAACCTGGATATGGGGGATTCCTGCTCTGCTCACTTCTGCCTAGGAGATCTTGGTCTCAGAGGGGGTCTCGCCCCAGCTTTCCTCTACACACAAGCATAACCTGGCAGTGAGCCAGACCTTCCACACCTGAATTCAGCAGGGTTTGCAGGGACAGGGGAGACAGCCTTTAGTCACACAACTCATGTCACTGTGCTGAGTGGAGGGTGGAGTACTAGGTGATTCTGGAAATTTCTTAAAAGTGGATTTGAGCCATCTTCCTTGTGAACCTTTGAACTGAGATTTGTGGGAGAGCTAGGAAGGTGGAGGAAAGACTTCCAGAACCCAAGGGAGAACAGAAAGGAGGTACGTGTAACAGACAGGTAGGAAGGGTAGAGGTTAGGGTGGTGGTTGGAGCGATCAGCAGCTGGGAGCTCAGGGCCTGTGTTCGAGGGGAGCCAGCCTACCAAGACTTTCCCATGAAGGCCACAGCTTGGCCCCCCTGTTCCTGGGTTTATCTCCACAGTCCTGAGCTCCCCTTTAAAGAATCTAGTCTGACCTCAGGCAGCTGGGTCTGCATTCCCCTTGCTTGGCATCATCTTTGTTGAAGAACTTCTCTGGAAGGTCTCTAGGGACTTTTGGGTAACAGCACCCGTCACTTGAAAGCAGCCACTGACCGCAGCTGGCTGGCTCAGGATGAGCCACTCTGTTCCCTGTACTTCCCCCCAGACTTCCCCATTCTTTCTCTGAAGTGAGGCTCAAAGGCCCTGAGGTCCGGCCTCAGTCCTTGTGGCATCTGAGCTGCTTCCAGACCTCCTGCCAGGCAGCCTGCAGACCCTCACCTTCTCGTCTCTATCTCTGGCTCCTCTGCCACACAGCAATCTTTAGGGACCACCTGTGTTCCCCATGTCACCAGATAGAATGGTGAGAGAATAAGAAATGGATGGATGTCCTCCAGTCTGCTACCCAGGCCTTCAGGGAAGATAGATGGCAGGAGGGCAGCCTGGACTCTCTCCTCCTAGCCTTCTGAAGCTACACCTCTCTCCCCCCAGGGCAGGAACTACAGGTCTTGTAGCCTATGGCTTGGCCTGGTCTGGCAGCCCCTCCAAACCCCCTGAGGTCAGGCCTCCTCCGGTGTAGGGGAGGGCCCTACCCCCACCCCCTTGCTCAGCTCCAAATGCATGCTCCCTGCACAAGGAACCGAGGGGGCTTTTCTCAGTCTGCACTGCCCCAACTACATGTGGAGTGAGATGGAGTCCCCCCAGGACTTGGTGTCACACCCTCCCAGGTCCTGGCCCAGACCGTGGGTAAGAAAGTTAGTCTGGCTACCCCCCTCTTCTGCCCTGGGAAACTCACACACCAACAGCCCTCACACCAGCCATTCCCTCCATCTCTGCATTCCCTCCATCTCTGTCTCCAGATGCAGTACTTACTACTTTTTGTTTTTATCCTGTGTGTGTGTGTGTGTGTGTGTGTGTGTGTGTGTGTGTGTGTGTGTGTAGCAAAGGGAACTTGTGTGTGTGTGCCTATGGAGGCTCAAGGGTGATACTGAAAAGCTCCTTATTGCTTGCTCTGGGGTTTCCCAGGCTCCGCCTCCCAGAGCCAGAATTACAGACCGCTGCCGTATCCACTCAGCATTCTTTATGTGGGGTCTTTTACTTGCAAGGCAAAGGCTTTAAGCCCTGAGCCATCTCCTCTGTCCCACATGCACTTATCCACTGCTGTGTGCGGGTGTTGGCTGCACTGTTGAAGCAGCAGACATGGCTGTGACAAATGAGATCTATCCCGAGAGGCTACCTAGAGTCAGAAGACACAATGTGCACAGGAAGCCAGAAGACCAGGGCAAGGCAGGCTGGGAGAGGAACAGTGAGGGGGGACGGGGAGAGGTGGGGCTGTGCATGGGAAGGGGACGGCAGGGGAGGGAGCCAACTCACCTGTGGCAAGCATGTGACAGTTGGAGGAGGGCAAAGGCCCTCGGCCCAATCCTGTCTCGAGGGACAGCCAGGAGACCCACAGGATCTGAGGGACAGCAGAGGCAGATCTTGCAGAGTGTGGAGTGTGAGGACCTTGGCAAGGTGGAGCGGTGGGGATGACACCTATGGAGGAGGGGTGGAGGCAGGGAGGCCCCGGACAAGCTGGGGAGGCAGCAGAGGTGCGGGTCTTTCCCCAGCAAGTCTCAGTGCATCACTGACTACAGCTGGTTGAGGGTTTGGCAGGCAAAGGACCTGACCTCTGACCCCTGACCTCTCTCTTCCTTGACCACTTCTTGTACTTTTGAGATGGAATCATAATCTTCCTGCCTCTGCCTCCCAGAGGATGCTGAGATTATAGTCTGTGCTCCCTTGGCAGCGTATTGCCATGAATAGTGTGTTCCTTTTAGGACACAGGGTCACGGCCATAGCATAAGCTCAAGCCCCCTATGTCTTGATCCTAGGCTGAGATCTCCCACAGCCTGGCCCACCCCTTGTCATCAGCTCCCCACCCACCCAGCTGTAGAACTGAGGCGGCGCCTGACGCCTGCAACTTCCTCCCGCTCACCCAAAGGTCACCTCTTGTCACCCCCATCAGTCTGCCGCCTCCAACCCTGAGACTACTGCATCCGTTCGACCCCGCCCCGCCTGCTCCCCTTCCCCGTGGCCCTCCTCCCTTCCTCTCCCCAGCTCCCTCTTCCTCAGGGAACTTGGCAAACTGCAGATTTGTTCCTGTTATTTTTTCACCTTAAACCCTCTAGAGCTGTCCTGGCTTCCCTGTCAACAGATCAGGGTAGCAGGTGACCCCCAAACTGTTTGTCACAGACTAGATCCTGGCCTTTGCTGCTGCTGGACCCTCACCCACCACACACTTTCTTCCCTGGTGCCCAGCCAGCTGGACAGTTTCATGCAGGCGCTGCCTGGCTGTCCGGCCTTGGCATTTGGCATGCTCTGCATGTCGCTGGGTGATAATTTGGTTGTCTGTAGCTGGAGGAGGACAGGGACCCCTTGGTGCTGTCCACTGCTAGAGCCCTAGGGCCTGACGCTGCGCACAAACGTGGTGGCCATGCTGACTACGCTGCATTCTGTGGACTCCTAGCACCCCCAGCCTTCCAGGAGAGCTATTTTCAGCTCCGGGAAGCAGGAAGTGAATCACAGCCCAGCACCCCAAGCCTGATAAATGCACCTGGACGGAAAGGCGGCCACCACCTGGGAGACTGAAAAAGAGGACGGAGGAAAAGGATAGGAGACCCACCCCAGCAAAGCAGGCGGCCCTCGACCCCGGAAGCCCATGAGGTCAGCACAGATGTGCCACCCATTGTTTGCTTAGGTGTGTGGCAGTGAGGGTAGACATGAGTGGCCACCAGCCAGCCTCCCTTCGCTGCGCTCAGCCCTGGGCTGGGCCTGTGGCTATCACACACCTCCACAGGCCCTGACTTGCCAAGGTCAGGTGATGACGAATCATTGGATCGTCCAAGCTCAGCAGCCACTGTGAGGCTCGGGCTGGCCAATTCTGAGGTCCAGCCTGAGGGTCAGATAGGGCTGGTCCAGGTGCAGCTCAGCCTGTACTTGGAAACCAGCCAATGTCTCTTGCAAAGCCTCAGTTTCTCCATGTTGACTATCAGCCTTGGTTGGCCAAGCTGGGATTGAGGCCAGTGGTCTCTGGAGATTAAGGGAGCCTGGTTCCTGGCATCACAGCCTGAGGCTCCCAAGATGGTTCTGGTTGGATGGGGGTTGTCTGGCAGTAAGACCAGCTGTGGGCAGCAAGGCCAGCTGTGGGCAGCCATCAGCAGTGGGAGGACTCCAGGCACTTTCACTTCCTTTTGAGATCCACTTCATCCCACTCCCCCATTGGATCCATGTCACCCCACTCCCGCTCCTCCACTCTCAGTTCCCTTCTCCTGAGTCAGGCACCCTTGCCCTGAGCCAGCACCCTTGCTCTGGCTGGTGCTCTGGCACCCCTTTCTCTGAAGGAAGCTGCAGTTCCCCTGGAAGGGCCGTGCAGCTTCAGCTGTGGACAAGTGGCCAGTCGGCAGTGGTGAGGACTAGGATAGAGTCCTGTAGAGGAAGAACAGCATGGTGGCTTCTGGTCATGCTACTGGGATGTGACCTCTGCATGAGAACCTGGTTTGTAGGTGTGCACTCGAGCACTTGAACGCGTGCATGTGCATGTACATGTGTTTTGCAGGCATGTGTGCCTGTGTGTGCATGTTTTGCAGGCATGTGTGCTTGTGTGTGTTGCAGGCATGTGTGCCTGTGTGTGCATGTTTTGCAGGCATGTGTGCCTGTGTGTGCATGTTTTGCAGGCATGTGTGCCTGTGTGTGCATGTTTTGCAGGCATGTGTGCTTGTGTGTGCATGTGTGTGTTGCAGGCATGTGTGCCTGTGTGTGCGGGTGTATGTACAAGAGGACACAAGTATGTATGCCTGTGGAGGTCCAAGAGTAACAATCAAGAATCATCTTGAATTGCTCTTCTACATTATTTATTACCTTGCTCTGGGGATTCCCAGGCTCTGCTTTCCAAGGTCAGAATTACAGGCCATCACCAGATCTGTGGCATTTTTTTACATGAAGTTGAGGATCCAAACTCAGGTCCTTTTGCTTGTAACAAAAAGGCTTTGGTCACTGAATCATCTTCCATCCATTTTTTAAAAAATTTTATATGCTTAAAATAATTAAGGTTACAATTGTACGTGTGTATAGATACAGGTGCCATGGTACTTATGTGGAGGTCAAAGGACAACTTTCGTGGAGTTGGTTCTCTCCTTGCTTCTTTCCGTGGGTTCCAGAAATTGGGATTTGGCTGAATTTTTTATTTCTCTCAGAGGATATGTACTATTTGTGTTACAAGTAAACTTGTGGGTCAGTGAGATAGTCCAGTGGGTAAAGGTGCCTGTGTGAAAACCTGGTGATTGGAATTCAGTCCCTGGAGTTCCATGGTGGAAGAGAGAACCTTTGACCTCCACATGCAAGCCAGACATGGCTTGCACTTTCTTCTTACTCTGTCTCGTGTGTGTGTATGTGTGTGTGTGTGTGTGTGTGTGTGTGTGTGTGTGTGTATCAGAGGGTACTGTGTGTCCCTCTCAAGGACCAAAGATGACTCTGGGAATCACCCTGGATTGCTTCTACTTCCTTTTTGCTTCCCTCTGGGATTTCCCAGGCTCTGCCTACCAGGACAGGAAATTCAGGCCACTGCTGTTTCAGTCGGGTGTTTTTTAAGGGACTTGGGATCTGAACTCAGAAACTTCTGCTTTTGAGGCAGTCTTAAACCCTGAGCTATTTCTTTCTTTTTTTTTATTTATTCAATTGTGCGTGCGTGTGTGTGTGTGTAGAACCACAGGGCGAATTCGGGAACCACCACGGACTCCTCCACCTCCTTGTTTACTCTGCCCCGGGATTCACAAGCTCCGCCCTACCAGGACCAGAAACGCAGGCCGCCCCCGCTTCTGCCTGGCGTCTATACGTGGGGTCTAGGATCCGAACTCAGGGACCGTCCGCCTGTAAGGCAGAGGCTTAATCCCTGAGCCACCTCTCCAGCCCCAGCTATTTCTTCAGCTCTCAATATATACATTTTTTTATATATTCTGATTTTTTTTATTTTATTATTTATTCAACTGTGCGCATGTGCGTGTGTGTGTGTGTGTGTGTGTGTGTGTGTGTGTGTGTGTGTGTCTGTGTGTGTGTGTGTATGTGTAGAACCACGGACGAATTCGAGAACCACCACGGACGCCTCCACCTCCTTCTGCTCCGGGATTCACAGGCTCCGCCCTACCAGGACCAGAAGTGCAGGCTGCCCCCGGCTTCCACATGGCGTCTATACGTGGGATCTGGGATCCGAACTCAGGACCTTCTGCCTACAAGGCAGAGGCTTAACCCCTGAGCCACCTCTCCAGCTCCACATTTTTTAAAAAATAAAAAAAATCAAAGTGGGGGTGGGAGATTTGCATCAGTTGGTGGAGGGCTGGCCCATCCCCTTCCCGCCCCCCCCTCCGGCATAGCATAAACAGGAGTGTGGACGGGAAGATCTGGAGGTCGAGGTTATTCTTGATTACACATTGCATTCAAGGCCAGTCTGGATAAGTGCTGACTCTATCTCAAAAGTATTAAGTAACCTGGGAACAAGCTATGGTTGGGGGGGGTGCTCTTACAGGGACAACAGGCCAAAGGCCCATCAGTAGCCACCCTCCCCACTCCCCCCAGAGACACACTCAGCTCTGGGCTGTGCATGGGGATGGCTCAGAGCAGCCGCCTGTCTTGGCAGCCCAGAGCCCCACACATCACAGAACCCTGACCCACTGCCTCTCAGCAAGTCAGGCTTGTGTCTGTGCCTCAGTTCCCCCAAGTGGTGGGAGGCATTGCTATGGGCAGAGCCAGGCATAGGAGGCAGGAGGTATAAGTGCTGGGTCCTATTTGGTGACTTTTGTGTGTCATATTTGTGCCAAGAGGGGTGGGGGATAAGGACAGGTAACAGGTGCCCAGTGTCTTTAAGTTACCATCCAGGATGGTAACCTCCCTTTTCCCTCCAGTCCCCCCCCCCCATCTCTCCCCTGCTGTGGGAAGGGGACAGAACTCCAGCCTCCAGTCCCTGAGTCCAGGCTGGGCCAGGGAAGGAGCCTCCAAAAGGCAGAAAGGGGCAGCCACAGCAGGACTGACTGTCGTTTGGATGGCCCTGGGCTTCTGGGGGTGAGGGATTCCTGGGGAAATGATTATGCTATTTTTATATCTGTAGTTGAGTGATGGGATGTGACTGGTAGGCAAGGGTGTATGTGCTCCCCACATCCATTACCTGATGGCAGGAGACGCAACTCCCTGAAGCTCCTACTGCCCAGCCACATCTCAGCTGAGCCAGGGTACTTTGGGGAGTTTGTCTTATGCCTGGTAGAGCTCTTCGCCCCATTTTGCAGAGAAGGAAACTGAGGCTCAAAGATATAAACTCATGCACAAAGTTCACACAGCCAGCATTTCATTACCCCCTCCCTATATCCACTTCAACCCTCTTATCCTCCAAGAGTCCAACTTCTCTTGTGTTTGCTGCCCAGCTCCCCCACCTTACTGAAACCCCTGTGCAGACTGACAGAGGCCAGAGGAGCCCTGCTGAACCCTGTCCATGCTGGGCTCTGTGGTGTCCACTGTGGTCCATCTTCATGCCAAGTGTTTGGTCTGGTCTGAGCCACGCCCCAATGCACCACTCCACACAGCAAGGTGCACATCGTTTTCAAACGGTATAAGTCAGCTTAGTCTGGGTGGGACGGTTCAGAGGGCTTCCCAGGAAGGTGGTCATCTCGAAACCCACAGGAGCTGTGTGTCGGGATGAGCTCAGGGGCACAAGCAGCACTGAGCAGAGGGAAAGCAGCCCCTCCCCTCCCTCCGCATGCCTCGACCTCCTTCCCTCCCTTACTGTCCTCCCCAGCCCTCTCTGCAGGCCGGAAGGAAGCTGAGGTGGGAATCCAGCAACCAGATGAGGAGAAACTGCTCACAAGGAAAAAAACAAAACATTAATCCCATTGTCTCGGCTCCCAGATCCTGCTTGAAAAACAAAAACAAACTCAAGCTGCAGCTGGAGGTTTTCTCTGGCAAACCGCTTGGCTTTGCTGAGGTTGGAGGCCTGAGGGCAAAGCCAGTTCACCCTGGGCGAGGGTGGTAGGGCCAAGCACCGCCCCGTCCCGAGTTCCCAGATACTGTGTGCTCCCACCCTGGGCCTGCCTGACCCCATCCATGGGGTCTGGAAGCAGCCAACACAGATAAGAGGGACCTGGGTTAGGCAGGGCCACCTTATCCAGACACCCTGCTTGCACTTGGGGCTTGGGAAACTTGCCCCCACCCTGTTCCAGCTCTTCTCTCCCCTTTCTCATCTGGAGGCATGTCTAGGCTGCCCATCCTGATCTGATTCCTGATGGAAGACAGGGAGGGGAAGAGATTCTGGAACTATGGGAACAGGGCCGGAGCTGCCATTCACTTTGGTGGTCTTCAAGGAGCTCTCCAGCTTCTGGCCGGAGCCCCTCCTGACCCCCATATCTATGTCTCCATCTACCCTAGATTTGTGTGGGCCCACCTGTACCCCGTCATCTGAGATCTGCTCCTGAGGAGGTCTGGCTGAGCTGCAGGGTCTCCAGGGCTGACAGGCACTGGAGCTGTACTTGGAGGGCTGACAACAAGCGGGCAGGTGGGCAGGGTCAGAGTGGCTGTCTGAAACCTGCCAACCTTCTTCCAGCCCCTGCTGGCATCCCCACGTGGTGATGGACCCAGGTGGATGTGTGCCTCCCCAGTGTCCCTGGAGCTCTGGATGCTGTGCGGGAGGCCCAGGACGGCCGATGCCACTTCCTTCCAAGCTGACCTCAGAGCCCCGGCTGGGCTTTTCCCAGAGCTCAGGCAGGAAACGCAGGTCCCAAGTGTTTGTTCAGGCTGGGCCGGGCTCCGGGCAGGCGAGGCGGAAATGGCCACAAGATGTTTGTCCAAGTGGGGGTCAGGTTCCCTACAAGCGAGGAAAGGAAGGGCCGAAGGAGCAGCCGCCGAGTCAGCACATGGGGCCTGGTCCTCGCATCCTTCACGCTGGGCAGGCGGCTCACAGGAGATGCTGGCTGGATGGGGAATGAGCGTTAGGAAGTTGGCACTGGCCTCTTCCTCCTCCCAGACCTCCCTCTGCTGCTCCTTTGGAAACACGCTTGGCCCCCGCTTGCTCCAGCGCCCACAGCGGTCTTCTGCCTCCCTTCCCACAGCTCCAGCAGTGCGGTGAGTCTCACTGACACATAGGTCACACTGCGAATCTTCTTGGTCCACACCCGCCCAGACCCCCACCTTCCTCAAAGCAAAGCAGTCGGTGACCATTGGAATTTGAAGCTAGCTCCCCCATGTGTGACTGCAGCTGAGGATGGGCATGGAAGGTGGTCACTGCATGAGCCCAGGCAAGGGCGTGGGAGAAAGCCTTGCAGCACCTTCATCCTGGACTTGGGAACTGAGGAAGATATGTGCAGTGGGCCCACCCAGGCAGCTGGGCTGAACGAGGCACCACTCGGTTCTAGTGGATCCCCATCTCGCTCCTTCTCCACTGTCCTCTGTCCTGGCCACGCATCTGCCTCTCTATCCCAAGCACTGCTGGAGGTTCTGCCAACTCCCCAGAATTCTGCTCACGTGTTCCTCGAAGGGGGTCTTGACCAAACTGTCACTAGGTGGTCCAGCTCTCCTGTTGGACAGTGACTCTCTTCAGAGCAGACCTGAAGCACAGTAGGTGCGGCCAAGGAGGCCCTGCTGGCCAGGTGCAGGGCACAGCCCCTGCACGCTGCTCTGTGCAGGCCAGGGCTCACGCCACTGTCTCAGCAATTCTTCCAGAGTCTCCCAAAGCCAAGCTGACAGGCAGGTCAAACAGCCCCTTCCTCTGACTGGGTCTCAAGTGTAGGCGCCCCTCTTGGGCTGGGTGTGGTGGTACACACCTGTAACCCTAACGCTGGGGAGGTGGAGGCAGGAGGATTGGGCTCAAGGACATCTTCATCTTCAGTAACTACCCAATTGGAGGCTAGTCTGGATTCATAGAATGGTTTCAAAAACAATAAAAAACCAAACAAACACAGCTGGGGAGATCGGGGGTTAAATTTGCCTTAAGAGCTGAAGAATCCAGTTCAGATCTCCAGACTCCACATAAAAAATGCTGGGTGGCTATGGTGATGGGCCTGTAATTCTGGTCCTGAGAGGTGGAGCCTGGGAACCCCCAGAGTGAGGCAGAAGAGAAATCTGGGATGATTCCCGATGTCACCTTTGGGCCTCTACAGACACACACTCTGTGGTGCATGTTAGATGTTAGGCATGTTGAACACAAAATGGCACTAGAGAAGGTTCTGGATGCCAACAGTATTTCCTGCCTTGCTGGGAAGCATTGGCAAGGTAAAAATGTTTCAGACTTCACACTGAGAACTGCTCCCCCCCCATGTATGAAATTGAAATAAAGAACCCTTCACAGCTCCATCCTCCCAAGGACAGCCCCACAGCCCCTACCCTGTCTGCCGCCTCTATAGAGCCTCCAATCCACCTGCAGCTAAGATAAACTGGCACATTCCCCCAAGGACTCTTACCCACCCAGGGTGAGCTCCCCTTCTCATTCCTGCACTTTTCCAGCTATAAGCCCCTGCCGATTCTGAGACAGCCATCCTGCTTGCTTGCTAATAAAATCTCCGGTGTGTGTACATGTTGATTCTTGGGTGTGTGTCTCTGCATCCCTGATCAGTCGGAGGTGGGGGGCTTTCCCACCTACTCACACCTACTCACATACAATACACATACACATACATGCATGCACTCAAGCATGCAAGTGCACGACCTTCCTGCCCTTCCCCCACCCCCAATCAAACAAAGACACCAATTGCTGGTGAGGATGTGGAAGACAGGAACTCTGTGCACTGTAGAATGGGTGCACCCATTCTGAAAAAGTGTTTAAAAGTTTCCTTATAAAAAGCAAGACCACTGAGATGGCTCAGCACAGAAAGGTGCTTGCTGCAAGATGACCCGAGTTGGATCCCTGGAACCTACATGGTGGAATGAGAGAACAACTTGAAAAAATTGTTCTGTGACTTCTACATGTGTTCATGGTACCTATCTCTCTTTATCTCTACCCCTTTCCTTCCCCTCCCATTTCTCATACACACACATACACACATACACATACACACACACACACACACACACAAACACACACACACACACACACACACAGCAAGTAAATAAATGTAAAAAATAAAAAAAGAATGAAAACGGGTCCTGGGAGATGGTTTAGTCAATTAAAATACTTGCCACAAGGACATGAGTTCAGATCCCTAGAACCCACATGAAAAGTCAGAAGCTGGGAGTTGTGGCCTGTGCTTGTAATTCCCGTGATGATGGAGAGATAGAAGTGAATACAGGTAGATACCTAGAGCTCGCTAACCAGCCAGCCTGGCTTACTTGGCCAAGTTCCGGGCTAATGAGAGAGCACCAGTCACAAAGAAATAGTGGAAGGTATCCGAGAACAAAATCCAAGGTTACTTTCTGACCTCCACATACGAACACATGTGAACACACACACACACACACATACACACACACACACACACACACACACTCAGCAATCATGCTCCTAAGCACAGAGGTGAAATGAAAACACTCGACACCAAAACCTGGACATGAATGTCCCAGTGCTGTTCAGGAGTCAGTTCTGAGGATAAGAAGCAGATGTAGATGCTGGGGCACCAGAGAAGGTTCTGGATGCCAACAGTATTTCCTGCCTTGCTGGGAAGCATTGGCAAGGTAAAAATGTTTCAGACTTCACACTGAGAACTGCCCTTCTCCTTTTTCGTTAGAGTTTCAGTGAGGGAAAGTAGCCAGCCTGTGCCAGGTCTGCAGAAGAGCTGGCGATGGAGGCAGCCAGGGTGATGAAGGCAGAGACAGGAAAGGCCCAGGACAGGCTCCAGGCCTACAGTGCTCACTCCACACTGGACTCCTCAAAAGCTTTACACTTAGGCCCGGGGCAGCAGGCAGGGTGGCAGGGCTGAGGCCTTGCTACCACTGTTCTCAAATCTGGCCCATCCCATATCCCAGGCTTGCTATGGCAGCTGAACTGTGGGCAGAGTGGGTGAGCTGTACCCAGTCAGCTACCGGGTCTTTTGCTGGTAGAGATATGCACTGAGGTCTGTCTCAGTTTCCCTGTTGTAAGGGTGCTCCCGGCTCTTGGGCAGAAGTGGCTGTAGCCTCGAGTTCATTCCCTAGACTTGGGCCTCGTGCTGCCCAAGCAGGCAGGGTCACCATGAGTCTTCCAGGCTCCTGTTTTGCCTCCTTTAGGCCTGGGGGGACCATGTGGAAACACAGCTGGGAACTAACAGATCCTGCCCTCGCCTCAGCTCATGTTCTGTGTCAGGCCTGGGGATTTCAAGAGAACCAGGAAGCACTTCCCATGCAGGTGGTTAGAGGCTGTAAGTGGGGATTTTGTTTTGAGAGAGGGTCTCATCTAGGCCAGGCTGGTCTGAAACTCACTGTGTGGCCCACAATGACTGATCCTGCTTCCACTTCTCAAATGCTGGGATTAAAGGTGTGGCTACTAAACATTCAATCACACAAATGCATACGTAGAGCAGGGACCCCAGAAAGAAGCTTGAGATTGTGCTTGAGATTGGGGTGGGGGAGAAAATAAAGATTTGGAGAGAGGGGCATGAGTCCTAGGAGACGAGGTCAAAGGTGACCTTGTGGAAGCCTAGACTTCAAGGGAAGGGTAGCGATTGAGGACAGCTCCAAAGAGGACAGGGTTGACCAGCTGCTCGCTAGGAAAACAAAAGGTCAGGAGGGCCTGGATCCAGTCATGCTTGGTTCTTATTCTAGGCCTCAGTTTCCCTGACTCCCGATGTTCAAACCAAGATTAACATGACTCCACCATGTGCAAGAAACAGACTTGCAGTGCGGGTCAGGAAGGCAGGTGCTCCCCCTGGATGAGAAAGGGAGATTCTCTTACCCTACCGGAAGCTGCGCTCCTGAAAACAGCCACCAGGTGGCGACAGACACCAGGTTTCCTTTTTAAATTTGAAAATTGCAGTTACAGAAAAGTGGTGAGACCAAGAAAGGACTCTCTGGGAATTGGGGCGGGAGGCACTGGGGGACGGGGAGGGAGAAGGGTGGGGAGGGGGAGCAGGGGGTACGGGGGGAGGAGGAGGGAGGGAGGGAACTGGTGTACCTAATAAGTTTGTATGAGCTGAAATAAAAAAAAAAAAAAGTAAAAAAAAAAGTGGTGAGACTAATTCTTTTTTTTTTTAATTTTTTAAATTATTTATTCAATTGTGACTGTGCGTGCGTGCGTGCGTGCGTGCGTGTGTGTGTGTAGAACCACAGGTGAATTCGGGAACCACCATGGACGCCTCCACCTCCTCCTTGTTTACTCTGCCTCGGGATTCACAGGCTCCACCCTACCAGGACCAGAAACGCAGACCAGAAACGCAGGCTGCCCCCGCTTCCGCCCGGCGTCTATATGTGGGGTCTAGGATCCGAACTCAGGACCTTCTGCCTGCAAGGCAGAGGCTTAACCCCTGAGCCACCTCTCCAGCCCTGAGAATAATTCTTTTAACTCCCAGAATCTCAACATTCTGCTGCCTGCACTCGCTGGCAAAGTGTGGCCTCCAAGCACTGGGCCCTCACCTCCGGACACAGCACAGCTGAACATGACTCTAGCAGCTGATTTTACACCAAACATCTAATTACAAAGCCCGCCCCAGGCACCAATGATCCTGATGAGGCTTTTCAGAGTTCTTTCCCCAGCCACCTGAAGTTCTCTAAGAAGGCTGCCTAGGAGGTCACTTTTACTTCCTGTTTTTTTTTTTTCCAGCTTTATTTTAATTCAGTCTATTCACTAGGCTTTCTTGTGCTGATTTATGGCTTAATGTTGTACGTACCAATTTTGTCTGTTCAAGAGGAAGATCTGGCACCTACCTAGCATTGCTAGGACCCAGACCTCACACGCAGCACCCAGACTAGAAACAGCTAAAAATAACTGCTTGTTAGGAAAAGAAGAGAGAAATCCTTGTCGATTGTAACTGCTCTCATGTTCAGTCCTTTAACTATTAAGGCAAACAGCTTTTGTGCACATCTACAATCTGACCTTGAGAGGCAGAGGCAAGAGGACTGAGTTGAGTTGGAAGCTAGCTTGTGTTAACGCAGCCCGTTCTATTTAGGCCAACTTGGGCTAAGGAGAGTGGAACCCTTTCTTAAACAAACAAACAAACAAACAAACAAACAAACAAACAGACAAACAGACAAACAAACAAACCCAAAGATCTGGTGTGGTGCTTTATGCCTGTAGTCTAGCAACTGAGAGGTGGAGGCAGAAGTCTCAGGAGCCCAGGATCATCCTCAGCTTCACAGTTCATTCAAGACCAGTTTGGGCTACAAGAGTCTCTGTCTCTAAAAATGAAAATGGGGTGGGAGACAGCACAGAGGTTAAAGTTTGTAGCATGTAAGCAAAAGGATGGGGTTACTGATTCTCAGATCCCACATTAAAAAATGGAGTGGATGTGGCGCCCCACCTATAATTTTAACCCTTAAAGCAGAGCCTGGGAATCCCTACAGTAAACTAAACAGAAAGCTCTAGAGACCCAGCCTCAAAGCAGTAAGGTAGGAGAGCAATTGAAGATGATTCCTTGGATTTCCTCAGGTCACACACACTTCCACATGCATGCAAATATGCATAAATCTATGCACACATCCCCCCATACACACATCTCATAGACACATACACATGAAAAAATTAAAATGAAAGTTGTTTTCTTGGACATTCAGAGTCATCAGAGTCATGTGTGGTAATAATTCAGACCAAATGGGACGCCTGCCCAATGATGAGCTCATCTACATGCAGTCTACCCATACCTGTGGTCATTTTGTTTTCTTGTAATAGTGACATATTTCATTTATCTTACTTATTTGAGTGTGAAGAAAGGAGAGAGAGAAAGAGAAGACACACGCATGCATGCCATGGCACATGGGTAGAGGTCAGAGGGCAACTTTCAGTAGTTCTTTCCTTCCACCATGTGGGCTTCCAAGAACTAAACTAAGTTTGTGAGCAGGTGCTAAACCATGGAAAGGCCAGATAGGATGTGGGTGTCTTTGATTATTACTTTCTGCCTCACCCTTTGAGGCAGGGTCTCCTCCTGGGCCTAGACTGCCTTTGTCCCCTCAGAGCTAGGGTGACAGATGCTCTGCAGGGGTGCCTGGCTTGTTACATGGATGCTGTGGTCCTCAAGACTGTACAGCAAGTACTTTTAACCACTGCGCCATCTCTCCAGCCCCTGAATTCTAAAACTAGGCCCAGTGTGCACATCTATAATCCCAACACTCAAGAGGTGGGAGTAGGAGTATCGGCAGTTCCAGGTCATCTTGGTAACACAGAGAGTTCCTTTTCTGCCTGGGTTACATGAGAACTTGTCTAAAAACAAAACAAAACAAAATAAAAACCCCAAAAAACAGAGTTGAGGGGCAGGTAGGGCTTCCTTAATGCTTGCTGCCAAATCTGATGAGCTGAGTTCAATCCCTGGAGCCCACAGAATGGAGGAAGAGAACCAGTGTCTGGAAATGAACAAGCCCAGAATTGAATTAGAAGTTTCCTATGCTCTCAGTTCCTGGTTTAAAAAAGAACTGTGAGGCTCCCTCCTTACAAGATCAACAGGCCAGTAACTAAATTCCTTAGACAGCATTTCAACTACCCCAATGATGGGGATTATATGAAAAAGTGGTTCCTAGTTCCTGTCAAAACAGCCATAATAACCTTTAAACACAGGTTAGATCATCTCTCGACATCTTTAATGGCCCCAATGTAGTCACAGAGGTAAAGAATCCTTGAGTGTGACATTCACGTTCTGTTTTGTTTAAATTTTTCTGCTGTGCTGCGGATAGTACATCAGGGCCTTGTGTATACTCTGGCTATCAACCCATGCAGCTTGGTGTGCACGGATTGCTGCGTGACTGACTTACAGATTTTTCCAGGTAACTGCTAGTCACTGAATAGGCCCATCTTTGCTGGAACCACTTTGCTGACTTCTGCTGCCTCCTCCAATTTGGACTGCTCTCCTCCGATGTTTCTGTTTCTCCAAACCCCTGTATCTTGGGTTGGGGTGTGGCTCAGCAGCAGAGGGCTTAGCAAGCATGTGTGAGGCCCTGGGTTAGATCCTCAGCTCTGAATTGGAAAAAAAAAAGGTTTAGTCTTAGCCTTTCCTAATCACCCATCTGAAGTGTCCCCGACTCCTGCTGCCCACCATGGCTTCTGCCATTCCAGCACACTCCTCATCTCTTGGGTCTGGCAGGCCAGTCTTGGACAGAATGTTCTCCTTGCTGTGGGACGGCAGCCTTGATGGTCACGTGGTACAGCTGCTGTGACCACATCTGTCCTGATGCTCCTCCATCTTCCAAACCCCTGGCAGCAGGAGCCAGTAGGCCACCAGACCCAGACTACTGGGCTGATAAGAGAGCCCCTGGGGTCCACCCACTCAGACCCCAACTCAGTCAACTTCCAGGCAGAAGTTCACCATTAGGACACTATGCAGGCCTTGTCCTGTCTGCCCTTTAAAAGGATTCTCTGCACTGAACCAGGTGTATATGGTGGCATGCACCATTACCATGCTCCAGAGACCAAAACGGAAGGGGCTCAAGCCAGTGGCCAATTTGGGCCAGAGTGAAACTCTGCTTAAAAGTTTTTATACATGAGATGAAATGTGTTCTCTTCAAAAGACTCATGCATTATAGGAGCCCAGCACGGAAGCCCTTTGCTGTGCCTACCAAAATAAGTAGGACAATGTAATCTGATGCTTCTTTTTTGGTGATTTTGGTGATTTTTTTTTTTTTTTCCGGTGCTGGGGACCGAACCCAGGGCCTCGCGCTTGCTAGGCAAACGCTCTACCACTGAGCTAAATACCCAACCCCCTGATGCTTCTATTTACATGTACATATTTAGAGAAGTAAATTTTTTCAACCTAAAATGGGAAACAATATAGTTCCCTAATAAGTTTTTTTCATTTCATGCAAAGATTGCACAAAACACTAAATATTTTTTTTTTCTGGAATGCTTCCTAGATAGTTTTTTGTTGTTGTTCTGAATTGTTTATTCATAGTCTTTACCTGTTTTTCTGTGTGTGCACATGTATGTATATAGGTTGCATGCATGTAAGTTTTTATGTGTGGAGGTGAGAGAACATCCTTGGGAGCCATTTACCTTGTTTTGAGATGCAGTTTCTCACTGACCTGAACTTGCCTACTAGGTTAGTCAGGCCAGCCGGTGAGGCCCAAGGAACTTTCTGTCTCCGGTTCCCAGCACTGGGCTTACAAGTATGGGCCTGGATTTTTTTTTTTTTTTTTTTTTTAATGTGGTCTCAAACTCAAGTCCTCTTACCCAATAGCCATGAACCCAGCAGAGCTAATGAAGCTAATGAATCGTTTCTTATTGTCTCCTTCTCACACGTGGAAAACACTCGCTTTTTAAAAATTTTTCTAATTTTACAAGCATCTTGAGTACTTATCCCTGCTTCCCTTCTCCTCCCTTTCCTTTGTCAATATCCCATTCCCTCCCATCCTTCTGTCTGTTTCTATGGACCTCAGGGTTCCATCTGGCTTGTCTACTCTTATGGGAGTACAGACCTCTGTGTCATACTGATTTGCCACTCTTCAAGCCACCCCACTGATAGGGTCATTTCCCTTCATGCATCTAGCTTTAGTCCCCAAGGTTTCCACTGTATATTCTTCTCTCTCTTGAGTTCCTCATAGTCTATGGGGTATGTTAGTAGGTCATTTATTATGCAGGTCTGGTAAGGACAAGTCTCACTGCAGTGAGTTCCTAGATGCAGCAGTTCTGCCTTGAGTGAAATGTCTTGTCTTTCCATCTTTGGAATCTTACAATCTTACAGCCCCCTTTTCTGCAAGATTCCTAAGGCCTTAGGATGGAGAGAGATTAGGTTGGCCTGATTCTGAGCAAGCCCTGTTGGTTCACCGGTACTCTACTTTATGGCTGACCATTGCTGTCTACTTCACTGCTCTTCTACTGTTCTAGGCTGCATCCTGTTAGAGTGTTGAGATCCTCTGTCTGTGTTACAGAAGACTTCTAGGCTAGATACTTGCCTTTTCTAATGTGGACTGCACAGTCCAATTCTGCTGCTTGGGCCATTCTGTAATGTTTGTTTTCAGTATTGATGACAGAACCCAGGGCCTTGTAGACATGGGCAAGGACTCTATCACTGAATTATATCCCTACTCCTTGCTTTCCTGAGCTTGAACCTCACTATGTAGTTCAGGACAGCCTAACATTCATTATGTAACTCAAGCTGGTCTCAAATTTGGCATTCTCCCATGTCAGCCTCCTGCGTGCTAAAATTAAAATGTGTACCACCACCACACCTGACTTTTTTTTAGAAGACAAGGTGGACTTTGAAATTACACACTAGCCACTTTACATTATGTGTCTAAATATGACAGTGTAGCTCCTTACAAAGCCCCTTGGTGTCACCCTGGAACTGCATGTGGTAGGTAGGTAGCCTGATCCATTATTTCTAGAAACTAAGGGCAGTCCCAAAGCCATCTTTAAAGCTCCCACCACAACGCTTGGGTGGTGGCACTGGGTTGCTGTTTTACAAACTGGGTGGGAGACACAGCTAGTGAGGCAGAGGACCCTCAAGGTCCAAGCCATCTGTCTGTTGTTTGCCTCTGACGGGTGAGTTCAGGGTCTCTGTATTTCCAGAGACTCCAAGCTTATGCAGAAAAGGCCTGGTAACTATGATAGCAGTCGTGTGCTTGCCTAGTGTGTGCAAGGCTCTGCGTTCCATCTCCAGCATCTTGGAAAAAGAAACTATGACTCTACAGCTAGGATTAGACTAGGTAAAAATTTTAAATGTTTTTATTTTTTTTTTTTATTCAATTGTGTGTGCGTGCGTGTGTGTGCGTATGCGAGTACGTATGTGTGTGTGTGTGTGTGTGTGTGTGTGTGTGTGTGTGTGTGTATGTGTGTATGTGTAGAACCACAGGCGAATTCGGGAACTACCATGGACCGCCTCCATCTCCTTGTTTACTCTGCCAGGGGATTCACAGGCTTCGCCCTACCAGGACCAGAAACGCAGGCCGCTCCCGATTCTGCCAGGCGTCTCTATGTGGAATCTGGGATCCGAACTCAGGACCTTCTGCCTGCAAGGCAGAGACTTAACCCCTGAGCCACCATTCCGGTCCAATAATTTTAAATGTTTAATGCAAGTTTTCACCCATCCTAACAATTTTAGCAAAGCTTTGAAAGGATAGACAGACATTATTCTTCCCATTTTGGAATGATTAGATGCTGGTACTGTTTGAATAATACCTCTCCAAAGATTTGAAAGGTATTTTCCTGTGTGTGCATGCTCGTATGTGTGTGTGTGTGTGTGTGTGAAGACCAGTCGTCACTTCTGTGTCTTCTTTAGTTACTTTCCACCTTATTTTTGTGGACAAGATCTCTCACGAAGCCAGAGACCACAGACTCAGTTAAACTGGCTGGCCAGTGAGCTCCAAGGATGTGTCTTCACCCCCAGCCCCAGTCCTGGTGTTACAGACAGGCACCACCTCAACCAGCTCCTATGTGAGTGCTGGGGATCCAAATTTAGGTCCTCATGCTTGAGGCAAGTACTTTATCAACTCGGTCATCTCCCCAGCTCTTGAAAGTTGTCTTATTTACCAGCCTAAAGGAAATGCAGCCTGAAGTGACGTCTATGAAGCCCAGAGAGGTTGCAACAACCACTTACTTAGCTGTTCATTACTGCTTAAGATACTGCTCGGCTTTCTTCTTCCTGCCCCGCCTCCTCTGGAAGTTCCCATGTGCTACTAGAAACGGAATATGTGAAAATAAAAGAGCAAAACAAAGCCACACCCAGCCAACAGGTTAATAGCTGAGGTCTTTATTTCCATTTTATATACAGTAAAAGTGCTACTGAGGATCAGCAGCAACTGGACAGAACATAAATTTAATTCTCTCTCAACAATTAGCAGCTTAAAATCTATCAACTACAGTGTTAACGTTCACGCATTCACAAGTATCATTTCTTTGCAGTTCGTGCAAGTGAGTTTTATTCTTACACACTTTGATAAAACACACAGTCTAGTAGTCAATCCCTACTGTGGGTATCACCTAGCATACACAGCACACAGAAATATTAATTCATAGCCACATTCAGAATCCCAGGTTTCATTGGGGATGGTATGGGAACCATTATCTTGTCTGTGCCAGTTTGTGGATGACAGCATTTGGCTTTGCTTTAGATGTACACTTTCCAAGGTTAGAAGGTGGCTCTTCTTTGGAGCTCATTCAGAATCCAGCATTTCCTCTGATGACTTCAAAGGAACATGAAATCAGAAACAAAACCAAATGGGACCATGCGAAATAGCTCACCATCAGGGTGTAGCTAGCGAGGAAGGCTTGACCCTGGTGGTGTTTTTGGCACCAGATTTTTTTAAACCAATTGGGACGGGGTAGAGGAGTCCCCAGTCAATGATATATACAATTTAACCTACATTTGTATCTTAAAGAGCTGGTGGAGCAGAGAGCCTTCCTTGCTAGGATGTGCTGACTATACTAAGGATCTGAAACTGGAGCAGATAGCCCTTCAAAGATCACAGACAATGTAGAACCACGGCCATTCTACACCTTCAACAGTCACTCGGGCCAGCACAGCCGGCCTCACTCACCCAGGCACCGGCATGAACAAGTATCAAGCAATGCTTGGCTTCAGTGGGAATGCACAGTCTTTTTAATTTCTTTCTTTCTTTCTTTTTTTTTTTTTTTAAAGAAAGAAACATTAAAGCAAGGGCATATTTCTCTCAGAACAATTGTTAAACCATTAGATCAGGTTAGAGAAGAGCTGTGAACAGACAAGAGAATTTAAACAGTCACAATGAAAACAAACTCAAAGGCAACAGGGATGGGCAGCAGCAAAAAGCATAGGTGGGCAGAAAAACAGACACATGTCACACAAAGTATTGGATGCAGGCAACTGCTGGACTGGTGAGTGACAAGGGCTGAAGCAGCGAGTAGGCGATAACATGCCTGACCTTGACGGTAGGTACTACCCAAGACAGCTGGAGAGAAGATGGGAGTTCATATGGGCAGGGCCAGCTGCAACCGAGGGGGCTTTCCAGAAGAGGAAACTGTCCCCAGGCAGAGGCACACTTTTGGCTCATTTATTACAGTGACAATCAGGCCTCCCTGTGGTAGGAGAAGCCAGCCATGGCTGCTGGAGGTCTCTCCCAACCTCGTGGAGACTTCTTTCCTAGAGCAAACAAGCTCCAGCAGCAACTGCTAGTTTGGTGAGGTCACTGTGTCCTTTGGCACTCCAGCCTAATGTTGCAGTATTTTCTGGCAAACTTAACGTTTTAAGTATATAGGCTTGGGAATGGTTTTCTTTTGGCATGGATATGAATTGCTTTTAATGATTTTTTTAAAAGAAAAATCACCCCTGTGGGTCCCTGCTCTAGGTGTTAATTGTGAGGTGAAAGACAGTCATCTGGGGGTGGGGTGAAGACTGGGGTACCTGAGTTAAAATATCAAAGTGGTTATGGAGACAGTATGCCGACACTGAGATCAGCTCACTGAAGCAAAAGGAGGCTGGAGCTGTTATGTAAACCATCCTTTCTGACAGATAGGGCAATGCTAACCTAGTTCCAAAAGAAGGTCCTGGCATGGGGAAATAGGCAAAGCATGCATTGCTTCTCTCTGCTGGGCACGGCACATGTCCCCTGTGCACTGCGTGGATACGCAAAACAAGGCCACGAGGAGACAGCATTTGTGACCTAGTACTTGGAGAATGATTACCCAAGCTGTCTCTAGTATACTCTGAAGGGTTGTGCCCCTCAGAGGGTTGGAACTGGCTACAGGACGCTGACAAAAGCTCAGCTTATCTTCCTGAACTGTCTACAAAGTCCACTGAGCATAGTTAGGTAAGTCAGTCTAGGTTAAAGGGGAACTGGCAACATTACACCCAAAACTTGGGTCCTTCTAACCTGACATTTCCTTTTCTGCTTTTTGGGAGAACCACCTTTCACTGATTCTCTCAGGCAGGTAGGTAAAGCTTTGAAGTTAGGGATGCTGAGGATGAATGCAGACAGAAGGCTCCACGTCACTTTGGTTTCGGTAACTAGGGTGTTAAACAATAAATTAAGCAAACACAAGGAATCGCTGATGATTCTTATAGTCTTATTTTCTCTTAGACACAACTCCAGCCCAATGTTACTGGGTTAACATTTATTTGGGGCCAAAAAAAAATCCCAGTCCTACCACACTGGTCTGTGAAGACTGCCACCCTCTCCCTGCACACCCCTCATTGCTTTAACCAAGCCCAGTGGGGAGGTCTGGTGCCAGGTGGGAGACACCAGAAAGCCTCGGCAGCCAAAGGGAGTTTAAGCTGCATCTCAAAACATGGGCGGCAGAGGGCGCACTTGCAGAGTCTCTTTCTCTCAATAGTTTCCAAATCGGGAGCAGCACGCTGAAATAGCCACACAGCTTCATTTAAAAACATCACTTCTTTATTTTAAAGGAAAAATAAAAGACCCTCCCAACCCTTCCAAAAAAACCCAATAATAATAACAATAAAAAATCCTATTAGAAACCATAAGGAAGCACTGAGAGTTTGAGTATTACATTCTTCAAGTATGCTGTTCGGATTTTTTATTTTTTAAGTTGGTAACTATACACATATAAAAAAACCCTTAAAAGTGCGGCCGAGGGATTCTGCTTAAAAGTAAGGATTAAGGGAGGCTTCACAATACTATACAGGGCTGTGCAGATCCTGTGGGGCTTGATGCTCTCGCTTCTGCATCCTGGCAAAGTCAAGGAAGTGTGCAAGTCAGAAGTGATCGTCCTTCCAGATTAGCATGAGAAAGCCAGGGAGATGCATGTGTTCTTCTGTGGACGGAGAGAATCCACCCTGAATCCAAAATTCCAACATGGAATGTGGTGGGACTTCACAGTAGAGTTAGTCTGAACGGAGAGGTGGCAGCCCAGACAGGAAGGGGTGTCAGGCCCAGGAGGTCTTTGCATTTGTTTAGGGGTTTAGTGCAGTCCTTCAAGACGCAATTCGGAATGCCCTTCTGTATGCTGCAGACTGTTGGTTCATGTTAAAGATTGTTTAAGATTTGCATCCCAAGGAAAATCATGCTACATAAAAATGATCCAAGATTTTCGCCCAAAAAACTTCTTGGATAAAATCTAAAAAATACTATTGCAATTGCGTCTCTTGAAGAAAAAAACATTATTCTAAATGTAAACAGATTCACTCAACTCTCCTGTTGTGGACAACTTCAGAGCAGGTATGCTGCTGTCTGGCTCTCACGGCAAGTGCTCGCCAGGGAGTGGGGAGCACTGCTTTCTGCACCAGCATCATCTGGGGGGTGAGAAGAACCGGTCCACGTAGCTGAAGAGGGCATCCCAGTGCTTCCAGAGAAAGGCAATGAAAGCCACAAGGAATAAAGTGCTGAACGTCCTATTGCGAGTCTTCATGAGGGGGACCACGCAGTTGGCCACTGTGGACACAAAGACCAAGAGAACCGCCATGACAGCTAGGAGGATGTTGATGAGCTTGCCCAGAAGGTTCCGGGCAGTAGCATTCTCCAGCCCTTCCAGCTGTACCACCTGCTGCTGCTGCTGCTGCAGCTCCATCTTGGAGATTCGGGTCTGGCATGCCTCCAGTGCCTCCTGTGGGCCAAAGGGGGACGATTAGGCTCCTGTTCACAGTGTTCTGGAGGCCAACATGCTCCTTGGGCAGTCAGATACATCCTGAGCTATGCCAAGGATTTCAAATAGCCAGAACTTAGCACATGCAAAGCATCAACTCACTGTTTGAGTCACTCTTATTTCTGTCCCCTCCACTACCTTCCTGTGGCATGGCCCACAGGAAGTAGTGGCCACACTTTGTTTAATTTGGTCTGCAACATGCTTACTCCCCCTGCTTTGAGACATGGTCTTAGACTGGCCTCAAACTTGTTAAGTAGCCAAAGATAACTCTGAAATTTTGATCCTCTTGCCTCTACCAGACTTGGTTAGTAAAGGGTTCATAGACATGTACACCATACCTGGTTGACCTAGAACATTTTAATGATGGAACCTCAATTATATTTTTCTGTTTAAAAATTTTTAGTCTAAGTTGCACTGGACACAGGTACTTGTTTAATATAAAAGCAAGCTTTTATGTGAAAATGGATTTTTAAGTAGGATTGTCTCTCTCGAGTCCTGGGGTAACTGTCATACTGGTGGTTAAGTTATTCTCTGTGTTTAGGTGTACATGTGTGTATACTTGCCCAGGAAAATGTATGGGCTATTTGTAATTTCCATTGTAATGTGAATAGTATTTCTTACAGGAACTGATTCGTAAGTTAATTTTTTTGACTGACAAGTGGGTCTTCATCATATCTACATGTCAAAATACATATATCTATCTCATTCTTGAGTATACATGTTCTGTGTGCATGTACATGCCTATGTACATGCATGTGAAAGTTAGAGGACACTGGGAATGTCGGTCCACAGGTGGCTTCCATCTCTGTGAGACAGGGTCTTTCATTTGCTTGGAAAGGAGGCTGGACGAGCTAATCAGTAAATCCTAGGTGTACGCTTGTCTTCACCTCATCTGCTTTCACTGGATTATAATTGTGTGCTCCTATATGCAGCTCTTTAGTGGGTTCTAGGGATCTGAACACAGATCCTCCTACTTATGAGGCAAGTACTTTACGACTGAGTCATCTCCCCAGTCCCACCTTATTCTCTTTAACTGCTACATAGTTCATAGTATGGGTATATTATGGTTTATTAAGTCAGTTCATTCCTGGGAATTTTTAGGTGTTTTTCAATTTTTCCACTCTAACTCTGGTGCAAGGAACATGCTTCAAATGCCTTGTCAGACATACTGCCTGTTTTCTAAGTCAAACAATCCCTGACTTGGGAGAAAGGGAATTACTTTGCCTGAAAAACACACTTTCTTAAAGGTGGAGCTCTGTAAAGAGGAGGCTCTGATCACACTAGACCAAACTCTACGGTGACTTCCTCTTTGAGATCAATACCCATGGCTTCATGAGATTTTCACCCAAACACACAGCGAAGAGGAAAACATCCATTTTCTAGCTAAGGACATCTTTTAAGGTCTGTCAGAGTTTGAAGTGCTGGACTTCTCTGGCCTTGTCTTCATGTACTGTAGTTTCCAGGACTATGAGGTAAAGCCAGGAAGCTTTAATCTGAAGCCAGATGCTATCCAGTCCAGAACAATCTTGAGAAGAAAAAAACTAAAATGCAAACAGAATTCTAAAATGCAAATGGAGGACGACTCCAGATGGCAAGATGATCAGCTAGTCCCTTAGTTTTGCTAGGCAGCTGTGACACACGTTTCCTTTCTCTGCAACTAATTGCTTTCAAGGTATTGTTATAGGGAATCACCAAGACCTATTCCTTTTCTACAGAAAAAAAAAAAAAATCCCTCAAATTTTCTACTTCTCCATGAAAGCAAACAGGGCAAACAGCACTGTACCATGACGGGTTCTCACAAACCGGCAAGTTAAGGGACCCTGCCAGAGCCTTAGATTTCACAGTAGTTACAACAGTCCCTTTGTCACAGAAACAGAAAACAGGCTAGAGGGCCATAAGACCCACCGGAGCAGCACCTGAAGCAGCAACCAGCAGACAGGCACTCTCTTTTCACAGACTGTGGTCCTGACAGGTCCCAAAATAGAACAGACCTTGGAGAAAGGTAATACTGTGTAAAGAGCAGGTGCACTACACAGTTGGCATAAGCTTCTCTTCCTTTTATTTTTTTCTACCTTATCACTCATACTACTAACCTGGATGTCCCGGGCCCGCTCATAAGACTGATATGCGATTTTCTCTTCCATGCTGGCCAGTTCCTGTTTCAAGTTTAAGATCTCATTCTGGTGGAGCTCCGTGAGGTCATTCAGCTGTTCTTCTAATCGTTCGCATCTAAGAAAGGGGGAAATGTTAGGATTTTATGCATTCTGCATCTTTTCTGGTATAAGCCATTCTTCAGAAGAAAATAAAAGCCAAGTAATAGAGGAGGCCAGCAGGTGCCATTTTCAGTCTTTACAAAGGGCATCTTGTTGTATCTTATCATGAAGCTCTACAGCAACAACTGCTTCACAGTCTTTTCAGCCCTGCTCAGCTTAAGCATATTCTCATGGCATGGAGGCAGCTCTGACTCTGCCCTGACCACTGCATGAGATAAGCAAGAGCTCTCAGTACTGTAGCATAACTAAGCAAGAGCTCTCAGTACTGTAGTATAACCAAGCAACCTCATCAGAAAATGAGCAGTGTGTGAATGGAAAGTGGCCTTCGAGTAGTCACTAGCAGCATATCCCAGCGCCAGAGAGTGCTCTCACCAGGGTGGTAGCAGCTCAAGAGTCCTAGAATGCCAGAACCAGAAGGATCCATTATCCTCATGGCCAAGCAGCATTTAGGATATTTTAACAACTATCTACTGAGAGCCTACAAGGTTAGTACTGGGACCAAAGTACTGGGACACTGAAGTAAGAAAAACAGAGTGCTTGCTCTCATAATTTCACTCTATGTGGAGAGAGGAGGCAGAAAATTAACAGGAGTTCAAACATGCAAAAGTGAAACCAATAAACGGGGTATGGAAGAATGCCTAAGGAGGCAGTAGTGGTCAGCTTTTTTCTTCCAATTGAATGACACAAACAGGTCTGGAAGACAGGCTGAAGAAAAAGAAACAAACTTCTCAGGATGGAAATTAGCTTGGCATGGCTGGGGACTGAGGTCAGAATGGCTATAAACCAGGAAGAACATGGAGAAGACTCACTAGGAACAGGTTTAATTTTATACATCTTTTGTCTCTAGCAGTTAGGATCAAAGTACATGAAGGGGTCAGGTTTAAGGAAGGAGATCAGAGGTTCCAAGTGAAGAAAGAACACAAGGAGGAATATACAGAATTAGAGAGACAGCAGGACTAGGATTCTGGAACAGACTGTGAATGGGCTCAAAGCAAATTGCAGTGTGGATGTGGGTGGTGAAGATCATGTGCTGAACACAGTGCTTTAGAAAACCAGCTGTCTAGTAGTGGTAAGAGGGCAGATTAGGAAGGCAGTATGTAGAGTTTTAAAACCAAAAAGTTAAGGAGCACACATCAAGAACACTAGAAGCATGTCTCTTGCCTGGATGTCCCTGATGACTGAACGGACTCTTGGGTTAGTCCAGAATAGTAGGGCTCATCCCACGGAAGTCATCTTCTACCCACACACACATATACATAGGGATGCTCTGTGTATGCACCACACATATATAGGAATGCACTAATATTTTTTTTAAATTTGAACAAACAAAACAAAGGTAAAGTCAAGAAAGAACAGAGTGTGGTATACCACTTGTAATTAGGAAGATGAGGCAGGAGGATTAAAATTTAGTCTAAAAATAAACCAGCCTTACAATTACTGTAGGTAATACATAGATTGCAAGGATTATGAACAGGAGGGATGGGGTTGGAGGACCACACCAGAAACAAGGAGAGAAGTGACCATGTTACAGTAGAGAAAATAGGCCTCCATCAAGGACTGCAAGTAAGCAATGTGACACCTGGTTAAGTTCACAGACGTTCATTCCTGATCATTTACAACTGAGGGGGTATGATCTCACCGGAAGGGGAGGGCATATAGTCTGGCAGATAAAAAGTAACCATTTTGCAAATGGGTGATTGACCCCTCCCTCACTGAGGTTTCCTACTTTTATTACATCTACCCTTGAATGTGCTCTTATAATAAGACTCCAGTTTAATAGCTTTTTGTCTCTGACCAGGGGATAACATACAGTGCCCAGCAGGATGGAGTGAAGGGCATTGCAGGAGCAGCAAAACTGCAAAAGAAAATCAACAAACCACAATCCAGAACTTCAGAGACTCTATATCAACCACCTAGAACTAGGCCAGAATAATCTCTCCCCATCCTGAAGCTCAGGGACATTTGCGGAAGAGGGGGCGGTAAGAGTGTAAGAGCAAAAGGATGGGAGGAGCAATGATTTGCAAGATACTCCACACAAGTTAGGGCCGAAGCAATCATAATTGGATTTTGCATGCCCTGTGCAATGTCCAACACACTATTGACCTCACAAAGTCTCTAGCATCTGCTAAAGGCACCAAGATCCTTGGAGGCAAGGGATTCGCAGCCACAGTAGTGTTCCTATGCTTAAGGGGAACATGGGAAAGGGTTCAGGGAAATGCCACTGGGTCCTTGTACGTCATCGGAGAGGAGGGCCCAGAGGAGAGTCAGGCATGCACAAGAAAGGACTCTCTGGGAATTGGGGCGGGAGGCACTGGGGGATGGGGAGGGAGGGGTGAAGGGAGGGGGAGCAGGGGGTTCGGGGGGAGGGAGGGAACTGGTGTACCTATTAAGTTTGTATGAGCTGAAATAATAATAAAAATGTATAAAAAAATAAACCAGCCAACTAAAGAAATGTGCCAGAAGATGTTAAACATTTGAAACTACGCTCCTTTCTTTCCTCTTGTTAATTCCAACTACAGTATGAAAACCTTTCTTTCCTTCCTCTCCCACCCACCCCTTCCTTCCTTGTTATTCCGTCCCTCCCTATTTGGAGAGAGGATCTTAGTATGTAGCCCAGGATGGCCATGAACTTGTAATCCTATCTCTGTCTACAGAATGCTAAGATTATAGGCACCTGTCACCATGCCTGGCTTGGCTGTATATATAAACTTTTAAGAAATATAAAGAATTTATCTGCTTAAAGCAATTTTTATACTGCATTAATGTTCTCTTTAATAATTAAGCAACAATGATTATATCCTAAGTTCTATTCCTTCTCCAAGAAACAAGAATTAAAAAGTATTTTTAAAATCACAATGTACGTTCACCACATTGGTAAATCTCACTGAGGATTGACTCCTTTACTCCTGAGTAGTATCTCCATCTGGGCTCCCCGAATGTTGCTGGGAATACCTTCTCTTACTGGCAACCAGGGCTGTTATTCTTGGAGACACTGCTTTTTCAACTCGTCTGCATCCCAGGATTGTGTTTAGGAACAGATGCCATCTCTGATCTGACTTTGTACTAAAATTTGAGTTCATTAGGTCTCATAGATTATGTTAACATATTTCTTTTTAAATGTGCTTTTGTGAAGTGCTGGAACATGTTAGGAGAGCACTGTAACCCTGAGTGACATTAGCCTGCTACTCTTATTCTTTCTTTACTAGAAAGGGGCTAGAGACTTAATGGTATTCCAAACTGGTATTCCAAACATGCTAGGGTGTAGCTTGGTGGTGAAGTGTACTTTTAGGATGAGGCCCAGGGTTCAATCCCCAACACTAAAGAAAACAACAAAAAACAAACAACAAAAAAACCCCCCAAAAACCAAACCCCATTTCTCAGCTATGGACAGGAAGTAAGCTGGGTGGAGAGCAGAGTGGTGTCCAGCAGACTAAATGCCGACAAAGCTGACCCACGTGATGTCTGTGGGGAGGACTAGAGAGTTTATCCTAGCTTCTTCATTCACAACTCAGATGATTTTTGTGAAGTTTAAGGGTTGTTGGGGGAATCTTACTTGGTATTCAATGTGGCTCATGTATACCCAGAACAGACTGAAGAATGCAACGTCAGCCACGGCTCATGCAGAGATTACTATGCAATATCCATTTCAACAAATTAGAGGACATCAGGCTTTGCCTTCGTTTTACAGAGGAGAAAATTATTATTATTCTTGTTTTCAAGAGTGACTTCAGGAATCACCCTGAATTGCTTTACCTCCTCTTTGCTTTTGCTCTGGAGTTTCCCAGGCTCTGCCTACCAGGGTCAGAAGTGCAGGCTGTTTTTCACATGGGATCTCAACTCAGGACCTTCTGCTTGTGAGACAGAGGCTTAACCATCTCTCCAGATCCAGAGGAGGAAATTAAAGTTCAGAACAAAGTTATCAACCCAAGGATGTGTGTGGGGTTAAGGATTTTTAAATCCAGGTTTGATTTTTTTTTAATTTAAATTTTTTTTATTATTTATTCAATTGTGCGTGTATGTGTGTGTGTGTGTGTGTGTGTGTGTGTGTGTGTGTGTGTGTGTGTGTAGAGCCATGGACGAATTCGGGAACCACCATGGACGCCTCCACCTCCTCCTTGTTTACTCTGCCCCGGGATTCACAGGCTCCGCCCTACCAGGGCCAGAAACGAAGGCTGCCCCCGCTTCTGCCCGGTGTCTATACGTGGGGTCTAGGATCCGAACTCAGGACCTTCAACCTGCAAGGGAGAGGCTTAATCCCTGAGCCACCTGTACAGCCCCTAAATCCAGGTTTGATTTTAAGAATCCAAGTTTTTTAACTTTACATTGTGATGTCATTTTGAAACTAGTCAAGAAGCCCAGATGGACCAACTCCTTTTAAAAATAAGAAATCTGGGGCTGGAGAGGTGGCTCAGGGGTTAAGCTTCTGCCTTGCAGGCAGAAGGTCCTGAGTTCGGATCCTAGACTCCACATATAGACGCCAGGCGGAAGCGGGAGCAGCCTGCGTTTCTGGTCCTGGTAGGGCGGAGCCTGTGAATCCTGCGGCAGAGTAAACAAGGAGGAGGTGGATGCGGTCCATGGTGGTTCCTGAATTCGTCCGTGGTTCTACATACACACACATACATACACACATGCACATGCGCACAATTGAATAAATAAACAACAACAAAAAAGAAATCTACATCTTCTGGATACCAATGCTGAATAGGACTCTAACATGACGGTATGGAGCTTGGTGGAAGGAGACTTAATATGACTACAGGTACTAATGGAAAGATAATACTAAATGTTAGCAATGACGTGGAGAAGGTCAAATACTTCCTTCCAGTCTGCTAGTGTAAATGTAAAAAAGGCACACCTGTTTTACATGAAACATTCATACTCTTCATACTAGTGTACTTGTTACTTGCTATCTGACAACTTTCTGTTCAGTGTATTCTTTTCCTCTTCAATTGTTGGTCACAAAAATATGATATAAAATACAAATGTAAATGATTTGCTTTTCGATTCCATATATCAAATTCTTTAACCTTGGTGAACAGGCTGACTTTGGTCTTCATTCTTATGACATAGCTACTGTGGAAAGCGTACATGGTCTTTTCTTCTCTTCTTACCCAACCTTGTAAATACATAGCAAGTCAGGCATGGTGGATCACACCGTAATCCTACCACTTGAGAGGCTGAGGCAGGAGGACTGTGAGCACCAGGCCAGCCTGAGTTACAAGTTTCAGACTAGCTAGGGATTCATAGTGAGATCTTGTCACAAACAAAACAAAACAAAACATCACAAAAAGACTGAGGATATAGTTCAGTTGGTAGGTAGACTGCTTACCTAGCATGGACATGGGTTCTACCTTGTCACATACAAAATGTCAAAAAATGTCAAAAAAAAATTACAAAAAACCTCATAGAATCCTCAAAATGTATGTTCTTGTAGCAAAGACAGTTTCAAGGCTTGGTGCATTCACTGGCAGGCACATGTCATCTCTAATTTGGCCTTGATCTCGTCTGCTAACTTCCTCTGCTTGTACCTACAATGAAACATACAGTGCATGGTATCTCATGCCTCTAATTCCAACATTCAGGAGGCTGGGGCAGGAGGATAAAATTCAAGGCTACTTGGATTACAAAGTGAGTTTGAGACCAATCTGAGCTACCTATCAACAAAACAAAACAAAGGCATTTTGTTTTTACCAAAAGTATATGGTGAGAAAAATGGAAACTATATATAGCAGTTCACCTGCATGGTTGCAGATAAATGACCATCAAACAGCTTAAGGGAACAAGTGATTTATTGTCTCTTATGATTACTTACAAATTACAATTCTTGTTTGACATGCACACTAAAGGATGCTCCAGAAATGGGGGGAGGGGGCACTGGGAAAAGAGAGAGAGGGGGGAAAGGAAGGAGAATAGGAGGGAGGGAACAAGGGGATAAAGGGAGAGGTGGAGGGAGGGAGGGGAATGGGGCACCTATCAAGTTTGTATAAAAATTATTAATTAAAAAATTAATTTTATGAAAAAAAAGTTATAATTCTCAGTCCAGCTTGATGGGAGAGCATGCACCAACATGCACCAACATGTCTAGTCAAGTATATTCAAGGATGCCAACTTCTTCAACTGGCTCTCAGTATTTTATTCATCTGTTCAGGGCCTAATCTCACCCACCACAGGCTGGGCCTTCCCCATTAGCTTCACAATCTCCTGAAAGTTTGCTCTGGGCTTAACCCAACCACTAATTCTCTACAATGTGCCTAGAGCTCAAAACCTCAACAGTCAAGTAAACATCTGTGCCTAACTATGATACTATAAAACTATACAGGGGAAGATGACCTTGATTTATCTCATCATTGCTGCTGGAATTTGCTATATGTAGGCAGGTACTCTACTCACTGAAATTATGCATAAATTTGTATGTATAAAATTATGCAGTTTACACCAACTGATGAATCTATTCAGACCAGGCTTTACATTCAGTCCTACTCAACTTACTTGTGTGGGGACTGTAAAGAAGACATTTCCCTATTTCATTCTGTACTGTGACACTGCAAGAGGAAACAAATGCTTGGGAGGCAGAAAGTTATGACAAACACATGTGGTTTAATTTTTCTTCTTTTCTCATCTTCCCCAGCTCCCCAAACAACCCTAGAGAGAAAGTTTAAAAATACTGCTTGTCAGATACTGTTTACTAGTCTCTACATCTGAGCTTTTTTCTTTTATGTATGTGCATATGGGGTGCATGCAAGTGTGTATGTGTGTGGACACGTGGATGGCTATATGTACACAAGTGTACTTGAGTATGTGTGCTTATGAAGACCCAAAGATAATATTGAGAATTCTCTCGATCGCCCTTTCACCTGACTTTATGAGTCTGGGTCTCTAATTAAGCTTGGAGCACACGGTCAGGGATAGTCTGGCTAGCCAGCTTGCTCTAGGGATCCCCAGCTCTGCCTTCCACACCTGTCTGGCATTTTTATATGGGATTTGGGGAACTAAACTCTGGTCCTTTTGCTTCTGAGGCAAAGACATTAACTGTTCAGCCATCTCTTCAGCCCTAAGCTTTTACCTTTTTTGGTCAACATTTTTTTTTCTACGTTCTTAATTCTATTTATTTTGAAAATTTCACTATTTCTAGTAAATGTATCATCTTCTAAGCTGTCACAAAAATGGCTCACTGGTCACATACTCTATTTTTCTCAACACTAGGTGCAACAAGTCTCTCTCACTTTCTTCCACCAGGAAGGCATCAGAAAAGTAGACAGTGGCCATTAATTCAAATAGCTCCACTTATAAACCATTTACTACCTTCTTTTCATGACATGGTTTTTGCATGTGTGTGAGGAACAGTGTCTCCAGCCAGTTTTATCCAGTTATTGAAACTCCAGATTGCTGAGCAGACACTTTTAATCTCCATGCCTTTGTAAGTCCTTCAGAGTTTGGCCAAGTTTCACATGATTTCATGGGAAAGGAACAGCCAATCTCTTCCAGCCCAGTATCTTACCAAATGAGAATACGTATCTATTTCTCAATACAGGGTAGTTAAACAGCAAAGCAGGGATCTTATGGATAAATAGAATGAACTCCCTTTTAAGCCCAGCGGGATGAGACAAACCGGTTATAAGACTCACCAAGGCAGTTGGCAAAGCCGCAACACTCAAGGTTGTGGTAAAACTGACACGGCCCCATTAACTCATCAACTACTAACTAACCACATTTGTTTTCCTCTTCAAGTCATAACCATTACCTGGAAAATGAGGACTTTCTGAAAGAATAGAAAAGTTAGGGCTGTTATTGTGTAGCTGAAATCTTATTAAATACATATAAACAGTTGTGCTTAGGTTACCACAGTAAGTACCTCCAATCTGCAGGAAACATCAGGAGGAAATCAAGAACACCATGAAACTGGATGCTTTGTAAAACTGGATAACAGTTTGGAAAAATGCCCTCTTTGGTATCTTGGAATGCAGATCTCTGGGTTGGAGTCAGTATCTTGAAAGAACTTCACTGCCTTGTATAAAAATGCTCTCTCAAGTTAGCAATGTGGGCTATGACTATGGGAGACTAAGGCAGAAGGACTGTGAGTTTAAGGTCAGCCTGGGCTACTCAGTTGAGACATCACTGTCACAAATGAGTAAACCTTCTCTTAATGTGTTCATCCAGATCACAGAAGTTTGTTTCTCTGCTCTTTTAACTACTAACTATAACTAACAACTCGAAAGCATGAACTTCATCAACTTGGCACTTGCTACATTTTTAAGTGTCATCAACTTCAATGAAATTTACGTAAGGAACCCACACATGACAAGCTTCTGCAAACAGGCTGATATAGACAACTCAATAAAAATGGTGTGATGCTTTCTTGGAAATTAGGAAGAATCTAATCTAGTTAATCACCATAAGAATCAAAACATCAAAACACTGGTACCAATAACAGAATGGTGATAATCATCATCCTTCAAAGTCTTTATGTAAAGTATCCACCTCTAAGGAACTCAGATTTATGAAGATTATTTCCCTGTGAGTTCTCATCTCCTTCCCTGGGAGGTACATCAACTTAGTGGGATAAACCAAGGATCTGAACCATAGGTTCATGTCTCCTGTTTTTAGACATCATGTTTTCTGTTTTCACTGTTGTCTCAATTTTTTGCACTATTTAATAATGCAAAATTTGAACAAAGGGGAAAAAGAATATATATTTTAGTCCCCAACCAACTTCCTAGTTATTCCACTACTAGTATTATAATTTTTTTTGCTTATTTGTCTACTTTCAAATATGGGAAAGCGAATTCATAGAAGGAATACCTCTATATTCTCATTACATAATAAACACCAGACCAAAGGCTAAGGAGAAAGGGGGAAGGTAAACGATTCAGCTTTTCATATGTGAACTTTTAAAACAAGAACTCCCCCTTTAATGGAGATGATAAGTAGAGATTTTTGAACAGGCAGGACTGGAAGCAGATTCTTTTTTTTTTTTTTTAATGTGGGACCTGGGATCCGAACTCAGGACCTTCTGCTTGCTAGACAGAGTCTTAACCCCTGAGCCATCTCTCCAGCCCCTGGAAGCAGATTCTTGATCCTACCAGTACTACATATGATTTTGGTATATGCTTGTCTCATAATTCCATCAGGAATTTAAAGTCAGTGTGAGACTAATAACTCTATTTTAAGCAGTTTTACTCAGAGGTCTTATATTATTATGACACAAAGGGATTTTATACATTGAAATGTCAATTGATCTCTGTCAGCAAAGAAAAGAATCTTAACACTAAGTTGCTTGTTTTTAGAGAGGTTATGTCAATTTTGCTAGATGAAACTCATGCCCCACTAGAAATAAATTCTGCTCTATTGGTCTTGAGAGATGTTCTCAGTGGATAATGGTACCTGTGCTTAAACCTGGTGACCTGAGTTCAATCCCAGAGCATACTGTGGTACAAAGATAGAACATTCAAAAGTTGTCTTCTGACTTTCACACACACTTCTGACTTGCACTTGAGTACTCTTTCACAAAGATAAATAAGTGAAAAAAAATGCTCTATCTACAAAGTACTGATCATGTCTAGATTTTCTGAAGATAAATAATTCATGAATAACTATTGATCTTAGAAAAAAGTGTTTTGGTGACTAAATTGGCCAACACCATTGTGACCTTCTTTGATCAAAAATAAATCAGGGGCTTTGGGTCAAATTTCTGAAGAATGAGAGACTGGATAAAGTGCACAGGCTGGGAGTTTCAATCTACAACATTCCCTTTTTAGGTGTGGTTCAAAAGTTTGGAGCATCTGAGAACCTATGGAGCTTCCCTGGTTGGGCTAAAGGTCAGTGGGACAGGATGCCTAATAAAACTTGTGCAGCAGGTTCTGAGAGAAACAGGAAGAACTAGGTCCCAGGTCTGATACATACAGGCAGCTAGGGAAGCATATGAGTAACCAAGTGCATTCAAGAGATGTGATGTAGTGTCTACCAGTGTTGACCAGAATGGAGAGACATTTTTGAATTAGGGAATACAGTATGTGAAAACACACTCACACACACAAAAACCCATCTAGGTTGGGGAAAATGGATTTTTTTTTTTTTGCTACCTCACAGTGCTAATGACTGAAGAGGCTTTACAAAATTAAGTTGCAACTTGGAGTAATTTGAGCACTTGGAAAGCTATGGCAAGAGAATGAAGAGCTCAAGGCCAGCTTGAGCAACATTACAAATTCTGGACCAGCTTGGATACACAGATAAATATTGCCTCTTTTTTAATAGAGAAACTTGAAGCCCAGAGGACTTGGGTGATTTACTTAAGGTCACACAAATTAGTAGTGTCAGAACCAGCAAGCAAATCAATTTATTCATATTCAATGAACTAATAGTATTGATTTCTTTTTTCACCCTCCCTCCTTGATTATCTCTTTAGTGTGGAGCTGGGAAGGTTTCATCTTTCTGTGGACTTTCTGTGGACACAATTGGACAAACTGCAGAGAATAAGTGACTGTACAATGCTTGGTCCTAAACAAGGCATCCACATCTCCTGTCATCTCAAGGAACGGGGAACATGTGGAAGAGGTAGATGGAAAGAATGTAAGAGCCAGAAGATGGGAAGGAGTGCTGCTATCAGTGTCTCCTGAATGACAGGAATCCATTGCATGCAAGAAATCACTACAGCTGTGGTGACCCGAATAAGATTGGGTTCAGCAACATTTCAGCACTGGGCCTCATCCCCTCCCAAGGGACTACAGACAGCTAATGCTGACTGGTTAAAGGGTTGCTTTTTCTCAGTGGTAAGACAGATGTCCATGCTCCAGTAAATAACTTACTGAACATACTAATGTAGGTAATCCTTATTAAACTCAGACTATGATGCAAGCATGCACACACATACACACAAATCATGAAAATGGGAATAGAAAAATTAAAGGCGTCATATTTCATAAGATCACTTCTGATATGGAATCCCCCCTCTTATAAGCAAAAGACTGATTTGATTCAATATTTTTTGGTTTATTTCTAAGTTTTTTTTTGTTTAAATATTGCCCACATAAGTCTCTATTGACTCTAATACATTTTTGGCTGACAGGTCTAATACTTGAAAGAGAGGGATATTTTAAAATATCTACTTCTGAATATATTCTATGACTGTAAAATCAAGTAAAATTATGTTTAGACCATCATTTGTATAGTCAGGACTTCGACAGCTTATGTCTAATGGGGTTAGCCAGATTATTGACTGTTCTTTCTATTGCTTGTAATACTGGGCCTTCTGTATTTTTGATCTAGTGACTCAGTGCAATTTAATCTCCAGGCTTAATACAGTCTAAGACGCTTCTCTCCACAGGACAGTAATCTCCTAGAATAGAAGCTTTCAAATGGCAGTAATGCCCATTAGCAAAGGAAAAGCTACTAGTCTGCACTACACAGCACTGCTTATACCAGCAACCACAGATCCCCTGGAAATTGCAAAAGCAACCAGTGCTTGATTAGCACTTTCTAGTTCTCTTATTTTCAATTATTTTGCCACAGCTGCATCTATCTTTAGCCAGTTTATTATCTGCTAAATCCACTATGGGAACATTTCTAGTCTTTAGTTTTTAACAGGAAATTTTAGGTATGTGAAAGATTTTGCTGGGTGACATGGTAAATCATTTCATTTTTTCTGGATTTCAGTATGCAATCTGTAATAACATTAAACTACACATGTAATAGTCCTTTCTGCATGGGAAGAACTATGAACTAAGGTGGCACTAGTCACCCCATGTTCACATGGAATGAAGAAGCTAGTTGGACAAGAAAAATCTGAAATCAGTCAGAATAGATCCCCATCACCTGAAAACTTTCTACAGTGCTGGGAGATGGTTCAGGAGTTAAAGCCTTTGCCTCATAGGCAAAAAGACCTGAGTTCAGAATCCCAGATTCCAAGTTAAAAGATGAATATGGCAGGTGAATATGGCAGAGGCCAGCAATCTACTGCTGGAAAGTGGAACCTGGGAAACTCCAAAGCAAAGCAGTAAGGTGTGATCCAAGATGACTCTCGATGTCACTCTTGGGCTTCCATAGGCATATACACTCAGGTGCTCTCTTGTATACACACCTGCACCCACCCATATGTAAAGCATATGTACACATGTACACACGTACACACACACACACACACACACACACACACACACACACACACACACATTCATACTAAAAAAAAAAACCCTCAAAACTTTCTACAGTGAGGACTGGAGAAGTAGCTCAGGGGTTAATAAGCCTCTGCCTTGCAGGCGGAAGGTCCTGAGTTCGGATTCTAGACCCCATGTGTAGACGCCTGGTGGAAGTGGGGGCAGCTTGCGTTTCTGGTCCTGGTAGGGCGGAGCCTGTGAATCCTGCAGCAGAGTAAACAAGGAGGGGTGGAAGCAGTCCATGGTGGTCCTGATTTCATCCGTGGTTCTACACACACACACACATACATACACATACATACATACACACATGTGTGCACACGCATAGACGCACAATTGAATAAAAAAAAACTTTCTACAGTGCAAAGCTTTGTGTGATTTACACAGTGTCATTCCTCTCTTTGGTAACCCTCTTAGAGGGTTGTAGCACCCAGTGCTGAAGGAAGTGATGGCATTAGTGTGAGAGTGAAGAGAGGGTTTCAGAATGCTGGATTCCTGCAGAATCTTTCTCTCTCTTTTCTTTCTCTTTCTCCCTCCCTCCCTCCCTCTCGCCTTTCCTCTCTTCTTCCCTCCCTCCTCCCTTCCTTCCTTTCCTTTCTCTCTCTTTTTTTCTCTTTCTCTGGCAATTCACTGGGGTAGAGAGCAATGCAAGCATAAAGTGGCATTACTGAGTAAAAGCTCTGGAAGGGACATAATGAATGGGGTGAGGATTTCTTAAAGCAGGACTTTGTCTATCATGCACTGTGATATTAGCTCGGAAAATGTCATTGAACTTACACATTCACTGAATTTTGTAAACATATTAAATACAGTGACTCAACTTTTAGTGGATATACATTCTGACCCCAGGATACCTATCACCAGAGAAGTTAGGGTGTCTCAGAACCAGTCTTTCAACCACATAGTTACCAGGGTTGAACCTGAAAAACAACCTGTGTTGGCATAAAAAGAATGCTGGATTTGAAGTTAAAAGTCCAAGCTTTGCTACTAAGTAATAATGGCTTTTGGAAATTTTTCAGCAACATTTTCAGAAAATTAGTATGTGTATGTGTGCATAACACAGCTTGCATATGGAGGTCAGAGGACAATTATTTAGAGTCAGTTCTCTTTCTACCATGTGGGTTCCAGTAATTGAACCCAAGGTTTGGTCCTCCTGCCTCCTCCTCTCAAGTGCTGGGTGTGTACCACTACAGTTGGTTTGATTAAGCGATGCTGAAGATAAGTCCAGGGCTTCATGCATTCAAAGAAAGCACACTACCCATTGAGTTATATCCCTCTCTTCATACCTTATCATCTTAAATGAGAATTGAAGAACAGAAGAGAATGGAAAAAGGTATACTTGGATTGCTACTTAGCATGTTCACCATCTAAAAAGAACTTACTGATATTGTTCTTCTCAGAGATAATTATAAATAAAAATACTTAATGTTAGATTGAGGTCATCTCATTAAAGATTTAAAAACATCACTTTTACTTTTCAGGAGGTAAAAAAACCCAACTGTTCGTTTGAACCCCGACCTGTAGCAGAAGATCTAGACTCCTTAGTTAGCAATTGGGACAGGACCAAAACTCGGGTCTTTCAAGGCCTTCCTTAGAAGACATAAGGCTCTTACAAGACTGGTCCTTGATCTGCCCTACAGGCCCACAAACTCAGATATGAACACATACTTCTTGGAGGACATATTTCTCTATGTGTGATGAAAACAGGGGAAATGATACACATTTGGAGACTAATAGTTGTCTAATATGAACCTGCAATGTCGTGAGAAACACCTGTTTAAAAAAAAACTTATTTATTTAGAGCATGAGTGTGTGTGTGTGTGTGTGTGTGTGTGTGTGTGTGTGTGTATGTTTATCAGAGGGCATCCCTGTGGAGGACCAAAGGTGACTTCAGGTTCATCCTGGATTTCTTCCACCTCCTTTGCTTCACTCTGGAACAGGCTCTGTCCACTAGAGCCAGAAGTACAGGCTGCCATCCTTTCCACCTGGTATTTTCACATGGGATCCAGGATCCAAACTCAGGACCTTCTGCTTACAAAGTACAGTCTTAACCCTTAAGTCATCTCTCCAGCCCGAAACACCAGATTTTAAGGGTAGCTCAATGGTGGAGTCACCATGGGTAACACTCTGGGTTCCATTTCTAGCACCAGGAATGAATGAATTAATAAATGACCAACTATTATATATGGTATAGACTATTTTGACTAAAGAGTATTGAGCCCTTTGAGAATTCCTGTACTGAAGTAGAACCATTACAAGTCTCTTTCCATATAACGGTATGTCAATTCGTGATAAAGGTAACAGACATACCTATCTGGATTTATTTCCATTCTAATCTTTCTATATCAACTGTTTGGATAAATATGCTTAAGGCCAAACAACTACAAGATTCATTGCATTTTGGCTGGGCTGTATCTTGGTCATCTATCAAGTTCTGAGAATTAAGATGTTCTGAAATCATTGTAGCACAATGAAGACATTACTATGTGGTTTATATGTTAAATGAATAGGTAAAATACCTGGGCTTTGTTTTAAAATCATAATCTGGAAATGGAGACCACAGAGTTAACTCATGTGTTATCCCCTGACTAAAATGATTCACTGGCATGTGGTGCTGGGAATCACTTCATTGCTATGTCTCTGTTTTGCTGCTTATGGGAACTCATTTTGGACATTGGATGACATTTTTAAAATGCTGTGGACACTTATGAGACAAATAAAGATCTTTAAAGTCACTTTTCTATACTCTAACAGAAAGGAACCCTGAGAAATAATTTAGGATTTTAATTCTGCACCACCTACCTGTATCGCTCCTCTTGTAAGGTCTGCATTATTAAGGAATAGTCTCTCTGATAATGTTCTTTGAGAGTTTCGAAGGATTCCTCCAGTCTGGCTTGGGTTTCCCGGATCTCCTGGATCTCATGGAGTAGCGCATCAAACCCTGAACTCTGCATGTCTAGGGTGTTTGTTTTGGAGCTAGATGCTCCTACAGCAACACCCCCAGTGGTACTGTTGGCTCCTACAGAACCTGAAGTGGCACTAGAACAATCTTCCTCACTACCATATTTTGGGCTTGACTGGAAGTTTGAAATCACCCCTAGAGCTTTCCCTGTATCATCCACTTGTCCTTCCTCTAATGAGTCCTTCAGGTTAGGGATGTTGTCTGCACTGCCAAATTTGTTCCGAATCAGTGATGCAATCTCTCTGGGCTTCGAGACCACAGCTCCTGCTGCTGAATGGGTGGCCTGGGAGAAGCTGGAAAATCCACCTTTGACACTGTCTACCACACCTTCACTGAAACCAGTCACCTTTGCTCCCACGTCTTTCAGACCCTGGTGCATGTCCCTGAAGACGTCCTTTGGCTGCCGGGGGATCCCATTCTGCTCTACCTCACGGAGCTTTCGGTGGTAATGCTCAAGCTTCTTCTGCAGCTGGAGGATGGTTTGGGCAGATTTCTGATTCTTCTTCTCAAAGACCTGCTTGATGCGGGCAGCTTGCTGCTTGTCTGCGCTGTTGGCAAGCTTCAAGTACTCAGCGACATTGTCGTCACGGGCTGTCTGTGCAATCTTGATCTGTTCCGTTAGCTTTAGGATCTTTTGCTGCAGGTGAGCAATGGCAGCTTTTGTGCGCTGAGGGTCTGGAATTCCATCCACAGATTCTGTGTGGATGCTGCCATCTGTGCTAGAGGCCACAGCACTAGAAGTCTGGGCGAGGCTGCTTACTTCCAAACGTTCAATCTAATAACATAAAAGCAAGAAGTGGATGTTACCAGAAGCTCAAGAGAACCACCTTTCCAGAATCAAGGAGTCAAAATAAAGTGAAAATCTGCCTAAGTCTCAACTCTCAGCACAGAGAGCAGATCATAGTCTTCCTGTCCTTTGGTAGCTACTGGATAGCCTTTATACACACACAAAATAGATAAATAAGTAATTTTTTAGCAAGGGAGTGATAGCACAAAGGAATATAAAAAAAAAAGCCCAGTACAAAATTGAATTGCAATTTACCATCCTGGAGATCAGGATCACATCTTTTCCATGGTCTTATCCATATTCTGCCCCACATCAATTTGCTACAAATGTATAGAAGGTAAGCCAACATATGCGATCATAACACACCCAGTCTGGCATATCCATGAAATGAGAAGAGTTAATGTAACACCTTGGTTCATCATCTTGTTCATTTTGGAAGGAGACCCTCAGTTTATTATCTAAGCAGGAATTTTGCTGACTTCTTAACTTCTGTAAAATATATTTAGCTCAACATGTAACCACTGATGTGAATAAAAACAACCATATTGGCAGGTGGGTGTAGTTAATGGCAAAATATTTACCTAGCATGTGTGAGGCTCTAGGTTTGACTCCCAACATAAAAAAATAAACAAAGAATGAATAATAGCATTATTTTTTAGAATAATTTAAAATATAATGTATTCAAATGAAACCATTAAGTTTGGGCTGGGAATATGGATTTGTGGTGGAGGGCTTGCCTAGCATGTGCAGAGCTCTATGTGCACAACAATACAAGATGAGACTAATCACAATATGTTTTGAATCACTTTCTCCCTGTGCCAAATTTGTCTTTAGATGAGGTTCATAGCCAGAGACAGAAGAGCCAGAGTTCCTGAAAACCCATTTTCTTCAGTGCCCTAAATATAGGTTAAGCAAGGTTTCCATTGTTGATTTTCTTTTTGATTGAGGCTTCAAAACTGTAGTACATTAACACTACTCTGCCTATTTATGCTCAATAATCAAGTTCAAAATAAGCCAGTGTAAGAACAGCAAACATAACGAATACCTCTAAATCCAAGGCTACTTTAAGTGCATGCTTGTTCAAGTTGATTAATCTGGATGTATAAAAATTAATCATACTGGTGAAAAGACTGTTTAGTGATTGGATCAATCACATCTCCAAAATAAAAAAAAATCACAACAAAATTTCAATGTAAAAATGTCTACAAATGATCACATTTTTAGATGAGAGTCAAAGTCCCTACAAAGGAACTAAAGAAATAAGCCAGACATTCTTTAAAGCCTTTGCAGGAGTATTAGGTTAAGCATATGTAAAATACAAAATTAGATTCCTGCCTCACTCCAGACACACAACTAAGCTCCAAATGTAAAAAGAAAAATTTAAAAACATTTTAAAGATGGTACAGAGGGGGCTGGAGAGGTGGCTCAGGGGTTAAGCCTTTGCCTTGCAGGCAGAAGGTCCTGAGTTCGAATCCTAGACCCCACGTTTAGACGCCAGGTGGAAGTAAGGGCAGCCTGCGCTTCTGGTCCTGGTAGGGCAGAGCCTGTGAATCCCGGGGCAGAGTAAACAAGGAAGTGGAGGCGTCCATGGTGGTTCCCGAATTCGTCCGTGGTTCTACACACACATACACACACACACACACACACACACACACACACACACACAAGCACAATTGAATAAATAATAATAAAAAATTTAAAGATGGTACAGAAAAATTAGATTTGTTTTTTCTCTTCTTGCAGTAGAGGTTAGAACCCTGTTCCAAGTGTTCAACCACCAAGCTACATCCCCCGGCTCAAGATTTTCTTCTAGGGCTAGGAAGATATAGCTAAGCATTAAGGCACCTGCTTCCAAACCTGGCAATCTAAATTTAATTTTCCAAAGCTCACAGGATGGAAGGAGAGAAGTAGGCTCTGACTTTCACCTGTACACCATGGCATGTATGTGCACCCCACACCTCTCTCTTTCTCTCTTTCCTTTATTCTCTCTTCCTTTTTCTTCTTCCCCCTCTCTCTCCTCTCTCTAAGATATTAAAAATATTTTCTTCTTTCTTTCTCTCCTTCTTCACCATTTTACATGGGGTTTTGATTGTAACTGAGGATGACTTCAAACTTACTATACTCCTGCCTCAACCTCCTGGACACTGGGATTATTCCCAGGATTTTCTGAAAGACACATTAAAAAGGTAAAAATATGAAACAAAATGGGAAAGTGAAGCCAATTCTTTCAGTGCAGTGGTGAAGCTCAAATGATGAGTAATGGCTTAGCTAAATCCGACATTGACACCACTTGCACATCCCAGGGCAAGTTATGCAGCATCCATATCACATGGTAAAGGGGAAATCATTCAAATGCTCATAAGACAGTTCGTTTTTTTAAGCTTTAAATAATATGATGTTTATATATCATGTAACCATGTAACATGTGACAGGAAAGGGCCACATTTAGTAGCAGGTGATCAGCATATGCCAAACATTGCTGCTGACATGATGTGACTATGTTGAGATGACACCTAGAAATGAGTTTAGGAAAATGGCATTTCAAAAGACTGGGGGCAAAGGGAGCAGTTAAAAGAAACAAACAAACATGTGGGATGGAGGTGCTGTGAAAACCCAGAATTCTCACTGCCATAAGTCCTCAGTGAGGCCAAACTTAAACACCAGTCCTCCAAAGAAGATGAACGTATTCTGGAAAAACAAGCAAAAAGAGAATCCACATGAATTCAATCAGAGCTCCAAAGGCTAGCATGAAGCCAATGAAGAGCCAAATTCGAACACTTGTTTGGCCCAGACAGCCTTTGATGTTAACTGTTGCCCCAGACTTGTCCACTCAATACTGCATCAATCAGAGGACGGCTATGGTGGCTCTGATGCTATGGGCGTGGCAGGAGTGGAGCCTCCTCCATAGCAGGACAGAAGACAGCTGCATCTATGATGATCTGCCAGTCTGTGGAAAAGAAGACTCCAGCAGTGATGGTATTTTGATTTTCTTCCCAATCAACTCACTCGGAACATCTCATGCCTTCTAGAAATCCATACTTTTTTTTCAGGTTAGTCTATATCTCGAGCCCAGTGTTGTACTGAGCCCATGCCTAGCTTTCAGATCCCTTCAGCCCAGAAAACACAACTCCACAAGACAGTTCTGAGGAACAGTATGCTACACTGTCCATTACTCTTGCCCCATGTGAGTAGTACTATTAAAAAGTCAATTAAGACTAGACTACGAAATATACTCACTTCGGTATAAACAGGGCTATGTAGAGTCTGGAACAAAAGAATAATGCAACTCAACGCTAACGGTAACATACTTTTAGCAGATGTCAGATGACGTAGCATTCAGCCAGTTAACTTTCTAGTCTTCACAGTAAATTCATAAATTCCACATCACTATCCTCATGTATGAATAACCTAACTGCAATGATCCGAGACAGGCTAGCACCAGACAGGACAGGCAGCAGATGTCACTACTTCTTTCCTTACTGAGTGTTTCTGCTCCTGAGGTTGCTGCACAGGACAGTTGCATCCTGTGCAAATTGCCTGCTTTTGCGCTTCCTCACTAACAACTCATTGATTGCCACAATGAAACTTTCTATTAACTGATACAAATTAAATGACCAGAAAACAACCCAAGAGAAAATAAAAAATACCATCTCATAATACTGAGTAAGTAAGGGACAGTACAATCATTTAAGGATCATTACTAATAAAGCTTTTAAATGCTTAACAGTTTTCGTTTGCAAATACATGAAACATCTGTTCAAAACAGCAGCTGGGGAGCGGGAAAGGAGTATCACAAGTTGTAAGCACCCTGGGTTACACAGCAAAACCCTGTAGAGAGTCCCTGGGTGTGGGAGCGATGACACAGACCATTCACAGCAATGCAGTGGGAAGAATGGTGATGGAAAGTGAAATGACATGTAATCACTGTGACCAGATCCACCAGCTGTGTGTCTTTGGACTATCTCCATTCTCTCCTTGGACCTAAGTTTTCTGTCTATATAGTGGAGTCACAATCTCCTTATGATTTTTTTTTTTTTTAATGCTGAAGGTCCTCAATCAGGGGCTGGGGACTTGTAGCAAACGACAGAATTTTTGTAGATCCTTTCACAAAAAATTAATCTATAAGCAATCTGATGTTAACCAGTTCTTCTATTCTTATGGTTTCTGGTTCCTACCTTGCAGGAAAAATGACTTTGAAATGACCAGTCTAAGTTGACTGTGGTCACACACACACACATTTAGTCACCACTTGGGAGGATGAAACAGGAAAACTGTTAGAAACATGAAGTCACCCTGGTCTCCATAACAAGTTCCAGGCCAGCCAGGGATACATTAGACTTGTCTCAGCACACACCCCTTCCTCACAAAAGCCAAAGATCAATCTAATTTTTTTTGTTGTTTCCGCTTTTTTCAGCTCCTGTCTTTAAAACCCATCTCTTCCACGTTGTTTACTAGAACAGCTATTTTACAGGATGAAATGTTGCATGGATCAAAAAAGTGATGTAAGACCACTAAACTAAATTGCTGTAATGTCCTTTGACAAAAGTAAGCATTCGAAAAGTTAACCTTCTTCTGCCACTTAACCAGTATATTCCTGACTTCATGTCATATCTTCAGTGAAAGTTTTATCCTGTTTACAGAGTATTAGCTTTCTGTCAGGAAATCTCACATTGTATACACTAAATAATACACTACTTCCTTAGGAATGAAGAAAAGATTTTAGGAGTGAAAGAGGAGATGGAAAGTAGGGCAGACTTTACATTTAATCTGGAACACAGATTAGTCAGTTCTTAGAATTTGTGAAAGCAGTTTCCCAAGGCAAGTTTTATAGAATGGATTGTCAGAGGAGGCCTGCAGAACAAATTCCAGTTATGCCAAAATCTTTGTGTGCACACTGATATATGTGCACCTGTGTACATGCACCTGTGTGCCTGCAGAGATCAATGGAGGATGTCAGGTGTCCTGATCTATCACTCTCTGCCTATTCCCCTGAGAAAGGATCACTGAACTCAGAGTTAAGCTGGAAGCCAGCAAGACTCAGAGATTCTCCTGCTTTTGCCTCCCACAATAATAGGATGTAGGCATGCAAGCAGCTATACCCAGTCATCTTTCCAACAAGGCATTTGAACTCAGGCTTTAGTCTTTCTTACCTTACCTTCCCCAGTGCTGTAAATAAAGGCATGAGTAATCATGCATAGACAAATTTGCAAAATTCCAATCCCTAGAGATTCTTTGTCTTGGCTTTAAAATATACAAAAGAATCTGTCATGTCATCAGCAATCAACTTAGAAAATGTTCTGGTTGGCTATGAAAGCTTATCTTTTTCTGTCTATACTGAAGTAGTAAAACTCAGCACAAGGTCCTGTCTTAGGAACCAGGCTGCTTTGGTTTCAATTTTGTGTAACTGCCTTGAAACTTGCCTTGGTGAACAAATTGCCCATATTTCATACTTACTGAAAGCAAGGAAAGCATATTCTTACAGTATTTGTGTAGAAGGCCCATCTCAATTGTGATCATTTTTTTTCTGCCTGTGTCTACTAGTTCACTGTGGCATGATAAGCACAATGTTAGTGAGATGCTCTCTTCTGTGCAGCTCTGCTTTTAGTGTGCTGTACAGGTACTACACTGTGAAATGGAGAGGTGAGCTCAATGATAAGGGCTGGTCTAAGCTCTATTAGCCCACAGACAGCAAGCTTTTCCTGTAAGCTTTCTGTTTTCATTTTAGAATTAAAAAAAAAAAAACAAGATTCTGCTCATAAAAATTTTCCTTTGACAGATAATTCTTAGACTGTTTTCTACAGGTTCAAGGATTAGTTTTTCTATATTTTAATAGAGCTACATGGAGCAGCCTTGCTTTCAGAGAGATGTTGAACAACCGCTAAGAACAGAGCCAAGCTAACAGCGATCCTGGAACCCCATCTACCTCTCTATCCATTTATTTTATGGATGTGTTCTAGAGAAATTTTGTTCAGAAAAATAGAATATAAACATGTATTATTTAATGTTTAAAAGTTTTTAAAAAATATCAAAACTTTATCATTTCAAAAGACTGTAAATAGGAGGACGGTTTTAAAAAGTTGCATGGGAAATAAAATTCCCAAACCTCAAGCAAAAATGCAACATCACAGAGTACTTTATATAATACAAAGACAGAAATAAATTTTGTGAATTTTTCTTTTTACTTGACGCCACTCCATCCAAAACCACACTTCCCTGATATGAGGACCACACACCACAGAAATCTTCCAGCAGGGTAGGCAGCACTCATCACCCAATTATTCACCCTCCATCAAACCCTTGGCCGTCTCTGCTGCAATCACACCATATACATATACAACCCTCCCTGAGTTCCACACCACAGAATCTATCAGCTGACCTAAGCATCTCAGGCCTGTAAGTAGCTATAATAAACTTAGCATATACAGCAAGTTCCATAATCATATCAGAATTCCAAGCCAAATACTCCAGACAAGAGTTTAATGCTAGGATCCACATAGAAGAGAGAACATGTGGCATTTATTTTTGTGTCTGTGATAACTGGCCCAACATTATATTTTCTAGATCCATTTGTCAACAAATTCTACTCCTTCCAAGTAGCTGAATAGTATTCCACTGTGTACATATACCATAGTTTCATTACTCATTCCTCTGTCGATGGGCATGTTGGTTGATTATATTTTCTTGCTACTGTGAAAAGACCTGCAATAAACACGGAAGAACAACTGTTTTTGTAGTAACATGTAGAGTCCCTTGGGAATATTCCCAGTAGGTGTACAGCTGAGTCATATGAGAGTATCATTTTTACCTTTCTGAAGAACCTCCATATTGATTTCCATACAGGCTGTACCAGCATATGCTCCCACTACAATTAATAAGTGTTCCCTTTTCTTCACATTCTCACCAACACTGATTCTTATGTTTTTTATCTTAGCCAATCTAACTGGGGTAAGATGGTACACAGTTTTAATTTGCATTTTCCTGATGATTAGGGAAGTTGAACATTTTTTAAAGGTATTTGACATTTGAACCTCTTTTTGAGAGAATTCCCTTTTTAGCTCTAGGGTCCATTTTGCAATTGGGTTGTTTACTTTCTTGGTACCCAATTTTTTAGTTCTTTGTATACTCTGGAGATTAATCCTTTGTCAGATTTTTCCCTAACAAAGATCTTCTCCCACTGTGTGAGTTGTCTTTTTTTTTTAGCAGCTGTTTCATTTTATTTTGTTTTCGATCATAACACCTTCTCCTTTCAGTGAGTAGAATGTCTTCTTCTTTTTTTTAAATTTATTTCTTCCACTCATACAATGCTGATAAATAACCCCCTATTCTCCTCCCTCCTTCCACACCTCTCTGGATTCCCTTTGCTCTCTCCTCCCGAGAGTTGTCTTTTTGCACAGCTGAGTGTGTGAAAAATCACTGAGACTGAAGGTGTAGCTCAAAGGCCTAAGGACACTCACTGCCTAGTATGTGCTGAGTTCCATTTCAAGCAGGGGAAAAAGGAAAAAGAAAAATTATTGATGCACAAATAATCTGTGAATCAGGACTAGAATCCTAATTTCAAATTTCTTTTCTCTTTTTGACCACCAAAAAACAGAACAGAACAAAAAACAAAAAACAAAGTTTAAATCAGTGCACAGATGACAATCTTGAGATAAGAATATTGTCTAAGTTTCTACAGCAATTTTATAGCTAAAGATCCTTCTGGTCCCTCAGCTGCAGGGACAGTGGAACCTGACATTCCAATCCACGTATTCAAGGAAAACAAGCCTGTCCGACTTTCTGTAAGACCTGTTGTATCACTCCTCCAGGCTCTGCCCACAGTTCCTGCCAGGTTAGGGAGTGCTTTCTTCTTCTATTCCTGCCATCTCCTAGTCAACAGACATGACTCAATTCAGATCTCCTCCAGGGACTCTGCCCTCAATAGCCCTCTCCCAGCTGACTTTGAGGCCCTCCTTCATATTCCCACACCTATAACTACAACCTCTCCTTGCACTGAAAGAACTGTTTGGGTGTCTTACCTCCTCTGCCTAGAGTTGCTGAGAGAGGGTCTGTATCACATTCATTTTTGTACATCATGAAGCCAGCACAAGACCTTGTACAAACACACCCAGTCTACATTTACTATACATGCATAAATACTCTCCACCCAGCATCTTCTTAACTATGTCTATGTCACATAGCATTTAACAAACTTAGACACGCCCCTACCCCCATCTTCTTCCCTTCCCCTTCATGCGGCAAGACAAACCCAAGATACCTTTCTGATATAATGGGTCTTTTTTTCAAAGTTACTGAAGAAAAATTACTGATGGGGCTGAATATTTCTTTCTTTTTTTTTCCTCCCCTCTTTAGAGAGGGTTTTATGCTACAGCTCTGGCTGGCCTAGAATTTTCTATATAGATGAAGCTGGTCTTTAGTTTGTGGTCTTAGTATCCTACTGTTCTAACCAACTGCAAGACACTCACACTGAAGGACCTATATAGGCAGCACTGTGCTTTGTATGGCTTGCCACAGGCCTTACGTGCTGAAAGCCACGTATCATGTAGGAGCAGCACGACAAGGTGAACCTCATAGCAAAGGATTCATTCTCGTTTTAATACAACTTGACAGAATGCTCCTTATATACAAGGCCTATGCCAGACTTTGGAGACATAAAAAGAGTATCTTCAATCCTAGCACTTGGAAGGCAGAAGCAGGAGGACTACTTAAGTCTGAGGCTACTCAATACAGTAAAAAACAAACAAAACCCTGATAGATGACTAAAGCTAAAGACTTGTAGAGAGATGTCTACCTCCCTGACAACTAAAGAAAAGGTATCATATGATCATATGTTGTAAGATACAGAGAGGTGAATTGCTCAACCTAATGGCTGGGGAAGGGTGCTGAGAATCAATCAGTTCATGTATATCATGAGAATTAGTTAAACAGAGACGTTCATACCTACATGTTAAAATGTTGTAGGTGAAGATGTGGCTCAGTGGTAGAGCACTTGCTTAGTTGCCCTGGGTTTGAATCCCAGCAACAGGACTATGTAATCTCAATTGGTCTGATACTTGCTATGGTAGACCAGGATGCCTTGAACTCTCATATGCTGAGATTAAAAGTATTTCGCCATTACTGGTCTTTTGTTTTTCTAAAACCAAAAACTGTACATGGCACTTAGTAGATGCTTAAATGTTCGTTGATTTCTTAATTCTGTCTCTAGGCTACATTCAAGTTGGCTGACAGGCTAGCTACAAAAGCCATTCCCGGGGCTGGAGAGGTGGCTCAAGGGTTAAGCCTCTGCCTTGCAGGCAGAAGGTCCTGAGTTCGGATTCTAGACCCCACATATAGACGCCGGCAGAAGCAGGGGCGGCCTGCATTTCCGGTTCTGGTAGGGCAGAGCCTGTGAATCCCGGGGCAGAGTAAACAGGAGGAGGTGGAGGCGTCCATGGTGGTTCCCGAATTCATCCGAATTCATACACACACACACACACACACACACACACACACATATATACACATGCACACACATACATATGCACAATTGAATAAATAATAAATTAAAAAAATTAAAACAAAAAACAAAAAACAAAAACAAAAGCCATTCCCTCTGTTCTCTACTGACACATCAAAGCCTGTAAGTATATCCTTTTTCTTCTTCTCCTCCTCTTCCCTCCACCTCAAGTAGACACTTTTATCTGTTTTCAATCTTTTTCACTAACTGAAGATAAAAATTACCTACCCGATCTTCCTTCATATGTCTACTAAGTATCTTCCAGGTTTTTTTTTATTATACATTTTTCATCATTATTTCCACTCATACAAACTTAATAGGTACACCAGTTCCCTCCCTCCCCCCGAACCCCCTGCTCCCCCTCCCTTCACCCCTCCCTCCCCATCCCCCAGTGCCTCCCGCCCCAATTCCCAGAGAGTCCTTTCTTGTGCATGCCTGACTCTCCTCTGGGCCCTCCTCTCCGATGACGTACAAGGACCCAGTGGCATTTCCCTGAACCCTTTCCCATGTTCCCCTTAAGCATAGGAACACTACTGTGGCTGCGAATCCCTTGCCTCCAAGGATCTTGGTGCCTTTAGCAGATGCTAGAGACTTTGTGAGGTCAATAGTGTGTTGGACATTGCGCAGGGCATGCAAAATCCAATTATGATTGCTTCGGCCCTAACTTGTGTGGAGTATCTTGCAAATCATTGCTCCTCCCATCCTTTTGCTCTTACACTCTTACCGCCCCCTCTTCCGCAAATGTCCCTGAGCTTCAGGATGGGGAGAGATTATTCTGGCCTAGTTCTAGGTGGTTGATATAGAGTCTCTGAAGTTCTGGATTGTGGTTTGTTGATTTTCTTATCTTCCAGGTTTGATGACTACTTGTATAAATACTACAGTCAGTCTTCACTAAGCCAACTGTGATGGCTAATGATTATCAACTTACAGGGGTCTGAAGTCACTTAGAAGACAAGCTTCTGGGCAGGTGCGTGAAGGACTATCTTGATGAGGTTAATTGAAGTGGGAAGATACACTCTGAATGTGAGAGGCATCATTTCCTGGTTTTGGATCCTGAGTTGTATAAAAAGGAAAACACTCTACTTGAGCACTTTGGTTCATTCATCCCTTTATGCTTGCTGAATGTGAACTGCATGTGGCATGCCTGATGTACTGTATCAACTGTGCTGTGAGCCAAAATCAACCCTTTCCCTTATTTTTGTCAGGGTATTTTATCCTAGCAACAGAGAAGTAAGATACCAACTATTTAAGTTCTCTCCTACCATGGACAGAGAATCATCCTGTTAGTCTCCAAGCTCCCTCTCTGATTTATAATCTACCTTATTTACCACTGTCTTTTGAATATTCCAAGAGCAGATTTCTTATCTTTTGTATCTTGGCTTCCGATGCACAGATGTTAAGTAAATACCTACAGAGTGAACAGTCATGTAAATTACATTTCCTTATACTGCTGTGAATTTTCTATCAGTAACTTTGTAGTAACTTTCCATGTTAACATTCCATTTTCCTTAAAAATGAAAACAAGATCATTTTAAGGAAATGACCAAAAAGGGAAATGAATCTGAAATGAATTAGAAAGGCAGGGCAGCAGAGTAGAAAGAATATTTTAACAGCAGAGTTAAACACAAGTAGAATTTAAATCCTGACTTCAAACTCATTTCCATTTTGTGTTAGTGCAAGAGAACTTTGGGCTGGAGGTTGCTCAGTGGCAGAGCACTTAGTAAGCAAGCGAGAGGACCTAGATTTAATCTCTAGTTCTGCCCCTCACTCAAAGGTTAATGCTGAAATGATCAATTTTTTTGTTTGTTTCTGTTTTCTTTAGTTTTTTTCCCCTTCTATCTTAACCAAAATCCTTTTCTTGGTTTATTAGAACTTTCTAGGACCTAAACAAAGTTTGTGTTGTCTTTAAACTGAACTGTCATTTTGACAGTCACAGTGATGTATACCTGTAATCCTACTACTTGGGGAGGTTAAGACAGGAGGATTTCAAGGCTGGCCTGGGGTGCATAAAATTCTAAATCAGTTTTGGATTTAAAAAAATCATATTATCCTTTCACAGAGAACACAACTGCCTTTCTAATACAACAGAATAAAGCTGGTATAAATGCTACTTTAATAACTGTCTTTAGTATCTTAAGAGAGTCATCAGTTGTTTTAAGGAACCTGGAAACATTGATTTACTTTTGATTTACATTGATTTTCTTTTGCAATATAGTAGTCTGATTTGATTAGATTTTTTTCTTAATTAAGACCTCTACAGCACAGTACAAAATATAAGCTAACCTCCTTAAAAAGGAATAGAAAGGATGTAATTTAGTTGATTTGGTATTGAGAATCTAGCTCAAGATCTTGGCCATGCTAGGCAAAGATTCTACTGCTAAGCTAAAGCTCCAGCCTCATTGCGCAAATTTTGAAACAAAGTCTTGCTAAGTTACTCAGGTTAACTTGAATTGACTCTGGCCCTCATCAGCCCTCGAATTTTGTCACTCCCCTTGCCTTAGCTGGCATTACAGGCCTGAGTCACCATATTATTTCTGAGGGTTTAGAATGTAGATACCTGTAATTACTAACAGGTTCAAAAAAAAATTACAATTCAGGCCCCATAAGATGAGGTAATTACATTTCAAGGTTAACTGAGATAGTAGAAAGAAATCTAAATATTCAGACTTCTGAAACTGAATGATTATGTTTTGGTGAAAGAATTACAGAAACAGGAAGGATTTATCTTCCTAACTGTGCTTCTGCATCTCTGTACTATTAGTGTATGACTGAGCTTGGTGGGGTAATGGTACAGACTGACAGAATTAGGGCAAATCCCTTTCCAAGTCTTACAAACAAAGCTGGCATTTCTTCTTCGCTGAAGTCTTCAGCTCTCTCTCTACCTCTCTTGTTATTGAACAAGGTTTTCATTCTAGCCCAGGCTAGTCTTTCATTTGTGTTGATTTTCTTGCCTCAGCTACCTGAGGGCTGGGATTTATATACATCAGCCACCATATCTGGATGTGGTTTTTGGGGGGTGAGGGCACAGCAACTCAGGGTGGCCTGAAACTCACCATGTAGCTATTGTATAGCTATTTCTTACAATTGAATTATTCTCACCTAGAGGGAGGAAGGCGGTCCATAAGAGGCTGAAACTAAGGAATCTTAGAGGGTTCAAGAAGATTTCGGAAAGTTACAAGTCCCACAAAAGCCCTCTTCCCAAGGTTATGAAAGCAGCAAACAAATGGTGGCGAGAGGATACTCTCATGCGTAGATTGGAGGGAGGATGCTATCCATGCAGCTTTTGTCAGTAGCCACCCAGGCTGGGTAAGATTTTTGCTGATGCGGCTGACCGAATCACCCATGCTCTTGTTAGTAAACCTAATAAACTTTTTGGTTTATCAAACTAGACTTGGGTGAAATAATTTCCTTGGTCTACTGCTTGTGTCTATCTAGAGTGAATAAGTTATTTCTTCATGTTTCCTCAGAAAAGTTAAACAACTCTAATCCAGACTGTCCTTCAACTTGAAGCAATCCTTCAGTCTCTTCTCAAATGCTGAAGTTAGAAGTGCATAAAAGTAGCTCATCTTAAATGCCAACAGTGACCTCTGTAAAAAATGCTATTCAGGTTCTGAAATTATTGCACAGAATGGAAAAGGAAAGGGTAAACAAAAAAGATCAATGGTACATGGAGGCCTATCTTACCAATCATTTCATATATGATTAACAATGGCAAGGTTTCAGTTTTTCTGACAAATTACAAATACAGTAAAAAACATGAAAGTATATGATACAAAGGCTTCTGCTGAGTAAGAATGTAGGACATCTTGCTAAATCTGGGAGGAGATAGAGCTAGAAGCACACTATGTTGTGACATGGAGCTAAGTTATTAAGAAAATATAATCGAGCCTTGCATTGCTGAAATCCTTTGGTAATTATTATTTGTTTTCTTTAAGTAGAAAGCACCACACAAAGGTAGAATCCTTGCTTTGTATAGAGGAACACATGATCATATTGGTGAAACATTTAATTATCAACTGAAATATTGGTTCAGTTAATACCATGGTAGTAGATATGGGGGCAATGTGCTTCTTAAACACAAGAAAGCAGTCATCATATATTCGAAACACAGGGAAGGAGCCAGGTGTATCAATACATGTCTATAATTGTAGCACTTGGGAGGCTGAGTCAGAAGGACTGAGTTTGAAAAACCTGGTCTACGTACATAGTAACGTTATTTCGAAAAACAGAACAAAACGAGAAATGAAAAGGAAGAGAAAAAAGAAAGTTTCTTGGAAATGACAATGAAGTAAGTCCTGAGAGAAGTTTCTTACAGAAAAGGAGTAAGGGAAAGTGACAGCCCAGTATAAAAGGAACAGAAACGTGAACCTTCAGGACAGTTGAATGGCTCCTAAGGCTTCGGCAACATGGCACAGGAGGACTCATCTGTAGCAGGCGACAACTGCCATGGTAGATCTAAATAACGTTCAGGACTTTATGCCAAAGATATCATCACATAAGGTTTCACAGTGATAACCAGTGTAATTTTGGATTGTAGACCTATAGATCCAAAAAGCTGATTACATAAAAATCTCTAAATATTCAAAACTAAACATAACTCTACACTTACTTGAGAGAGAAGGGGGGAGAAGAGAGACAGGAGGAGGAAGGGGAGGGGGAGGAGAAAAAAAGGGGGAAGAGAGAGAGAGAGAGAGAGAGAGGGAGATAAGCAGGGATGCATGATCATAGGGCAACTTTTGGAATTGGTTCTCTCCTTCTATTATGTGGGCTCCAGGGACTGAATTCAAGTTGTTAGGTTTGTGTGCAGGTGCCTTTACCCACAGAGCTGTCTCAGCAATCCTTGTAAAGCTCTTACAATGCTCCTTACTTCAGAGAACGTAATCACTATTATTAAATTAGACAAGTCAAAGTCAAACCACACCACAGCCCAGACACCATTGCTGCCATCATCTACACTCCAAATACAAAGGTCTATTAGCTTCACTCTCAGATTCTCATCACACTGCACCATCTTGTACAAAGCATTCTGCATCAACCTCTACTACCTGTCACCTCAGGGCAAGCTCTCAATCTCTCTCTAGGACAATGTACCCTGATTGATATACTTGTATTCACTTAGGTTCTCTCTTAAGCTGGAGAAAAGAAGAGACGAAAGGGGAAGGGAGGAAAAGAGATGGGAAGGGAGGGGAGGGGAGGGGAGAAAGAAAAGGGAAGAGAAAAGAGAAGAAAAGAAAAGTGAAAAGAAAAGGGAAAAAGCCACTATCCAATTCACTGCTTATATCAGTAACTTGCTATGATTTTAAAAATAAAGAATGAGAATCTCAGGCTGGGTACAGCTCTGTGGTGAAATATTTGCCCAGCATGACACTCTTAATTTCCATCCCCAACACCAAAACAAGTAAGCCCCAAGAATGTGAATAAGGTCTCTCTCTACTGTTTCAGTTAGGTGCTGACTCAGTCCTCCTTGCCCCTCCAGAGAGTCATCTTTATGGCGTTCACTGCCCACCTTGTCACACTAGCCTCTTCCACATCCCAGGGCATATGCACTCTTGCCGGCTGTCCTTTCTCAAACACTTAGCCAGCCACTTTGCCAGGTGCTGGGTGTTTACTGACGGACTAAACAATCTTTGCCTTCATAAGGCTTATGTCTCAGCGACAATAAATGAGAGAAACAGAGAAGCCAATAACTAAATTATTGAAGTTATAAAAGCCACCATTAAGAAAACCCACAGACTGTTGTTATAAAAGAAATAATGTAAAGGAGGAAATTTATTTTACTTGCAGTGGGCACTTGAACTGAGCCCTCAAAGACAGCAAAGGGAATCCATACTTCAGCAGTGCCATGAACAAGAGAAAACCTAATTTCTGAAGGTTCCATGTGCCAAGAAAACAGATTTCAGAGTCTGAGCACAGCCATGATGAAAAGAGACTTTAAGAAAGTGGCAATTCAAACAGAAAAAGGATTCATTTATTCATTGCTTCTCAGATTTTACCATGATGAAATATTAAGACCTTGTTACCAAAATGACTCCCCGAACGAGGAGTGTAAGGTAGGGCACCTGACCAGAGCCTAGCAGTACAGTGTTTACAAGGCTTATATAACCAATGAGTCAGCTGAAAGCCAGGTGTCAAAGGATGGTTTCTGTGCCCATTCTAGCTGCTAGGAAACTTGGCTGTCCCTGCTGGGGTCCAAGGACAGATCTGAGGTAAGCCAATGAATAGGCACACACCATCCAGCAACACATGTCCAAGTAAGGATGGGGATGAGTAAACCAAATGGGTAAGAGCTGGTGATTCTGGGAGGATTTCACAAACCGAATGCAATTCATTTCTTTAGCTTGCAATAAAACAAATTCCAAAATTAAAACTTGGAAACATGCTAAACACAAAACCTGCATTTTAAAGAGGAAATTACCCTGTCCTTCTTGGGGGTTCAAAAATATTTTAGTTTTTGCTTCATATGTTTTTCCTATACTAGGGCCATGCGCAGAGGCTTCTTTTAGAATGATCTTTCCTCTAATGAAGACTACTGTGTACAAACAGTAAGGGAAACGGATTCAATAATGACAGAATTAGGTCTATAAAGAAATAAGTACAGAGGAGAACATAAAAGAGATTTAATCTTAATAGTCACAAAGAATACAGCACTAACAATCACTAGATATTGAACAGCAATGACAATGAGCCCAAGACAAATGTCCACCAACACACAGCTAAGAAAATAGCAGAGTATGCATACTGCCGTCTTCCACCTCCACACCGATGTGTTCAACCTGCAATGTTCCAGAGGCAACAGAAAAGCTTTATTTTTCTTTCTCTATTACAGGCTAGAGGAAAGTCTAGAAAAAAAAAGGGTAATTACAACTGTTCAAATACTTTTAAAGCTCTAATAATTTACTCGCATCCCTGGCTCTGGAAATTTCTACCTCCTGCCTGCTCATGGATATCTGACAAACCTGAGGATCACAGCTGAAGGTTACTACCTGAATAAACAACAGCAATGTTTTGTTCTGGCTGCCTTGTTCCTCTTCTTCCAGCAACATGATTCTGCAGAATGGATATTGCTTAAATGAAATTTTACTTAGAGACACAGAAAAAAAAAATTAAGAACCCTCCTCCCCATCTTAACACATTTATCTTACCCAAATCCCCAGTCAGGCTGTTTGCTGATTCTGTTTGCCATAAAGCTCATTTCTGCACGCCATAGGAATCATGGAAACAAATCACAGCCTCTCTTGGTCAGCTCTTTCCATTTGTTCTTGCTTCCAAACTGCGGAGGAGCTGTGCAGACTCCGTCACTGTTGCACACTGCAAATGAGGGCAGCTAGCACAGGAACGCATCCGCCCACCAAAGGACCAGCACATCCAAGCTTCTAGCGCTTCCCCAGGGTTTTCACCTTCAGTCTCAGAGAAGTGCCTCTCACACAGCAGGAAGTTACAGCTGCACCACACCATTCGGTGTAGCCGGCCTCTGCAGTGCCCACCACAATCTAGTCACAATTCCGGTCCATCTCCTGCATCACTCCTAGAGGCTTCTACATGTGGATGCCTCACAGGACTGTGCTGAATAAACAGAAAGCTTGCCTGTGTGTGTGTGTGTGTGTGTGTGTGTGTGTGTGTGTGTGTGTGTGTGTACGTGCGCATGCATGCGCACGCGCATGAGTGCTGTTTGCTAGGGTGGCTAGATGCAAGTGAACAGCTGACTGAGAATGTAGATCACAGACAGAATCTGCTTCTCTTCTCCAGCTGGGAGCATCTTTTAGAAAAGACAAAAGCTTCCAACTGGTTGCATTTAAAGCTACAGGACATCAATTTCACAATCTTATGTCTTCACATTTAAATTAAACATGGTTGAGAAGATAGCTTAAAAAACATTCTAAATAAAATAATATTGCTTAGGTTATCATAAAAAGGAAAAGCAATGTACACAGGTTTTGATCAAGGACCAGAAGATGGTATTTCCATACTTGCATAATATTCTGTCTCTTATTTTTTCATTCTAAGTTTGTGAAAATATTTAAATGCAAATTGAGGATCAGGGAAACCGAGAAAGAGGCAAGTGAACATGAGACTAGAAAACCTAATGCTACAAAGGAAAAAAACACTTTTGCATGAAAAATACCATAACTCCAAGATCTGGCCACAGATGAAAACCTAAGTCCATACACTTTTGAGTCCAAGCTCAGAACTACACGAATACATTGCTTGCTAAATGCCCAAAACACTGAACAACAGAATCAAACATCTTGTCATTGAGGTCTTATTATGTAGCTCAGGCTGATGTTAGGATCCTTCTGCTTGTCTTATCTGTAACCTCACCTTTCAGAGAAGACCAAACAAACTACAATTACCACTGTGATTTCTATTCTTTCTTTTTTTGGGTAATGAACAAGTATTTTGTTATCCCCAAATCAACAGTTTTTGGGTTTTCGATTTGAATCTTCTTAGAACCATAGTTTTCTTTCTTTTCTCAAATAACTTCATACAGTCCTATATTAAGTAAATCTGGTGGAGGCTTTTAAATTATTACTAAATGACATGATTATTTTCAACCCAATATAAAATCTAGTTAGGTAATGTTGGGGATTGTATCTTTTCCTCTGGGTAGGTACTTAATCTTTTATATGTTATGATTTTATAATTCTGTTATCACTAAGAAATTTTCAATGCTCCTTTCCCTTCCAAGATACACATTGAAGATGACATTTCCCATCACCTTTGCAGTCATGTGATTATTTCTGACCAATGGGCTACAAAGAAAAGAGAGCACATCATTCAAGTCAAGACATTTGTGTAAACTCTAACTCTATTTCCTTCCCACAGTGATCATTGAAACATGAGCTGAGACCATGGGTTGAAAAAAAATTAACTTGGTTGAATAAGCCTCATACAGAGTATAGTTGTCTTGGAAAGTTGCTTGGATATAAAGCAGACCTTGTGTATAAGAAATGTACATTGTATTTCAATATGAAAACTATGATTTATATTTTTTAAAGAAAGTAAAAAAGGTGTGCAAGATGTTACACACCTTTAATCTAGTACAGAGGGATTAAAGGAAGGTAGAAAGATCAAGCATTCAAGGTCAATCCTGACAACACAGAAAGTTTGAGAATAGTCTGGGCTGTACGAGACTCCAGCTCAAAATTCCTAATCCCCCAAGGACTGGCAGAACTCTTGCTGGACATGCAACAGGCCCTAGTTTCATTCCTTAATACCACAGAAACAAAACACGGTACAAACAACAAAAGCAAGTAGGGTGTCGTTATTATAACCGGACAGTAAAACAGAAAAGTACGGCCATGACACTTACTCTTTCCCCACCATTCTGGCTGCTGGAATTATCAAAGGAATAGATTCTAAGATCCAATACTCCCCCAAGAAATCTTGGGCTGGGCGCAGGGAGGAGCTGACACCAGCAGAGGAAGCATTTCTCTCTCTCAAAAAAAAAAAAAAAAAAAAAATTACATGCAGTTGTGACAATCTTGCAGGACAGTGGGCCAAAGCATGCCCAGAGCAGAGCTGCTTAGTTATGCCCTTTTCTACCTCCTGCTTTCTATTTACTTTTGTCTCTTTTCTTTGCACTTTTGGAGAGAGACAGACTCGAACACTGACAACTCATTCCCCAACATCTATACTGAATACATTTTCTCTTTTCTGATTTTACTCTCAAAATTTGAATCTTATTAATTTAATGAGAATGGGCAAAAGAACCTGAGGCACAAATTTGGCTCTTGTGATCTGGTAACACCATCAAAGGATCTAATCTGACAGAACTGAGTCAACGGAGCTGCAGGAGATGAATACCTTGTGGACTACTTTAGCCTGAGCACATATCTTTTTGGCTCTCAAAGAAATGCCACTTTAATTTTGCTGACTTCCTGTCTTCTCAGTATTGTTCTTTGGCTGATTTTGTTTCTGGTTATGCAAAGTTGATCAATGATTCCTCATTGATACTAGCACAGAATGAGAATTTGGTTTCAATTGATACCTGAAAAGTTTCTGGAGAAAGCCCCTTGGGGAAGAAACTAAAAGATAATTCAGCTGTCATTTTGTTTAATTATTTATTTATTTATTCAATTGTGCATGTGTGTGTATGTATGTGTGCGTGTGTGTCTGTGTGTGTGTAGAACCACGGACAAATTTGGGAACCACCATGGACGCCTCCACTTCCTCCGCCCCGGGATTCACAGGCTCCGCCCTACCAGGACCAGAAGCGCAGGCCACCCCGGCTTCCGCCTGGCGTCTATACGTGGGATCTGGGATCCGAACTCAGGACCTTCTGCCTGCAAGGCAGAGGCTTAACCCCTGAGCCACCTCTCCAGCCCCTCATTTTTGTTGCCCACTTGTTTATGTTGAGAGAAACTCAATGAAGAATTCTGTATATCCTCTGTATACACCCACTGGCAAGACTACATGAACTTGTGTTTGCTTTTGGCCTATTGTGGAAAAGTTGCAGAACGGTAGTCACAGATCAACGTATGTTTTCAATCCTATGGGTCAGCAGGCATGCTTTTCCTAGCTTTAGCGCTATCCATACATTAGACTATCATGTCTCTCTCTTTAAGCAGGGTCTCATGGATCCCAGGCTGGCTTCACATCATCTGTGTAGTCACTTAATGCACTGCTTTCAATGCCTTTTAAGAACTAAATAGACTCTTAAATATCCCTAAAGTTCCAATGTGACTTTAAACATGCCAGACAAAAAAATTATCTTACAGTTCAGAAACATTTTAAGAAAGCAAATTTACAGGGCTAGAGGTCTAGCTCAACAACGGAATGTATGTTTAGCAACGAGTGAGGTCCTGAGTTCAAGTCTTACCACAAAATAAACAAAATATCACCACTACCACATATATATTCACATACTAGTAATTATTCAGCAAATCAAGACCAATATTGCTACAGTTTAATACTATATATACATTTTATTTTTATATAGGTTTGTTTTCTAACAGAGAAAAAAATTCATCTAAATTTCAAAACTTCCACAGATTTACTGATCAAAAAGGCCAGTATTACTATTACACAGTATTTTATTTTTTTTAAAAAATTTAAGCTTGTGTTCAACGAAACTGAGTAACGGCTGGACATAGGGCACACAACTAAAATCTAGGCACTTAGGAAGCTGTAAACAGTTACACTGTTGTAGTTCAAGGTCAGCTATGGCTTTACAACAAGACCCTGTCTGAAATAAGAATCAAGCATCAGGCCCGACAACACAGCTTGCAATCTCTGCGCTTGGAAAGCTGAGGCAACACAACTGTCAAGAACATAGCATCACCAGCTCCACATGGGGAGATCCAACCAAACTAGGGCTACAGCCGCTTCAACGTCCCTTATAACAAAACATGGAAAAATTTAGTAACAATACTAACAAATCTTTCACATCAATGATAAGATAATTATTAAACAACCTAGATAGTTCAAGATCTTATGCTAATTTAAACCCATTTTACTTATTTTTTCTACATGCTCAACAAGTGTTCTAACATTAAAGTTATATCTCCAACTGCATTTATAATCACTTCAAGTGATGTCAAATGTTAAATGGAACTAATTAATAAATAGTTCTTGGGTATCCAGAATTTGAGCAAAATATTAAAACAGTGACTATTAACTATAAGTTGATATCTTTGTTTATCTGCATATGCTATAAGGGCAGTCATATTAAATGCGTTTATCTTTGCCACATAAAGGAAGAATTAAAAATATGTAAAGCTGCAGCAAGTCTGTTATGTGAATTCATCAGCTTTCTTAATCTGTTAAAATGTGTGTGTATATGAAGTTCAGTTCTTATCTGCTCCCTTCCCCTAGGATTATTTGTGAAGTGTGAGAGAAACACCAGGAATTTAAATCTCTTTAGCTTTTTTTTTGGGGGGGGGGGAAGAAAACAAACATTTTTGTCCAAGTAGAGTAAGTTTGCTCCATAATTGGAAAGAAAAGAAAAAAAATTTGGAGAAAATCTTTTATTTCCCTTGGAAAAATATATTGCTGGGATCTGAAAAAGAATAAAAAGAAGTTAATATTCTGGCAAAATTCAACTAGCTTTGATGAGCTTGCCAATTAATATCTTCATCTACAACATGAGACATTATTCTTTATTTTCTGTGTACTTTTCCCAGATAATGTGGTAACTTTTTTGGTGTTTTTCCTCTTTTCTCTATGTGTTTGCATGTTCATATGTGTGTGGATATGTATATGTGTATGCAGGTCCAGAAGTTGATATCAGGTGTCTTCTTTGATTGATCTTTTATGATTACAGCAGGGCCTGTCAACTGAACCCAGAACTTGTCTTTCACCTCAGCCGGCTAGACAGCTTGTCCTGGGAATCCTATCTCTGCTTTTCACATGCTGGGATTACAGGTGCTGCCTGGATTTACATGGGTTCTGGGGATCCAAACTCTGGTCCTCACATATGCGGAATAAATGTTTATCCACTGAGCCACTTCCTAAGCCTCCTTTCTCGTTCCCGTTCCCCAACCCTTGTTTTAAGTCTAGCCTGGCCTGGAACTCAGCATGTAGCGGAGGATATAACCTTGAACTCCTCCTGCTTCTGTTATCCAAGTGCTGGAATTACAGAAGTGCAATAGTACTTCCAGCTAACTTTTCTTTTCTTTTTCTTTAAACTTTACATATCGTGTGTGTGTGTGTGAGAGAGAGAGAGAGAGAGAGAGGGACAGAGAGAGAGAGAGAGAGAGAAACAGAGAGACAGAGACAGAGAGAGAGAAAGAGCACTAATGTGTCTCTGTGGAGGACCTGGGTGACTTTGGGAATCATCCTGGATGATTGCTTCCCTCTGGGATTTCCAAGATTGCCACCAAGGCTGGAAATACAGGCTACCACCATTTCCGCCTGCTGTTTTTTTTATGTGGGACCTGGGATCCAAACTCAGGAACTTATGCTTTCAAGGCAGACTCTTAACCCCTGAGCCATCTCTCCAGCCCACTTTTTGCTTTCCTTTGTTCAATTTATTATTATAGTCTCATGATTGAAATATCAAACAAAAGTTCTAGCATTTTCTAGTACATAGTTCTTACAACTCTATTTCACCATGATTGTATTTTATAAAGAAACAGAAGTGAGGAGTTTGAAGGATCCAACAAAGAGTTGATAATACTAATTACTTTGGATCATGCACATGAGTCACATTACCACAATGTGCTCTATAAATATGTGCAATCTCAGTTTTAAAAAGAAAAAAATACAACAGTAAAAACAAACCAAATGTGGGTAGGGTGTGTGTGTGTATGTACATATGTATATCTCAGGGGTAGAGTGAATGCTTGGCTCTAGGTATGATCTTCAGTACAACCAAAAACAAAAAAAACAAAATCCAAAAACCAAACAACAAAGACAAGTTCTTCTTTTTAACAATTTCATGTTTATATTACACTGTATTGACATTTTGATTAAATAAGAAAACGCTATTTCTCATTCTATCATAATCAATGGACCAAGTGTTCCTTTGCTAACTTTTTTTTTTTTTTTAAAGGCAGGCAAGGTCTGGGGCTGGAGAGGTGGCTCAGGGGTTAAGCCTCTGCCTTGCAGGAGGAAGGTCCTGAGTTCGGATCCCAGATCCCAGATCCCACGTATAGACGCCAGGCGGAAGCGGGGGCGGCCTGCGCTTCTGGTCCTGGTAGGACGGAGCCTGTGAATCCCGGGGCAGAAGGAGGTGGAGGCGTCCATGGTGGTTCGCGAATTCGTCCGTGGTTCTACACACACACAGACACACGCGCGCGCACACATACACAAGCACATGTGCACAGTTGAATAATAATAATAATAAAAAAATTAAAAAAAAAAAGTAGAAAATAAAAAAAAAAAAAAAAAAAAAAAGGCAGGCAAGGTCTGATTGTGTAGCCCAGGCTGGCCTCTAAGTCACAATCCTGCCCTACTTCCCAGTGAGGGGACTATGGATCTGCACAATAATGCTCCTCTTTGTTTACTCTTTATATCTTGTATTCTTCTCTGTACTGAATCCTAACCAAAGAGAACCGACAACTTCTTCATCCAAAGCTATTCCCCCCATGTGTGTGCATGTGTGTGTGTGTTAGTATGTGAAGAGGTCAGAAGCCAATCTTCTCACTCTGTTTCCTGGTCAACTATGATGAAACGGCTTGCTACATGCTCCCACTGCTACGAATTGAGCTGTTCTGCCATGTCTGCCCCACCATGATAGAATGAAATCCTCTGAAACCATAAGCCAAAACAAATCTTCTCTAAGTTGTTTGTTTCAGCCAATTGTTTGTTTCACAAGGATGCAAAAAATAACTAATGTGCTGACACAAAAATTCCTTGGTGGAGAGGATTCTTTTTTTGTGGTCTTAAAAAAATTATCATAATTTTTTCCTTTAACTCCACAACACTGATTCATGTTTACTAAGCATGCTCTCAGATAGAAATAAAAACCGAACAAAAGTTTCATTAGATTTTAGTTTATGAAATAGACTTGAACAGTGGTAAAGAAATACAATATAACTGGGCAATAATAGACAAATAAACTACTGAGATCAGAATCACCTCTGACAAGAACTTTTTTCTCACAGAACTACTATACCTCCTCCTTCTTACTCCATGCTTGGATAAAACTCAGAGCTTTGTACATGCTAGGTAAGTACTTTAACACCAAATTACACTCCAGTGAATTTTTTTTATTGTATTTATCACTGCTGAGTATTGGAAGATATTCAACATTTCATAGGGAAATAGATTTTATCCTTCCCAATTTCTGGAGAAATGATGTCTGTTCAAAACATATACTATTTTCAACACAATATAGCTTGAATATTATTAAGTCATGGACTACAGCTTCATTTTTATAAAAATCTAATTTCTAGAGGCTTTTCTGTATTATTAAAACCTGTTTTAGCTACCAAATTTCATGACCAGTACTATTTTTTAAAATTTGAGAGAGAGAGAGAGAGAGAGAGAGAGAGAGAGAGATATGCACACACATGCACCATGCATGCTTCTGGGAGTTGAACTCAGATCTCCAGACTTACAGGCAGGTCCCTTACCTGCTGAACTATATCACTGTTTTTATTATTGTATTTTTAAACTCATTGTCTAATGTCTTGTTCTCTTCTTTTTTCTATCATTTACTGTATCTTATTTATTACAAATCTACTGGGAAAACTTTGCAAAGGTCACTGAACTTGTTCTTTTCCTATTTACTGACTGGTTTTCTTGATGCTGATGCCTGATGTCAGTAAGTTTTTCCCAAAGTAGTAGAGAGAAAAGTTGAGTCAAGGGGCACTGGGATAAGAGGTGAATCAACTACAGTCACAGCGAGCACAGAACAGACTGCTAAGGGAGGCACTAAAGATACCACTTGCTTGTGGATCTGTCCTTCAAGCAATCTGTCTTCCCCCATCTAGCAACAAGTTCAGTGGGAAGTCTCTATTAATGTTCCCCTGGGATTCAGTAGGAGGTAGGTGGTTTGTGTTTGACTTCAGCAGTTCCTTTTATGTAAAAGTTAACCCCTCTAACCACCCAGTGGGCTGAAAAGCAGAAAAATGTCAAAACAAGGAGCTAGAAAAGGGATTTAGAATCTTTTTGAGATTAACATGGAATATGATTACATGAGTAAAAAAGGAACTTTATTGTTAGAACTATAGTTTTAAGATTGTTCAGAGAAAAAAAAAAGATTGTTCAGAGAAAGGCAACAGAGGCTTTTCTTAGTGGTAGAGCTACAAGGTTTCAGGAAAGTATACTGGCATGGACTTTTGGAGACTAAAGAAAAACAAATGTAAATGAATTACAAGCATTCACAATTCTTATTTGGACTTTGTCTACCTCAAAAGAACCACATATGTGTGAACTATCATCTAGCTCATTTTCTGTTTCCATAATAAAATCCTTGAGACTGGGTAATTTATAAGGAATGTAAGTTTAATAGAGCTCACAGCTCCAGAGATTGGAAAGTCCAAGAACATGGTACAGGGCACCAAGTGGTGAGACTGAGCAAATATGCTAGCACACTTCCCTCTGTTTTGTTTTAAATATTTATACAAAACATACATATATTTGCATGTATATATATGTATTTTGTAAGTGTATGTTGTTGAGGGTGTGTACAAGAGGGCACTTAAGTGTGTGTGCCTGTGGTAACATCAGGAATCATCTAGATTGTTCTTTTACCTTATTGCTTTATTCTGGGTTTCTCAGGCTCTGCCTTTAAGCCAAGACTAAAAGCCAATGTCATTTTTTTTTATTATTTATTCAACTGTGCGCATGTGCGTATGTATGTGCATGTGCGTGTGTGTGTGCGTGTGTGTGTGTGTCTGTGTATGTGTAGAACCACGGACGAATTCGGGAACCACCATGGACGCCTCCACCTCCTTCTGCCCCGGGATTCACAGGCTCGCCCTACCAGGACCAGAAGTGCAGGCCGCCCCCGCTTCCGCCTGGCGTCTATACGTGGGATCTGGGATCTGAACTCAGGACCTTCCACCTGCAAGGCGGAGGCTTAACCTCTGAGCCACCTCTCCAGCCCGCCAATGTCATTTCTGTCCATCATTTTTTACACTAGATCTGAGAATCCAAGCTCAGATCATTTTGCCTGTGAGGCAAAGGTTTTAGCCACTGAGCAATTTCCCCAGCCTTTATTTTTTTACATACTTTTGAAAAGGAGAGAGAGAAGGAAAGAAGGAAGAGAGGGAGGGAGGAAGGGGAAGAAAGGAAAGAAGGGAAGAAGAAAAGGTGTGAGTACTATAGTATACATATGGAGATCAGAGGACAACTTTCAGAAGTCAGTTCTCTCCTTCCAGTGATTGAACTCAGGTCTCCAGGTGTGTAAATGTATTTACCCACTGCGTCATCTGGCTGGTCCAGTCATCCAGTCCCTTTTTATAAAGCTACTTATGCTTTCCTGAAGGTATACTCTAAAGATCTTATCTGTTTCTAATCATTTTTCAACTCTGCCTTTGAATACCACTAATGTAAGATTTGAAAGATAATGTTTCATCTCAACTACTTTTTTGTTTATGAGAATGGTGTATGTCATTAAAAAGAAACATACTCAAAAGTAGCACCTGTTTGAGAAGAAAAAAATGAAAAAAGAACCTTTGGGCTGAGACCGGGGCTGGGCTCACTCAGAAGGAAAGGGAATGGTTAGCATATGCAAGAACTTGGTTCCAATCCAGAACAAGGGATACAAAACCAAATAATCCATGGAAACCAGAGTGGAGAACAGGTTGATTTAAATTTAATTTCCAAGTGATATCATGCCTTCGATGCTAAGTAAAGAAAATGCTCAATAGAGTTCAAAGGTAGAAAGCAAATCATTTAATCACAATTTGGAATACTACTGGAACATTACCAATTAAAGCAGGACACGGACAAGCTGTGTGGTTTAGACAGTGCTACTCACCACAGCGAAGAGCTGTTTTCAGCTGCATCCCTCACTCTTACAGGGACATAAATGCCTCTGGAAACTCTAACTTTGAAAGCTACTTTATTACTTTCAAATCTTGAGGGAGGAACTTGCCAAGTATTAAAAAACAGTCCTAGGCACGTTTGTGAACTTCCTTATCAAATCCACTTTTAGCAAACCTGGTTATACCAGTTTTAGCCAGAATCCCATCCGTGAAATTGGATCCACCTCAATATTTGACCCAGTTCCTCATCCTCCACTGTCCCTAAGGCATCACTTTGGACTGTCACTCCTGCCAGTCCAGGAAGGTTAGAATTCCTTTTACTATTACTCCCTCCTGGTCATTTCCTAGACACTGACCACGGTACACTTTCTACTTCCCTAGACTTATGTACCCACTGATCTATGCTGAATAGAGCCAATCCCTCACCTTGATTCTAAGACTTAGTTGCAGGGGTCTTTGCAAGTTCCACCAAATAATTGTTTCATTAACTGATAATTTCATAAAGTGTGAAAAATAAACAAATCTTCGGAAAAATATAAAAATTGCTAAAAATAAAGCATGGCATTTGATGGGGTATTTCAACTCTATGTGACAACCAAGAATTATTTGATTCTGTTCTTTGCAAAATGCTAGTTGTCATAGATGACTTGCAAAACAAAAGTACAAAACCATTACACAATTTAACAACTTGACTTTATTACTCTTAGGTAATCATTAAACTGCACAAAGCCCCAGTGTTTCCAAAAGATTGGTTCCAAATATTAAGCACAATTGCCAGACTCAAAGAAATATAACAAAACAAAGAAGAGGAAGTTGGTGAAAACTGGAATAAATACATATGAGCAGGCAATTTACCAAGAGGAAACTCTTTCTAAACCTCTTCAGGCTTATTATAAATAAAAGAACAAATAATGATTTCTCAACCCTTCACCCTTTCTCTGGAGAGGCCATCACATGCAAGTTGAGCCTAAGACAACAGTTGTGGAAGAGATACCTAGGAGGTAGGAAAAAGGCCTTTTTTAACCACTTATCTCCTTCCGGAACTTGTGTGACTTACGGGATCAAACCAAAGTTTATTACCTAACAAACAGCAAGAGAGCTTGTGAGGCCAAAAACCTGAAAAAGCATAAACAGGACAATTGAAAAGGCAAACTGTGAGAAGGAAAGTGACAAGTATATGTCACTAACACTAGGACAGACAAGTCCTAATAAACACTGCTGAGTGAGTAAATGAAGAGTGCATCTCTGGGACTAGATCAAAGCAATTAATAAACAAATTGTTTTCATGTCTGTGTTCGTAACTTTAATATGAAGGCTGAAGGCTATGATGACTGAAACCCAGCATGGATTAGAGAAGTGGCGAAAGTGTCAGAAATGACAACAGGATTACAGAATTTGTGACTTGGACAAACACTGAAGTCATGGCAGCCCAGAAACTGATGCCCAATTTCAGTTTGCTGGCACTAAAGAAAATATTTCAACTCTTACAGTCTCACAGGTAAAATCCATTGTATGTACTGGTTACATATGGAGGCAATGCTTTGATAGGCTTATACTTCAAGTTAAAGTCCAAAAACACTCCAGGGACATAAATAGATTCTATAATGCCTGACATCATCTGTTGGGTACACAAGTCCAGAGAAGCTAATGTCAACTCACTCTGTGATATTCAATTTGTACAATAAATTATGAACCTGGAAAAAAATGATGAGAGAAAAGACTACTGCTCTGGGAATTGCTGATTCCAAGTGGAGATGATGAATGGAAGATGAGCCACATTACCGGCCTGAGAGAATGAGAATTCAAACACAGAAAACCAAAGTAGGGTTAGTACCGAGAATAAAAATTATAATTTCAAATTCACACTTTCTGGACTGCAGCATGGAAAATGGTCTCTTACAAATGGTTAAAAAGCAAAGAAGCTGAAATTTTGATCCAAAGAAGATCTCTAGAGATATCTTTATAACTAGTGCCAATATTTAAGATGAGAAATGTGACACCATATGTTCAACACGCTTTAGTCTAGTTTACTTGAAGTGAAAGAAGCAGTAAAAGTGCAAGACCTTTGCTTTTAAACCATTTTTAGAAAATCAATATGGGACTATGTGTGGTGGTTCATATTTATAATACTCAGGAGGCTAAAGAAGAAGGACCACCAGGGATTTGAGGCAGATTGGACACAGTCTGGCTGTTCAGGTGGGGAGAACCAGTACAGAAATGTCTCTAGTTTGTCCTTTACTTTTGGCAGCCACTTAGGAAATAAACATCTCCCTATGAACATATTATGACAAATTACTTTAATCTCTATAATTTGATTAAAAGCTTATTTTCATTTTCAAACACTCCACATGTATGTTCTGTAGGCATGAGGACCTGACTTCGACACCTAAAATGCATATAAAAAAAAAAAAAGAAGGCTGGATATGGTGATGTCCACTTACAACTCCAGTGCTGGGAAGGCAGGTATGAGTGAAGCCCTGGGACTTGCTGGCTGACCAATGCAGCCAAGAGTTTCAGGCCAGTGAGGGACCTTGTCTCACAAAAAAAAAAAAAAAAAAAAAGGAGACGCACAGACTGTGCCTGAAGAACAACACCTGAAGCTGTCCACTGTACATGTTTGTGTATACAAGTACATGTGTACACACATAAGAGAAACACTTCAGATTAAAAATCAAGATGATTGCTAAGGTTTCACAGTACATCATGAAATCTGGAAACTATTAATGCAGAGGTCTGAAAAGGACTAATTAAAATTCCAGGTAATGTATTTTCTTTCACATTAAATGCAAAACTTTAATGAGATAAATTTCTCTATGTTCCATTGATTAACAGGGGTTTCTTCAGTGCCTCTATAAAAACAAAACTGAGATATAATCAAAGATTTCACTTACTCTTTTCAAGTATTAGAAGTTTGTTTCCTTGAGCAGTACTTTATGTTGAACTATAATTTACAATAATGTTCATCATATTAAAGTAACATCAATAATGCTTCCTTCCTTGAGCTTTGAAGAACGACTATTCCTGAGACTCGGTCTTGCCATGTACTTACTTCAGGACAGCCTCTAAGAACTGGCTTAGGACTCACTCATTATTGAAGTATTTTGTAGTATAGCAACAGCATAGCCCGATTCTGATTAAGATCCCATTATCCCATCATAAAACTGTACTGTTGCGTCTAAATAATTCTGCTCAGAGATTTGCTGGGGAGCTTAACTACGGCTGTTAATGTACTGTATTGCTTGAATTCTCCAACTGAAAATGGGGCTGGAGCTAGATGTGGTGACTCACACCTGTAATTCCAGCACTTAAGAGACTGAGGCAGGAGGATTTTTTGAAAACTCTGGGTTAAAATGTTTATTTCGAAAACAGAATGACTGTTGTCCTGTTTACAAATCACATAAATATGGTACTTCTAAGTCGCTCATTGTGTTGACCTCTTCTTTTATTTGAATACACCGAATTCCAATTCTGTTGTTCAAAAGTGTAATTTAATTTCTTGACATCATTCACTTCAATAAAATATGGCAATATTTTTAGCCAAGGAGACAACAAAGAGGCTGACTAGAACAGGAAGAATCCTGAAGCAAACCATCAGAGACCTGTTCACGTATACAAATTAGGGACCATTCTTTTCATTCACTTACTCGACTATGAATTTTCAGTAATGATTTTCCCCAGAGACATAATAAAGGACTATGCAGAGCTGAATTCCAGACCCTCTGTCTTTAGAGTATTTCTGATATATTAGTAATGATCCTTCCAAAAGAGGAAACAAGTTTAGTCTGGAATAATTTAGGTTGAGAAATTAGGGTTTTCTTTATAAAGTAGTAATTTATGTACCATTAATTTTATTTTTTTTTTGAATTCTGTGTGCTTGGTAAAACCTAAACATTTTTGGGTGTGCTCACCCATACATGAATGTGGAGGTCAGAAGCCAATATTGGAGTCTTCTTCTATTGCTTTCCACTTTATTTCTTTGACATGGAATCTCTCACTAAACCAAGGGCTTGTCGGGATGACTAGCAAGCCCCAGAGATTCCCCTGTCTTTGTTCCCTCGTCAAATGCTGGGATTATAGGAAAATGTTGCCATGCCTGGATTTTATGTGTGTTCAAACTCAAGAGTATCAGGTTTGTATAGCAATCATTTTATTTACTTGCCCATCACATCAGTCCTAAGAATTTATCTATTTTTACAAAACATTAACAGCATACAGAAGATATTTTTATTTACTTCAACTTGAACATTTACTAAAACATTTAAAAACCCACAATAAAACAACTATGTTGACTTTAGACTGGCGTGGCTGCAAAGACTGGTAATCTGAGTACTCGAGGCTGGTACAGGATGATGATAAGTGCAAAGTCTGGGATTCATGTTGATTTGCAACAGACACTAGGCTACATAAGAGACCCTGTTTATAAAAACAACAACAACAACAAAGCAAAACCTGAACTAAAACACTGAGGTTTTCCTTTAAGACTCAGGGCTGGAAAGATGGTTCAGGAGTTAAGACTTTGCCTTACAAGCAGAAGGTCCTGAGTTTGGATCCCAGGTCCCAAGTAAAAACACCAGGTAGAAAGAGCAGCAGTCTGCACTTCCGTCCCTGATGGGGAGAATTTGGGAAATCCCAGAGCAAAGCAAAAAAGAGGTAGAAGCAATCCAGGATGATTCCCGAAGTCACTCTTGGTCCTCCATAGGGACTCTCTCTCTCTCTCTCTCTCTCTCTTACTTTCTCTCTTACTTTCTTTTTCTGTCTCTCTCTTGTCTCTCTGTCTCTCTCTCTCTCTCTCTCTCTCTCTCTCTCTCACACACACACACACACACACACACACACGATGATATTAAGTACAAGAACAAAGTAGGACAACTAACAAAAAAAATTCAAGTGCATCAGAGATGAGAACAATGTCTAATTAAGTCAAGAACATATAAAGGAAAAAAATGTGCTAAGTACTAAAATAACATACTTTTAGGTTATCTTGTGAGGTTTATGAGGCAGTTATGTCTCCATTTTAAATCTGAGAAGGTTGAGAATTATGTGAGGTTGGAACTCTTTACAGACTGAGGATTATTCAGACATGAAATTAATCTTAGACTTCTGTTCTAAATCCAATTCCCTATTTGGAAAACTGAATCATGTCTTCTCCCATGGCCAATTCTAAGTGATCAAACCAATGACAACAAACTCTCAGACTGGTTTTACATGCAAAACACAAAACTCTACTTGAACATAAAGGCCTTCACAGAGACGCCAATTACATGTGTGTATATTAGCAATTACTGATCAAGGTGACACTGAATCAAATGAGAAATGCATTTTACAAAAGACTTAAGGAAGATGAAGGTATTTTGAGTCCAACTCCTTCCATGTGCCAAAATTTCAAGAAACCTGTATTTTCAAACATGTTTCATTTGTATCTATTTTAGACCATTTTATATTTGGTTTTAGGCCCACAGACTCAAGCATTATAGAGTCATATGTTACTTAGTGAAAAACCAATTCTTAGTTTAAATTTTATTTTCCCCGAGAGGGTCTAATGTACAGACCGGTAAGGCCTTGAATTTGTGATCCTCTTATCTCCATCTCAAGTGACGGAGTGCTAGGATAATGATCATGGGCCACCATGTCTTGCTAAAAACTTTTGTTGTTGTTGTTAAATCTTCACTTTCCTATATACTAGCCACCCCAGTTTAAGTAAAATCCTTCACTTCCTTTGTGTGAATGAGAACCTGTACTCTGGTACATGCTAGGGAAGCACTCTACCACTAAGCTGCATTCCCACCTCTCTTCTTTTATCTTGAGACAGGGGCTCACTGTTTGCTGATGCTGGCCTTGAATTTAACATCCCTTTGCCTAAGGCCCATGCCACGAGATTCAGCAAGAAAACTGTTTCTTAAATCTAATACACATAAATATTAACAAAGAATGTATGTAGTTTGTGACCTATATAACAATTTGAGATTTTTAAAATTTATTTATTCAGTTGTGTGTGTGTTTGTGTGTATGTGTGTGTGTAGAACCACAGGTGAATTCGGGAACCACCATGGACGCCTCCACCTCCTCCTTTTTTACTCTGCCTGGGGATTCACAAGCTCCGCCCTACCAGGATCAGAAACGCAGGCCGCCCTGCTTCTGCCCAGTGTCTATGTGTAGGGTCTAGGATCCGAACTCAGGACCTTCCGCTTGCAAGGCAGAGGCTTAACCCCTGAGCCAGGTGGCTCCGGCCCCAATTTCTGAGATTTATAGGAAGTTGTACCATTTTATTTGTTAAAACCAACCTACATACTTTTGCTCATGTATATGCACAAACATGATATTCATCTGACATTCTAAATTTCAAGGTCTTAAGCGCTATCTAGTACTGAAGAGCCTCATTCCACAATGAGAAATGAAACCTCTGGCACACTAACAATTTCCCAAGCTAATATGTAGTTGTGCCAGGACTGGCACTAGAAGCCAGGCTTCTAAGCCTCACTTTCTCACCAGTATTACTCTTCACTTTAGAGGTAACTGAGGCCCTGGCCACAATGCAGCCCACAACCTGTGGCTCCAAAAGGGAAAATGGTTCCTTTAATCTGCTTTGATCATAACCACATGGTCAGTAACTTAGAGAAGGTTTGCCTTATTCAAATCCTATTCTCTGACCTTAAAGTAGCTGAGTATAGTTCTTTAGACTTGCTCATTGAAAAATCTAGAGATGTTCTCAGTTGGAAGTCCCACACTTTTCTCCACACTTAGCCCCAAATGATTTCAGAAGTAATCTGGAATAAAAGTAATTCAGTGAATAACAACAATGAATCAAATGGTACAAGCCATCTACTGCAGCTGCTTTCTACGGAAAACAGTACAAGCAAGCAAAAATCAAGACTATTTAATTAAAAACCTGTCCTTGGCAAAACATGTATGATAAAATGTATATATGACAATGTAAAAACTGAACAGTTTCAGAAATATGCAGTGAAAGTTCTGTGTGTGTTTGTGTATGTGACCTGATTCTGCCTTTAAACGGAAACTGAGAAGCTAATGAGATGGCTTAGTCAATTAAGTGTTTACCTTGAAGCATGAGGACCTGAGCTCCATCTCCAACACCCATGTAAGTCAGGTGTGGTGGTGAACACTTGGCATCCCAGAGCTGGGAAGACAGACACAGGCTGATTCCTGGAGCTCACTGGCCTGGCCTCACCTAATCGGCAAACTCAGGTTCCAGTAAGAGACACTATCTCAAAAACCAAAGTGTATGGCTCCTGAGGAAAGATACCTCTGGTTTTCACATGCACGCACACATATATGCACATATAGCCATACTTGCGCATGCACAAAAAAAAAAAAAAAGAAAATTGAGCTTCTAGAAATGAAAAGGATTATCTCAAGATAGTTATTGTGTACTTCATCTAGACCACTAACTTCTCTGTTTTATTCTCAGATAGCCCTGCTGCATACACTTTACCTATTTTTATTTTTTTCTCCTTAAAGTAATTGCCTCTGTTCCTAACAACTTGTATGCAAGAATTATCCCAGAATATTTGATCTTTCATTTGGAACACCTTTTCTTCAAAGAAGTCATTAGCAGAATTTAAAAAAAAGTCTTTAATTTTAGAGAGTAGAATTCTTTGAACTTAGTAACTTCCTCAGTAAGAAAGAAGGCAGCACTGCCTTTGAGAAAAGGGTTTGGTGAATGACAGAAAATCTGTCCCTGAACATCCCTGGGCATCAGAAAAAATTGCTCACATTTTAAAACTTCAAACAATAATGTAACAGTTCTATGTATTTTCAATTTTTATGGTTATATTCATAATGGTAACCCCCAGCAGTGGTCAAAGTGCAATGATCAGGTTGATTTTGCAAAGGATTAGAGCACTTTGCACTGCTATCAGGGGTGCAGGTAAATGACTGTGTGGGTTCTACGCATCAAACTTACATATCTGAATCAATCTGATCATTAGAGTGAACCTTATTTTTCACTTATCATTTGTATTCCTCAATTATGGGTAAACTGTACCATCTTTTGACATACAGGTTCTTTTTTTGTCCATACTGCTAAATTTTTCTTCCTGGAAGTTGCAATCAGGACATACTTAAGAGGTGCACAGATTTTTCAAGCAATCTGAATAAGGTACCAAAGGGGAGGGGTCAATTTTGGACTTAAACACTTCCAGAAATGATTTTCAATAAACTTTCTTAAAAATGTTTCCACTGAGAATACAAAGTAGTACCTTCAATCCAAGTGTCAATCTCAACAGTTTATATAGTGTTGCAGGGGGCTGGAGAGGTGATTCAGGAGTCAAGACTGCCTCACAAGCAAAGGTCCTTAGTTCAGATCCCAGGTCTCACGTAAAAACACCAGGCAGAAACTGGTGGCTTGCACTCCTGGCCCTGGTGGGCGGAGTCTGTGAAATTCCAGTGTGAAGCAACAGGAAGTAGAAGCAATCCAGGATGATTCTCGAAGTCACCCTTTGTCCTCCACAGAAACACACAGTGCTCTCAGACAGACAGACAGACAGACAGACGGACTATATATAGTTGCAGTTTGCTTGCATGTTCAATAAAATCATTTGGCTTATGGAAGTAAGACAGTTTTATTTTGGTTTATGATTGTCCAGTTACAGTTCTTAATCTAGCTTGGCAGAAGAGTGAATATCAACAGCAGAAGCCGAGAGAGCTGGCCACATCATATCCATTGCTAAGAGAAGGGCAAAACTTTACTTGCTAGACAGCATGTTTGTCCAAGTATGTCAACTCACTGAATGAGCTAAAGAAGTACAGCAGTGGGCTCATGCTCAAGGAATTCACTGGTCTTACTAGCTCACCACATCTTATTCTGCCTAGGGATAGTTCCATTCACACTGATTGTCAATTAGACAATCTCCTGCAGGTTTGCTCAGGCTTGCCATAACTATTGATTCTTCACAGATGTGTCCAAAACTCAGTTTGTAGTTACCAAGTCAACACCCACATATAAGGCTATCACACATAATTTTTTAAAAATGTATTACTTATTTCAGTTTGCAAACAACCACTCCATTTTACATTAAGAACAATTAGGTAGGCTAGGATGTGGCTCAGTTGGGAGCACAAAACTCTGATTCTCAGTACTGCATAAACCAGGCACACCAACACTGAGAAGTTGAAGGTCAACTTCAGCTACACAATGAGTCTGAGGTAAGCCTGGGTTATTTAGACTTTTTTTTTTTTTTTTTTAAAGAACCAATAAAGAAAAAAAGAAAGCTGATAGGAACTACAGGACACATACAATCATATTCTCTATGAGTATAAACTTCAGGCCTTGGGTACATTTGACTGGAGGAGGGTGCCCTGCACTCCAGGAACTGAAAGTGCACATGCCTTTCACAAATACACACCCACCCACAGCCCCCTCTTGACACCTCCCTTCCTTTCACTCCCTACAACAGAGGTGAAGGCTGTAGGCAGGAAGATAGTGCCAAGTGGGGTGGGGATGGGGCAGAGAAAAGGCATCATTCCCAGTTCTACTCTACTCCTACTGTGCTACATGCAGGAGCAGACTTTTACTGAGTCTTCATTTGCTAATGAAAGTAATCTCTAGTCCTTTGAATTTTGAAATTATATAAATTTATGATATATCATCTTATTTTTAGTCAATTTGGTAAATTTTTATGTTTTCCACTTAAGAGAAATCTTTAAGTCAGGAAGTATCTTAATCATTCTTGAAACCTTTACAGCACAGATCACAGTGGGCAGTCATTGTTTCATTCTTTTACCTAAAATCAGGCAAGTTTGCAGTTTTAAAGTATTGCAAGTACTTCTCTTCCCTCCCTCCCAACTCTCGCTCTAACAGGGTTTTTGCTATAAAGCCTAACTATTTCCAGTTCACAGAACTCCTGCCTAGGCCTCTTGACTTCTCTGACTGCATTTTTCTTTTCTCAGTCCATCAGTATTACTTTCTCCATCTTCAATTGACTTCTTGATCCTGCTTTTACACCATGTTTTTCTGCAGTAAGATTCGTAAAACTTCAAAACTCCATCTCCAAATCTCTTTCTTTCCCTTCTCAAGCTCAAATGATCTCTATCTCATCAGCCTAACGTTAAATGTTAATGTTACTGTGGAGATGGACCAACCATATCCACATTACTAAATGCGAAGCTGAGTTCTCCATCCTCTTATTTGGCCCATCACCATCATCTGACATGCTGATGCTGGCCTTTCCCTCCTGGCTTTTACACACTTTACAAACTTGATTTTTTTTTTCATTGTTTTCTTTCTTATCATGAACATAAGGACCCAGGATTCAGTCTTTTTCTCTATCTTGGTGACTTTATTTCAACTTGTGACTTTAAATATCGCATATTAATTGTGATACCTCCCTTCGATGATATTCTCAACATGGACTTCTCCCCTCAAAAATCTCCTAAGATTCTCTTAAAAGTTTCTAGATTAATGGGGCCAGTGAAGTATCTCAGAGCATAAAATGCTTGCCTAACACAAATAAAACCCTGCATTCCATCCTCAGCATGACATACAATCAGGTGTGGCACCACAGAATTCCATCATTTAGGAATAGCAAGATCAAAAACTCAAGGTCATCCTCCTCGGCCTATTTAGTGAATTTGAGGTCAGTCTGAACTATATGAATCAGTCCTTTTCTCTCTCTCTCCCCTCTAGGCTCATGTTTAGATAATCTACTCATCATTCCCATTTAGAAGTTCTCAATTAAACTCTGAAAATTTGTTCTACAAGTAACCTTTACACCTCAGTTAATGACAAATCCATTCTTCTGGTACTTCAGATGAAGATCTCTGTAGCTCAATGAATTATCTTTCATATTATACATAGAACTTACCAGAAAATTCTTTTGGCATTACCTTCAAGACACCTCTCACCACCTTCACTTCTGCTTAGTCAAAGCCATGATTCTGTGTTATTTGAATTACTAAAAAGGCCCTATCTACTGGTCCACTTTGTTTCACAGAAACCATCCTTAATCCAACAGCTAATTTAAATCTAAATCAGACACTGTCATTCAATGATTTCCTTTTACACTCAAAGCTTTCAAAGGTATAGCTAACCCGACTCTATTACGTAGTTATTTTCTTTAAGTTGAAACATCTCCTAATTGAAAGATTCCCTTTCGGACTTTAGTAATCACAAAATTTGACAAGATTCAGGAAGTTCGTAAAGTTCTAAAGCTTCAGAAGTCCCTCCAGGATTACATAAATAGCAAACAGTGGGGGCGGTGGAGCTGCCCACAGCTGGGCAGGAAGCACCAGGAGTGTATAGCTTCAACAATACCAGATGGGCTTGCTCTGTGGTGACGTGACTCTGTCACCCATACTCCTGAAAATAACCTCAATAAACTCATTGGTTCATCAGGTTAGATGTGGGGTGAATATCTGGTGTTTACATCTTCCCAAGAAGTCAGCAACAGGCCCTCAGTGTGATAAACTTACTAAATGCCACATTCATCCATCCTTCCCTTTATCATGTGACTCTCAGTCCTTCCATTAAGAGGTAGAAATCTATGTTTTGTAAAACTGAGTTTGGCCATGGACTTGCTCTGTCCAAGGGAGGTTAGCAAATGTGACACAAGCAAAGGTTGGGGAACTGTTTGTGAGCTGGGACTGATACTCTCTGTTTGGGCTCCTCCGATAATGGTAAGTCTATCCTTGACATCCCTTCAGGCTAACCCTTGTATCATGTATGGGACAGGCCCAGTAAATAGGCAACTGCTAAATGTGTGATGGTAAATCATTCACCCCACCGGAGCCATCCAACAACGATAGCCAAAACGCTACCCAGGTAAGCCCAGCCCCAATGGCTGCCTCACTGAACTGTGAACTAATAATATAGTTGTCTTAAGTGACTACATTTTGGGGGTGGTTTGTTACACAGCAACAACAGGTAATAGGTATTTCATATATTTGCCACCCTGCAATCAGACCCATGCTTAACCATTCTATGAAAACTGGCAGTTAGTCTCCAATCCCCAGCATCTCCAATTCCTCTTAATGTGCTTATTTTTTATATTTTCATAGGTTATGTGAAGAGCATATATGTGTGTATGCCTACATATGTGTGCAGTTGCATAAGCACATGTATGTGCATAGAAGGCTAAAATTTTTATGAGGAATCATTCTGGATCACTCTTTTACCTTATTCTTTTTGAGACAGAATCTTTAATCAAATCCAGGGCTTGCACATAATAATCTGGTTTGCCAATGTGTTCTGGGGCTGTCACACTCACCTGGCATTTCACTTGCATGACAAGCACTTTAACTACTGAGCCATCTTTTCAGCCCAGCTTTATTATTTTATAGCCTATCCTTCTCTGATGTATTCTAGAATTCATTCAGTAGGAATTTGCCAGAATGATAACTAGTTTGAGTAAGACATGGATAAACAAGTAAAGATATGGTTTATTCTTTTTCTGGTGGTGCTGGGAACTGAACCAAAGGGACTCAATGCAGGCCAGGAAGATATGTATCACTAAATTACATCTAAGCATTAGAAAACTCTCCATTTTTATGAGTTAATGCAATTGTTAAAGTCGGTTTAGATGTTTAAGTTATGCTTTATGATGGAGGGAAAAAGAAGGCATAAAAGACATAACTATCAGCATCAGTTTCTCTCTTTTTAGGACTCTCCAATAAATCTGTTCCTCAGACCACCTAGTTTACTCTGTGCTAGTAGTCTGATAAATAAGCTAACCTTTATAACTTCGAAACAAACACAAGATGTGCCAGGGTTTTAGAATTCAAGATTCAGAACAAACAAACAAACAAAAAAAGAGGGTACAGAGCAAAGACACAAATCTGGGTAACAGAGTTGGCATTTAAATTATCAATCAGAAGGTGAACGAGAGTAATTCGTTATCAAACCTTCAGAATGAAAAGATCTATTTTGAACTGAAGTCCAGCTGCTCAGCAGCAAGCAGTATTAATGATGTTCATTAATTTTAGAATCAGGAAAAACCAAAGAATATGCTTTTCTTGTCTTTAAGCATGTATGTCATGTGACAACATTTTCTGTCTGAGAAAATAGCCACCTATCATTTGTAAAACCAAATAAAAAATCACACTGAGGTCAATGTATAGGCTGTTTTCTACTCAAAACAAAGATGAAATCTGAGAATATGGGCATGCTGCATAAAGCTGGATCATCTTCCTATCCAGTTACATCTCAGAGACACGTGGTGCTGCTCGGAAGACTCAAATTTAACCCTAAGATATGTTTATACTGCTTTATAATTCATAAAATCATCATGTCCTTGGGAAAAATACTTAGAAAACAAGTAGTTCAGTGATAATAATCTTTTTTTTTTTTTGGTCTCTAAAAAAAGAATGTGAGAAATATTTCAAATTGGATTTAATTCAAATTCCAAGTTGTTATGCATGCCTGGTATCTTCAAATTTAACCTGAACCTTTTCCAAACTGCCAAGATATATCAAACTCTGTGGCTCACTGGAAGAAACTTTCTGGTAATCGGTCAGCTTCAGAAACTGAAGTTAATGCTTAGTCTGAAACTGAAAGCAGCTCTTTTTAACACCCTCCAGCAGTATCGGGGACTCCAGAATGGCCTAAATAAGTCCGCACCATAACACAATACCCCTACTTCAGCTCTGAGTACAGACAGCTAAGAAGCAGCATGATTTTCTATTGTTTCAAACTCACATTCTTAAATTGAGCTAGGCTCAAGTGCTAGAAAGTACTCAATTCAGCAGCTCAGTCCACGTCCTGTGTCTGTAGCTCAACCAGCCCCCCACTTAAAGCTGTACAACTCTAGAAATGAGAAGAGATTTGATAATAACAAAACGAGACAGATACACACACATATACAACATACGGTTTCCGAGGACAGTGAGGGCTCCATGCTTGAGAGAGAAGAAGAGGAGGAGGAGGTGGAAGAGGAGGAGGAGGAGGAGGAGGAATATGCCCAGTAACCCTTGGGTTTCTCCCCGATTTGAACATGCTGTACCGTGGCATGAGGTCAGCAGACTGACTCTAGTCCTCTGAGGCTGAATTCTACCCTGACAAAGCAGTCTCACTGTAATATGAAGCAAAAGGACCCAAGGCATGTTGGCAGCTGTACAGAATGGCTGTTCTAGAAAGTAATGGCAACTCCAAAACAAGAGATCTATGCTGTCACATGAGGTGTATCCAGCCAATGACAATGAGTACCAAAATTACTTTGAATCCCAAACAACAGGCAGCTGAAAACATTAAAATGGAGGAAAGAACTTTTCCTTTCGAACCTGTTTTTTTTTTTTTTTTTTTTTTTTTTTTTTTTCCTGAAGAAAATAAACATAAAGCAGGAAACTTGAAAACCCTGGTTTTCAAGTGGTTAATTTGATTTATATCAAAACAAATTAACACTGTCATCTGACAGGAGGTAGGTACTGTCTCTGCTCCTGACCCTGTGACCTAGCTGAGGGGCCCCAGACCTTATGAAGCAGAGAGAACATTCTGAAAAAATGTATTTAATCAGGTAGGTATGTTAGAACTCAACGTGTGGTTGAAAACTCCATTTTTTCACATGTCTAGCTTCATGTATATTCATTTCTTTTTAGTTAAAAAAGAATGTATGCAAGTGTGGAGCTGGGGTGTAGCTGAGCTGATTAGACTGTACAAAGTCCTGGTTCAATCCCCAACGTTGTACAAACTGTGCAAACCATACAGGATGGTGCACTTCTATAATCTCAACCCTGGGGAGGTGGGTATCAGAAGATTAGAAATGCAAGGTCATTCTCGACTATACACAGAGTTTGAGGCTAGCCTGGGATATATGAGACCCCTCTCTGTCAAAGAAAAGAAAAAAGAAAGCAAAACAGGAAAAGAAAGACAAAGAGCAGGCAGAAGGAAGAAAGAAGGGAAGACAGGGAGGGAGGGAAGTAGGAAGACAGGGAGAGAGGAAAGAGGAAACAATATATAAATACAAATGTGCCCTAAGAAATACTTCCCCCAAATAACAGAAACACCAGAAAAGTTCTGAAACAAGAACTAAACCAAAATATGGAAATTTCTGCCAAGAGAAAACAGGGCAATACAGATATCATTTTAATGGCTTCCTTTACATCATTAAACTTCCATCCTATATCATGCCTGTGTCTAATAGTTTCTTATAGATAAATTATCTTATAGATAAATTTGAACAAGAAACAGGGGTAAAATGATGGTGATAGATAAAAACTTCATGAAAGTTCCAATGGGAAGAAAAATCTATCAATGCCAATAATTCAGAATTAGCATAGACTAAAACTTGATTTGGCTTTAATATTTTAAGTAACTTTAAGATTTTTAAAAAAAATTTTTTTTATTATTATTTATTCAACTGTGTGCATGTGTGTGTGTGTGTGTGTGTGTGTCTGTGTATATGTAGAACCACGGACGAATTCGTGAACCACCATGGACGCCCCCACCTCCTTCTGCCCTGGGATTCACAGGCTCTGCCCTACCAGGACCAGAAGCGCGGGCCGCCCCCGCTTCTGCGTGGCATCTATACGTGGGATCTGGGATCCGAACTCAGGACCTTCCGCCTGCAAGGCGGAGGCTTAACCCCTGAGCCACCTCTCCAGCCCGTAACTTTAAGATTTATCATTTATTTAAAACTATCTTGTTATTGAAATAAAAAATTCTAACATGTACCTATATTACACAAGGATTCTGATGATCAGGTCTCTATTCACCCCCACTTCATTTCATGCATGTACGTGCATGGGGGGCTTTAAAGGAAATGGTAACTTTCCTTGAGGTATCTACTCAAACACATGATATGGTGGTTCTGGGTGTTAGAAAGACAACAAAGAACAAAAATTTCACATAGGGAAGAGAGCCAATAAATACCACACAAAGCACATGGGTACTACATGCTGTGAAAACAATGAAGTAGAATAAAGGGGACAGAGAACAATCGAGTCTCTTTGATAAAGTAACACCTGACCAGAGAGCTGTATGATGGAACAAAGAAGTCATATGGCTGTTTGTGGGAAGAGGACAGACACTTGGTGTAAGGGATGCACACGAGTGAGGCTTTCCAGAGAAAAGGAGGATCCTACTATGGGGGATACTGCAGGCTACTGTGAGAAGTCACTGGACAAAGACTGCTCACTAACTGAGAGACAGGTAGCAGCAGGTGTGTGGAAAGTAGCTGCAAGATCATTTCAACAGTTCATGCAAGGCAGCTGAGGACAAGAACTAAGGACTCTGACATACTTAGAGGGTTAAAGAGGAGGAATAAGAAAAAAGGAAAGGAACTAGAGAAAGATTTTCACTTAGAAGATATGTTAGCTATACTTAATAAGTATTAACAATATAAATTAGTAGATTATGAAGGAGATATAAATATTTATAGAATACAACCTTCTGATAGTTTTGGGAATCTACATTTCTACCCAAATATCTAAGAAATAATCTTACAGTATATAACACTACATCCCCATTCTTTAAGATTCTTACTTCAATTAAAATTTAATGTAGCATTTTGTTTTTTTCCTTTTTTATACTTTCACAAACATATTGAGTATTGATTCCAGCTTCCCTCCCTCCCCCTTCCCTCCTAATATAACATTTAAAAAAAATCTAAGAAGCAAAAATATAAACAAATAGACAAAATGTTTACTGAATAGTTTCAAATAAGTTAGTTTCGAAATACTAGTTAAGAAGTTTCCTATACTAAACTATCTGGCTTTATATATCCATATATACACACATGCATATATGCATATATATGTTTCATTTCAGGGATCTATAATAGGGCAGTGTACTTCAAACATGAATTTTTGTCAAAGGAAATTTTAATTCCTTATTTTTTGGAGGCACACAGAGGAATGCCTAGAGAAGTGGTTAGTATCACCTACAAAGGAACAGGTATACTGTAGTTTTTCATCCTGAGCTTTTCTTAGATTTTAACACAAAGTAACAGAAATTTGTAAAGCAGTAAACATCCCCTAGTGTAATGGTTCTAATCTACTGCTATTGCTACAAGGGATCAACTAACACTTCACTTTGTCCTGTGAACAAATACAAAGAAAAGTGGACACTGCATACATCATTCAAATCTGTAGTTAAGGCCTGGCACTGTATGGCTACAGACTTTAGGTAAAAAAATGAATACTTGATAATGGGAGACAAAAAATTTGTCAGTTATACTCAACCTGTAGACAGGCAACTGACAAAAGGATGTCACTTATAACTTTAAATCATTCAAGTTGCACAGAAAATTTTCTAGGCAGAGGGGTCCCATGTTAATTTATTCAGTAGGCACTAAACTATATAGAATGTACTGTTGGGGGGCATTTAGGGATATAAACTGGATCAGATGGGCGGCAGCAGAAACCATCTGTGTTCTCTAGACTACAGAACTGTTCGACATCCTCTACAATACTGCCTCCCTTTGACATCTGTTTTCTCACTAGTCTGTAGTATTTTCTTGTGCTTTGCTTTCTGTAGCTTACATTTTGAAAAGAATTATATTGATTCTACTTTTAAAAATTAGGTATCTTCAGAGAACTTTCTATTTGGTGTTCTAGGGATATTAAGAATCATTGTTTAAACCGAGTAATTCACTCTGTAACATGAAACCCAGGAGTTGGAAAACAGCAGTTAAAGTCACAGTTCTGGTTCTGTCTCACCTAAAGTCTATGCTTTGCTGAAGATAGAGCTCAGCGCTTTGCACGTATGAGGCAAGGTTCCCACCCTGGGTGACACTCCCCCTACCATATTTATTATTTCTCTACTTGTGGGGAATTCTCCAATTATATACCATGTTGTTTTTTCCTAGAAATCTTGTTCCTGTTCTATACCAATATAATTTCTTACATCACCATTCTTAAAAACAAGAGAACAAAATCCATAAATCTCTTAACTGCAATACCCTCAACTTTACAATGTTTTCGGCTTGGTATTCCTGCTTTATAACTTTCATTTTGTGGGAATTCTTGGGGATAAATTTTTTCTTTGGATGACACGACTATAAGGTTCTTTTTTGTCACAGGATAAATTATCCTATTGTCTGCCCTGTTATACAGGCTTTTTTTGGGGGGGGGTTTCTTTTTTTCTCTGGATTGAGGATCACTAATATATTATATGGGAAACCAATCAGGTATAAAGAATGAATTCGGCAGAAGTTCTCTTTCTGAATGCTGATTTTTAAATCTATGAAGACGTTGGTGGGCCATCAAAGCTTCTACATTTTTGACATTTACTTCTTTACCATGTATATGTGTGTATGGGGTGTAAGCATGTATACATATCTGCATGAGTTCTTCCCAGCCCTTACTGTTTTGAGGCTGGATCTTAAAGCTAGAGTTGGTTAACAAAGCCAGTCTAACTAAGCAACTAGCTCTGGGGATCCTAGCTCCACTTCCTGTGGTGGAACCACAGGCTGCTGTACAGCTTGGAATCTGGGGTCTCAACTTCAGTCCTTACGCCTGCATGGCAAGCACTTTAACCATGGAGCTCTCTTCCCAGTCCTCTTTTCCCTGTTAAAGTTCTGGTTTATATAATTTCAAGTAATATGCAATCTTCAATCTTTCCCTCTTCTTCTCCTGTATCCTTTATATATTTAGGTATATAAATAAAATATAAAAAAAGAGGAAACCAGGGGCTGGAGAGGTGGCTCAGGGGTTAAGCCTCTGCCTTGCAGGCGGAAGGTCCTGAGTTCGGATCCTAGACCCCACGTATAGACACTAGGTGGAAGCAGGGGCGGCCTGCATTTCTGGCCCTGGTAGGGCGGAGCCTGTGAATCACAGGGCAGAGTAAACAAGGAGGAGGTGGAGGCGTCCATGGTGGTTCCCGAATGCGTCCGTGGTTCTACACACACACACACACACACACACACACACACACACACACGCATACACGCACAATTGAATAAATAATAATAAAAAAATTTAAAAAAAAGAGGAAACCAAAGCCTTCGCCACCTGATGGTCAACACTGTAGTACTGGTGCTGGGTGTCATCCCCTTCCTATTCTGTCTGCAGAGGGGCTTGGTGATGTGATTGCCTACTGGCTGTGGTAGGAATAATGCTTCTAACAAGCTGGGTATGGTGGTGCACCTGCAATCCCAGCACTTGGGAGGCTAAGGCAAGAGAATTAACAGTTCCAAGCTAGCACGGGTTACATAGTGAGCTCATTGTAAATAAAGAAAATGATGACAACTGAGACCTGATAGCATTTTAAAACTAGCAATTGTTCTTTTTAATTTTTCTTTGTTATATCTAAAAAGTTCATGTAAAGAAAGGAAAAAAGTAGGTAAAATAAGATTTGTGGGCAACTCTAAGCTCAGCAACCAGCATAAATGGCAATACTAGCCAGGAATTGTGGGGCATGCTTGCAGCTGAAGTTTCTTGAGAGACTGAATCAGAAAGATCACTTTTTGTCTGGGAGTCTGAGGCCAACCTAAGCAGCATAGTTAGACCTGATTTCACAAATCAAACAAAACCAAAAATCTCATCATGAGTGAGGCCATTTGTAATCACGTAACCAGGTAAAACAGGACAAGCATCCAGTTATCCCACAGAATCCAAACAAAAAACTATCCACAAGATTTGAAAAAAAAATTCCTAAAACACTGTGAAATTGTCTCTTTAGACATATAAGGAAATGTATGAATTTTCTGAATATACATGTACGTGGTTGGCTGTGTACAAGTCCACAGGGAGGCCAGAGATTTATACAAGGTGTATTCTTCTATCACTCTACTTCTTATTTTTTGAAACAAGTCTTGCTGAACCTGAAGTTTACTGATTAGGTAGACTTGTAGTCAGTGAGCTCTGGGGCTCTATCTGTTTCTATTCTTCAACCCAGCAACAGGGCTACAAATGTGTAATTTTTAAGCTTTTAAGATGGATGCTGGAAATCCAAACTCAAGTCCTCGTATTTGCCAAAGCAAGTACTTTACTCACTAATCTACTTCCTCAGTCCCCAAGTATATGAGTTTTAAATCATGGATATCGTCATGAAATGTCAGCATGATCAGATACAGAGAAGTTCCAAAAGATTCCCTTATGCAGTTGTAAGTCCACTCATCCTTTTCACTATAATTCTTTTAGAGACCATCACATAAACAGATGTTACACAGTACATGATTGTTTGAGACACAATTTTTTACCAGCGTGATGTCTTTGAAATGCACTTCATCTCAGGTTTTTCATTGCCCTTCACTGTTGAGTTGTAGGCTGCACAAATGCACTAGTTTATCCATTTGCTTTCTGAAGGAAATCTGAATAACTTCCTTTTTTGGTAATTAGAATATACAGCTATAAACATTAGTATAAAGATGTCAGAGGACAGGAACAGCAAAACTGCAAAAGAAAATCAACGAACCACAATCCAGAACTTCAGAGACTCTATATCATCCACATAGAACTAAGCCAGCCTAATCTCCCCCCATCCTGAAGCTCAGGGACATTTGCGGAAGAGGGGGCGGTAAGATTGTAAGAGCAAAAGGATGGGGGGAGCAATGATTTGAAGAGTCTCCACACTAATTAGGGCTGAAGCAATCATAATAGGACTTTGCATGCCCGGCGCAATGTCCATCACACTATTGACCTCACAAAGTGTAACATCGGCTAAAGGCACCAAGATCCTTGGAGGCAAGGGATTGACAGCCACAGTAGTGTTCCTATGCTTAAGGGGAACACGAGAAAGGGTTCAGGGAAATGCCACTGGGTCCTTGTACGTCATCGGAAAGGAGGGCCCAGAGGAGAGTTAGGCATACACAATAAAGGAGACTCTGGGAATTGGGGGGGAGGCACTGGGAGATGGGGAGGGAGGGAGGGGGAGCAGGGAGTTCGGGGGGAGGAGGGGGTGGGAGGGAACTGGTCTTACCTATTAAGTTTGTATGAGCGGAAATAATAATAAAAAATGTTAAAAAAAAGATGTCAGAGGAATGTGTGGTGATCTTACAATTGTTGCTTTTGAGTGCTAGGGCTTTTCACCATCACTCCTGGTATGCATATGCTCTTGAAAACTGTTTCACTGGCAAGAAGCATTTCATTCAGAATAATCTACCAAGCCTACACAATTCAGATGCAATGGCGCTCTTAGGCTTTGCCCAACAGAATCTAACTGTGTGGCTACTATGCCACATGGCATAGTATGTTTGTAAAGACATAGGATGTTTGTAAAGACAAGTAAATAGGAACAGACACTAGAAATGAGAATACAGATTGATACAATTGTTGTGGGTAGCAAATTGGTCATATCTAGTTAAAATGAAAATGTACACACCATATAATCTAATAATTCTATTCTTAGGTATATATTAAAGAAATTCAGATACTTGTATAAGGAGACATGCTCAAGATTCATTTTAACACTATTTATGAAACAATGAAGTACTAAAAAATAATCTGTCCCTTAAAACGAGAATGATACACAACCTTGAAACACTCATGAAATAACATGCAATGACTAAGATGAGTAGATGAGAACTGTATGTATGAATATGAATCAATTTCAAAAGCATGTGTGAAAAAGGCATAGAAAATTTATAAGAAATTTACCTATAATTTAAGACCGTTTATACAAAATTTAAAATAATGTAGAACAAAAGGTACTATTTATGGATACACATTTATCATGTGTCACATGACACTTTGGCCATATATGCCAGTAATCTAAGGAGATTAAAATAGTGCTAAATTCTATTGCCTAAGCTTTAGATTCCCTGACACTATTTTTCAGGCATCAATTTACCAAGGTAGCATAGCTCTTGGACACTGAGGTAGGATCATGAGTTCAAGGCCAGCCTCAAGATGTAGAGCAGGAAGACAGTGATACTGATGACTCTGTTAAGCCAACACTAATGTGTCTTGTTTTTTAACAAAATCCTTTTTATTTTTTTTTAAAAAGAAAAAAATGTAGACAGAAAACAAGTTTATAGCATATAAAAAAGATATTTTAAAACTATCTATAAAAGTGTTTGTTTTAAATAAGAGTCATTACAAAACAATCAGTTTAAAAACCACAAAGTAAAAAAAGTCACAATAAACCAAAGGTTAATACTGAGGAAAAAAATATGTACATTTCATGTATTCTAGCCAGGCAGACATGTTCTAGTCCTTCACAGTTGTGCTTCTAGCTGATTGATTCACCCAGGGCAACTTCTGGTCTGGCAAGCTCATTCATGATCAAGTGTCCAATAGAGGTGTTATTTTTAAAAACCTTTTATCATATATTTTCACTGTATCTTTTTCTATGTTTATATACAAATAGATTTTGCTATAATTGGTTATAGTATTCAAAATACATTCACTTGTGTTAGGGCTATATAGCCTAGGAGCAACAAGTGACATCACATAGCATAGGCTAAACTACCTAGGTTTGTGATGGTACAGGTTGACATTCACACAACAAATTCTTATTCTTTAGAATGTATGTGTTTTAAACAACACATGATTTACATATGAATTTATGTTTGTTATACATTTTTGTGACAAAATACCTAAACAAAGCAACTTAAAGAAGGAAATTTTTTTTTTGGCTCACAGTTTCAGAAGTATCAGGCCACCATCAAGGCAGGAACAGAATAGTAAAGCTCCCATATTAGCAGCCAGGAAGCAGAGAGAGCAAGAACACTTGCTTGTGCTGTCTTCTTCATTTCATCTACGCTTTAGGCTACTGGCTGGTGTATCTTAGTCTGTCCTCTCTGGAAATACCCTTAGGTACACCTACAGGTATACTTTACTAATAATACTAGGTGTTTCACAATCTAATCAAATCCATCAAAACAATCAAGATTAGCTCTCATGGAGTTTGGCAGGAGGATGAAGGATTGTTGAGGAGAAAAGGAAGGAGGTAGGGATTTGGAACTAACAGTTGAAAATATTATAAAGTCATTCTATGCATGTATGCAACATTAAATAAAAAAGAATCAAAAAATAAATTAAAAAATAAAATAAAATAAATTAGCCTTTGGCAATACAACTATATAAATGAGGTGCATTAACAAATAAACACTAAATTCAGGATAGAAATTGTCTCTAGAGAAGTGGAACAGACAGAGGAGTGTTACACAGAAATGAACTCTATCTGAAGTGGATACAAATAAACACTAAGTTTCAAAAAGCTTGGTAATGGTTACTGGGTTTTCTGTTTGGCAGAGCACTTGCCTAACAAGTCAAGGCCCTGGGTTTGATCTCTGGCACTGCGAATTAACAAACAAAACCAATGTATCAGCTAAACATACACAATTATATAACTAAATTTCTGAAGGCATATTACATTGACCTAAATGCTAGCAAACACCACCTTCTCTGCCCACTTTTTATCTTGGAACATAACACCTATGCTTCAGTAGTAAGCCTTTGGGAAGCAATTACTTAAAAACCCTCATAAATGGGATCAATTTCCTCAAAAAGAAGCTTGATGGAGCTCTCTTGTCCCTTGGGTGAAGACACTCGAGAAAGCATGATCTATAGCAGTTCACCTGTATTGGTGCTGATAAATCACCATCAAATGGCTTAAGGGAACACGGGGTTTATGATAATCCATTTATAGCTCATAGTCCAGGTTGACTGGAGAGCAGGCACCAACATCAGAGCCAAGAGAACTGGCCACACCATCTCTACATAATGGCTGAGAAAAGGACGATTCCTACTTGCCAGACCAGCATGTTTGGTCAAGTGTACATAAGGATGCCAACTTTCGCACTCACCTCTCTGTATCTTATTCCAGAGCCTAATCCCACACACTATGGGCTGGGCCTTCTCCATCAGCTAGACAATCTCTTGCAGGTTTGTTCTGGGCTCAACTCAACCACTAATTCTCTACAAATGTGCCCAGAGCTCAAACCCTCAACTGTCAAATTGACACCCGTGCCTAACTATAACATTATCCATGAGGGGTGGGCCCTCAACAGAAACTAAATTTGCTGGTAGTTTGATTTTAGACACTGAAACTTGAGAACTAAATTTCTGTTGTTTATAAATTACCTGGCCCAGGTTATCTACAAATATGTCAAGTAAGACTGAGGATGTGGATCATAGTTACAGTACTTGCCTAGCATGTGCAAGACTCTGGATTCTATCTCCAGCTAACTTTCTTATTCTTAGACCTTTTCCCCAAGATCATTCATGAAGGATTTCCATGAGCAAACTGAAAGCTTGTTGAGTAGAATTAGAGTTCAAAGTCTTTTCCTTCATTACCTGTGTCAGCTGTCATGCCAGTATCTCAAATAGCTAAACTCCATCAAAGACAAGCAAGTCCACCATTTGATAACTTAGCGGCAGCAAGAAAGGCAGCATTGCAAGGCCTGAACTTTGTACTTGTTAAAAAGGAAATGGACAGTTATCTGATTGAATTCAAGACCTGCCTGTCCTGTTACTGTTAACTAGAACAAGAACCCAAAAAAGGAGGGAAATGGATCAATAGGGAAAAACAGCCAATGAATCTAAAAGTAGGAAGACAGTACACCAAGGCTGCTCTGTAAATAGTTACTATTATACCCATAGATTTGAAGAACACCTAGCACTCAGCCTAGAAATCTTCTACAAGAGAGGCAGAGAACCTCAACACCCTGACATGATGCACACAATAGAAGAGCAGCGAAGAGCAGCAATGACCAGCCACAATGCACAGTATCAGCGACTCAGCAAGGCACGCCCAGAATCAGACCAACCCAATCTCCCTATGCTAAGGCTTTGGGAACCTCACAGAGGAGGAGGCAGTGAGCATGTAAGAACCTGAGGATAAGGTTCACCTTTGGATAAGACATCCCACTCAAGGCAGGATTGCTGCATCCAGGAACTCACTGCAGTGAAACCTGTCCTTACCAGACCTGCATAATGACTAGCATACCAACATGTCCCCATAGAATATCGAGGAAGTCAAGAAAAATAAGAATAAACAGTGGAAACCTTGGGGACTAAAGCTGGATGAGTGAAACGAAATGCTTCTTGTCAAGAGTTGAAGCTAAAGGTAACCCTGAGATCCATAGGAGCAGTTAGGCAGGAGGAAGGGATTGATGGAGGGATTAGAAGGGAAAGACGGTGGAGAGAAGCAGGGATAAGTACTCAATATGCTTATAAAACTAGAAAAAAAAATCAAAGCCAGCTTGGGCTACAGAGAAAGTTAGAGACCAGTCTATGTAAGAACCTGTCTCAAAAATAAATAAGTAAGTAAATAAGTAAGTAAATTAAAAAAAGAAAATGGAGCTTCACTGTGAGAAGAACGTAACTGGTTCTAGTCTTCTTTGCACACTCTTTTCTGGCTTATATACCCAGACGTTTTCCAGTGCACAGATGGTCTCAATTACTAAAAGAAGTTCAATAATCACAAATGAATCATATTACAAGTACCTCAGAAGTATCTACAATCATGTGTTAATTAAAAATTAAAATAAAGAGTGATGAGCTACAGTTGTTGTTTCATGGTAGAACATTTGCTTAGCATAGAGGAAGTCCTACTAGGCACAATTTCCATCACCAAAACAAATTAAAAATGCTAATAAAAATTACTCTCAAGCTAAACTGACCTAAAAGTACAAACAACAAAGAAAGTGTGTTCAAAGGGCTTAAAGACCAGAGTTTCTTTACAAAATAATAAAGATTTTAGGTTCGAACATTTGGAACTAACTGCAAGAAGAGCAAGAAAGGCTGTAAGGAACATGAATATCAAATCTCTCTGTTACTTTTCTGCTAAGATGGGAACAAGCAGCTGCCATATGCCTGTACTGCCATGGAATTGCCCACCACGCCTTCTTGTCACGATGAACTACAACCCCTGAAAACAAAGCGAAAAGTAACAAGAGTCCAGATTTGGCACCTACTCCTGCCCCACAGAATACTATCATGGAGTTAACTTCTGGTGACCTTAAAGTAGAACCCCAAAAGAAAATGAAGAATAATTAAAAACAGTAGAATTAAAAAGCAGGCAGCAACTGGAAAATAGGAAAAATCAGCTGGAGAAAACAGGAGAGCCCCTCTTTAGGACTCACAGGAAGCAAGCTGGCCACTAGAGTGCAAACAAATCCTTGTTCACAGAACCTCTCTGTGTTCACATTTAAGTGCTCTATAATTTTATCCAAGATATGCATATTTATGAAGCTATTTACTTATGTTTGTTAAATGACTTTCACATCTTGTGCTACATAAGTATAAGACTTTTTTTAAGATAAAGTTGAAAGACACTGGGTTTTAGTGTAGAGCAGAATTTACTATACTGATGTATATAAGAGCATCTTAAATTTAAAAGTGTGAATATGAGAATTCTAAGAAATCACCACTTCAGAGTTCAAAGCTAAGCTCCCCATCCCCACAAGCTGTAGCCCCTCAACTTCCTTCACTTACCTCTTCTCTCCTCCGTGACTTCATTACCTCACTGATCTTGTCTTTCCTCTGACTTCAACAAAAAAAATCTCAGGAATTCTACAGCACACATGGAGAGACTACTATATGACTGTGCTTCACAACACTGCTCTCTTGGACTCACGAGTTAATCAAACAGGACATATACCTTTGACCTTAGGGACACAGGCACTGTTCCACCTCACCTCTAAGCTCACCAACCTTAGAACTCATCATTCCTTTGGAATTCACTCTTAAGCTTTTATGTATCTAACAATTTTAATCTCATACTCCATGCTCTCCCAGTTTTTGTCCCCCCCCCAAAAAAAAGTCTATCTTTCTGGTCAAAGTTACAAAGGTAATAAAGAAATGAGGGAGAATTTGGGTTACAACTATATTTGTATTGATTACTGACAGCACAATTTTCATAACCTGTGAGCAGGAGTTATTATTAAAACAGAGATTCAGCATTCCTTATAGAACTGTTTTGAACAGAGATACATATACCATCACGTACAGCTATCATTACTACACTGAATATAGTTTTGTCACAATATCCAAGAGTGATTAGTTCTGGTATCCTCTTGGATATCAAACTCAAAAGATAGATGAATTCCTTCATAAAATAGTGAAGGGGACTATGGAGATAGATCAGTCAGTAAAGAGCCTGTGGTACAAACGTGGGAGCCTGAGTTTGATCTCTACCACCTATTAAAAAAAAAAAATAAAAGCCAGGTGTGGTCATATGTGCTAACAATTATAGTGCTAAGGAAGCAAAGACAGATAGTTAACCCATGTAGCCTAATCAGAGAGACTCAGGACCCAGTGAGATTGAAAAAAATAAAAAAGTGAATGGCTCTTGAGAAACAATACTAGAAGTTCACCTCTGACCTCCATATGAACATGCACCTGCATAAACACAGGTATGTAGTATTTGCAGAGAATCCACATATATCCTCTCATGTGTGTTGTAAATAATCTCTAGGTTGTTTATAATAGTCAACATGATTTCCTATGTAAGCAACTTAGAGAATAACAAGAAAAAGTCTGTGATTAGTCAGTACAATTTTTTCCCTTGAATATTTGATCTGTATAACTATGGTTGATGGAATCCACACATGCAGAACCTAGGATGATACAGACATCATCAACATAGGACACCTCTAAGATCACCGGCATAGATCTTGTTGCTGCTGCAATTTACAAATTTCAAGAGTAGCAATGGCTTCTATGAGCAGGTCCCTTCATAAGTATTTCCAAAGTAATTAACTTGAGATCATCTTTGTTTTACAAAAGGTGATTGTCCACACCTGTGTCACTCAAATTGATAATTAGAAACACCTGGTCCTAATTAGCCTTGATTGTCACTAATTAGAAATTACAAAATCCTACATACAGAGCTCAATAAATGTGAACCACTCTGAAGATTCCGTGATGTTTTCAAAGCTGCACACCTAAAAAAGTCAGGATGACAACTAAGGACTTGGACTCTTACTAACATTCCTCCTACATTTTTGACCTTTAATTTTATGCTTCTATGTTTATTTGGAGGAAATGGACTTAGAAATTATATATATTATATTCCTTTTTTATTTATTAGAAAGAGAAAGGCATACACATATAAAACATGGTGCATCAGTGGCTGTCAGAAGACAATTTTCAAAAGACAATTCTCTCCTTTTACAATGTGAGATTCTGGGGATTGAATTCAGGTCTCCAGATCTTTAAGCTGTCTCTTACACGATGAGTTATCTTACAGGCCTAAAATTATATTTCTTATGCTCTATCTCTGCCTAACCTGTCTTATTGATTGATTGACTGATTGAGATAGGGCATTGGTATGAAGCTCAGGTTAGGCTCAAACTCACTATGTAGCCCAAAGTGACCTCAAATTTGCAATTTTCTTGTTTCAGATTCCTGACTGCTGAAAGTACAGGCATGTGCTACATTACTCAGCTTATTCTAGCTTTCTTTAGCTCATAAGTTAGAGCAACTTTTTCTATTCTCAAAGTTTTTCTACCTATTAATTCTGAAAATTTCAAAACAGAAGATTGGAATCAAAACAGAAGATTGTCTTGACAGATTTTTCCCAAACCAAATGTACTCTTAAATCTCACACTGAACCCCACACTCCACTCCACACTGGAATTCTTTGGCAGACACCTCATTTGTTAGTTTTCAATGCCAGTCCCAGGCAAATATCTCTCTGGTCTTAATATATTAACCCAATTTCCCATTCTTTTTTCAGTTTACTTAGAAGCCTGACCAAAATATTCTAATTTTCGCCATTTATATCTCTGCCTGGAAGTTTAAACTGGAAAACTGCAAGTTTGAGGCCAGTGTGGGCTACACAGTGAATTTAAAAACAATGCTTAAGAGTCATTTCCTCTGTCCAGTCTACTCATGGGGAAAGAATCACAGTCTTTTTAACAAATGCCTCTGGAACGAGTGGCTACAAATATAGAAAAGAATGAACAACACACAAACGAACCAAATCTAAGAGCTAAAACTAACACTCTCAGAAGAAAGCATGGGTACAAGTCTTTGTGACCTCAGATTAGATGATTTCTTAGATGTGACACTAAAAGCATATGCCACAAAAGATATAGAAATGGTAATAAGTACAAGCTTGTATTTTAAAAGAAAACACTTAAAATGAAAAGACAACAGAATAGGGGTAAAAAATCCTTGGGAGTTGAAGAGATGGCTCAGGAGTTAAGGCTCTGCCTCACAAGCGGAAAATCCCATGTAAAAAAACGCCAGGTGGAAATGGCAGCAGACTGCACTTCCGGCTCGGGTAGGCAGAGCCTGAGAAATCCCAGAGTGAAGCAAGGAGGTAGAAGCAATCCAGGATGATTCCCAAAGTCATCCTTGGGCATCCACAGAAGCATATAGTGTGCGCGCACGCACACATACATCATAATAAATAAGTTTGAAAAAGTATGGTCAAAGGATTTGAGTTAAATGATCCAAAGAAGGTACTGCAAATGGCCATAAAGCAAGTGAAAAGATACTTAACATCATCATTAGACAAAGTCACATATAAATCACAATCAAAATATGAAATCTAGGGGTGTCACTCACTTGTTCAGCACCAGCCAAAAAAGAAAAACATGATGCTTTGTTCTGACCAGTATGCTGGCAACAACAACATAGAAAGATGGTGAAACCGAGGAATCCTCATACAAAAGCATATGTTGTTGTACATCCACATATATATTCATTCACAGCAATGTGTGTGTGTGTTAGAAAGAACTCCAATATCTTGGCTAGCAAGTGGCTAAAATGTGATGTATGCAATAAGATATGACTGCTACTCAGTGGAAGAATACATTCACAGAGGACTATAAATTGCTTGACTTCACTTATATAAAATGTCTGAGTATCCAAATCTGTAGGAACAGAAATAAAATAGTAGTTGTTTAGAGCAAGAGGAAATAGGAAAATTGAGAACTGGTGGCTAAGGAACATTTTTGGGGGGGGGGTGAGGTAATAAAAATGCTCTAAAATCGATAGATGATGGCTAAACAATCTAATAAATAATACTGAGAGCAGCAGGTTGTATAGTATGCTTCCAGTGAGTATAACAAATAGCACATATATATTTCAAAAACTGTCTTAAAAAGTTATTTCTCTAATGAATATTTCCTTACAAGACTTATTCTTTCCTAGTTACTCCAACTTTTTAAAAAATTTTTTTCTTAATTTTTTTATATTTATTATTTATTCAATTGTGCGTGCGTGTGTAGAACCACGGACGAATTCGGGAACCACCATGGATGCCTCCACTTCCTCCTCATTTACTCTGCCCCCGGGGTTCACAGGCTCCGCCCTACCAGGACCAGAAACGCAGGCCGCCCCCGCTTCCGGCCGGCGTCTAGAATCCGAACTCAGGACCTTCTGCCTGCAAGGCAGAGGCTTAACCCCTGAGTCACTTCTCCAGCCCCAACAACTCTTAAGATCAATGGAGAATGTCATATGCTTAAAGGGGGGGGGCTCCCTAGCCTAGGGGAGAAGAAAACAAAACTAATGCCAGTTTGGCTACCAATTACATATGTAGACAAATCTCACTAAGCTCTAGTTTCCTCATGTTTAAAGCTGTTATTAAAAAAAATCTTGGCTGAATTGGGTCTTAAGATTTTCATGTATTGTGAACTTGAGATCAGAGGAAAATTCTAGAGAAATTAGGTTAAGGAGAATTAACTATTCTTATGAAAGATCTTTATAAAAAAAGTCACTCAATGACTTGCTATGGTAAATTTTTAGGACAAACAGATAACCCTTTATATATTTATGTAAAGCATTCAGGGAAAAATTCAACTAAAATATGAAGATAGTTACAGTCACATTATAAAATAGCAATGTAGAGGCCATATAATCATTAAATCATGCTATTACGTGCCATGGATGCTTTGGGATAAAGAAAAATCTCTTCAGGCTGGAGAGATGGCTCATGGGTTAAGACTCTATCTTGCAAGAAGGTCCTGAGTTTAAATCCCAGGTCCCATGTACAAATGCCAAGTAGAACCAGTGGCAGCCTGCACATTTGGCCCTGGTGGGTGGAACTTGGGAATTCCAGAGTGAAGCAAGGAGGAGGTAGAAGCAATCCAGGATGATTCCCAAAGTCACACTTGGCCCTCCACAGGGACACACAATGCTACACACACAGACACACACACACGCAATAAATGAATGGAGAAGGGAGGGAGGGAGGGAGGGAGGAAGGAAGGAAAGAAGGAAGGAAAAGAAGAAGGGAGGGAGGGAGGGAGGGAGGGAGGGAGGGAAGGAGGGAAGGAAGGAAGGAATCTTTTCATCCTGAATAGCTTATTACCATCTTCATTACTATTACCAAGAAAGCAAGTGCTGGTAAGACTGTGGGGAAAGAAAACCCATATACTTGACAGCAGAAATCTGATGGAGAGACACCGTCGAAGTCACTTTGAAGTCTCCTCAAAAACAAACAAAAAAACAAAAACAAAAACAAATCCTAAAAAATATAGCTACCATAGATGTACTACTCCTAGAAATATTCAAAGGCCTCTAAGGCAACATATATGGAGATACATTGAGGACTCAGGTTTACTGCTGCACAGTTCATAATAGCTAGGAACTGGAACCACCCTAGATATCCATCAATACAATGGATAAAAACATGGGTACATATGCATGATGGGACAAGACACTACAAGGAAAATGGATTATTCAGCAAAATAAGCTAGAGTCAGAAAGACCATGCTAATACATTGGAATCTAAATTTCAGTGAGTGTGAGTGTGAGTGTGTGTGTGTGTGTGTGTGTGTGTGTAAAGAAAAGGAGCTATGAAAGGGGAGGAAGGAATTTTAAGGGGTAAGAAAGAGGTAATGGAACACATGTGACAAGAGAACAGAAGGGCAGAAGGAGAAACCCTCAAGAGTTGGACAAGGAAATGGGAGAAGGCTGTGGGGGTGCGAATGAAAAGAACCAAATTTAATAATAGCATATATATGAAAATGTCACAATAAAACCTGTAACTGTGTACTAACTTAAAAAAATTAAAAACAACTATAACTACTACTATAAGTAACTACCAAAAGAACAAAAATCACCTATATGCAGAACTTTTAATATACAATATTCTATGTGTTCCTCAAAATATTAGCAATTCAGAAATTTAACATTGCTTTAAAAACAAATAAACAAAAAACAAAACAAAAACCCTCAGGTTCTTGCTAAGTAGCCCAGGCTGTCTTTAAACTCTACATCTTCCTGCCTAAGCTTCCTGAATTCTAGGATTCTAGACGTATCACTACACCTAGATTTACTGGTTTCCTTTTTAGAGAGAAAATCAGGTCTTAAAGGTGAGTCTCTAGCTTATCTCTTGAAGTGTTATTAACTGCTCTCTGACATCCCCTAGTAGGGCCCACCTTAATTGAAAAACCAAATCTCAAGGAAGATGCTTCATTTTCATTTGCAGATTCTAAAGGAAGAGACAATATCTTGCTAGTTTCACTGTCCTAGAACCATTCTGTGACAAGAGCTCAACATAATTGGATGGTTAGGTCACTGGAATGGTCACATGCTGTCTTCTCTCTCCTTAGATACCCAAGACAACTCTGGCCTTCAAAGGCCCAAACTGCATGGCTCTTAGCTTTGAAGCTTCTTGGAGTTCTCTTTATGGAAATTTTCTTCCTCTTTATAAGGACTAAAAAAATACTGTGTGCCAGTAGCTCTGATGGACAGAATTACTCATGAAGATTTACCCCTTTACTGTAAGTATAAATTAACTGTATGCTCATAGTTGGTATAAAACTGGTTAACTTGTTTGTAAAATATTCTTTTCTATAAAGAAAAAAAAACCTTGAACTGGAGAAGTAGTTTAGTGGTAGGATATTTGCCTAACAAGTAGGTTTTATATGTATTTGGTATTACTGCTACTGCTGCTGCTGCTGCTGCTGCTACCTCAACTCAATAAGATGAAGCTTAGAGGACAGGAAATCTGCAGAGGGAACAGAGGCAACAGGAATAGAAGAAAGAATTCAGACATTAGGTTTTTCACTATATAGAGCTTTCCTGTGCTTTTACTGATTATACACTTGTTAACCATTTAAGATACAATCAAGAATCTTTACTAGTACCTAACAGAAAGAAAAATTCACATTTCAGAAAGTAAAAGAGACTTCACTCTTATCTAATAAGATAAATGTTCTTAAAAACTAAAATAAACTAATGTTAAGGTTACCAGGCAAAGCACAGGCCCTGCAATCCAGTAGGAAGATTCTGTTATCTAACATCACTAAAACTAGAAAACAAACTAGGAAATGTATTCTTACAGTTTTAAACATGCATTCATGTTTTCTGAAACTCACTCTTCTTTTTGGCTTGCATGATGAGATTATAAAATATTTGGTTGTCATGTCCTTCTCCACATCTATACCTTCTCTTTCGAGTGCATAGTCATAACACCTTGGACAGCTTCTTGGACACAGCACTAAAGCCGAGAGTTTCCTCTGAGGTGTAACCTTTGCCAGCAGCAGCTCTGACTTCTCCAAGCCCAGCTATTTGCACAGGAATCCTCACATTCAGCACAAATGCCCTAATGGGAAATGCTGCAGGTCTACAGGCACAGCCTCTGGGGTAACGTTGCCAGACATTCTGCATCCCTAGGGTTTCAACCCTACCCCCACTCAGCCTTAGCAGCACAAAGTATGCTACCAAAGGAAACAGGCAGTTAAAAAGCCTCTAATAAAACTAGTTGGACCACTTCTTGATTAAAAAAAAAAAATCCTTGAAAGCAGAAAAAATGCCCTTGAAAATCATTAAATATACATAAAAACTTAAAACTAAAAAACTTTTTTATCTTTAAAAATATGTGGATGTTGGGGGAATCTACAGAGAAACAGCTTAGCATTCGAAGTCCCTCCTTGCAAACTTCAGTTCAAGACCCGAAGTCCACTCTGTGGAAGCCGAGTACTAATTTTCCAAAGTTGTCCTCTAACTTCCACCCACGCACCATGACATGCATGTGTGCATCTTCTCTCTTTCCTCTCTAGTTCTTTATTTTTATACATGATGTCTACAAGATTGGTAAGTTTGGATGTGATGTGATGAATAAAACTGACTACTTATGACTTGGAAAAGAACTTAGACTGTGAGACAGGTATCTTCCAGCTGACTCAGAAGAAAAAAACAGACAGCAGAATAGTCCTCAGATCAAAAAGTCATCCAGATTCCAGAGGTTCGGGTTTGGGGGCAGAATTATATTCTTCATTCTCTGATAAGCATCAAGGTAGTTATCCTAATCCAACTGTGTGACAATAGGAAGAAACTGGTCTTCACTGTAAGTCTGAGAATATCTTCGTCTATACACTAGAAAAGGAAGACAAACATCAAAGGAGAAATTAGTTAAATATATACCAAGAGAAGAATTCTTAGACTGGGCTTCAGACTTAAGCCACATATATTTTGATTAGCATTTGCCTTAGAAAATGTGCAGAAAGATTAAACCACCAACAGCAAATGAGGCTAAAATGGGTTGTGTTTGCTACTTAAGAACAAAGGGCTTTCTGCCCCAATCTGGACCAGGGTGGACTCCCTGCTCCTCAGGTAAGGCCCCTAGGACACGCCCAGACTCCAGGTCACCTGCAAGCCCCACTGGTCTGCCTTGTTGGCACTGGGAAAGGCACTTAGGCCACGCTCTAGGTCTTAGGTGATCTGAGTGTCTCACTAGCAACTATGCCTTTCTGTCCCGGATGTGGACAAGGGCGGACTCCCTGCTCCTTAGAATTCAACAGAGGGGACAAACAACATCCATCTGAAGTCCTCTAAAATCATCCCATCACATGGGAGAGAATCTTCACATCCACCTCAAAGATAAGTAAACTCTTTTTACCATCTTGTTCCTCTCAATTATTAGTCACTGTAGTTTAACATTTCCATGTAGCCACCCAAAAACCCATACAACTTCAGGATCTATATCATTCATCATCACATATCACAAAGGAAGTAAACCTAAAAAGTGCACTCTCATACTAATCTTTATTCCTTTCTACTAAACCTGACTTAATGCCCAGGTCACAGCCCAAATCCATGAGAGACAAAAACCAAGACAACAAATCTACCAAAAGAATTAACCTCATAATGATAGATTCCAACCAGAATAAACTCACAGAAAATAGCCAAGAAAGCCATACCCTAGATAATGATTTTCAAAGCTTGATCTTTACTACGATCAGAACAATGAAAGAGGAAATCCCAGGGGAGTTAAATAATGGCATCAACCACTTTGAAAAGGAACACAACAGGTACTTGGAGAAGATGAGAAACAATTGAATAAACAAAATTAGGCATAGAGCAGTTAAAACAATCTTAAGCGGAGTTTAAAATTGAACTAAAAGGCAAGTTATCTTCAACCCAAAACTTAACAGAGTCTTATCAGCAGAACTAATGAAGCAGAAAATAGAATATCAGATCTTGAAGACAAAAGTGGAAGAACTGGGCTGGAGAGGTGGCTCAGGGGTTAAGCCTCTGCCTTGCAGGCGGAAGGTCCTGAGTTCGGATCCCAGATCCCACGTATAGACGCCAGATGGAAGCGGGGGCGGCCTGCGCTTGTGGTCCTGGTAGGGCGGAGCTTGTGAATCCCGGGGCAGAAGGAGGTGGAGGCATCCATGGTGGTTTGCGAATTCGGCCGTGGTTCTACACATACACGGACACACACACACACACACACACACACACGCACGCGCACATACACACGCACATGCGCACAGTTGAATAATTAAAAAAAAATAAATAAAATGTTTAAAAAAGTGGAAGAACTAACCAGTTCAATCGATGACATTGTTAAAGTCAAAAAGATATTTTAGAGAATATTCAAAAGTTATGGGACATCTTGAAGAAGCCTCACATGCACATTCATGGAATACCAGAACAAGAATCCCAAAACACCACACCTGAGGAAATTTTTCAAATTATCATAAAGGAAAACTTTAAACATTTAGAGAAAGAGAAGCCCATCCAAATACAAGAGGCATTCCACACTCCAAAAATGCATGACCAAAATAGAAACTCAGCAAGGCAAATAATAGTCAAAACACTACACATACAAGACAAAAAGAATGTGTTGAGAGTCTCAAGAGAAAAAAAAGTCACTTTTAAAGGTAAACCTATTAAAATAACAAATGATTTCTCAATGGAAATGGTAAAAGTCAGAAGAGCTTGGAGAGACGTACTTCAAGTATTGAATGAACAAAAATGTCAACCAGAAAAATATAATATATAATATAAAATATAAATATATAAAATATAAAATATATATCATTCAATATAAAATGTATAATATACATTTATATAAAATATACAAAATACATTATTAAATAATAGAAATATTAAATATAACCAGCAAAACTATCAGTCATGATTGAGGGTAAAAGAAAAATTTTCCATCATAAAGACAGCTTGAAGGTTTACATGACCATCAAAGCAGGCCTTCAAAAAATGCTAGAAAAGGGCTGGAGAGGTGGCTCAGGGGTTAAGCCTCCGCCTTGCAGGCGGAAGGTCCCGAGTTCGGATCCCAGATCCCACGTATAGACGCCAGACGGAAGCGGGGGCGGCCTGCGCTTCTGGTCCTGGTAGGGCGGAGCCTGTGAATCCCGGGGCAGAAGGAGGTGGAGGCGTCCATGGTGGTTCGCGAATTCGTCCGTGGTTCTACACACACATACACACACACACAGACACGCGCGCGCACATACACACAGTTGAATAAATAATAATAATAAAAAAAAAAAATTAAAAAAAAAAAAAAAAAATGCTAGAAAAGGGCTGGAGAGGTGGCTCAGGGGTTAAGCCTCCGCCTTCCAGGCGGAAGGTCCTGAGTTCGGATCCCAGATCCCACGTATAGACGCCAGGCGGAAGCGGGGGTGGCCTGCGCTTGTGGTCCTGGTAGGGCGGAGCCTGTGAATCCCGGGACAGAAGGGGTGGAGGCGTCCATGGTGGTTCGCGAATTCGTCCGTGGTTCTACACATACACAGACACAGACACAGACACAGACACACACACACACACACACACACACAGACACACACACGCGTGGGCACATACACATGCACATGCTCACAGTTGAATAAATAATAATTAAAAATTTTAAAAAAATGCTAGAAAAGATACTCCAGCTTGAAGAAAAGAACAAGCTTATCCAGGAGGACAGAAAGAAATTATAATACCACCAAAACTTACAAGCTAAATATACTTATGCAAGCCACTAAACACAAAAAATGCCAGGAATTAAAAGTAATTTCTCCATTATAACACTAAATGTCAATGGAATTAACTCACCAATCAAAAGACACAGATTACAGACATGGATTAGAAATCACAACCCATCCATCTGCTGCCTTCAGGAAATACATCTCACCACAAAAGATAGGTCTTTTAAAAATAAAAGGCTGGTCAAAAATTCTGTAAGCTAATGGAACTAGGAAACAAGCAGGAGCAGCTATTATGGTATCGGACAAAGTGGACTTCAAACCAAAAAAAAAATCATAAGAGACACAGGAGGATACATTTTAGTCAGAGGTACAATTCACCAGGAAGATGTCACAATACTGAACATATACACACCTAATATGGGCTCCTCCACATTCATTAAGCAAATGCTACAACGTCTAAAACAAGAAATCAATCCCAAAGGATTTCAATACTGCACTCTCAATGTGGGATAGAAACAGGTCAAAAATTTAACAGAGACACATTGGAACTTAATCAAACCCTTACTGAAATGGACCTTACAGATCTCTATCAAACTTTCCATCCACCCACCAAGGAATACACATTTTTCTTAGTAGCCCACGGAACTTTCTCCAAAATAGGCCACATATTGGGCCACAAAACGAATTTCCACATATACAGGAAAGTTGAAATTCTAGCCTGTATCCTATCAGACCATCATGATTATAAAGCTTGACATCCGCAACACAATAAATAGCAGAAAATACACTAACTCTTGGAAACTAAACACTATGATGCTGAATGAGAATTGAGTTCAGGAAGAAATTATAAAGGAAATACAAGATTTCCTAGAAGCAAATGATAATGAAAATACAAATCTCTGGGACACAATGAAAGCCATTATAAGAGGTTAAGTTTATAGCTCTTAATGCCTATATAAAAAAATCACAAATAAATAACAATGCAACTTAAAGCTTTAGAGACATAAGAGCAAGCCAATCACAAAAGCAGCAGAAGAGAGGAGATTAGCAAAATCAAGGGAGAAATATCCGAAATTGAGATGAGGAAATTGATACAAAGAATCAACTAGTCAAAAAGCTGATTCTTTGAAAAAAAAAATCAGTAAGATTGATACACCCCTAGCTAAATTAACCAAAATCAAGAGAGAGAAAACCCAAATTAACAAAATTAGAAATGAAAATGGAGTTATCACAACTGATTCCCAAGAAATTCAAGAGAATTATAAGGTCATATTTCAAAAACTTATACTCCATGAAATTTGATAACACAAAAGGAATGGATGAATTCCTGAGTAAGCACAACTACCTAAATTGAATCAAGATGTTTTGAATTATTTAAATAGTCCCATAACATATGAGGAAGTCGATGAAGTAATCTCGAATCTTCCCACCAAAAAATGTCCTGGACCAGATGGATTCGGCACAGAATTCTATCAGACATTTAAGGAACAACTAACACTAATACTCCTTAAACTGTTCCATCAAATTGCAAAGGAAGGAACACTACCAAATTCTTTCTATGAAGCTAATATCATACTAATCCCAAAATCTAATAAAGATACGCTTAAAAAAGAAAACTATAGGCCAATCTCTTTGATGACTACAGATGCAAAGATTCTCAACAAAATCTTAGCAAAGTGGATTAAAAAACATATCAAAAAGATCATTCACTGTAATCAAGTAGGCTTTATCCCAGGCACACAAGGTTGGTTCAACATACGCAAATCAGTAAAGGTAATCCATCATATAAATCAATCCAAAGTCCAAGACCACATGATACTTTCGATAGATGCAGAAAAAGCTTTTGACAAGATCCTAACATCCTTTTATGATCAAAACCTTACAGACAGTAGTTGAAATGGAAGGAACCTTTATCAACATAATAAAAGCTGTATACAACAAGCCAACAGCAAGGATTATACTCAATGGGGAAAAACTTAAAAGCATTCCCTCTTCAATCAGGAACTAGACAAGACTGTCCACTCTCACCACTTCTATTCAATATTGTACTTGAAGTCTTAGCTGGAGTCAGTAAGACAAGAGAGGGAGATAAAAGGGATTCAAATCAGCAAGGAAGAAGTCAAGTTATCTCTATTTGTAGATGACATGATCTTATACCTGAGTGATCCCAAAAACTCCACCAGGAAACTCTTGGAACTATACAGAAATTCAGTAGGGTGGCAAGTTATAAAATAAATGTGCAAAAATCAGTGGCCCTCCTATACGCCAAGGATGAAAAAGTGAAAAAGACCTAAGAGAAATAATCCCATTTACTATAATCCCCTAAAAAATGAAATACCTTGGTATAAACTTAACCAAAGAAGTGGGGCTGGAGAGGTGGCTCAGGGGTTAAGCCTCTGCATTGCAGGCAGAAGGTCCTGAGTTTGGATCCTAGACCCCACATATAGACGCTGGGCGGAAGTGGGAACAGCCTGCGTTTCTGATCCTGGTAGGGAGGAGCCTGTGAATCCCAGGGCAGAGTTGTAAACAAGAAGGAGGTGGAGGGGGTCCATGGTGGTTCCCAAATTCGTCCGTAATTCTACACACACACACATACATACACACATGTGTATACATACATACATGCACAATTGAATAAATAAATTAAAAAAAACTTAACCAAAGAAGTGAGAGACCTTTATAATAAAAACTCTAAAACCCTAAAGAAAGAAATTACAGACAGAAGGTGGAAAGACCTCTCATGCTCCTGGATCAGCAGAATCAACACCATAAAAATGACTGTCCTACCAAAAGCAATATACAGATTCAATGCTATATCAATCAAAATCTTCAAGCAATTCTTTAAAGAAATTGACCAAATAATCTCAAAATTCATATGGAAGCACAAAAGGCCCAGGATAGCAAAAACAATCCTGAGTAACAAAAATACTGCTGGAGGTATCACCATACTAAACCTTAATCTATAATACAAATCCATAGTAATAAAAACAACCTTGTACTGGCTCCAAAATAGACATATAGATCAATGGATAAGGGTTGAAGACCCAGATATAAGCCCACACAATTACAGCCCTTTGACCTTTGACAAAGGGGCTCAAAAAATTCAATGGAAAAAGAATAGCATCTTCAACAAAAGGTGCTGGCAAAACTGGATGTCCACATGCAGAAGATTAAAACTGGACCCATACTTGTCACCATGTACAAGAATTAATTCCAGATGGATCAAGGACCTCGATATAAGGCCAGAGACTATAAAAACCATAGTTGAAAAGATAGGGAACTCCCTGGAGCTGATTGGACTAGGCCAACAGTTCCTAAACAGAAATCCAATAGCACAGTCATTAGAACCAACACTCAACAAATGGGATCTTATGAAATTAAAAAGCTTCGGTTCAGATAAAGAGATTGTAAACCAAGCAAAAAGGCAACCCACAGAATGGGAGAAAATCTTCACTAACCACATATCTGATAGAGCGCTATTATCCAGAGTGAACTTAAAAGAACTTAAAAAACTAAACACCAAGGAGATAAATGGCCCAATTAAAAAGTGGGCCTTGGAACTCAAAAGAAACTTTTCCAGGGACGAAACTGAAATGTCTGACTGGGGAGGTGTGGAGGGAGGGAGAAGACCGGGATGCCTATTGAGCTTGTGTGATTAGGGGGAAAAGGAAATAAAAAAAAAGGAGAGAAAAAAAAAAAAGAACAAAGGGAAACAGACTAGTGTATGAATAATGCTTTTCTCTTTCATTACTTATGTGAAAAAGGCAAAGTCACATCAGAGTAATTCTCCCATTAGCCCTGCCTATGCTAGAACCTCTTAGAAGAGACAGCAATGATATGGGTTGTGGTTGTGATGGGAAACCAGATTGGGATGCCTGCTTCCAAGTCATATCTTCATATACATAGTCATTCTAATATTTGGAGTATATAGAGTTTTTAAGGCTTTGTGCTAAAATTAATACAGAATACAGTGATGATTTTGTCCAAAAGCTGTGTAAGAAATCCTGGTGTAAGAAAATTCAGGCTTTAAAATAAATTTACCACAATGCTTGGTATATAATAAGTAGTTAACAAATGTTTGCCACTACTACTGAAAACCAAGTGGTTGCTATGACAATTACAATTTTCAACAAATCTTATAAGCTCACTTGTAAAAACTATTGTTGTCATATAATTCAGAGACCATACAATTCTCACATTGAAAGCACACAATTCAAAGGCTTTCAGTATATGCAGACAACTATGTAAGTAACCCTTATATCACTATTTTGGCATATGTTCATTCCTTCAAAAACAAAATATGATTCTCAGATATGACCCTCTCAATCCCCAATGCCTTGAACCATCAGCCTCCACTCATCTACTTTCTGTCTGTATAGATTTGTCTTTCAGTTATTTTGAATGAGTGGGGTCATGCAAAAATGGTCTTTCCATGTCTGGTCTTAACATGTTTGCAGGGTTTATCCTTTTAGCATATTTCAGTCCATCTTTTGAATGTTTTATTAAAGTGAAATATTCTTTGGTAAAGCAAAGAATTGTCACTCACTAAAAAAAGTAATTTTTTGTTTATTTGAAGTATGTTTTATTTATATTAGAAATCAGGTCTCCTTATAATCCAATATGAAGACATTTAATTACAAGGATTAAAAAAAAGTCCTTAAATTAAAACCAATTCTAACAACCATTCTTTAAAATGCTTACATAATTTAGGCATCAGGACTTTAGGGGGTTCATGAGTTCATTATACAAGTTTAATGAGAAATTTCTAACAAGAAATGATTATATATTTTTTCATTTGTTTTTAAGATCAACTGGCTCAATTTATTGTTTCTCTTTCTTATGGTCCTCTGTCAAACTTATACCAGTTACTCTTTTTTTCTAACTTAATACAATTTGAGAACTAAGTTTTAAAGAAAAATATGTGTCTGCTTTAAGACCGTTTACCATCTCAAATGAAATTAAAATATCCCACCAAAGAAAGAAGCTATAACACTGCTATTTATTTATGGTGAGATCTTTCTTTTCTCATATTCCAGGTAAGCAGAGTTAATTCATCTAATAAAGGAAAGGCTGCATTATGCAATCTTTAAGGTCTCTCCTATTTCTAAAGGTCTATGGTTTCCTCTGAAATCCTTTTGCAACAGGTGAAGGAGAGTGAAGCTAAACAAGCTTGTCAGCAGGAAGATGTTGCACACCTGATCCATCCCTGTGTTCACTGGGAAGTAACAACCTCAGCCTCAGTAGGGGAGGAAAAGCAAGAAAAGTTAAGGGACCTGACTAGGCTGAAGACATAGGGCCAGGAAAAGACTCCATAGTGGGAAGAATTAGGAACTTTGTATATGCTCTTCTTTCAAGCTCCTCCCATCTCTGTCCAGTGTTTTTTTTTTTTTTTATAAAGCAATAGGCTCCAGATGCCACCCACCCATGTTCTAACCTGACATCTGCAGATGACAGAAACTTGTATTTTTACATTTTCACTCTCAATGGGGATAAAAGACTAACCAAGAATAATTAACCAACTTCTCATCTTCTAAAATATATTTGTGTGTGTGTGTGTGTGTGTGTGTGTGTGTGTGTGTGTGTGTATCAGAAGGCACTGTGTGTCCCTGTGGAGAACCAAGGATGACTTTGGGCATCATCCTGGATTGTTTCTATCTCCTTTTTACTTCACTCTGGGATTGCCCAGGCTCTTCCCATCAAGGCAGGCTGTTGCTGTTTCAGCCTGTCATTTTTACATGGGATCTGGGATTTGAACTCAGGTCCTTCTGCTTGTGAGGCAGAGTCTTAACCTCTGAGCCATCTCCCCAGCCCTAAAATATTTTTGAGCCATTGACCACCCTAGGTGAAAAACAATGAACATTTTGCTAAAACTTTTTCCATGTGTTTGCTTTATAGTACTTTTTTTTTTTTTTTTTTTTTTTGGTCTCTATGTGTATTTGTGTGTACCAGAGAGCACTTGAATATGTGTGCCTGTGGATACTCAAGGGTGACACTGGGAATCATCTTACACTGTTCTATCTCCTTTTGCTTTGCTCTACCGTTTTCCAGGCTCTGCCTTCCAAGACTGAACTTATAGGTTGCGGCCATTACAGACTGATCCCCATATCAATTTGGCATTTTTTACATGACATCTGAACTCAGATCTTTTTGCTTGTGAGGCAAAAGCTTTAACCACTAAGCCATATTCCCAGCCCTTCCATATATTCTTAGTTTTATTTTGTCATGTGACATAAATTTGAATGGCCTATCATACAATATTTTTTTGTGCAAAATGGAACTTGTCATTTATTTTTGGGTTTTTTGAGACAGAGATCTCATTCTGTGAAGAAAGCCTCTACCTCCCAAGTGCTTGAATTACAGTTGTGACTCACTTGGCCATATTTGGCCAACTTTCACTATTTTACATTATTAAAAGGCAATATCCTCTTTCCTTGGTAAGCAAATAGCTTTGGCTGAGATTGATAACCATCTGAAGCACTAATGGATTCTCTTATTATCTCAGGCCTATAAAACTAAAGAGCAAAAGATTCAAACTATCTGTAGGTATATTTCTTGATATGTTAGTAACATAGGTTGATATAATGCATGAAACACTATCAAAATACTCCCAATGTACAAATTCTAATTCTAATCTTTATCCATTTAGAGAATTTTCAGACCATAAGAGGCACAGTGTGAATTTGGACTCAGGGATACTATTCAATCCCTGCAAACAGAGTCTGTACAACACTCAACAAAAAGACTGAGTATAACTTGGCTAAAACTAAAGTTAAGTATCTCATCCTCTAAACAGTCATAGTAACCACAACGAAAATTAAAGAGATGTGAATACCCTTAGGCAAACATCAAATCAATTAAGAAAACCTACTAATTTTTTTTAAAAAATTCAACATCTTTAGTCTTCGGGAAAATGCAAATCAAAACTATACTGAGATTCCATCTCACTCACTCAGAATGGTTAGCACCAAGAAATGCTGGCAAAAATTGGAGGGAGGTTGTGAGGATTATGCTTTTGCTGAAATTTTATCTTAGTGTAGTCATTAAGTATACTTACTAATTATACTAAATCAGTATGTCTGTTCCCAAGAAAACTACAAACTGACCTACACAATATGACTCAGTCACAGAACTTCTGGGTACAGATGAAGCAATGTGAGTCAGCATGCAACAGTGATACCCCACACACCTGTGTATCACAGGGGCCCAATTAACAGAAAAATGGATAAAGAAAATATGGTGTATATAAAATGGAGTTTCATTCAATAATAATAAAATGTTATATGTAGAGAAATAGTTGATCTCTAGGATTACCATGTTAAGTGATATAAAGCCAAACTCAGAAACAGAAACGTCACATTTTCTCTCATTTGCAGAATCTAAACTTAGAAAAAAGAAAACACAGGTAAGTAAAAGAGTGTCTCTTTGGGAAGAGGCCCAGTGGAACAGGAAGGCCAATGTGGAATGAAGGTGGTACGGTGTTAAGAAGACTTGAAGAGTATTAGAAAAGGGTGGCGTCTGACAATGCATAGGCATGAAACATCTCAATGGAGTCTCCATACGGTCAGCATGTGCTTCAAAGAAGAAGAAACATGTCTAAGTCAGCATGTGCTAGTAAAGAAAGAAAAAGAAACATGTGTTTGGCATGGTGGCACACATCTATAATCCAAGCATTGAGGCAGGATGTGCTTGATTCCAGGAGCTTGGGAAATACATACTGAGACCTTGTCTCAAATAAATAAATAAATAAATAAATAATTGGTCCAGGCTAAGAGAGACCTGAGTGAAAACCAAGTCATCAACTGAGTAGTGACTTCACTGATGAGAAAAGCTGATGCCATGTTATAAAGGGGATGGGCAGAAAGTTGGTAAGAATTTCACTCTGAGCACACAGGGAACCACTGAAGACTGTAGGTCATATAGAAGACAGAGTTCAGAACTATTCATGTAGTGTTAGGAAAAACAAGATTTGGGGAAGGCAAAATTGAAGCTGGGGACCTATTTCAAAAACTTTAGTATCCTTCTTATAAAAAGTATAGCTGGCCTCAGATAGTGGCAATGGGAACAACATAAGAAGGATCTATGAGATATCTTTACTTACAAAAGTAGAATAACACCTTAATGTTCTCTCTCCTTGTAGAAAACAAAGAAGAAAAAAGATATAATGCAAAAAATGCTTGCCATGTGTTTCCTCCCTGGAGCCCATGCAAAGGTGGAAGAAGAGAACCAACTCCACACCAAGCTCTCCTCTGACTGTCACTCAAATGCTATGGCATGCATGCACCCCTTACACACACAGTAATAAAAATAAAACTGTAATTTGTTTAAAAGAAAAAAATTATCCTTTCTATACAAAAAAAGATCCACAATCCTGCAGAGATTCAAACAATTAAGAAGAAAAAGAAATACATACTTTCAACATATTCCACACACAAAGATGAAACAAACACAAATTAAGATTAACACTATGATACTACTTCTCACTTAATTGGTTGACAAAAATTAAAAAGCTACAAACTTCTCTGTAAGATAGTAAGAAACGGGCACTCTTGGAAATTGTCAGAGGAATAAAAAAAACCAATATGTCCTTTTTGACTGAATATCATAGAACCTAGCAAAGTTACTTCCAGGAACTTAACCCAAAGAATATGAACTGATAATTTCACAAATGCAGTCTTCTAACAGCAACTGCATTTGTGAAAACAACCTCTGTATAAAACACCAAGTTTTACTGAAAAAATAAATCAAAGCTCACCATAGGTTATCATGTAGTTTTAAAAAGTGCAGATTACTACCATGAAATCTCCAGAATGGATGAAGTTGAAAGAAACACAAGCACTAAAACTGTACACACACCACATTTCTACAAAAACTGGGGAGGGAGAAGTCGTTGGTGTGTATGTGTGGTGGGAGAGATTATGGCAGCAAAGGGGATGGTAACATGTGCTTATGCTTTTAGAAAAATGGAGATCAAAGCCAGAAAAAGAAGTTACTGGTAGCTTTAAGAAAGAAAAGTCCAGGACAAGAAATCAGATTTCTGTGAAAATATAGTTTTGTGGAATTACATTCAGAACCATATAAATGTTCTATATAACTATAAAACCAAATTAAATTAAAATAAAGAAAAACCCAAACTCAATGTAGGAAGTAAAATGAAAAAACAATGCACCAGGGTTTATTGAAAGAACAGAACTGACTTCATGTCTGCCAAAAGAAGTCCATACACCGAAACAAGGTCTTAGCTTCTGTGATGTCATACCATTTCATTTCAAAAGGCCTAAGAATTTCTTCCAGAAGTAACATGTGATGATTGTATTCTCTGATAGAGACACCAATTTATTATCTATGAACACTCTATTTCTTTTTTTATTATTATTTTATTCAACTGTGTGTGTGTGTGTGTGTGTATGTGTGTGTGTATGTGTGCGCGTGTGTGCGCGCGCACGCGTATGTGTGTGCGTAGAACCACGGACGAATTCGGGAACCACCATGGACCGCCTCCACCTCCTCCTTGTTTACTCTGCCCCGAGATTCACAGGATCCGCCCTACCAGGACCAGAAACTCCTATATATTCTGACGGTCTTACATTATAACTGAAAGCACTGTACCAAGCCACCCCTGCTTCCGCCCAGGGTCTATACGTGGGGTCTGGGATCCAAACTCAGGACCTTCCGCCTGCAAGGCAGAGGCTTAACCCCTGAGCCACCTCTCCAGCCCCAGAACACTCTATTTCTATAAAAATGTCAGTATCTGAATAAATTATTGTTTTAAATGATGTAAATGTGTTATTTTTAATACGCCTTTCTCTTTTATTGCCTTTTTTTTTTCTTTTTAAGCAACTTCGGTTAGCATGGAATTTATGTAGCCCAGGTTGGCCTTCAATTTGTAACAATCCTCCTAACTCTGCTTCCAGAATGCAAGAATTGTATGTGTGTGACACCCAGTCTGACTAACATTACCTCTTAACTGTTCACAAATGTAAAGGAATCTAGAAGTTACAAAAAGAATAGTACACACAGATACGTTACCTTGTCTCTGCCCTCATGAAGCTTGTCTACTTGAAAACAAAGGTGATCAAAGCAGCAAGACACCTGTGTAGGAAAGTAACACAGCTACAGGAGCACAAATGAGCTCGAGAGCTTGGGGGTCAGAATGACTAATTTGAGTCCTAAAGGACAATGGGAATTTTTGTAGGTTTACTGCAGGGCTGCGAATGGGCAGTGAGGAGGAGGCTTAGAAAAGTGGGCAAATACAGAAACAGCTAGGGAATGATCACTCAAGAATAAACAGCTTTGTGTAGCTGGTGGGAACATGGGCTGGAAGGGTGAAAGATGAGACTGGGGAGGCAAGTGTGGCAAGGTCAGAAGAATCTCCAGAAATCATGCTAGAACTTCCAACTTCAGTCTCAGGAAATCAGTGGAAAATTGCCGGTGAGAAATGTGATAATTAAATGTCAGCAGCAATAACAGCAGATGGATACAGGCATGATACAGAAGGCAAGAGGGCAGTTAGAGAAAGGCAGCTAGAGTGGATCTAGAAACACTTGCTGTTTGACCTAGTACATTGGGAGTGCAAAGGAGACAGTAAAGAATGTAAGTACAAAGACAGGTTCAATTTGCCTCACAGCTTGAGATCGAGACTATGGTTGCTAGCTTGCAAAGTTTAGGTTTCTAGTGAGGCAGCACATCATGCCAGGAACAAGAGGCAAAGCAAAAATAAAAGAGAAAGAGGACGAGAGAAAGAGGAGGAGACTAGAATCACACGATCCCTTTCAAGGGCTTGTCCCTAGTAACCTCAAATCCTCAGACTAGGCCCCATAGCTTAAAGGTTCCACCACAATACAAAAGGGCCATAAGCTACTCTGAAAGCATAGTACCACAGCCCCATGAGCTCTTTTGTTATTGTTTTCATCTTGTTAAATTATAGCCTTCAATTATCCATCAAATCAAGCAACTTTATCTGTTTTTAGTGAAAAAACAAAAACAAACTCAATTACAAAAAGATCCCTTAGAAATATCAGGTAGGGAAAAACCTGCCAGAATCTGTCTCCTATATATTCTGATGGTCTTACATTATGACTGAAAGCACTGTACCAAGTCAGTGTTCAGTTTAGGCAGCATGTGACCCAAGCTCAAACGCCCGCCCCTTCCAGCACACTGCTTTCCATGGATTTCCTCAGCTTTTTGGGGTTGCTGCCTGAACTCCAGCCATTGAGGCTCCATTGATAATCTTGCAACTAAAGGAAAACCACTTCCCTGGCTTCTTTTTTCTCCTCTAACATAGCTAGCTCTTTTGCCTACACTATGTGGGTAGTAGGGATAAAGGCTTCTGCCAGTCATATATGCTAACTAAGCAAGCAAAGAGCAAACATGATATTTTGCTAAACTGACATATTCTAAATACAAGCCAAAGTATTTAGATTCTGAAACTCTTAAGGAATAGTTTATTCACAATGGCATACTAATAGACTGGGTTCTGTAATGAAAAAAATAAATCCAGAAAAAAATTTTATTTAATATTGGAGCTAAAAAGAACAGAAACTAAAAGAGATAGGAGTCCTGATACCAACTCTATCACTGTGTAATACACAGGATGAAGTATGGTGAGTAACACCACTTCCTTTTCTGCCTTCAGTATATATGGATTCCATAGTTCCTGAAGGACTGAAAACTGTTAGAAGTGGACTATTTCTAAAATATTATTACTTATTCTTTGACAATTTCATAATTTCATAATATCTCTCTGTGTGTGTGATAGAGTACTATGGCCCAAGAATGACTTCAGAAGTCATCCTGGTCTATCTCCATTTTACTTTCCTCTGGGAGTTTCCGGCTCTCCCTTCCAGATCTAAAACTGCAGGCCGCTGCCATTTCTGCCTGATGTTTTACGTGGGATCCAGAACCCAAACTCAGGTCCTTTGGCTTGTGAAGCAGACTCTTACCCTGAGGCATCTCTCTAGCCCCTCAAGGTAATATATTCTTATTAAAAGAGGCTAACTTCATCCAACAGAATTTTATTTTCTAGGTTTACTGTTTTGCTTATTTTGTCCAAGACAGGGTTTCTCTCTACAGCTCAAAGTGGACTCAAAGTAATGGTAATCTTTTCTCAGTCTCCCAAGTCCTGAGGTTACAAGAGTGGGTTGCCATGCCTAGTTTTGTAGCTTGTGTTTTTATTGTTTGCTCTTTGATAATTTGGCACTGCACACTGTCCTGATTTGACAATTCAGTCAGTGACAGCACAGGACAAGCACAACACTCTCCAGCACAACACAAAGACTTCCCATAAGCAGTGAGGAGGCAGTGTGTGTGGGTTTGTACTCTCTTAAATGAACTGGGGTCTGAAATTAAACTCTAACATCTAATTTCAAGCTAGAAAGTCCCTTGTTAGCATCCATTTCTCAGGCAGCTGTACACATTGCTGCAAATTAAAAGTTCTGACATTCAAACACATTTTTTTTATATATGGCAAAATCCAACCAAATTTCATAATTTTCTCCCTAGTAACAACTATATTACAAGGCAATCTTCTAGGATGTTCATCTAAATTCTTTCTCTAGATTCTATTTTCATCATCTGCAATCACATAATACACTAAAAATTTTCATGCCAATAAATCACCATACTTTAAAAATGTGAAGTCTTATTCTGAGTATCTAATTTACTTGGTCTTTTCATATCATGATAATTATCCTTAAAACAGTAACTTAGTAGTTAAAATTTAACTAATAAAGAGAACTGCTCCAAGTCATTGTGTGTACGCACATGTATGTACGCACATGTGTGTATGCACATGAGTGTGGGTGCGAGTACCATGGCATGCACATGTGGTAGATTATAGCCTTCAGGTGTTGTTCCTGATTTTTCCACCTGTCTGAGAGCAGGTCTCTTCACTGCTGCTGTGTAAGACACGCTAGCTTGCACAGCAGCTTCTGCAGAGTTTCCATCTCTTATTTCCCACAAGTGCACAGGAATTTTAGATGCTTAGGACACTGTGGGACCTAAGATCTGAACTTAGGATGCCAGGCTTAAACAGCAAATCTTTACCCACTCAGACATCTCATACTTAAATTCTTCATGCTAAAGATTTGCTGTCTGAATTTCAGACTGTGGCAGATTGAGTGGCCTACAGACAGGAATTTTTTTTTCTATTTTCAAGTGTGTGTGGGTGCACATGCATGTATATGCATGCTTCTTGTGTGCTTGTATTGTGCATGAAGCTGATATTGGGAATCATTTTCAATTGTTCCAACTTATTCTTTTGAGGCAGGGACTCTTAAACCCAGAGCTTGCCTAGGGCTAGTCTATTTAGCTAGCTTTTTTGGGGGATTTCCAGGTTCTACTTTCTGAGGCTAGAATTATAGGCAGACTATCACACCCAGCTATTTATTATTTTTACATGGGATTGGGGAGTCTGAATTTTAGTTCATTTGCTTGGATTGCATGCACTTTAAGCACTGAGCTATCTCCAAAGCCAAGAACAGCAAATATTAAGTCAGACCTTTCCAAGTAAATACCAGCTACGCTAACAAACACCATTTTAAATTAGAACCATATAGTGAAGCCTGCTCTTCTGTGCACTCGGTCAGAAAGTTTCCTCAGACCTCAAGACTATTTCTGGCTTCACCACTAATATATTCTACAGCCTGAAGAAATTATGAAAACCTTAGTTATGAGTGTCTTACTAGGGAGTATCAGTATCTTAGTTTCTTTTCCCATGATAAGGTAAAACACCCTGAAAGGCAACTTCAGGAAGAAAGGATTTATTGTGGTTCACAATTCAAGATCAGGGTCTACTGTGGCAGGGAAGTTAAAGTGGCAATGAGTTGAAGCAGCTGGTTATCTGCACCCAAAACCAGGAAGCACACAGCAATGAAGGCCTATGCTCAGGTGGCTTTCTCCTTTTTTCATTCCTTTATAACCTCAGCCCCAAAAATGGTTGTCACCCCCAGTGGGTGGGTTTTCCATCTCAAACAAATCCAGACAGTCCCTACAGGCATGCCTAGAAGTCTGTTTCTCAGGGGTTCCACACTTCATGGGATGGCAACTGAAATTAATCATCATAGAGAGGTAGATATATTTTTGTCACTTTTCCTCCTTATTTTCTTGAAAAAGTTTGTTCAGTGTTATTTCTAGTACTGAAAGACAAATTGGATTTTACTCCTTTTCTAACTGAATACTATTGCACTATGATTTTCTCCTCTTCACCAACATGGGCTGATTTCCTACCATTTATCTAAACTCGTCCAAAATTTTTATTCTGGTATCCAAACCCTTTGCACCTGGCTCCATCAAACATCTTTCAATATTTTCTTTGCCAACACCTATCCATTGGTCAAACTGTTTTGACTGATCGTGTAGGACAGTATACTTTTATTACCACATCATTCTGTAAATAAACTATGTGTTAGACACTTTAGGTTCAAGAAGCATTGCAGAATGAAGCAGACACTGCTATGACTGATGATATGTCAATTCTGTTTCCTCTTCTGTCACTGGCTCTTCGCATTTCTTTGCTCCTACTGCCTCCACCACCTGAGAGCTGGGATTACAAGTGTATACTACCTCACGCCTGGCTTTTATGTGGTGCAGGGGAATCAAAGCTGGCACCTAATCTGAGCTAGGCAGGCACTCTACCAACTAAGCTTTATCTCCAGCACTTTATAGCACATTCTTGAGGTATTCTGAGGATGCTAAAGGAAGAGAAACTTGAGATCCACTGATCCAGGTCCAGCTAAATTCCCACTTCCTCTTGGAACTTTTCAAGCTCACTTCAGCTTCAAGGGAAAAGCTCATTCCCTCCTCTACGCATAGTTTTTGGGAATGGAGACAGCACTTGTGTTGCCAGGAAAGCATCCAGTCACTGAACTACAGCCCTATCTCTTTATTCCCTTCTCTAAATGAACAAGGTTTACCATTAATCTCACAAAAAGCTAATTTGTCTTTTTCTTGAGATGCTAGGAATCTAACTTGGGTTACCTATCACAGATGTCAGGCAAGCACTATAGCACTAAACTTCATCCAGACCTTTAGTTTACCTGTCTTACAGTCTCAATTGTGATTATCTTTTTCCTTAACAGTCAGAACAGTCTATTCTAAAAAAAAAGGTATTTAAGTTCCACTCTATTGTGTGAAGAAAAGTCTGTTTTTTGAGGTAAATTTCTACTACAAAAAATGTCTGTTGTCTTAAAGGAATTTCCAGTTTTCTACTGAAAGGATGAGAGAAGGATGCCTCTTCCAACACTGGCTCCACACTTATATGGCCGGCTCACTGAGTTCTTACCTGCTCTTCTCAAGTTTAAATTATCTAGAGTCTGACAGAAGACAAACATAGCCATGGAAGTCATGGATTTATTTACTTACTTTCACCAGAACTATCATATAAAACTATATTCCTCTGGGTATAAAGCTGGATGTTTTCTTGGATGTATGTAAACAAAAACCACTTTTCAGTACTTAGTAGAGTATCACATAATTTTCCATCATGAAGGAATCCTAGATGAAGCTTTTCAAATGACGAAAACCCCTGAACAGTCAAATGGCTTGTCCAAAGTCACACAGACAACCATAGTTTACTTTCCATGACAAAAAACTCTGGGGAAACTTTTATTACGTGAACAGGGATGGAGTGATTTTTAAAACTATGTATACTACACCTTTGCATTTTATAGAAGACAGTATTCTCAAATGCTAACTTTTCAATAAGGAGAGGTTGCTTCTTACAAACTATACATTGGAACAGTCTGGAATCCAATGAAAAATTCCTGTGCTGTCACAAGGCAAGTGCCATTCCACTGCTCACTACATGTGTTGCAGTAAGATGGTCCCATGCGCAAAAGCGCAGTCTAACAAAACCCCGGGTGCCTCCTAAGAGTCAGTTCATCTTTTCATGTTCTTCTGTAAGTTGAGATACTTAAGAATAGAACCTATCATATAAGCAGCTTCTACGCACAAATGTAACAACTGAAATGTCTTGTTGTCTTTCCCCACAATTACATATGTACTTTCAGAATACTACAGTCCATACAATGCCTTAACCAAAAATTTTTTAAATTATCATTTTTAAAAAAAAATTTAATTATTATTTATTCAAGTGTGTGTGTGTAGAACCACGGTCGAATTCGGGAACCTCCATGGACTGCCTCCACCTCCTCCTTGTTTACTCTGCCCCAGGATTCACAGGCTCTGCCCTACCAGGACCAGAAACACAGGCTTCTGCCTGGCGTCTATACGTGGGGTCTAGGATCCGAACTCAGGACATTCCGCCTGCAAGGAAAGGCTTAACCCCTGAGCCACCTCTCCAGCCCCCTTAACCAATTTTTTAAAAAAAGAGTTTATGATTCTCTACTATAAACTCCTATTCATACAAGACAACTTCAATCTGCAAATATCGTGAATGGTTGGGAGAAAAGTTGTAAGCTATGAAAAATATAACCTTTCAATTGTTTCTCCTAAGTAAAGCTGCTAGTGACAGTTTTCACTGAAGAATAAGGAGACCGGAATTTACTTCTATTTCTACAAGATTCTCTCTACTCAGAGGACACACTGCTTGCTATCTACCAAAGATAGGTCGTATGTAAGTAAAAAGAAAGGAAGGAGTGTGTATTCTCAAGTTTTGAATTTGAAAAAAAAATCCAAATTTAAAGAATAATCTTTCTTTTTTAAAATTTTTTTTATTATTATTTATTCAATTGTGCGTGTGTGCGTATGTATGTGCCCGTGTGTGTGTGTGTGTGTGTGTGTGTGCTTGTGTGCGCGCGCGCGTGTGTAGAACCACGGACGAATTCAGGAACCACCATGGACGCCTCCACCTCCTTCTACCCCGGGATTCACAGGCTCCGCCCTACCAGGACCAGAAGCGCAGGTCCCCCCCCCCCCCCCCCCCCACCCCCGCTACCGCCTGGCGTCTATACGTGGGATCTGGGATCTGAACTCAGGACCTTCTGCCTGCAAGGCAGAGGCGTAACCCCTGAGCCACCTCTCCAGCCCCAGAATAATCTTATCTTTCTAAAAATGCCAGCAGAATGCTTAAATAATAAAAATCCTATCATTTGAAATTCTTAAATCAATAGTCCTTTAATAGCTTAAGATACTTTCAGATAATATCAGCTCATTGATCTTCAAAGTTACTATTGTACCCACATTTGAATTCAAAAGATTTACCTAAAAGTAATATATCTCTCCTGAGAAAATAACGACCATAATTAATTCAGTGCATAACTGTGTACTTATAAACAAAACAAAGAACACGTCAAGAAAGAAGAGAAAGAAAAAAAAAAGGGAAAAAGAAATGAAAGAAAAAAGAGGAAAAGAGGGAGAGAAAAGAAAAAATAATGAAGGAGAGAAGAAGGGAGGGAAAAAGGAGGAAAGAAGGAAGAAAGGAAGAGAGAGATTATGTAATACATTACAATTATTTTGCAATATTGATGACACTTGGATATTCAAATTCTAGAATATAGACTGACAAATACATAGTAGCCAGTTACTGCCTTAAAAATAGGATAATTGACAGGAAGATAAAACACTTAGAGGGCTCAACATACCTTTAAAAGTTATGTTAGGGGCTGGAGAAATGGCTCAGGGGTTAAAACTGTCTTGCAAGCAGAAGGTCCTGAGTTTGGAACCCCAGGACCCATGGAAAAAAATGCCAGACAGATGCGGCCTGGGGCCTGCACTTCCAGCCCTGGTGGGTGGAGCCTGGGAAATCTCAGAGCAAAGCAAAAAGGAGGTAGAAGCAATCAAGGATGATTCCTTAAGTCACCCTTGGTCCTCCACAGATACACATAGTGCCCTCAGATAATACATGTTCAAATAAATAGAATGAACAAAAAACTAGGTAGGGTTATAATTTCCATGAAAGGTCATGGTTAAAAGGAAAATTTCAGTTTTCTGATTTTTAATTTTTGAGTTAGGAAAATAATTATCCTTTGAAATTAAAATAAAACTACATATTACTGAACTCTCCATCTTAAACTTTTGAAAAACTCTGTTATTTTCATTACATCTTTCTAAAAATAGGAATTCTAGAGATGAATTTTTTTAAATTATGTTAAGATTTGGGGTAAGGTTTTTCAGAGCCAAAAAAAAGAAACAGACTGACTTCGGAAAGACTTTCTGAACATTTAACCCTTGAACATTATTACATAAGCACAAGAGCAAATTTTTCTCCTAAGAAGTTTTCAAGATTAAAGTTTCTTTATTTGATGCATGTGTTGCCTCTGTGTGTGTGTGTGTGTGTGTGTGTGTGTGTGTGTGTGTGTGTGTGTGCGTCTATCTGTATCAGAAGACATTGTGTGTGCCTGTGGAGGCCCAAGAGGGCATTGGGGAATCAACCTGGATTGCTTCTACCTATTTGTTGCTTTGCCCTGGGGTTTCCCAGCTCCATCTTCCAGAGCCAGAAGTATAGGCTGCCACCATTTCTGTCCAGTGATTTTTGCTTAGGATCTGAACTCAAGTCCTGCTTTTGAGGTAGAGTTTTAACTCCTCAGCCATCTCTTTAGCTCCCAAGAATTGAAAGCTTAAAGTTTTATATAAATATATATGGTTAATATATATATGGTTTATATAATATATAAATATATAAAAATATGTATGGTTAATATATAATATATATGGTTAATAAATCCATTTATTATGGCTTTATTAATCACCTTGTTCCAATCAAGACTTACCTGGTCAAGAAAACACCTTTATTATTGAAAATGTCCTATTGAGTTTGATAATTTAATTCAATTCTATAGGAAAAAGCTGTTTTAAGGATGCTACCCAAGATACTTATACTGTTTTCTGTAAGCTCGGCTAAATAGATGGGGAAACCAGAGGCTATGATAATGAGAGTGATTAACATCACATAAAATTGAGGAAACAGGTTTCCTGGGGAAGTAGAAATGGTCTGGAGTTACATCTGTTTGAACCTGCTGCTGCTGCTGTTGATCTTGGGCAAGTGGCTTCACTTCTCTGAAAGTAATTTTTTATATATATACTAAAATAAAGCTGCTATTACCTAACTCAAGAATTATAAAGAGAATAAGATGAAATGGTAGTTTTGGATCACTCTGGATGAGCAGAAAGAAAATAGTTTTCCTTAGTGATTATTTCTGAAGTCATATATAAGTAAACTACCAACAGGGGAAATAAACTAAAAGGGAAGTTGTTAACTTTTCTGTTGAGTAAGGAAATTAGGATTCAGTTAAAAAGAATAGGTTAACATCTTTTTTAAGAAAAAAGACTTTTGGGGCTGGAGAAGTGGCTCAGGGGTTAAGCTTCTGCCTTGCAAGCGGAAGGTCCTGAGTTCAGATCCTAGACCCCACGTATAGACGCCAGGTGGAAGAGGGGGCAGCCTGCGTTTCTGGTCCTGGTAGGGTGGAGCCTGTGAATCCCGGGGCAGAATAAACAAGGAGGAGGCGGTCCATGGTGGTTCCCGAATTCATCCGTGGTTCTACACACACATACACGCACACACACACACACATACATACACGCGCACACACACATACACGCACACAATTGAATAAATAATAATAAAAAAATTTAAAAAAAAGAAGAAAAAAATCTCAGTGGGTATCCTAACAATTCACATACCATTTATTTTCTTCTTCATGTAAGTAAATGCCTTACTGACTGAATATAAATATTCCCCCTTTTTTAGTTCACTACTGAATATGCACTATGTCAGAGACACATGACAAAAAAGAAATTTTCTGCGATTTTGTCTAAACCATGTTAAAATGAGGCACAGGGATGCTGTAAAATGGAATTAAAAGTTACTTCCTTGAGTCCTCTTTAAGAAAAAAAAATGTGCCATTTATTTCTTTATATTAAAAGAACTGGTACTCCTATTTCCCCCAAACTACTTGTAATAAAGCACAACCTTACACATAGCAGTAACTGAAAAAAGAGGTTAAAGTTAAAAGAAACAAACAAACGAAATTTTGAGAGAGGTAAATATCAATAGCACAATATCTTGAATAGCAAAATATCCTGAATGCAGTTACTTTATTTAAAATTTTATCACCTGGCTCTTAACTATTAGGACATTCTGATACAGAACATCATCCTCCTCAATTTCCACTTTTTAAAAATGCAGTACATATTTTTAAATACGACACTGAAAGACTTGAAAGAACAACAAAAAGTATTTTTCATATTGCTTATGAGAAATGTAGGGCTTATATACTCCACCCATTCAGGAAAGTAACTGCACAGCTCAATATTCCTGAGCCCTTACTAGGCATGAAGATCCACAAGAAGATACAGTGTGGCTGGGGATGGAGGTGAGCCCTGGCTCCTTTCTACAGCAGTTTGGACAACCACACTCAGTCACCTGTGAGGAGCTGAAAGCTTTCCCTAGACATCACAACTACTTTGAGATCTAGCAATTCTAGCAATCAAGACAGTCAAGAATGCCTTCAGGTCAACTCTATGTTTAACCTTCTGTGTACTGAGAATGAATGGTGACAAAATTTAGCACAATCACATCTTTAAAATAAAGTATCTGAGGAACACAATGGTTCTGATATACAGTTCATCTCTTAGCACCCTTTTCCACACTAATCTTTGTACAGGCTAATAGAGTTCAAACTACATCCAGGATGGCATCCACCATTTATAAACGTCACTGTCTCCTCTTGAAGGGGCATGTCACCTATTTTGCATTTGGAATTTGATTTTCTTCCAATTAAAACCTTCTTCCAAAAAGCCATTTCCATGAAACCTGCTTTTCAATCAAAACTGTGGGAACTGCTTTGGGAACCTTTAGGTAACTGGTTTTCACACACATCATTAAGTATAGGACTCTCACACAACCTCTCACTTTAACATTTTCTTGTGGGTCTTGCTCTTTGGGCCTATTTTGTGGTAATTTCCCCAGCTCATTAGTGAAACTTATAGGAAAGCCCCAATTTCACAGACTAAGCCAATTTTTCCTATATAGTTGGTGTATAAGCTGCTCGATTAACTGCTAATTAAATATGTACTTTAGACCTACAAATGATCTCTTTCACCCACACTTCTGGGAATTCCATCAGAAGAGCCAAAAGACAACTTGGTTCAAATTTGCAGATGACAGCTGGCGTTTTAGGGACAAGCGATCTGGGGTTGGCAGCGCAGGGAGCCTTCAAGCTTTGTGTCTGTCAGATCAAAGAACAAAAGGCAGCTCTTCCTCCCCAACCCCTCCTTAGCACCAGAGGAAGGCAGGCTTGACAACAGTCCCAGGGAAAAAGGAGGCCATGCTGAAGCCAGTGAGTTTTCGTCACCGACAGGCCACACAGCAGACCCACCTTGGAGAGCTGCCTCCGGAGGCTGAAGCGCTGGACCATGTTGCGCAGAGGATCTCTGATAAAGCATCGGCCAAGCAAGGGTTTCTTGAGTTGTTTTTTTTTTTTTTTTTTTTTTTAACAAAACAAACAAACAAAAGAACCAAAAACCACAGCTTGTGGAGGAAGTCACTGGAGGAACATCACGAGGGCTGTCAGGCAAGGCCGAAGGCTTTCCCCAGGAGTCTCAGCAAACTTGGAAGCACTTCATTGTTCTGCGGAGACAGCACAGACTAGGAGCGGCGGGCGGGGCACGGCGGCGGGAGCAGCGCCCAGTGCCAGGCTCTCGCCGCACTTCCTGTGTCAGCTGGAGGGTCCAGACACTGGGACCACCCCTTCCCCTCCCACCCACCTAGCGGCGAGGACGCCCCGGGTGCTACCTGAGCCTGCGGACCTCGGGCGGCTGGCCGGAGGAGCAGCATCCACCCAGGTGATCCCAGCAGCAGGCAAGAGGTGGGAGCGTGAGCCACGCCGCCGGGCTGCTCCACACGGAAACTCCTCCCAGCTGGCGCGCAGCTGTGAGGCTTTGTCTAAGAGAATTGGCCAAGCCTTTTCTCTTATTCACTGGGAGGGTCCTGGGGAGGAATGTCAGGTGCACACAGCATACTCGGGCGCTGACTTCAACTTGTAGCTCAACTTTGGCGGAAGAGGCTCCTGAGGTGACTGCCCTCTCTCGTTGGAACAAAGAACTTCTTAAAAATCGACACAAAGACAAGCAGAAGGAACAACTCAAAGTGAAGCAGTGGCAGAAAAGGGACAGGAACATGACTACCGTGCTGGTGGCCCCAAAGATGTAAGACATTTCTGCCCTTGGCCACTCTTCCTCTGAGTCCAGCTTCCAGACAACCTCTTGAAGGAGAACGTAGGATTCACTCTGCGCTGCTCTCCCAAGGAGTCACTACTTCTCAAAGAATTTAGCAACCGAGGAGGAAAAACTCGACAGTGTATATGCCAGCTTATGCCCCTCAGTTTCCTAGGAGCACCTAGGGCTATGCACGGGATTTATGGTCTTTGTTGGACTGAACAGTCATTGTTAAGAATTCCACATCTGCTATCCCAGGTGCCTCAAAGCAACCCTCTCAAGTTTGAGCTGGTCCCACAACTTCTCAAATTCATCAGGACCTTCTCTCTTCAGTTTCACCATTTTGTGGAAACTTCACAACAACACTAATTTTTTTCTTCCAGTAAGAAAAATGAAAAGTTTGAAAACAAGTCTCTGTACGATAACTATTATTGATGATGTTCCTATCACTGGGTAATATGACATAGCACATACTGTTTTAAATTATATTTACTTCTTTTGAAAGAGATGGCCCACATTTGAAGGTCAAAGGACAACTTTCAGAAATTACTTTTCTCCTTCCACCATGTGGGTTTCCAGGAACCAAACTCAGGTCACCAGGTTTTCAAGTAGGCACCCTTACCACCTGATCCATTTCATGGGTGTAGGTGCATAATTTTTTAACCTTAAGAAGGCACAAACGTCATAATCTTAGAGAATATGTGTCAAATTCAAGTAACAGAAGTCATGGCTCTAAAAACTTCTTTGAGCTAAGATGTACATGTTAAACTTTTACTCTTAAAAAATTTAAACGAGTTGTATTTTTTGTTTAACATTCAAAGGAAAAAACTTAGATCACCTATGACCAAAAAGTAAAAACTTTCATATTTATTGTTCAAAGTATGTAACTTAACCTATAACTTAAACTGAATGAAACAATTTCAAGATTCCAAGTATCAAGTAGGTTGTGGTGAACTTAGGTTTTTTTGTTGTTGCTGTTTTTTAATGGTCATTGGAAGAAATGGTACTTCCATTTTGTCCTGCAGAAAATAAAAAACACTGCTCCAGGGGACTCACATCTGAGATTCCAGCACTCATGGGGACCCGTACCAGTGAAAAAGTACTCAGAACCTGAAGACAAGAAGGATCCTGAGCTTGAGGATAATGTGGACAATACAATGAGACCCTACCTCAAAAAAGAAGAAAAAGAAAGTCTCCATGGGGGGTGGAGGGAGATGGTTGAGCAGGTAAAAATACTTTTCATGCAAACCTGATAGACCTGAGTTCAAGCCCCAGAACTGGATTTATGGCTCACATCCATAAACCCTGTATTCCTATAGTGACACGGGAATCAGCCAGATGCACACAAGCCAGTCAATCTGAAGACATAGCACTCTAGCAGAAACAGACACTACTTCAACAAGGCTGCAGTAGAGAACTGACACCTCAGAATTGTTTTAATCTCCACACATACAATGTGGCATGCACATTCCTACACAAAGACACACATGCACACAATAAATGCTGTAATTAAAAAGAAAAAAAGGTGTTTTGGATGGGTGTGGTAGTAGACATGGTAATTTGAAATCAAGCCCCATGTTACTGCTGAAAGATTCCTTCTATATAAAAATATAAACAAAAAATAAAGGGAAGCAGAAAAAAAAATCACCAAAAAGGCAACAGAGCCAGGTGTATATCAATCATGAACTGAAGGGGAGGAAGTATGTACCTCAGTGTCTTACCTGGCAAGCTCAAGGCCCTGACGTTGGTTCCCAGCACTAGAGTTTTAAAAAAATAAAAACTGGGCTCAGGGGTTAAGCTTCTGCTTCATAAGCAAATGGTCCTGAATTTAGATCCCAGGTCCCACATAAAAACCTCAGAAAGAAATGGCAGCAGCCTGTACTTCTGGTACTGGAAGGCAGAGCCTGAGAAACTCCAAAGCAAAGCAAACAGAAGGTAGAAGCAGTTCAGGGTGATTCCCAAAGTCACTCTTGGTCCTCCACAGGCACACACATTGCCTTCTGATACACACAGAGACACACACGAAAATAAAAAATAAATTTTTTTAAAAAATAAATAAAAACACAAAAATCACAAGTGTATAGAATAAAAGGAGGTATTGCTTAGATGCAACATGTTTAAAAATTATTATGAATGACTGCAAAATCTAGTCTTTGGTTTAAAAAAAGATAAGAGCTAAATTGAAAATAGAGATGATCCACAATCATCTAAGTTACTAAGGAAAACTTACAATTTCTAAATTTGGCTTATTTTTGAAGAGTCTGGTGACTTTTTAGATGAATAGACAAAGAACGAAGGTTACAAAATAACACTAGGAATGATAGAAACATATAACCTAGACAAAAGTCAATAACTCTAATCATTCTCTTACTAAAAATGAATCATTTTTGGATCACACACCCTTTGTGACTCTTCCCTGGAATTACATACATGAAACACATGTGTGGGTATCACAGTATTTTGGACACATTCCAAATGGCCCACGGATCGCAGGAAGCATGTCCACAGACCATGACTAATTAGATCAAGGTTCCAGTCATAGTCGAAGAAGAGATGAACATCAGTTACTCAGCAATCTTGCCTTCTGCTTCACTACACTAAGAAACTGAAGAAAGCTTGTCTTGGCCTCATACTCCCAACATATTTCTTGTACATATCAAATAATTCACATCTTACTGTGGGGGGCAGTGAACCATGATGCGTAAGTCCAACAATCCAAGTTTAGTTCCCAGAATATATGTAAAGGAGAATGGGAGAAAACCAACTCCATAAAAGTTGACCTCTGAACTCACACATACATACTATCATCATCATCATCCACATCATCATCATCATTCTCTTCATCATTCTTGTGAACATTATAAAGTGGGAAATGGTCTTTATAAATATTTTGCTTGAAAATCTTTTAGGTTATTCAAGATCATTGCAGAAAAAAATTATTCCTTTTGAATCCATATATATAATCTCAAATTAGAGATATAATGTTCAACTTCAGATATCTTTCTACTTATTTTTAAATGTAGGTTTTAAAAAAAATCCAAGACTATTGTTTTGTGATTTGCTTTTTCGTTAAAACATAAATATAAACATTTATCAAGATGAATACTTAATAAATTCAAATATCATCCCAATTTAGGAAGCTTCTAGATTTAAAACACTTGTTTTATTACTCTGTAATATTTTCATCCTAAAATCCTATAAACACATGTTAAAAATAAATATTAAAATGTTAAACTATTGGGGCCTGCAAGATAGCTCAGCAGCAAAGGTGCCTTTTCACAAACCTGGCCATTTGAGTTTGAATCCTGGAAGCCCATACAGTGAAAAGAAAAAACTGACTTCTGAAAATTGAACTCTGATCTCAACCTGTGAGTCATAGCACTCTCCCCCTCTCTCAAATACACAAATTTTTAAAAAATAAAACCACTCCAGGAAGGACGTGATCTGAAGTTCAGCCTTTTAAACAAAAGAATCACTTAGGTGATGGCTGGGATTTTGCATTCAGTAGTTCAGAGGCCTCCAGGCAGGCAAAAAATGTGGAATCTGACAAAAGTGTGGAATCTCTCATGGGTACAGATTGGATTCGTCATAAATTTACCAAATCAAGAATTCCAGATAGAGTGTTTCAGCTGAGTCCTGAAGATCATGAAAAACATGGTGGGGCTCCCCAGCACCTCATAACTACAAAAGGTGTCCATATTGGGAAAAAGGTATGATAAAAAGCTTGGACTAGAAAAAGCACATACTCCTCAAACTCACAAGAATATTCCTTCAGTGAATGCAAAACTGAAAGTGGTTAAACACTTGATAAGGTTCAAGCCCCTGAAGCTGCCGCAAAGACTTCCAACCGAGGAGAACATATCCAATATGTGCCTCAAGAGGACTGGGGAACCGGTCGTGCAGTAGCATCTGAAGCCAGTGGAGTAGAAGTCAAGTCCTGATGCCACAGCAGCTTCAGGTTACTAAATGAAAATAATTTTTATTTAAAAGAAATCATTTTCGTTAAAATATATTTTAATACAAAAAAACTGAATAATATAAACTAAATTTCTACACAGAAGAAAACTAAAATTCAAAGTTACTTTCAAACTTGCCCCCAAATTACAATTAAAGTAGAACTAGAAATCAAAATGCCTGATTTTCACTACAGTGCTTTTTCCATTATGTCATACTTCATAATTTTAATAATTTCAAGTGTACTGGAATAGAATAGCAAATGAGACATTTAATTAATTAAACTTTTTAAAATCTGAATTCCACTCTACACAATTGCTGTTGTTGCTCAGTTCACCTGAGCCTGGCAGCCTGAAGTAAGGCAGGAGCAGCCTCTTCACCAGTTTGCTATCATCTAACAAGAGTTACATTAAATAAACCTAACGTGTTCAAAATCACTGGGCTTTAATTACTTTTTTGTGATAATCTAGCAGAAGAAACTGAAGGGCCAACTACTAGTCAATTAATAAAAATGTAAGAATTTAACAGGATCTTATTATACCATATGCGTCATCATTTCAGAACAAGCACTTGGGATGCCAGACATTAGGAATGGAATGAAGCACTCCCTTTATTAAGGAGGTCACAATCTGCAAAGCAAACAGAAGACTGAAGTGTCACACAGTGCAGTGAGCTCCTTGTTGCTCTCTTCTTCCTCAAAAGTAGCCACTGCTGTGACTTCTATCACCATATTATAACTTTACCTATTTTTGAAAAATATTTATTTAATATTAGGGGGTAAGGAGAGAGGGCAAGAGCAAGCAACATGCACACAGATAGAGGTTAGAAGACAACTTTCAAATGGTGATTCTCTCCTTCTATCATGTGAGCGGGCCTCTAGATATTAAACTTGGATTGCCAGTGAACAGGACTTTACCCACTGAACAAACTTCTTGGCCCAACTATTAAATACAATAAAATGGTGTTATATCTAACTTCTTTGCCTCATCTGCTCTTTGCAAGCTATTCACAAAACTGTATGCAACAGTTTTGTTGTTGTTGTGACTGCTATATGATATACCATGCATGATATTTACCTACTGTATGACTGCAAACAATCTACTTAGCCTAATTTGGAAAGTTTTCTTCTAACCTTGTCCACTCAGTGCCCTGTCATTCCTGCTGCTTCTTAATTCCCATAGTCTCTGGACACTGATCCATGCCCAATCACTTCTTTTATTATTATTTATTATTTATTCAATTGTGTGTGTGTGTGTGTGTGTGTATGTATGTGTAGAACCACGGACAAATTCGGGAACCACCATGGACCGCCTTCACCTCCTCCTTGTTTACTCTGTCTCGGGATTCAAAGGCTCCGCCCTACCAGGACCAGAAACGCGGGTGCCCCCACTTCCGCCCGGCGTCTGTACGTGGAGTCTAGGATCCAAACTCAGGACCTTCCTCCTGCAAGGCAGAGGCTTAACCCCTGAGCCACCTCTCTAGCCCCCCAATTACTTTTTATACTGAGTATTTGCTATTTGGGTTTCTATTCCTATTGGTTTTTAATTTATTTATGGCTGTTTTCATCAAATTAAAAATGAGTATTTACAGGAATACTTTTATATTTCTTGCATCTCAACTGTATAGTGTCACATACATACTAGACATCTAATAAATATTCGTGGAAATGTTGAAGGAAAAAATCTGAAAACATAAATGATGATTCCATTACCTTATTTCCTTACTCCAATAAAAAAGATTATATAAGTTCTACAGAGAGTTACCAATGGTTTAGAATATTTTTCTATTAAGTGTGGATTTCATTGAGGACAAAACAGAAATGCCTTACATAAGCCTAAAATATTTCATTTATGATTTTCTTTTATTTAAAAGTTTTACAAAGAGAAGTAAATTATGACAATATTTATGTCTCAGAAACATAAACTAAGGACAGTGACATCATCAAGGAAGACAAAAGCCCACCTTCATCAACAGTTCAAAATGATATTCAGCCTACAATATTACTAGAATTCTAGAGTACAATTCTAGAGTACATAGTTTCTGAGAAACTATGAAACCCAGATCACTGTAAAATCAAGGCAGTTTTCCAATAAAAGGACTAAGGAAATTCTGGCATGTGGTGTTCCTGTTCACAACTTTCCTTCAACACAGCACAATAGAGACCAGGAGCAATCTTCTGGATGGGATTCAGAACACACAACCACTAATATGGCAGTAAACACCAGAAGCAGACCTGTCTCTCTAAGCTTCTGGACTTCTCTTCTGAAGCAGATCACAAGAACCCATGTGAGAGATGCCTCCCTGTACCTTGAAGAAAGCAACTCCCTTTTACTGAAGATGAAGTCACAGAAAAGAATCTAAACAAACAGGCCTTGCTAAATCTCCTCCAGTTTGTTATCATTACACCATACTTTGTCCAATGCTATTTTTCTATCACTGTCTACTGCTAAAACCCAGCACATAAATACACAAATTCAACCACTCCTTTCAATTCCACTTCCTCATGAAAAATGCTTTACTCATTGTAAAACTTAACATTATATAAATCTCCATCTCTTCTATTGTTATTCTTTCTTTAGAGTGACCTTATTTGAGGATCAAGGAAGGATACTGAAAAGATGTTTTCCTCCCCCACATCACCATACCAGGATGATTAAACAAAAGAAAGAACCATGGCTGACATTCTGGTTTGTCTAAAAGTGACCTGAGGAACTATTTTTTGTGCTATCCACACAGAAAGGCCAGACGAGGTTGGAAGGCTACTGCAAAAAGGCAAACCAGAATGTTAGAGCTGCAGTTCTGTAGCAAAATACCAGAGGAAAGCAAGAGATCAAAAAAAGTTTAAGGTCCTAGATCTAGATATGGAAATTCTTCTCCAGGAAAAGACAGACTATAAAGACCAGGAAAGATAGATGCTTTTGCAATGATCCAAAACCAGCCAAGAATTTACAAAGGGAGGCCCCAGAATTGGAAGTTAACCTGAGCAATATAATGAAACCTTGAAAAGGGAAGGACGGGGAAGGAAGAAACACAACCCAATCATGGAAACAAAATAAAATCCCCAAAGAAATATAGATCTATGAGTTGACAAAAAAAAAAAAAGACTAGGAGACTTGACTCAGCAGGAAGTGTCTGCTGAACAAACATATGGATTTGAATCCCAGCACCCACGGAAAAGCTAGGTGTGGCCATATGATTGCCTAAAACTCCAGTGCTGTGGGAGATAAAAGAACTGCTAGGGCTTGTCAGCTGCTAGCCTCACTCCAAGTTCAGGAGAGACCTGATCTCAAAGGAACAAAGAATGATAGATGAGGATACTTGATGTCCTCTTTTGGCTTCTATATGCACATGTACAGTCATGTACTCTTGTGAACATGCGCACATGCGCGCGCGCACACACACACACACACACAAAACAAATAACAAAAGGGTGAAAAGTAATGGAGGCAGATATGCAATGTTGACCTCTGGTCTCCAATATAAGCACAAATGTGCCCTCCAAAAGAAGGAAAGGTAAGGATGATGATGAGAAAGAGGAACGAAGAGGAAGAAAAAAGAGGAGCAAAACAAGTTAAAAGCAAATACTGACAAGTAATCATATTCGGTCGAACAATTCATGCACAAAATGAGAGCATGAAAAAAAAAGGGGGGGAAACTATATTTAAAAAAGGACTTCGGGTTGGCAAAATAGCTCAGTGGTAAGGCGTCATCTCACAAATCTGGTGATCTGAATTCAGTCTCCAGAGTGAATCAAGGTCTTATGGAACACTATTAAGCAGACCACTTTTCACAGGAACACAAACAGGAAAAGATGGCACAGAGAGCTTATTTGAAATATCCAAAAACTTCCCAAAGCTGAGGAAATAAGTAGACACATAGACCAAGAACCTAAAAAGACAAATACTATATAAACCCCGAGAGATACACACCAAGGTATTTATTCAAATGTCTGAAGTCAGAGCAAAGGGAAAAATTTGAAAGTAATGAGGGGAAAGCCACACATCTTGCACGAGTGGATTTCTTTCTTGGCAGAAACTTTACAGGTAAGAAAAAATGACATATTTAAAATGCTGGAAAAAAAATGAACACACATCTTCTCCTTTCTGATTTGCTATCTATAGCATCAATATCAACACTGTATTAAAGATAATTCATAAAAAAAACCACTCAGACTTGGAGCTGATGAGAAGGCTCAATGGTAAGTGTTTGCTGTGTAAACACGAGACTGAGTTCAGATCCTCAACACCCATATAAAAGCTGAGTGTGGCAGCATGTATTTTTAAACCCAGCACTGGGAAAATGGGAACAGGTCAAACTCACAGGCTACTAGCTAGCAGTCTAGATCAAATGGCAAACTCCAGATACAGTGAAAGACCTTATATCAAAAAAAAAAAAAAAAAAGTTCACACAACATATGTGTTGGCATGCATCTGTATACACACACAAAGTGTGCTACAAAGTGAATTCAAGGCTACCCTGGGCTATGGAGTGTTAGTCTGTCTTAAACACACACAGTGCATGTTCTCAAGCATGCAGAAACACACACATATACCAACTTCCTAGTCCTCATAAATTTCATTTCTCATATTTGACAATTTAAAAAATAATTAATAAACATTAAACTGACAACACAGATGGAGTTCAAGAGACGGCTCAGCAGTTAATTCATTTGCCATTGACGTTAAAGGATTGGAGCTTAGATTGCCCAGATACCGTGTCAGGCAGGTATGGTAGACCACCTATGATTCCACTCCCAGATTCCCCCTACTTGCGTCGTCAGACTAGCTCTATGGGCAAGTTCTGGGTTTAATTAGAGTCCCAGTCTCACAAGAATTAAATAGAAGAGCAGTTGAGGATGATTCCAGATATCAATCATGAACCTCAACACATATAAGTGTATCCACATTCACAGAAACACAAACTCACACTCTATATATACATACATGAAATAGCAAAGTAAGTAAATAACAGTGCTACACAAAATACTGAGAATCTGCGATGCCTTTCTCTCAAACATTATTCCTTGCAATCCTCACAGTATGGTAAGCGTGAACACTCACAGTCATGAACAGTAAACTACAAAAACAAAGGGGAACACAGGAAAGGGTTCTGGGAAATGCCGTTGGGTCCTTGCACCTCATCGGAGAGGAGGACCCAGAGGAGAGTTTGGCATGCACATTAAAGGATGCTCCGGGGATGGGGGTGGAGGCACTGGGGGATGGGGAGGGAGTGGAAGGGGGGACAGGGAGGTTAGTGGGGGGGGGGGTGGAGGGAGGGAGGGGACCGGTTTACCTGTTCAGTTTGTATGAGTGGAAATAAAAAAAATTTTTTTCCCCAAAGACCTTGATGAACAGTTAGCAATCCAAACAATAAAAGGGGAATATTTAGATTGCTATGGCTTCCAATGGAAAGAATTACTTTAGAATTATGAACTATTATTCTTTGTCTTTAGTAACATTTCTTTCCATAAAGTCAAACATAGGTGATACTCTCATGTTTGTATCAACTTTCACTGGATTAGTGTTTAAACAACATATATCAGTTCTTATCTGTGGAGTCCAATTCTATAGATTCAACCCAAGTGTGGATGCAAAATTCATGAAGAAAATTTTCCCCCATTATTAGCTACACAATGTGACAACTATTTACATAGCATTTATTTATGTTAGATATTATTAATACTCTAGAGAGAAGCAGATAGGAGTAAATTGTATACAAATATTGTACTATTTTACTGAGATCTGACAGGCTTACTATCTACCAGGACTAACAAGGGACCTAGAACCAATACCCCATGCCAGGACAATTGCAGTAGAACTTCCTTATCCTTCCATTTTATCTCTTTTCTCTCTCCTCTTCTATCCTCTCTTTCCCCAGTTTGGCTATGGTTATGTGGCTCAAATTGGCCTTTAACTGGCAGCAATCACTCTGCTTAGTCTCTGGAATACTTACCTGTTATTTATTAATTCTTTTATTTTTGCTTTTTTACTGTTTTTCATTTCATCACCTTTATTAGACATTCTTGTGCTATTCTTTGAGTGATTACCTTGAAAACTACAATATTCATTTTTAAATATTTTATTGATTTATGACTGTGTGAGTTCATAGGGGAGACAGAAGCTGCATGCGCTCAAGCACACACAAGCTGGTGAACATGTGGAGGTCAGAAGACAACTTTCAGAACTTGGTTCTCTCTTTCTACCTTGTGGGTTCCCGGGATCAAACTCAGGTCTCTGGGCTTAGATGCAAGTATCTACCTACTGAGCCATCTTTCTGGCCCCACAATACACATTACCAACATATTACAACCTTAACAATAATATCCCAAATGATAAGTCTTCAAAATAATGTAACCTCACAAATCCATCCCTTCTTTACTATGAATATTTTATTTCTACAGTATTTTCAAACATTTTAAACATTACTACCAATCTTACAAAACAAAGTAGTAATACTGATTTCAGCTGACATTTGCTGAAATCCTATACAAGTTCTGCAGTAGTTACTCTTTTCTATTGCTGTGAGATACCACTCAAAGTCAAGCAACTTAAGGGAGAAAAAGATTTATTCAGCTTTCGGTTCCAGTGGTTTATGGTAGGAAAGGCATGACTGGTTGGCAGAAGCTAGAGATGGCTTAAATCACTGCAAATATCATGGAGACTGAGAGCTGCTACAAGCTCAAGAGCAGACTCACTAACTGAAGCAGGGCATGGCTTAACCAACCTCAAGGCCCTCCTGTGATTGCCTTCCTTCAGCAAGGTTCCACCTCATAAGCTTCCACAGCTTTCCCAAACAACTAAAGATTCTAACACATGAGTCTATGAAGGATAATTCACATTTCAAACTCATAACAGGCCCAGAGCTTGGAAGTTGGATATTCAGAAATACAGGCGATGACAGTCCCCAGGACTGCGTGGAGCCGCACTTCAGGAAATGCAGTGCCGCTGCTTCAGCAGTGTAAAGCTTGCAGTGCTCACAGACTTATGGATTCTGATGTAGCTCCAAGGTACCAGACATCCAGGGTCCTCATCTCTCCCCACCTTACTTAGTTACTAAGTATCAACGCAAACATAGTTTGCTTCATTCTTTGTTCCTACCAGAAAGTTTCCAAGAATGTTCAAAGTGAGTTTCTACACTAAATAGAAGATAACATAGCTATTATTTAACTCTATTAAGTTGAATCAGATATATGCCAGTACTGTTTGAATACTGGTAATTTCATATGAGTAAAGTATAAACCAGGCCTAAGAAATAGAATATAGAAATATCTCTAGCAGTGAAAAGTTAAAACACTCTGGTCAATAGAGAATCCCCAAAGAACATATAAGGAATAGTTTCTTTTACCTGAACAAAAGACCAATCTTGAATTTTAATATCATCTGTTTATGGCATTTTAGGCTGATGAAGATGTTCACATGTATAGCTATAATAGTAAAGAGAATTTGAAGCAGAAGATAACTAAAGAAATTTTTCTCTAAAAATACTGTCCGGTTAGAGGAAGAAATAAAAGAATTCTAATCTTTGTTTTCTCTACTTCAAAACAACAGCACCTTATATTTCAAAAGATTGTATATGTGCTGGGAAAATTTAAACCAATAGAAATGAAAATTTCTATACTTTATTTGGAGGACAAAGAAACCAGAAAGCCAATCTACATCGAAGCGCCATAAAACTCTTTTAATGAAAGGTTTCTTCTTAAACATGGAGGACTGAACAGATTCATCTTGCCTATTGTTAAAATTGAAAAGTAAAATGCATGAAATACAAAGGCAAAGTCACTGGAAAGATGTCACTAAAAGCCTGGAAGGTAACACCCACATGGCAAAGCAATCAATAATTTTCCTTCAGCTTTTTTTCCTATCAGATGAGCACTTGGCAGCACAGTAGGTATTATGGTAAAGTCCACTAAGAAGCAAGTCAATTTCCATCAAAACTACAGTCTTAAGGTTAGGACTGAGCACCATAGGCTACTCTAAAACAGGTTGTCAAGAGTCTAAACACTGGGCTGGAGAGGTGGCTCAGGGGTTAAGCCTCTGCTTTGCAGGTGGAAGGTTCTGAGTTCGGATCCTAGACCCACGTATAGATGCCAGGCGGAAGCGGGGGCGGCCTGCGTTTCTGGTCCTGGTAGGGCGGAGCCTGTGAATCCCGGGGCAGAGTAAACAAGGAGGTGGAGGCGTCCATGGTGGTTCCCGAATTCGTCCGTGGTTCTACACACACACGCGCGCATACACGCACAATTGAATAAATTAAAAAAATTTTAAAAAAAAGAGTCTAAACACTGATTCAAGCGCTAACTGTAACAAACGGATCAGCATATCATTTCAGACATCTAAGGAAAGTAGTCAGGAATCTGCCATCTAATGAGCCTGAACCAACACACCAGAAGGATTCCAGGATCCACCACCATGACCATCACCAAAAGCAAAGACAAAGGCTTAAAGTGTGATCTGTGGAAAAACCAACTGGAGAAAAGACCTATAAATACAGAAAATCAAGGGTGCCTATAATAAACTGGTACTTAGATGCATGCCCAATTACCCCATAATAAAACATAGAAGCCCTCACAAAGAGACTTTCCTACCCCATTATAAAGCCTTTCTCTAATATGAGGAGCAAGCCATGAAGAAAAATTTGAGGAAGTTGCTAACATTAAAAAAGACCAACACATTAGAGTTTGGGAACAGCCTGTGGGGCATGCAGACATATTACACACACACAAAAAAAATTCAAAACAAGTCACAAACAAGCACAAGATACTTAAAATAATACAAGTCAGATGGGGGAGAACTCAAGAAATTAAGACTTAGAACATAAGAAATATTTAATTAATTTAATTAAAATTAATTGAAAAATAATTTTTATGTAAGTCAGAATGAAAGACAGATGGAAAAAAATTAAAGCCCACTAAGTCAAGGCTACAGTTTGTGACTATCAAAAAGAGAAATGACAAACGGGGGTTGAAGATGTGGCTCTGTTGGTAGAACACTGCCTAGCTGTTTGACGCCCTGTTTCCACCCCAGCACCATAACCCCAGAACCTCTGAGGTCAGGCAGGAAGAAAGGAACATTTTGGGATACGCAGCAAATTGAAGGTCAGTTTGAGGTACATGAGACCTTATCTCAAAAAAATAAAAGTACAGCTATGTGATCACAGATCAGTCTTAGAAAGATTTCTGAATTAACGACACCTTCTAGGAGACCATATTAAGCTATGATGCCAAATAGGCATAGCTAAACAGTAGTTTGTTTGATATCCAAATTGTGTAATTGTTCTTTTGAAAGTCAAGGACATGGGGGCTGGAGAGGTGGCTCAGGGGTTAAGCCTCTGCCTTGCAGGCAGAAGGTCCTGAGTTCGGATCCTAGACCCCACGTATAGACACCAGGCGCAAGCGGGGTGGCCTGTGTTTCTGGTCCTGGTAGGGTGGAGTCTGTGAATCCCGGGGCAGAGTAAACAAGGAGGAGGTGGAGGCGGTCCATGGTGGTTCCGAATTCGTCCGTGGTTCTACATACACACACACACACACACACACGCATACATGCACAATTGAATAAATAATAAATAATAAAAAAATTTAAAAAAAAAGAAAGTCAAGGACATGAAATCCAAAGTTTAAGGTAGAAAGAATCATAAATACAATAGCAATGCCCCCATTCTAAGTTGTGTGGGCTGTTCACAGAAAGGTTATTACTGCCTCATAGTTTACATTCAAAATTTTATACGAACAAAATATTATAATAAAAATTTTACATTTTAAACATGGGATAAAAGATAAAATTAAAGCCCCTCCCCTGACAGTACTAGGATTTCAACTCAGGGCCAGACAAGTGCTCTGTGAGTGACATACCTGAGCCCATAATCAAGTTTACTATAACTAATGTGTCCAGAGCAGAAGGACCATAATTCCTAACCCCTTCTCCCACTCCCAGCCACCAAATGCCACACACACACACACACACACACACACAAAAATACAATGGCATATCTGTAACATTTTAGAACAGAGATACAGTTTTTATAAAAGTCTATAGAGAAATTATTTGTGAACTACAATGCATGCGTAGTCAAACTATCAATGAAATGTGATGAAGTAAGGAAATTTTGGAATGGGATCAGTTTCTGCCAATGTTCCTTAAGAATAGGAATGTGCTTCGGAATAAACCAACGAAGAGGACAGCATGAAATTGAACAAATAAGACTCTGTTATCTATTAATAGATTAAGAAGTCCCAGGACAAAAGGCTGTGCCAATTCCAAAGAGCAATCGATTCAAACTAGAGAAGAGTAAGAGCTTCCGGAAGCTTGTTCCAAGAAAAAGGCAAAAAGAAGAGGGCATGAGGTTCTGAAATTTACACAGATTTATACAGATTTCAGATTTGGAAATGACCAATGATAGTTCTAATAAAAAATTAAAGCAGTAACTGCATGGACATCAACAAAGGAGAAATACATTGTAAGGCTCAATTTGGCAATAAACTTACATTAGCACAGTGCTACCAATACACTGAAATTTAAATTTAATTACAATAAGCATGGGTAGAAAGAAATAAGAAAGAAAAATTCCCTTCTTCGTGAAGAAAAAAACAGATACTATGTGAAATTGAAAGTAGTAGCAACATAAGTAAGAGCTTTTTAGAGAAATTCCAGACAAAAATCTAAAACCAAAACAGCTACCTGAGGGAAGGGAGTAGACTGAGAAAATTCTCACTTAGAAAACCCTGAAATTGCTTCATTCTTCTTTTTACTGTTTCATAGTGATACATATAAATGAAAGTAAATATTCCTTGACTTAGATATATTGAGGAAAATTCCTATTATTCCTGCCTTTGAGCATTCTGAAAACTTGGAAGATGGTAGTAATTCTGTAAAAATTCCTTTAGGGAAAAAAAAAATACATTTACAAGTAGAATGCTTCCTGCTGCTAGTGTTAGAAAGCAAAGAAATGATTTCTAACTTCTTGGCTTCAACTAACTCTCTTAAAGACTGAAGACACAGATGTATATTCACTTCCACAGCAGGCCTACACGCCGTCGCTGGTGCCACCACCATGTCTCTAGTAATCCCCGAGAAGTTCGAGTACTCAACACCAACATCGATGGGCGGTGAAAAATAGCATTTGCCATCACCGCTATTAAGGGTGTGGGACGAAGATATGCTCATGTGGTGTTGAGGAAAGCTGACATTGACCTAACCAAGAGGGCTGGAGAACTCACAGAGGACGAGGTGGAACGCGTGATCACCATTATGCAGAATCCACGCCAGTACAAGATCCCAGACTGGTTCCTGAACAGACAGAAGGATGTAAAGGATGGGAAATACAATCAGGTTCTGGCCAACGGTCTGGATAACATGCTCCGTGAAGACCTGGAGCGGCTGAAGAAGATTAGAGCCCACCGAGGGCTGCGCCATTTCTGGGGCCTTCGTGTCCGAGGTCAACACACTAAGACCACGGGCAGCAGGGGCCGTACCGTGGGTGTGTCTAAGAAGAAATGAGTCTGTAGGCCTTTTTTGTCAATAAATATAGTTTATAACTTAAAAAAAAAAAGATGTATATCCAAAGTTTCACTGATTTCTTACTTTCATTCGCTCCTGTGTCCCAAGCTTCAACACTGGATTTAAAGTTACTACTCAGTCTTCCTTTACCAGTTACCAGAATGCTTTCCAGAGCTTCCAAATGATTTTTAATTTTTTTTATTATTATTATTTATTCAACTGTGCGCATCTGCCCGCACGTGTGTGTGTGTCTGTGTATGTGTAGAACCACAGACGAACGCGAACCACCATGGACGCCTCCACCTCCTTCTGTTCCGGGATTCACAGGCTCCGCCCTACCAGGACCGGAAGCGCAGGTCGCCCCCGCTTCCGTCTGGCGTCTATACGTGGGATCTGGGATCCGAACTCAGGACCTTCCACCTGCAAGGCGGAGGCTTAACTCCTGAGCCACCTCTCCAGCCCCCCAAATGATTTTTAAAAAGACACTAGGACCTCCAGACAGTGAATGACATGAGATATAAACTAGGAAGAAAAAAAATTACTAACATGAAAATCTTTAAGGAAAAATACAGAATAGAAAATACATGCTTAAAATAATCACAGCTATACAAAAAGAATGACTTTCTTTACCACTGAACATCAATGTTTTTCAGAAAGTTTTTTTGTGCTTTTTTCCAATGGTGTCTAATCCTTTTATCTCATTTTTTTCCCTGAATCCCATTAAAACAAAAAATTTAACAGTAAAAAATTTAGCCGGTAAAAACTGGCTAGGTATACAGTCATTCATCTAAATGAAAATATTTATTTTATCTAGTAAAACACACAAGCTACAAATCCTTCTAACAATAAAAACAAGATATAAAAAAGCCAAAGTTGCTATGGATTTGTGTACCAACCCATCAATCTCTGTATGCCAATGAAACAACAGATAGTGATATGGATCATGAACGAAAACAAGGGACATAACACAACTAGCATGTAAATCCAAGGTAGACAATTTATAATGTGATCTAAGCTCTCCTGAGCTATTATAATCAGATCACAAACCTTTATTCCAGTCTCACAAAGCTAACCTTCTGCCAAGTGAAAAAGCAAGGGCTTGCCCCTCTCTACATGCTATGAAACTTAAGCAACTTAAGCAAACCTTCTTTGGCATATATACCTAAAAGGATAAATTTAATCTCATAAGTATCTACCTACTTACATTGACTTTGATTCTGCCTATTATAACACATAACAAACTATGTAAAGATAATATAATATCCACGAAATATAGACAATGGAAGGCTAGGTCTGGCCCCTTACTGTCTAGCTTGCTCTGTCTCCTATTCACAAGAAGCTCCAGTGCCATATATGGAACCCTCTAAAACTGTGATCTAAAGTAAATCTTTCTTTTCTTTTTTTTATTATTTATTCAATTGTGCGTGTGCGTGCGTGTGCATGTGCGTGTGTGTAGAACCACCATGGACGCCTCCACCTCCTCCTTGTTTACTCTGCCCCGGGATTCACAGGCTCTGTCCTGCCAGGACCAGAAACGCAGGCCGCCCCCGCTTCTGCCCCGGCATCTATACGTGGGGTCTAGGATCCAAACTCAGGACCTTCTGCCTGCAAGGCAGAGGCTTAACCCCTGAGCCACCTCTCCAGCCCCAATCTTTCTTTTCTTAAGTTATTCCAGCAATGAGAAAGATTAACTATTACAGAGTAGAAAGCCTACAACAATGTACAGTTGTATACTAACCATTTATAATTACTGAAAACATGTTGGAACCTCTGAGGACCTTATAGCAGAAAATAAAGTTTAAGATATTCTACTTCTAAAAAAAAAAAAAAAGATATTCTACTTCTATACTACAAGGTGGATGTTTGTACATCTATGTGCAGTTATTTAATATACCATAAAACTTTTTATTAATAAACCTTGAGAGTTCATTAAGATTATATATGCTCTAATAAGTTTCCATTTCACTGAAGTTCTAAAACGATTTTCTTCAGAACACCCACATAGGAAGGCTGAAATTACCTGCAGTCACACTGATCATTTCATTGTTATACTTCTCAGTTAGCATTCTTTTTTACTTTACAGCATTTGTTTTTATTGTACACTTTAAGAACCGTGTCATGAAAATACAAATCAAAGATCTATTCCACAATGGTAAGACCATCATTTCAAAAAAAACTGCAAGTTTTGGTGATTCTTAATATTTGATACTCTCATATTCATTGAAACAAAAGACTTTTTTCCTCTGTGTAAACAGAGAAAGAATGCGGCATTATGCAGCAGGAAAAGGCAAGAAGCAACCACATAGATAGAAACTCAAGCTAATGTTCTCCAGCACTGTGGTCATACCCAATATACTCAGGTCAGTTCTCTGCTAGTCTCGGCTTATTCTTCTAACTGCCCCTATTTCAAGATAATCATTCTCAAAAATTTTGAGACTTATTGTTATTTATCTTGGCTTCTTGGATTTCATAAATTTTCTGTTTTTAAGGTGATACATCGAGTTTTTATTGTTTTGTTTTTTGAGGATTAAGGTACAGTTTATAGAGGGAAAAAAGAACAGAACTCATGGACTCCAACCGTGGAGTGCCATGAAGGGCAGGCACCCACATCTGAGTTTTAAAAGATGAATTGCAAGATAGGTAGGGTGCTGCCTAGAAAGCACAAGGCCCTGGGTTCAATCCCTAGAACCACATAAACCAGTGTGATGACATACATCTGTAATTCTGGCACTCTGAAGCATATAGGCAAAATGATTATAGAGTTCAAGAACATCCTTAGCTACAAAAGGAGGCAGAGGCTAACTTGTGCCTAAAGACTCAGTCTCAAAAAAAAAATGAATGAATAAAACTGCAGGGATATGAATATGATTCACTTCCACAGGACACTTACCTAATATATGAGAGACCCTAGGTTCAATCCCAGTACCAGAGAAGTAGGGAAGATGAATTATAGAGTGTTCTTAATGAAATAATTATCTAGAGATAAAAATTACCTACTAAATGAAAATGAAATTGCTAAATCATTTGCGATGCTAAACATTTAAATGCTCATCTATTCTAAGCTTGCTTTTAATTTTACTTTCCAAAGTGTGGTATTTATATGAAGCAGGACAAATGTCACAAGTCTAATATTGAAATTTACTAATATAATTATATTTCTATGTATAAGTTGTGGGCTTGAAAATCAGAAAGTACTAAATTTTTAAGCAAAACGAAAAGACAAATTTGGAACTATCAGTCTATAAAGAAAAATGTTTGTGCCTTTTCTGTTTTCTTTTTTAACTTTATTTTGTGTGTGTGTGTATCAGAGGGCACTCTATGTCCATGTGGAGGACCAAGGGTGACTTCAGGAATCATCCTGGATTGCTTCTACCTCTTTTTAGCTTTGCTCTGGGTTTTCCCAGGCTCCTCCCACCAGGGCTGGAAGTGCAGGCCTCCACAGGTTCCCCCTGCCATTTTCACATGGAATCTGGGATCCAAACTCAGGACCTTCTGCTTGCGAGGCAGAGCCATCTCTCCCCAGCCCCTTTCTGTGTTTTTCATGTTTTTAAGGCATAAAAGTGTACTTATATGATGAAGACTCTTCAATAAACATTAAAGACATAATCAGTGTGAATGATCACTTATAAATGTCACAGCATGACAACTCAATGAAGCTCCAATAACTTTTCACCATAATAAGGTCGTTTTCCTGGCAAAAGTTCAGGACAATTGACAGAAAAATGGATTATCATAATCTCCATACGGTTACTCTGTACATGAAGCTTTTGGTCGTCTATAATCATGAGTGCATATCTACACATACATACACACACACAGATTAAAAGCTTATGAAAAGACTTCACTGTCCCTCCAAATTAAACCTAAAGACTAAATTTACTTTGACTGAACTTGCCTGCAGTTTAAGACTTAAGATGGACTATCCAGAATATTGTATATTCAAAGTTACCATTTCAATTAATACTTTAAAAATATCCTTGCCTGGATTGACTTTCCAAGAATATTATTTGTCAAAACCTCTTTGAAAATATTTTAACATAAGCAGGGGCTGGAGAGGTGGCTCAGGGGTTAAGCCTCTGCCTTGTAGGTGGAAGGTCTCGAGTTTGGATCCTAGACCCCACGTATAGATGCCGGGGCAGAAACGGGGGCAGCCTGCGTTTCTGGTCCTGATAGGGCGGAGCCTGTGAATCCCGGGGCAGAGTAAACGAGGAGGTGGAGGCGTCCATCACCTGAATTCGTCCGTGGTTCTACATACACACACACATATACACACGCACACACACGCATACACGTACACTTGAATAATAAAAAAAGTAAACATTCATTAAAAAAAAGAAATGTTTCCAGTTTTTAAACAAAATGTATGTGTTATATCACGAATAACCAGGCAAAGGAATGATGGTTAAAGCTTTGCAAAGCTGCCACAGGGAGGATTCGCAAAAGGTAGGCATACATGCTCAGGTTTCCAAGGCAGAATGCCAACTTTCCATTATGTAATACCAAAGTAAAAATCCTCAGATTATTTATTATCTATGAGAATCTATCCAGTTTAGTACTTATATGTGTTAAGTACTGGTTTGGGGGTCTTGGGAAATGACTCAGTTGGTAAAATTCTTGTACACTGCCTGATCAAAAGGAAATCTAGTTTCTTGATAAAAAAGCATGGAAGGCTGAGAGGAATTGTAATTGTGAGCTTTCCATGGAAACAGAAGTACAGAAACGCACTGTTGTTTTTCTGAGCTCTTATTGGCATAAGAGCATTGCCTGAGATCACAGAGATTTCTGCATGGAAAGGAAATGTCTCACATATTAAATAAATGTCTCAGCAGGTCAGGTGCTTGGTTACAAATCTAGTGATCTGGGCTGGAGAGATGGTTCAGGGGTTAAGACTCTGTCTGGCAAGCAGAAGTCGTCAGGCAGAAACAACGCGGCCTGCACTTCTGGCTCTGCTGGGTGGATCCTGGGAAATCCCAGAGCAAAGTAAAAAGGAGATAGAATCAATCCAAGATGATTCCTGAAGTCACCCTTGGTCCTCCACAGGGACACACAGTGTGCTCTCTCTCTCTTTCTCTCTCTCTCTCTCTCACACACACACACACACACACACACGCACGCAAAATAATTAAATTAAGTTTTTTTTTAGAATCCTACATTTAAAAAAAAAACAAAAACTAGTGATCTGGTAACCTAAGTTCAATTCCTGAGAGCCCACATGGTGGATGGCAAGAACTGACTTGCCAAAGTCATCCTTTGACTTCCCCCTGAGTGCCATGGCACTCATGCCTGCTTCTCTCTCTCTCTCTCTCTCTCTCTCTCTCTCTCTCTCTCTCGCATCAATAAATAATTTTTAAAAATAAAAATAACTTACCATCAAAAATGATGAATTACTGGAATTTGCTGGGAAATGGATGTCATTAGAAACAATTATATTAAGTGAAGTATCCCAATCCCAGAAAGTTAAGCGCCGTATGTACTCCCTAATAGGTGGCTCCTAGTACCAAACTCACCCAGCCCACATTGAGACACTCAAGGGTAAACCTATGTAATACGGTAATTGCAAGGATTGTGAACAGGAGGGATGGGGTTGGAGGGCCACACCAGACACAAGGAGAGAAGGGACCATGTTACAGCAGAGAAAATCGATCTCCAAGGAATGCAAGTAAGTAATGTGACACCTGGTTAAGTTCACAGACGTTCGTTCCTGATCATGTACAACTGAGGGGGTATGATCTCACCAGAAGGGGAGGGCATATAGTCTGGCAGATGAAAAGAGATCATTTTGCAAATGGGTGACTGACCCCTCCCTCACCGAGGTTTCCTGCTTTTATTACATCTACCCTTGAATGTGCTATTATAACAAGACTCCAGTTTAACAGTTTTTTGTCTCTGACCAGGGGGTGACATACAGTGCCCATCAGGATGGAGTGAAGGGCATTGCAAAGGAGCAGCAAAACTGCAAAAGAAAATCAACAAACCACAATCCAGAACTTCAGAGACTCTATATCATCCACATAGAATTAAGCCAGCCTAATCTCCCCCCATCCTGAAACTCAGGGACATCTGCGGAAGAGGGGGCGATAAGATTGTAAGAGCAAAAGGATGGGGGAGCAATGATTTGAAGAGTCTCCATACTAGATAGGGCTGAAGCAATCATAATAGGACTTTGAATGCCCTGAGCAATGTCCAACACACTATTGACCTCACAAAGTCTAACATCGGCTAAAGGCACCAAGATCCTTGGAGGCAAGGGATTGACAGCCACGGTAGTGTTCCTATGCTTAAGGGGAACACGAGAAAGGATTCAGAGAAATGCCACTGGGTCCTTGTATGTCATCGGAGAGAAGGACCAAGAGGAGAGTTAGGCATACACAATAAAGGACTCTCTGGGAATTGGGGAGGAGGCACTGGGAGATGGGGAGGGGGGAGGGGAAACAGGGGATTCAGGGGGAGGAGGGGGGGAGGGAACTGGTCTACCTATTACATTTGTATGAGCGGAAATAATAATAAAAAATGTTAAAAAAAATAAAAATAAAAATAAAAATAACTTTACATCTGGCCCATGGTAAGTACCAAGCATGTTTGATTTTCTTATTGCCAGCTGGCCATCTAAGAACACATGAAGCTAGAATGGTTTTCCATATCTTTACCTCTTTCTCTCCTACTAATCAGAAGTCCCATACTTTGATTTCTGTATGCAAATCAAATCAGCCCCTTGAGTATAAACAGAAGCTGGCAGAACTGGGCAATGGCTTCTTGCCCCTCTCCTTCTGGGAGACAGTTATTTCAGACCACTTTCTCTATATTTCTGTCTCTTCTGTGTGTTCTTTTTTCTGCCTTTCTTATTTTCCAGCCCAAGACAGTTTCTTAGACAGCCATGCTAGACTCGCATATTTAATGACATTTTAGTAAGAGTAACAGGCCACTCATGAACCTTAGTTAACAGAGAAAGTACATGATTCAGTTTGAGACCCAGAACCAATGCTTTAAAAAAAGTTGGGGGCTGGAGAGGTGGCTCAGGGGTTAAGCCTCTGCCTTGCAGGCAGAAGGTCCTGAGTTCGGATCCTAGACCCCACGTATAGACGCCAGTTGGAAGCGGGGGTGGCCTGCGTTTCTGGTCCTGGTAGGGCGAAGCCTGTGAATCCCGGGGCAGAGTAAACAAAGAGAAGGTGGAGGCGGTCCATGGTGGTTCCCAAATTCGTCTGTGGTTCTACACACATGCACAATTGAATAAAAAAAAAGTTGAATGTACTGGCATACACTTGCAATTCTGGTGCTAGAAATAATATGGAAACAGGTGGAACCATGGGGCTCTCTGACCAGCCAAAGTCATTGGTGAGTCCCAGGCCAGTATAGAGACCCTGCCTCCAACAACAAGATAGATAAGCCCCTGAGGAATGACACTTGAGATTGTTCTCTGGCTTGCACACATGCACAAGAACTTGTTCCATATTCTGATAATTAAAAGTCTCTTAAATTTTATTAAGGCTAATCATGAATATAGAGTCATTAGTACGATGCAAAACTTGATCAATGCCATTCAAGAACTCTCAAAGTACCAGAATCTTTCAGCAAGGGGCTTCCAGAAGCCATAGTTACTCAAGTTTCCTAAGATAGTTTTCCCAAGTTTTGGGGAATTACTTAACTCCATGGCACTGATAATCTGTTAAAAAGAAGGTTTAAGTTTAAATTAAACTGTTAACATTAAGGCTCTAGCTAAAAACAAACAAAAACCATGAATATAGGAATCCCAACATAAAAAAATTCATCCTCATGACGGAAAACCAATATTCCAAATATTAAATAATACTTTTAAGATTACAGCTCAGGGCTGGTGAGATAACTCAGTGGGTAAATGAACAAAGGTATAAACAACCGTAGTATGAGCCTCAGAGCTCACATGGTGGAAGAAGAGAACAGGACTTTAGAGAGTTTCTCTGGCTTTGACATGGAAGCCATGGCATGAATATTCTTGTTCTTTCTCTCTCTCTCTTCCACACACATAAAAATACTTAAAAAGAGATAGCACTCCAAAGTTGACTTTAATTAATTCTATATTTATTTGCTTTTTTATTTATTCAATTGAGCGTGTGCGTGTGTGTAGAACCACAGGTGAATTCAGGAACCACCATGGACCGCCTCCACCTCCTCCTTGTTTACTCTGCCCCGGGAATTCACAGGCTCCGCCCTATCAGGACCAGAAACACAGGCCATCCCCATTTCGGCCTGCGTCTGTACTAGAGGTCTAGGATCCGAACTCAGGACTTTCCACCTGCAAGGCAAAGGCTTAATCCCTGAGCTACCTCTCCAGCCTGACTTTAGTTAATTCTAAAAACAATACAATTGGGCTTCGTAGGATCAAATTTTTCTAAGAACTTCAAAAGTGCCAATTCTTCAGAATACTACTTTTAAAAAGCCTGTATGAATTTTGAAAAGAACAAGAAATCACTAGCTCAAAATGAAGACGCAGCATTTATTGTCTGACTATCCTAAAAGAACTAAATGGCTAATAGAAATCACTTTCTTAGAAATCTGGAAGAAACCATCTCCCATTAACTATGTTCTGACTCTCTGAAAGGTTAAACTTTCTAATATTTTAAATTGAGAAAAATTTTAGGAACAAGAATGTTGAACAGAGACTCAAAGGAAGTGAGGGATCTATGGTTATATATAATATTAACAGGTTTAACATCTCCACTTGCAAAGTGGAATTTGGTTAAGATTCTAAGACTTAATAGTCTATGCTCTTGCTGGTCAATAGCCAGTGATCTAAAAATGCCTTTTGTGGGCTGGAGAGATGGCTGAGGGTTAAGATTCTGCCTTCTAAGCAGAAGGTCCTGAGTTCAGATCCCAGGTCCCCCGTAAAAACAACAGGCAGAAGTGCCCATCAGGATGGAGTGAAGGGCATTGCAGGAGCAGCAAAACTGCAAAGAAAATCAACAAAACGCAATCCAGAACTTTATATCAACCACATAGAACTAAGCCAGCCTAATTGCCCCCCATCCTGAAGCTCAGGGACATTTGTGGAAGAGGGGGCGGTAAGATTGTAAGAGCAAAAGGATGGGAGCAGCAATGATTTGAAGATTCTCCACATTAGTTAGGGCTGAAGCAATCATAATAGGACTTTGAATGCCCTGAGCAATGTCCAACACACTATTGACCTCACAAAGTCTAGCATCGGCTAAAGGCACCAAGATCCTTGGAGGCAAGGGATTGACAGCCACGGTAGTGTTCCTATGCTTAAGGGGAACACGAGAAAGGATTCAGAGAAATGCCACTGGGTCCTTGTATGTCATCGGAGAGAAGGACCAAGAGGAGAGTTAGGCATACACAATAAAGGACTCTCTGGGAATTGGGGAGGAGGCACTGGGAGATGGGGAGGGGGGAGGGGAAACAGGGGATTCAGGGGGAGGAGGGGGGGAGGGAACTGGTCTACCTATTACATTTGTATGAGCGGAAATAATAATAAAAAATGTTAAAAAAAAAAAACAACAGGCAGAAAAGGCAGTGGCCTACACTTCCAGTCCTAGTGAGCAGAGCCTGGGAAATTTCAGAGGAACCAAGGAGATAGAAACAATCCAGGATGATTTCAGAAGTTACCCTTGTTCTTCCACAGGGACACATGTGCTCTCTAACAACACACACACACACACACACACACACACACACACACACACACACACACACGAATGAATAAAGTTATTTAAAAAGTCATTTGTGTTGCAAGAGACTAGATTTTTAAATCCTTGCTTTCCTCACCATTACCATTTTGAAATTTGAGCCACAGCTCATCCCAGAAAATGTTAGTGTGGTAAAATAAGATGTGTTTCATTTCTTAATAAATATTTGATCTGCTCTTTGGTTTAGCTAAAGACATATTTTTACAGCAAATTCAACTCATTAAATTCTTGCTAATTCTTACAAAAAATGTGCCACCATTTTAATTTTTTTAATCACACATACACTAAAATGATGCCATCTAGAAAAAAAGGTATTTCTAAATCTATCAATATACAAAGCAAAAGCACATGTTAATGTATATTAATTGTAACTCTAAAGTGTCGAAGTTCAAAAGCAAGGTCTGGTCTCCTAATGCTGACCAGAATGATCAAAGCTCATGGTGATGTAATACAAAATAAGTCAATTTTAACACATTTGTCAATTTCTGAAACACCAATATTTTACTAAGTTCAAGTTTGTGATGACTTGCCAGGCTGCCTATCGCCCTTGCCAAATGCTATTCTGTGTGTGATCCTTGAAGAAAGCCCAATCTGCTCTAGTGATCATCTATACTCATGATCTTGTTTATTCCTCTTTGTCCACCTATGAATTTTTGAAAGCAAGACCTCGTATCAGTGATCTGGATAATGAATAGTGAATTTCAGAAGCCAAAATTCTGTTATTAAGAAGTTACGATAACATATCAATCCCCTATAAATTGAATGAGAAAGCAGAAATAAGGTCACAAGCCACATTCTTTTAGAGATCCAACTGCCCTGAAGCACATAACTATTTTATAAAAATGAAGGAAAATGATTTTTTTCTTATTGTCTATGAGACAGGGTCTTACTGTTTAGCCCAGGCTGGCTTCCAACTCAGTTCCTTTGCCTCAGCCTCCAGAATATTGGGACTGCAAGCATGCATCATCACGAGTAGGTTTAAATTTAAAAAGTGGTTTGCGTTTTCTGAACAAAAGAAACACAATTCATATTTGAAAAGCAAACAAAATAAATAAATAAATAAATAAAAATTAAAAAAAAGAAAAGCAAACAAATTTTAAGGAATTTGTGATATTAAACTTTTCATAACAAATTTATCAAAGTCAATAACATCTTTTCTATACTTCCACTGATAAAACTTCTATACTAAATGCTGTCATAAAACCTTTCAAGAAAAAACAAATATTTCTGGGGCTACCATCTAAACATTTACATTAAGATGGTTTGGGGAAGAGGCTGGAGAGGTGGCTCAGGGGTTAAGTCTCTGCCTTGCAGGTGGAAGGTCCTGAGTTCAGATCCTAGACCCCACGTATAGAGGCCGGGCGGAAGTGGGGGCAGCCTGCTTTCTGGTCTTGGTAGGGCAGAGTAAACAAAGAGGCAGTGGAGGCAGTCCATGGCAGTCCATGGTGGTTCGCGAATTCGCCCATGGTTCCACACACACACACATACATACACACACGTGCACACACACACAATTGAATAAATTTTTTAAAAAAGATGGTTTTGGGGAAAGACTCTAGCTCTCAGAGCTAAATATTAATACCACTAGAACAAACAACTAAACGGCCAAAGCAAGTCTTATGATTTATCATTTTCCAAATTTTGACATTGTTGCAAAATCCTACCTCCTTTTCTACTATCTATTCCATTCTTACAGACATCAAATCCTGCCCATAACTAAAATTAACTTCTGCTTCTCAAACATCATGCCTGTTCAAAGCTTATCAGGCCAACAGGATTATCTCTTATGCCCACCATGTCCCAGCCTAGGCCAAGGGCTCCACCTGGTGGACGGTAACATCAATTACCCTTCTTCTACCTGACTTCTTTCTCTGCATGCTTGCTCACAGGACCTACTTAGCATCCCTCTAACTTCATTTCAGAAACTTCTTTGAATACATATATGTACCTCGATTCCCTTCTTCATGCTCCAGTTATAAACCCAGGCATTCTAAAAGTTCTCTTTCCCACTGCACTGCATGGTATCTGCACTCAGCAATCTACTCCTGCTGGTGTTTTCAAAGGACAGGGTAACAGAAATTCAACATCTGGCATCGTTAATTTTTCTTGGCTTTGCACACGTTAAACCTGGTATTTCTACTGATACAATTTTGATAGGTTTTTACACTGGTTCTGGTTGATAAGCACTATTTACATTTTTTCTAGGTTGCCAGCAACTAAAAAGCAGATCATCTCAGCTAATACGATCCTGAATGTGATTTCAAGAAATAGATGTCAAAGATGTCAGATGGAGATTTTGAAGTTGTCACGAATCAGTCCTTAATTCAAGCAAGATTTTTAAAAAAGGATTGTAGCATAACGGGATCAATCATCAGTTCTTCCAGGTAAGTATGTGCATGTGAGAAAAGAATGGAAGGGTATTTCAAAGAGGGCTGTGAAACCAACAGCTTTTAATGCTGTGACCAAAGATGAAACTCCCCAGAGAACGGCACAGTGACTCACAGTGCTGTGCTTCTTCTGTGGAGATGAATGATTCTGTGTCTGAGTTTAACCTGTTTTCTTTAGGGTTATCTTGAAGAGGAATCACCTCAATGAACAGTGAGGACTTAAAAATTTATTGACTTTAATAAATTATTCTACCTAATTTCACTGTAAAAAACCCTTTACACAGAAAAAAATCTGTTTCTCTGTCTATACTAGAAATGATCCACAAAAGTTTCCTAACTATGACCTAATAAAGAGTGCTTTTCTAAGTTTATCTATAAATAGGAAAATTATATAGTCAAAATTATACAATCTAAGTTGATGTCAGTCTTAGGAGTAGACATGATCAATAATTTCAAAGGCTCATCTATAGATTCAAGGTTGACATCGACCTTCTCATTTCACTTTACTTAAGCTTACTCTTTCTTAGAATTTATGGCAAAAACCTCCCATTTTTACTGCTACTATTTTATAAAATAAATATTTAAATAGCATTCACATTGTGATTATTGTGTAATTACCACTGTAATATCAGCATGGTGTATAATATTTTAATTAGATTTTAGAAGAACTGACCTTTGGACTAGTATGGGAATCTTTTATGTATATACATCTTTATATATATATACATCTTTATATATATACATATACCTTTATATATATACATATGTAACACAAATTCAAAATTATTTCTCCTGTAGGAATAAAGAACTGAATGTTACTTTATAATTTAGCACATGCTTATGATGATGATCATCCTGTAGTTAAACTCCTTAATATCTTATGTTGGGTTTTTCTTCCCCATTTTGTTACATCTTAAATACAACTATTAAAAAAATTTTTATTTTTGTTCTCGGCCTGGAAAGATGGTTCTAGGTTCCTGGAAAGCAGAAGGACCTAAGTTTGGATCCCAGATCCCATGTAAAAACACCAGGTGGAAATGGTAGCAGTCTGTACTTCCAAGTGGAGACTGGGAAACCCCACAGAAAAGTAAAAAAGAGGTAGAGCAATCCAGGATGATTCCTTGGACCTCCACAGGCACACAAGCAAAAAAAAAAAAAAAATCCAATAGAGTATTTTCAACATACAATCCCTCTTTCAAAATCTTAGTGCTAGCAATGGAAGAGCAGTGAAGCAGACGATGACCAGACAGAATGCAGAGAGTACTAGTGACCCTGCAATCCTCACCCAGAACCAGGTCAACCTAATCTCTCCCCATTCTAAGGCTCAGGGAACCTTTCAGAAGAGGGGGTGGTAAGATGTAAGAGCCTACAGATGGGAAGGCCCACCACTGGACAAAGCAGGACTGCTTCATCCAGGAACTCACTGCAATGAGACTTGTCCTTACCAGACCTGCATAAAGACTGACATACTAATATGTCCCCACAGACTAGCGAGGATCTCAGGAGATATAATTACATTCAGTGGAAACCTTGGGGACTAAACTGGATGAGTGAAGGGGAGTGCCCCTATCAGGGGGCAGACCAAGGAGGAGCCACCTAGTATGCCACACAGGCCTGAACCAACACAAGAGTAGACAACCCAAAGGGACCCAGAGGGATCCACAGAAGTGAAGAGGCAGGAGAGTGGGAGGGAGTGGGATAGACTGATGAAGAGAGGGGAGGGGGATAAAAACAAGGGGAGAAGGAAGGAGGCAGGGATAAGTACTCAATGTTTGTAAAACTAGGAATAAGAAGTTAAATTAAAAAACTTAATGTTCACCATCAACCATCTTCTCAATTAATAATCTTCTCAAAATAAAATCATTTTCATATTCATACTATTAAATGAAATGCCTGTCCCCTAAAGTGAAATCAGCTATATATAATCAATCATACATTTCCCAATCCTTTCTCTCACTGTTCTCCCTAAGGCATGACATGCTCTCATACTGGCTAGGTCCTAGGGTTCTATGTGGGCTATGGAAAGTTAAAATTCATGGTCCTAGTTTTCCAGGAGACAATGGGATGTTTTTGTCCCATTTCTTGGATTTTTGGCTAAAGTCAAGATTTGAAGTGTTTTTCCTATTTTTCTTTGCATCTTAATTACTTTGGTATCTGACTGTCTGCACATGTTTTGTCACTGTTCTGACCCCGTCTCTTAAGATATCCTGTAAGGCATACATTCTCTAGAATGCTCCTGTAACTTGCCTCCATCCTTAGTTGGCCCTCCTTCTCAGGACTTCTACTGCCCTTAATCTTAGCAATATTTGATTATGTATTGCTCTCTCCAAAGTGTAAGTGCTGAGGATGGTTAAGTATACTGCAGATACTACGAATTTACCTCTCCAAGAAAACCAACAACTGGATGAACTGCATCAGCTCCCAATTCATTAGCATGGCACTGTGCTTTACAACTATTTTAATTTTCTAAGTATGCTAAGGGGAAAAAAACCAAACTGTTAGTATTTTCAAATTGGAAATAACACTAAACATCATTTAGTAAAATGACCTTATCTTGAAACTAAGTAAATGAAACCTAGAGAGTTCAATTTGTTTCAGGTCATATTGCTATTTAACTACATTAAAAAACCACAAACTCCTGGGGCTGGAGAGGTGGCTCAGGGGTTAAGCCTCTGCCTTGCAGGCAGAAGGTCCTGAGTTCGGATCCTAGACCCCACGTATAGATGCCTGGTGGAAGCAGGGGCAGCCTGAGTTTCTGGCCTTGGTAGGGCGGAGCCTGTGAATCCCGGGGCAGAGTACACAAGGAGAAGGTGGAGGCGGTCCATGGTGGTTCCCGAATTGGTCCGTGGTTCTACACACACATGCGTACATACATACACACACATACACATACATACACACACACACACACACACACACACACACACAATTGAATAAATAATAATTTAAAAAAAAAACCCACAAACTCCTGACTTCTGCACTTGGTCACATTACATCACAGTGCTTACATTGCCACATGTATAGTTTTTACCTTTGAAAACAAAGCGGTAAGGTAACTTTGGTATCTGAAGTGTAGATTACTCCACTTCAGGAATGTTTAGGATATTAAGGAAATTGATAGATTAAGATTTTTGTTAAGATATTTAATAAGAAAAGATAGCTCAGATTTGCATACTTTATTAGCAATATGAACAGCATAAACTGCATGCATTCACACATGCACATATATAAAACAAGAGAACAAACACACTTTGGGACAAGAGTGACTTGAAAGAACCTCAGAACAGACCTGACTACAAGGCTACGAAGACAAAAAGTATTAACATTCAAAACAATAGAAATTTAAATAACTATATATAGATCAAGTTCTTTTTTGTGTGTTTACATGTATGCACATGTGCATGTGGATAATCATACATGTATGATGAGGTCAACAGCAGATGTCTTCCTCAATAGTTTCCCACTTTTTATTTATTTTATTTACTTACTTATCTATTTAAGGAAACTAGTTTATTGAGTACTTTGCAAGATCACAGCAGGTTGGGCAATAACTAGAGTACCTCCACTTGATTTTTTGAGACAGGGTCTCTCACAGAAGAGACCCTGATTTGGCTAGGATGACTGCCCAGAGAGCTCCAGGGATCCTGCTATTTCTGACTAGGCTTACAAGTGTGTGCCACTCACTATGGGTTCTGAGGAACTGAACTCAGCTCTTGAGCTTGTTTGTCTGTCAAGCACTGTGCTAATGGAACCATCTCCCAAGACCCTTAAATTCCTTTATCATTTTTATTTTGACAGTTTCATTCATGAATACAATGAATTTAAGTTATTTTTCCTCATATTATCCAATCCCATCCCTACTCCCACTCCCAATGAAAACCTTCTTCCCAACTAATTTCCTTATTTTTTCTCAAATTCTTATTAGTAAACTATTTCAATTATTGCACCTTACCCATGTGACCCACATTTGCAAAGGCTATGACCTCTAGCTTGGACATGTATTATCATCTTCTTACTTTAAAGCTAGCAAGAAATGATTTCAGCAAAATTTATATCAGGCCTCCAAGACATTTCTACTTGTTCTTCCTTCTGCCTGTCGGCTTTTTCTTAGGTACTTGAGTGGTCTGATTTGCCATCTTTAGGACTTCACTCATAGAGCACATTTTTGATAAGGTCTTCCCTGGCCTGCTACTTGAAGATTTCTTACTTTTCTTTGAAATCCTCATACTGTGTACTTTTACTTATATGTCTTCTTTCCCCTTTCTATGTAGCATACTTCCATAAGGGCAAAAATTTTTATCAATTTTATTCACATACGTTTAGTGCCTAGAATAGCAGCAAAGTGCAGCCACTGGCCAGTTACCATCCTGATGGTTTAAAGAACTCTTAAGAGCTAGGACCAAGTATTGGGCATTTAAATATCCACCACAACATTTTCAGAATGCCTTACTCAGGTCATGTATTCTTAAGTTTGAGCAGATATGAATGGATATGAAATGAAAAAAAAGAAGAGTTTATGCATGGGCTTGAGAGACCTAATGTCAAGTCTGATGACCTAAACACACATGGTGGAAGAGAACCGACTCCCACAAATAAAACTCAGACATCCACATGCATGCCATTGAAAACACACACACACATGCACACACACACAATTGTAAAACCACATTTTTTAAAAAATGATACTCCTTGTATGAAGGGCCAAACAAAAAAACCCCGGTTTTAGATGTGATATCTAGGTTTTCATTCCAGTTTGTTTTTTGTCTTTTCTTGTTTAGATACCACTTTTAAATTCTTGCATTTTAGTAAGAAAGCTACCTTTTTATGAATGTTAGCAGTTTATTGACCTGATATTTGTAAATGGTCTGTCGGGGCAGGTAAAATTATGTAATGCAGGGGCTGGAGAGGTGGCTCAGGAGTTAAGCTTCCGCCTTGCAGGCGGAAGGTCCTGAGTTCGGATCCCAGATCCCACGTATAGACGCCAGGCGGAAGCGGGGGCGGCCTGCGCTTCTGGTCCTGGTAGGGCGGAGCCTGTGAATCCCGGGGCAGAAGGAGGTGGAGGCGTCCATGGTGGTTTGCGAATTCATCCGTGGTTCTACACACACACATACACACATGCGGGCACATACATACACACACACGCACAATTGAATAAATAATAATAATAATAAAAAAATTTAAAAAAAATTATGTAATGCAGTGTTTGAAACAGGAGGAAAAAAAATTCTTTTTATTTCCTTTTTTTTTTAACTGTATAATGTTCCTCAAGTTAATGGCAGTGTATCTTGTGCCACTGAATTTCCAAAGTGTACCCATTTTTTTTTTTACTGTGCTTCAAATAAATAGAAAAATAGTTACGATGCCGATCTTCAACTTTGCTATTCATGCTTCTATGCACATTAGGCTAGGGATTTCACTTTTGAAAGCATGAGAGTCTCTAGGCCTTTGAATGGCATATGCCATTTCTGGGAAATGTATCTGTAGGCTAAGTATTGCTTTCTACAATTAATGGCTCCTTTCTTTTCCAAAAGAAAGAACTTATTGAAGCAGTTAGGATTTGTTTGGATTTACAGGAAGCAAGCTCGTGCTTTTTAAAAATGGTTATGTAAGCAAAGCTGAACTGTAAATCTTAATCCTAATCTGGGAATGTGTATTAAAAGATTATGGAACGGGAGTACACTACTGGTAGTGAGAGAAAAGTGGGTTTGGTTTAATGGATCTTTTCTGGCCCCAGGATCTGTCCTTAAGCTTTTGAAAAGTGGAAAGTTGCATTTCCCCTATTGTTTTGTTTTTAAAAGAACAAATCCCAAGCCCTACAAATGGCTTGTATTGAACTTTTACATTTGAATTAAAGGTTATTAAACATGAAAAAAAAAATGATACTCCTCTTTATTCCGAAAGACTTGAAGAAGCTGAGATACATGTTTCTTTGGCCACTCAAGTCATTAACTATCCTATCAGCAATATTTTTTCTGTCTCGTATATTTCCCTGTGTATCCCAGAATACTTTCATAACTATCTTGATTCTATTTCTCAAGCAAAACCCAAATCAAAATACCCTTCCTCTTCTATTAAGATTCCAACTTCCCTCAACTCTCAGTAGTTCTTCACTTTTCATCTTGTCTGTACTATTTATCATACAGAGAATTCTTTACTCATTTGCTGTATGTACATGTGTATGTAGACTTTAGTTAAGTTCAAAGTTTAGGATCAGAAAGTTTTCAAAAATATCCCGAATAACTTTAAATGCGAACAGTAGGTAAAAAGAAATAATGTGATGAGATAGCCAGTTTTCCAACCAGACAGGATCTGAAATAAGATCATCTTATATATGAAATACTTACCTCTGAGTTTTCATAAACTGAATGTCATTTGCTAATTGTTCCTGCCACATATGTACAAATGAGTTAACTAAATGCAAGAAGAGAAATGTGACATTCCTGTACTTATTTTTCATCTAAGTATTTAAGCCAAATCAAAGTCAAACAGCACACAGCATTCAGTACTTATTAACATATCTAAATAAACTGTTGTGAAACGAAACTGGTTATGAAACCGAGGCCTTACTTTCTACATTTATGTCTTCTTATTAACAAAATGAGAAAACGTAAAGTACAGGATTGTTTAAGAATTAAGGAGAAATTATCTGTTTGAACACAGTGCCTATCTGTCCCATCATAAGCAAATAAGAAACTCAAATACTTCCGGTATTAGTTTAATAAAGATACTTACATTGCAATTTAAATACTTTTATATTTTCCAACTCAATATATAAAAAGGACAGTATTATAAGTGTTACAGCAAGATGTGTCATAACATTATACAATAAGACATAAACTAAAAGTATATTTAGTTGAAAAGAAAATGAAATGTATTTTTGTTTATAGTTTTATTCTCAAATATTAATAAAATTGAATAAAAATAAATTTAAATTTTCTTCTACATATCTTTTAAATGCAAATAATACACAGAGAAAAAATAAAAGAATGGCAAAGGTTATTCCACTCTTTATTTCTATATTTTCTGTATTTTTCAAAGTTTTCTATATTGAGCATATATTTCTTTCAAATTCAAAACATTTATCTTTTTAAACTTTTAAATTGCAGAGCACTTTTGAGGGAAAAAATTGCCTACAACTCTCAATCCGCCTCTGTGAATTAAAAATGATCCTTTACTTTTTATATTTTGATATGAGCTAATCAAGTTTATAAGGCTTATGTGTATTAAATACATATGGAAATGAGACATATCTTCCTTGTAGTTTGGGCATGTTAATTAGGTTTTTCTATAGAGAAAAAATGACTATCAGTTAAAACGGAGGAGAAAAGGAAAACAGAACCTTTAGGATAAGGAGGTAAGTGGCTAGCAGAGTGCTTGTCTAAGCATGCTAGAAGGCCTAGGCTTGATCCCCAACACTGTACAAACCAGGTGCTACAGCACCTGCCTCTGCAGTGCCAGCACTTGGGAGATGGAGGCAAGAGAATCTGAGGCTGAAGTTCATCTTCTACACACAGTAAGTTTGAGACTAGCCTGAAAGACATGAAACCCTGCCTCAAAACACAAATGGAACACCAACACAGAAACTTTGTGTTCATGTTATGTTCAACAAGTCATGACTGTTCTAACCTAAATTCCACCTCTATCACCAAGTTCAAGTTTTTTTTTTACATGTGCGTACAAATAAATTCTTGCCAAATATTTTTCTTTTCTTTTCTTTTTTTCTTTGAGAAAGGTTTTCATATAAACAAAGCTGGTTTCAAACTCCCTAGTCAATCAAGGCTAGCCTTGAATCTCCTGATGCTGCTGCCTTTACCTCTCCTCAAGTCCTGTGCCGACATGTCTGTCTCATCATTTCTTTTCTTTTTTTAATCTAACAAAAACCCAAGAATCTATTTTAAAAATTTTTTTTATTATTTATTCAACTGTGCACATGTGCGTGCGCGTGTGTGTCTGTGTCTGTGTGTGTGTGTGTCTGTGTATGTGTAGAACCACAGACGAACCCGTGAACCACCATGGACGCCTCCACCTCCTTCTGCCCTGGGATTCACAGGCTCCGCCCTACCAGGACCAGAAGCGCAGGCCGCCCCCGCTTCTGCCTGGCGTCTGTACGTGGGATCTGGGATCCGAACGCAGGACCTTCCGCCTGCAAGGCGGAGGCTTAACCCCTGAGCCACCTCTCCAGCCCCCCAAGAATCTATTTTAAAAAGTAAACAATTTTATGGCAGCTGGCTGAAGTATCAGCAAGTGACTTTCAAGCACAATGAATATACTAGAAAATGAAATGACCATTTGTTTTGGGGTTGTGTTTATTTGTATGCATACAGTGTGTAAAAATAGCAAGTTAATAGACTTACCCGTTCTGTGGTTGCCTCCTCTCCTGGTAGACATGCAGCAGCAGCAGCACAAGCTATTTCCATCATAGCAGAGCTAGTAGGAGCATCAGTAGTGGATGAAGACCTGGGTCGGCCTGACTGTATAATAGCAGATACCTCCTGGCCAGATTTCCTGTTGATTTGGGGACTTCCCTTTGGGGCCTCTGACTTGCCCCGCCTACTATGCAAGCTTGTCCCTCTCTTCATCTTGGGTGGCACTCGGATCTGCTGCAGAACACGATTCAGAGCTGTGGAGTGGGTAGGGACACCATCAATTTCAGCACATGCGTTCTGGTTGTCCAGATCCATTTCAGGCTCTGGATCTGTCTGAATTTGTTGCACATCATGTGGAGACACTGATGACCTCCTGCGTTGGTGCTGGAAGAGATGCTTCAAGCCTTGGCCAATCACATTAATGTTCTCCAGAGCATTGTGAGTCATTTTAGTTAACTTTTGTTCTGATTCTGTCTGCCTTCTGGTCTCTGCATCTTGGGATTTGCCTCCAGGATCAGGGTCCTCATATAACTGTTCACTGCCTGAAGGCTCCATTAAGAGGCTTAATATGCTTATTTGCAAACTCAAAAAATTTTTAAATACACCGCAACTGTTAAATTAGGTAAGCATTTGCTTCAACAGTGACTATGCATGCAGCAGTAAGACGAAGGCTTCATGCCTACCTAATGAACAAAAAAAATAAAGAAAAAAGAAAAAAACCTTGTATCATACATCATGCAGAAATACTAGAATTAAAACAAAGAAAAACATGCAGCTAGCCAAACAAATTAGCACTATCATAAGCAATCTTTAATCAGAAGATTAAAAGATAGTTCTTTAGATAGTGGGTTATGGTATTTTCTGAAACACTACATGGAAAACAAAAAGAGCAACTTTAAAAAAAAAATCATTCCCTATAAGCCTCAATACATGAAGAACTGGATAGTAGGGAAACCATCTTGGACACAATAAGAGCTGGCAGAACAGCCAGCCACTCTGCTTAGAAAACCAGAACAGATCTCTGGATATGTTTATTCAAGTTGAAGCAATTAAACCCCTCCCAATTATTACCACAGCTATTATCTACAGACTGAGACTCAATAAACTCAAAGCAGAATAGTAAGAGGCGTATATCCATTCTCTGTCGTTTTTAATAATGAACATTTCTTGATACTATACATTTTCATCAAGTTCAAGGGTAATCAGAGGTGACAGATATGAGAGAACGAAACAAAGAATTTAGTAAATTAATTCTCTGCTGAAACATAAATGAAAGATAGTCTAGACAATTAAAGTAGAGCTTTGCTCAGTACCAGAATATAATCCCAGAAATCAGGAGGCTAAAATAGTTTGAGAGTTTGAGGTCAGCCCATATTACACAGCAAGTTCCAGCCAGCCTAGCCTATATAGCAGCACCCTTGAATGAGTGAGTGAATGAGTGAGATCTTGCCTTTTCTCAATAGTATCAGACATGATAGAAGCTTCCCATATATCTACAGATATGCAAAAACAAATAAGTAACAACACATGATAAAAATGGGCATGATGAAAGACCAAAGGAAAAATGAAAGGTTAAATTCAACCATCCTCAGTATATGTGCATGAAGTGAAGAGAAAGCTGAAACTGAGAGTAGCACACTGCTATGACACAAAGGGGAAGGTCAATGGTTACAAGAGAGAATAAAACACAATATGGGAAGTTTTTCCATTCTTTCTTTCAATCTTATTAGAAATCTTTAGAAATCCCTATACTCCCTCAACTATCTGTCACTAACAATGCAGCACTATGTGGATGTTGTTCTGAGTATACATAGACTGCTGCCACCGAGTGGCTATCTAGAAGCCAAAATTAGTTGACTTAGGAGCTGACTGTGAACGCAGGCTACTGGAGTGATGAGCAAGATCACAAACTTCTGCTTGCCATATGATGGGAACACTGACTGTGATTCCCACGGTACCTGTTCTTCATGCTCAGTTCCTCATCTGTTGACTCTCATGACTCGGGAGCACAAGCAATGACAGGGCTGTTCGTTGCTCATCACTACCTTCCCACTTTCTAAATAAGGTGTGGTCTTTGCTCATTGAGGCACAGAAAAGCAGTCATGCAAGTAAGAGATTTCAATGACTGTCACTGAAATCTTGCTAGCCTAAGTGTCCTCCTACCTCGCTCCTAATTACACATTTGTTTTTCTCTCCCCTTTTGGGACAGCCAAGAAACAATCTCTTACTGGCCTCTAATACCATTTTCTTGGGCTCCTTGTGGGCAAAAGTTTTGCCCCTAGTGTTTGTGGCTTAATTATCCTTATCTTCCCTCATGAGTTTGCCTGGCAGACCAACAGGTGCTGAATAACACCCGTAACCAAGATAATCTGGTAGCAGTAAGCACCAATTCATCTCCTCTAGCATTGGGCTGTTAGATGGAGAAGCTGAGTGGATGTCAAAGTCAGGTTGATAGAGAGTAGTCTGCAGTTTCTGTGCTTATAGTGTATTAGCTATGATTATTTTGTTACTATTGCAAGTAAAATGTATAGCCAATTTATCTCATAAGATAAATTGAAAAGAGTGATGTTAAAACACCCTAGAACTTAATGACCTACTTGTCACATACCCTAAATTATTAAAAATTTGCGCTCAGCACATCTTTCTTTGAACACAGTTATAAACTAATCAACTGTTAGTTTCCTATCTAAAAAATATGGTACATTTTAAATGCCAGTAATTTCATCTGATATTTCACTAGCATTTGTACATTTAATTAAATAAAATTAAAATGGCTGATTACAAAGAAATGCTATCAATAGTTTGGAAAACCTAAAACAGTACCCACTTCCAAACCAAGCCTGCAAGCCAAGGTTCTGTGACAGCTGCAAAGATTGAGCATCCCAGAACTGTTCAAGGCAAAGCCCATTGAAATCACAACAGCCAAAGCAGGATCTGCATGGAGCCCTTAGAAAACCTAAATGGAGCTGTAAAAGCATTAAATTATAAAAAAGAACTTTGGAAAATAAGCCTATGATCTGACTTACTCCTGGGATCACATAATAAAAAACATGGTGGAAGTTTTGATGGTTCCCAATGCATGGTTCAATACGTGCCAAATGTTAAGGAAGACCAAAAACTATGGCAAAACCACCAAAGATCTCAAAACTGCTGATGATAAGACTGTACTGCAGACACTCCATAATCATAAAAAAATAAGATCCAACATCTCTCTCCCTCTCGAGTAATAACTGCTGCTCAGTTTATAACTCGATCACCTGCATTTAGATCCCTGGCCTAACAAAAACAAACTCAACTGCAAAGCTAACTGGTAAGAAAAAAAGATGGTTGTTTTTTTTTTATTCATTCATTTTTGAAAAGTCACATTATTGGAAGTAAAACCAGAAGAAGTAGGGAAAGGGAACAGCGAGCAAAAATTGCATGAGAGAAAGAGGAGGGAAAGAGTAGAAGACATGAAAAGATAGGAAGAAGTCACTTAGCGACCCATGTAGCCAGATAATTTCATTAAAATCTCAGAATTCAACAATTTTTCCACTACAGTTTTTCTAAAGCATAATGTGCCATAATTCTCACTCAGAAAGAATCATCCTGAATTAATATTAAAAAACGAAGTGGAAAATTTTCTGTTTTTAAAATTCAATCACTCCAAATTACATAAAAATTATGTCTTTGTACTATTTTTCTTTCTAACATTTTGTTTTCTGATAGATAAGCTTTTCAATTTGGCCATGAACCAAGTTAATTTTCATGGCTGCGTCGAAGAGGACACTTGCCTTCACTGTTCTTCCTCAAGAACTTCTGGGGGTGCAGGAGTCCTTCAGGAAAATCTGGAAAGCAAACATGAAGAATTAGAAAGTGAGAGACTTAAAAGGGAAACTGTACCAGATATATAGAAAAAATCTTAACGTATATACCAAAAAGTGTAATAATTCTTATCTCCAACCAACAGGAAAGGTAAGATAAATTTTTCAGTTTTCTAATTTTTCAAAACTATAATCCAGAAAAAATGACAATCAAATCAATTCAGAAAAAATACTTAAATTGCCAACATTTTAAGAGAAAGTGAGAAATGTCACAGTAAAAATCACAGTAAATATTTTAACACTATCAAACTGAGTAACAAATAGGTATTTTATTCATTCTAGTCTTGTTAACATACATAAAAACACAACTTAATATTTTCCCAAGTAACTTCTCACACTGCAGCTAAAATCTTCCATTCAAAGACAATCTTTAAAGCCAGGTACAGTGGCTCATATCTGTAACCCAGCAGGAAAATCACATGTTCAAGTGGCTCCATAGCAAGTTCTAAACCAGCCTATTGCCATACAGTGATATGCCATCTCAAAAAAAAAAATCTAAAATCTCTATTTTGTTCAATTTAGAATAAAAACTCACCCAAATTGAAATTTTCCTACAAAACTACCAACAGTCATAACCATAACAATTTATTAAAGGAATATTTTAGAATAATCTCTCAGATACCCATAACTTAATCATATAAATATGACTTTACTCTTAAGCTCATAATTTAAGACACAAAACAAAATTTACACACTTTACAAAATAAGAATGATGGGGCTACGGAGATGTCACAGTGAGTCAGTGCTTATAAGCACAAGGACCTGAATTCAAATTCCCAGAACACATGAAAAGTCAGATGTTACAGCACTTTTCTGCAATCAGTACCCACTACCACAAAATAGGAGGAAGAGACAGATAAAGACCTGGGAAGTTCACTTTGGCCTGGTATAAATAGTTCAGCAGTGAAAAAAAGAGATCCTGCCTTAAATAATGTGGAAGGTGAACCCCCAAGGTTGTCCTCTGACTTCTACAAACTGTGGTGTACACACACACACACACACACACACACACACACACATCAACACACAACAATGTAAGAGCTAAACTGGAAAGACAGCTCAGTTCATTAGTGCTTGCCATCTTAGTGCTGGAGAGATAGAGATTCACTAGTCAGTCATCCCATTCAGTGAGTTCCAGAGACCCTGTCCCAAATAAAAAGGTGGACAGCACCTGAGGAATGATACCTCTGATGTTCTCCAGCCTTCACAGGTGTGTGAATACTTACCCACCGCTCACACCTCAAAAACGGAGCTAAGCTATAAGAAATACTACAATCACCATTAGAAGTCAGGAAAATGTCAGGACTGGACCTCTATGAAAAAGGTGACAGAAGCAGAAGCTTTAACTGTGCTTTGAAAAAGACACATGAATATAACCAGGAAGATGTGGGCCAAGGTTTCTGTCCAAAGCAAAAAATACAGTGTGAATGAAGAAGCCAGAAAACCTACTGATGATACAAAATTTGAATATAGGAAATGAATCTAAATGAATGTGTAAGGTTGAGAAGTTAAAGAAAGGCTTCAAATGATGTGATATTTATTAAGTTCTCATGTACGTTGGGTGGTAAGATACACTGAGGTGATGCACATGTATTATTTCTAACTCTGCAAGATTACCACCTCCACTTTATTGTTTGAAAAATTAAGGTCAAAAGAAACCTAATGATTAAAGACTTTATTTGATAAGCAGACAATAAAGAGTCACTATGAAAATTTTGAGGCTATAAGGACTGTTCAGGGCTAGTAAACCAGTGGCATTAGAAGAACGAATAACCAAAAGCACAGAAATTCGGAAAGGAGTTGTAATGGTTTAGAAAGGTTTGAAAAAAGAGCTTTTGGGATGGCTCAGTATATAAAAGGGGGGCTGGCCATCAAGCCTGATTATCTGAGTTCAACCCTCAGAACCATGTGCTAAAATAAGAGAACACCAAGCCAACTCCCATTGTCTTCAGCCTCCACAACATGCTGTGACATGTGAATACCCATAAGCATCAAATCAGACACAAATAAGCACTAGAAAACTGAGAAAAGGAAACGCTGAACCAGGTAAATGGAAAGGAGTAAACAACGCTCAAAGATTCAGAAATTTCCCACCTGGCCTTGACAAAGTATCAGAGAAATTCATCTTGATATATGTGCTAGTCTTGGCAATTATCAACAGGAAATTCACTTAGAAGTACAATCATCTAGCTAGCTTTGATGTACTGTATCTTTCAACAAGAGCTGAAAGGTTGCCTCACACTACCAGGTCTTCTCCACTTAGATCTCTAAAACCATGAATCTCTAAAACCATGAATCAAACAAATCTTCCTCCCTAAATTGTTTGTCTGATATTTTGTCACAGAAATACAAAAGTAACTGCATTAAATGAGTACAGCAAAAGTCAAAAAAATTTTATACTTTAATGAAAGAAAAATACTGTAATACTGAAAAAAACACGTAAAAGTATAACAAAACGTTTAAAAGTAAAAATAAAAGATAGTAATAAAAGCAAACTAACAAAACTGCTAGGACAGATATAGTAGTGAGAGTCACAGCATTAAAGAGGCAATAGAATTAAAGAGAATCATAGGATTAAAGGTCTAATCTAACAGCAAGATACAATTTTAAATTTTTATTTATAAAATAACATAGCCTCCACATATCAAGCAAAATACATCAGAATTATAAGAAATAAAAAACAAATGTTTATAATCATAATAAAATTTTTTTTCAGAGACCTACAGACTTTTATCAGATACAAGTTGATATACATGATTGACACACTGGACCTAAACAGACATTAATATAACACATCACCCAGCAACTTTAGGACAAATACTTTGTGAGCACAAAGAGCACGTATAAAACTAGCCATTATGCTGAGCCCCACTGCAAGCCTCACAAAAGGCCAAAATAGCACACAGTGTATTTCTCCAAACACAATGTGGATCCTTAAGATTCCAGCAGAGTAGGGAAATTGGTTCTTTCTCCCCTTTCTCTTTTTCCCTGTTTTAGCCTGCTTGAGTATTTAGGCAGATGAGCAAGATGAAACAACAGACAAGGCTGATGAGCACCTCCAAGATTCCATCAGATCAAAGGAGGAAAGTGTGAGGAGCTGCTGCAGACGGCATTCAGCCAACTTCAGAGTCACTCCATGAAGGCTGCAATCTCAGGAGGGCTGCCACCCTCTTATGGGCTTTTCCTTCAAAACCTCAAAAGGCTCATTAGTGCAAGGGAAAAATCAAGAAAAAAGCTCTTTTGCTGCGTAGGGAAAGAACAGCAGTCAATGTCAAACCATTCTAGACCTCTTTCTATCTCCTCCCTAAAAATCAGGCTTAATCTGCAGAGAAATACATTGATACCAAGCCTCTGGGAATGCTGACAGGAATCCACTAAAAGTAAAGGACATTTCAAAAGGAGGCACAAGTCCCCAACTTTTTCACCAATACACTTTGGGAGCAGGGAGAGAGCACTGATTAAAAACATAACAAAACAAAACAAAAAAATCTCAACCTGATAGAAAATGGAATACTCACTGCAGTTAGGGAAGAACAAAGAAGGAGAAATGCAGAGTCCAGACTCCTATGATGATACATTCAAGCCCCAGGATCTAGCGCCTGCACAAACCTGAGGTTAAGTCAGAACATCAAAGACCTCCTCTCCACTCCACTCTAAAAGAAGCAACAATACGACACAGTTGGAAGACATGCAAGATACAAAGCTCCTCTGAGACACAGCACAAAAGGAAAACTCCAAGCCAAGGAGACAGACAAGGAACAAAGTATTACTAAGGGAAATTTGAAGCTTTTGGTTCTCATGGCAACAATATCAATTCCAGTAACCATAGCAATAATAAAAATCAACAGCCAAATCCCTGAATAGATTAATACAAATCCTCACTCTGAACAACTAGTGTCACATAATATTCAATATTTATCTATCTTCTCATCTCATATAATATATGCAGTTTTCAACAAAAAATTATCAAACATGCTAAAAGCAACAATAAGATCAAAATGTGAAGAGAAAAAGCAACCACCAGAGCCAGACTCATATACAACAAACACTTTGGAAGAGTATGACAGGAAATTTAACACAGAGAATTAACAAAAGCTTCAATAGAAAACGTAGACTGTATGTGAGATCAGATAGGCAATTTCACAAAGAAATGGAAATTTTAAGAACCAAGTAGAAGTATTAGAAGTGAAAGCACAGAAATAGGTATTGAAAGGCTTTATCAGTGTTTATATACACTAAAACAGTATGTTCCACTGAAAAAGCACCAGTAATCTAAAAATAGACCAGTAGAAATTATCTGAACTAAATGGGAAGAAGAAAGCCAGTTTTTCTATTCAGAAAACATCCTGGGACTAGGGAGAAGGCTCATTAAATAAAGGCACCTGCACACAAACCTGGTAGCTTGTGTTCAGTCCCCTGAGCTGACATGGTAAAAGGAGAGAACTGACTCCCACAAATTGTCCTCTGAGTGTCACACTTGAACTTCAGTTTCCTCTTCTCACCTCTGTCACCTCTTTCTTTTTTCTTCCCCTTTTTTTTAAATATCTGAGGTTTTTTTATTATTTATTCAATTGTGCATGTGTGTTTGTGTGTGTGTGTGTTTGTGTAGAACCACAGGCGAATTCGGGAACCGCCATGGACTGCCTCCACCTCCTCCTTGTTTACTCTGCCCAGGGATTCACAGGCTCCATCCTACCAGGACCAGAAACGCAGGCCGCCCCCGCTTCCGCCCAGCGTCTATACGTGGGGTCTAGGATCCGAACACGAAACCTTCAAGGCAGAGGCTTAACCCCTGAGCCACCTCTCCAGCCCCTCTTTTTTCTTCCCCTTCTACTTCTCTCCTGCCTCAAATTTTTTTTTTGCATGTGTGGGTAGGTGTGGCTATGCATGTGTATGTGTGGGTATGTGTGTAAGAGGACACTGTGTGTGCTTGTGGCGGCCCAAGGGTAATCTCAGAAATCATTCTTGATTGTTCTACCTCCTTTTTGCTTTACTCTGGGGTTTCCCAGGCTCCACCTTCCATAGCCAGAAGTGTAGGTTACCACCATTTCCATTTGGCATTTTTACATGGGATCTGGGAACTGAATTCAGGTCCTTTTGCTTCTAAGCCATCTCTCCAACCCAAATAAATATTTTTTTAAAAGGAAACCATCCAAGAGCTGTTAAATACACACACACACACACACACACACACACACACACACACACAGTTAACATATACAACTTAGAAATATAAAAGGCAAAAGCAGAGAACAGAGTGGAAGAAATGAATGAATGGCCCAAAACTTAGCAAAAGTTGTAACAAAACATCAAATTACAGATAAGAAACTATGGAAAACACTAAACAGGATAAAAATCCTCCCAAAAAAGCAAGTGTATGTGGAAGTCAAAGGACAACTTGTGGGAGTCAGTTTTCTCTTTCCATCATGTGTGCTCCAAGGAGCAAACTCAGATCCTCAGTTTGGCAACAAGTCTCCTTAAGCATTTCATCAGCCCTTAAAAACTCAATTTTCACCACAGAAGACAAAAAGGGGAAAAAAATGCAAAACAAAGTAGAAAAATAATGAGTCTTAAGCTAAATGTGTCAGCAATCACTATTTTTCTTTTTTTGATAAAGGGTCTTCCCTTGTATCTTAGGCTGGTCTTCAACACACATTATTATGTCTGTATCTTCCCAGTGCTTAGACTATACATGCGCCATCACACCCCGGGCTAATAATTACTGTAAAATATGAATACTCTAAACACACCAACGAAAAAATAAACTAGGGTCTGGGGACATGACTAAATGGAAAAGTATCTGCTGGGCAAACCTGAGGATGAGTTCAGATTCTCAGCACCCACCTAACAGCAGTTAAGAACCTATAACCCAAACCTGGGGAGGCAGACACAAGAGGATCCTGGGGGTTTGCTAGCCAGCAAGTTTAGCTGAAATGGCAAACTCCATCAGTAAGAGAGCCTGTCTCAAGAAATAAAGTGGACAGCAGGACATTGATCTCCAATGCCCACATCCACACACAAGGGTATATGCACCTACAGACTGTATAGAAAAGTCAAGACAGACAGACAGACAGACAGACAGACAGACAGAGACACACACACACACACACACACACACACACACACACCTTTATATGAAGATTTAGATTTTAAAAGAGGGCGATAAGATTTTTAAAGGGGTAATTGATAATGATGTCTTGTTTATCTACGGCTGGCCATTTGATAGTCATTTACTCTCAGTTCTTTGACAAGTAGCCTATCTCTGAAGTTACCTCTGACCAGAAACACAGGCCGCCCCCGCTTCCACCCGGCATCTATACGTGGGGTCTAGGATCCGAACTCAGGACCTTCTGCCTGCAAGGCAGAGGCTTAACCCCTGAGCCACCTCTCCAGCCCCTAAAAAGAATGTTTTTGACCAAAGCTGAGCCCAGCACTAATCTATGAGTATAAATATAGTTATTTAGAAGGTAATTTGACAGGCAAACCATGTCCTTCAGCAAAACAACAGCAACAGCTTCTCTACTAAGGGCCACCAGATTTATACTGTCAATTGTTAATTCCCTCCTATGAAGTTGGTATCATCAAATCCACAAGAAAAAAGTTGGTTACCCCCATAACAGACTCCCCATCTTGCCTGGGTAATTAGCACTATTGCACACACAATCCACAGCTGAGGAAGATGCTCATGGTAATTCTCCCCTACCAGCCACACAGCACCTTCCCATACTATGAGGGCTAGCTGGCAGGGAAGAAACTTCTAGCCCAATTTTTAGCTTGATTTCTCTATGCCCTGTGGACTAAAGTGTATAATAGATCAGTTTTTAAATTTCTCTTATCCCTCTCCCCATTCCATGCATATGCAGATTTAGCAGAAAAAAAAAGAAGAGAATTATTTGGACAAAAAGTACAGGTATCTATGAATAGCTTCCTGACAGCAGATATTTTCACGAGCTACCTAAAAACTACTCTTTACCTACCATGAGTAATTACTATCCCAAGATAAAGGGATAACATCAGCATTCCTCTCAGAGCCTATAATCTTCAAATATTTTTTAAAGTAAAGATGACTAATACTACCATTTAGGTATCAATCAAGCATCTCTTTTCAAAACAAACAGCTAGACCTGGTGGCCTATAATCCCAGCACTCATGAGGAGAGGAAGGAAGTTTGTGAATTTGAGGTCACATCGTATCAATGAAGAGAAGAAGGTAAACCCTCACCATAAAAACTAAGAGACAGCATTTGATAACTTAACCCAAACTGTTACAGACTTGCTTGCAATAAAGGTTCTAACAACTTCAGGAATCACCCACAGAAACACCCATAGAGTCCAGAATGTCTGTGATGACAGAAATCCCGAAATATTTAAAGAAAGTACCCTGAAATTCTGCTTAACTTGCCTTTCAAAAGAAACAGAGTATGTGAACTATGGGGCTAGAGAGAGGTGGCTCAGGGGTTAAGCCTCTGCCTCACAGGCAGAAGGTCCCAAGTTCGGATCCTAGGTCCACGTACAGACACCGGGCGGAAGCAGGGGCGGCCTGCACTTCTGGCCCTGGTACAGTGGAGCCTGTGAATCCTGGGGCAAAGTAAACGAGGAGGTGGAGGCGATCTATGGTGGTTTCCCAATATGCCCATGGTTCTACACACACACATACACACACACACACACACACACACACACACACACACACACACGCACACTTGAATAAATAAAAAAAAAGAAACAGAGTATGTATACTATGGAGAAGCAGACAAAGAAAATTAAGTCAGTGCCTTCCAAACATCTGTGCAAGGGCAGACAAAGAACAGGGGCAGGGGTTGTCTATATTTAGTTCTTAAACAAGAACAAAATGCTATTAAAAATCCCCCCATGGTAATATTCACTTCAAGCAAACACACACAAAAAACTTGAAGGCAAAGCTGTTTTCATCATCTCCCACATACATCAACCAACACCTTAAACATCATTTATATCATTCTTTGCTCTATTAATAAGGGCTTTTCCAGGAATCCAGCACCAAAAGACCTAAAAGATACAATTCTTGATAACCTTAAACAGAGAATAAAGCAGAGAAAGGAAGAATAATGAAAAACAAAGCTAACAATTCCCACGAAAAATCTCATAATCCATCTTGGGCTGTAGTTCAAGGGTAGAGCACTTGCCTAGCATTACCTAAAATATTAGGCTTAATCCCCAAGCACTTGAAGAAGGAAAAAAAAACTTACAGTTCATACAGGACTAAAATAAGCAATAATATTTTCTAATAGTGTACTTTTTGAAGGAGTTTGATATTTAAAAGTCCTAAATTCAAGTTTCCTGAATTATCAACCACTTATCATTTGTTACTTATAAAACCAAACGGGAACGCGAGACCTAGTGGCATGGGCCAGTAATACCACGAATTGGGAGCCCAAGACAGGGAAAATGAGAGTTTGAGGTCAACCTAGGCTACAAGCAAGACTACTCTTGCTTCAAAAAAAAAGGGGGGGGGGAGCAAAGTGGAAAAATACTACTAATAATTACATTATACTTTAGCATGCCTTTAAATGTCAAATTTTATTCAACAGCCAGAGAGCTAATCAAAATATCTTCATATTAAGTGGATGAAATGAAGACATAAAACTTACATGGCAATGTTTTTCAGATTTTAATGAAGGTTCCAATTTATATAATCTCCTTCACTTTAGGTCACTTGAAATGGTCTTGATTGTACCACGTATTTTATACTTTGCTAAGTTTTTCAACAGTTCTATTTTTGAAAACTTTATTTCTTGTGCTTACACTTTGTAAAGGGCAGTATTTTTCCAGCTACTTGCCACCAAAGGCACGATGTAGCAACACCTTTACCATTTCAGTCACTCATAGGCTCTCAACTCCTTCTGACTTCTTTGTTTTATGCAATACTACTGAACAAATGCAGAAAAGAAATTCAAGAGCTGACATAAAACTGTAAAAGCTAGATCAAGTTCAGATCAAGATAGTGCTGCACTAAAGTGAGAAATGGAGCTTGGAAATGGAGAGACCCTGTCTTAAGGTTAAGTGTAAAGTTATTCCCTTTCTTCCATCCCCCATACTCAGGGCAGAGCCACTGCTTGATGGTCACTTTCTCCTGGAATGGACAGCTGGTGCTTGCAAAAAACCAGTGCTTACTCCATCCTTAGTGTGGGGAAGCAGGGAGAGGAGGAAATCAAGAACTGACCTGGTCTAGGCAAGAGACCAAGGTATCACCTTACAAAGGGAGTGACTTTTTCCCCCTGGATCCCTCAACCCTGAGGTTATAAAACCCCCTTGTCCTCTTCACTGGAGCCTTTCTCATTCTTCCTATGATTGGCCAGCCGGGTGATTCTGGAATATCATTAAACTTCCAGCTAATCTATGCTGTGGCATGTTTTGGGAACAGAACCTTACACAAAGGAGGCAAAGAATGATAGAGGAAGATGCTTGAAGTGCACCTGCATGTACGTGCAATGGGCACACAACCACATAACACTCATACTACACACACTAGACGCCAGATAAGAAGAGGGCCATGAGGGCTGGAGAGGTGGCTCAAGGGTTAAGCCTCCGTCTTGTAGGCGGAGGGTCCTGAGTTTGGATCCCAGATCCCACGTATAGACGCCAGGTGGAAGCGGGGGCGGCCTGCGCTTCTGGTCCTGGTAGGGCGGAGCATGTGAATTCCGGGGCAGAAGGAGGTGGAGGTGTCCATGGTGGTTCGCGAATTCGTCCGTGGTTCTACACATACAGAGACACACACACACAGAGACACACCCACGCGCGCACATACACACGCATATGCGCACAGTTGAATAAATAATAATAGTAATAAAAAATATTAAAAAAAAAAAAGAGGGCCATGAAACATTGTGCCCTGAGTGTGACATAGTTGTGCTACTCATAAACCCACAACAGTTATGGTTGTCTGAATAGGACCTGCACGAGATGAGACTTGGGTCGATGAGATAACTCAGTGAGTAAAGACACTTACTGTGTATTACCCAATGACCTGATCCCTGGAGTCCACACAGTGGAAAAAAAAAAAACTAGCTCTTGAAAGTTGTCCTCTGTCCTCAACATGTGCACCACGGCGTGTGTGTCCACATACACACAGAGGCAATCACACACACATACACACTGAAGACAAAAAACAGCCTGTAAACATTCAGTGATAGATGTGAGAGCTCATATGGCACCCACCCCACTCATGGGAGCTACCAATGGCAGTCACTGATGTTGTCACTGGTGAGTTACTTGTGCTCTAGTGGATAGTGTCAGACCTATGCCTATCTGAGTGATTCTGGTTAAACCCAAAGGGTCAAAAATCAAAAAGCCAAGAGTGGGGCTGGTGACTTAGTGACAAAAGGATAAAAAAGGTAGAGGGATAAATGTGACCAGAATGCATTATGTACACATACAAAATTGTCAAACAATTTTTAAAAATGTAAGAGAAAATTTTTCACTTCTCTGACAATGTATGATGGTGACCATCTTGCTATTCACATATTTGCATCTATTCAGACTCCCTGAGCTTTCAAGTTTCTTGCCCTCTCTTAAGTGAGGTTATTTTCTCTTATTCTTCAGTTGCAAGTCATTTATTTATTCTGGTGATATCCATCCTCTGCCATATATATGCTTTGTAAGTATTTTCTCCCGTCTTAAGATTTGACTTTTCATTTTGTTAATGGTACATTCTAAAAATCAAAGTTTTTAATTCTGAAAAATCCAACTCAGTGACTCTTTTCCTGAGTCTTCCGTATTTTAAGAAATTTTTACCTGGTTCCAAGATCACTTTGATTTTCTCCTGAATTCTCTTCTTGGAGTTTTATAGGTGTACCTCTGACAATTAAGTCTATGCTCATTTGATGTTAGTTTTTGTATGCTGTATTACAATATACAAAAAAGTATGTTATAATTTATATGCTGAATTAGTTGTATAACAACATTCTTATATGTTAGGTGATGATCGAGGATATTCTATGTATAGTACTCTCAAGCACCACAGAAAATCAACTCTACTTCTTACTCAATCCCTTTCTCCTAAGGTTAAGTCACAACTTAGGAGTCTACACTTCTCACTGTAAGCATTCCCATGCACACATCCTCCGCTTTCCTGGCTATCTTCTTCTTTCCAACAATACCAAACCTCTAAACCCACAGATCTCTACTGATCAACAACTTACAGTCATGCCCATTTGCTGCTATTTCCCAGCTTTCTATTCATACCCTTAACTCAAAGATTTTCTATTTCTTGCCTCTTTGAATCTAATACCCATTCTTCTACTCTCATTCCTCCATTAAATTCTGCATCACTGAAGTATCCTACTAATACAAATAGCTTCCTTGACTACTAAATGAGGACGCTGGCACAAATTAAACTGATTGTTAAAGGAAAGATAATATATTTCTCATTCAGTGTTAATTGAAAAGAATAAATGAGGCAATGAATGCATGGAAAGCCTGTAACCACAGCCTCCCAAGTAAACAAATGTTCAGAAATGGCTAGTCACTAAACCAACGAGATACATGATGATCATAAAAAAAAAAAAAAAAAACCCTTGAGGATTTTTTTTTAAACTTTTTATTTATTTACTTTTGTGTGTGTGTGTCAGAGGGTGCTACTGTGTGTCCCTGTGAAGGAACGAGGGTGACTTCAGGAACAATCCTAGATTGCTTCTACCTCCTTTTTTGCTTTACTCTGGGATTTTCCAGGCTCGGTCCACCAGTGCTGGAAATGCAGGCCACCTGGCGTTTTTACATGGAACATGGGATCTGAACTCAGGACCCTTTGCTTGCAAGACAAAGGCCTAATCCCTGAGCCATCTCTCCAACCCAAACCTTGTGTATTTTAATGTATTCATTTATATAGCACACTATACATTCTGAATACATGCGTACAAATGCATATATATCTGTGACTACATTGTGTGTAGGCATATTCATTAGGAAGGATTACATTAACGCAAGATGCCAAATTCTATTTTAGCTAACATTTAGGTTAGGCACTGGTCTATCTTTTAGTGTTTTCCAGACATCCACTTTTCATAACAATGTATTCAAAATCTATATGATTCTAAAACATGGCTGTTTCCCCCTGGCATTTTTACATGGGATCTGGGATCTGAACTCAGGACCTTCTGCTTGCAAGGCAGTCAACCCCTGAGCCTTCTCTCCAGCCCTCAATGCCAATTTTTATATCACTATTACAGTGGCAGTTTAACATTTGTAATTTCTGACTGCTCCAAGAGACCTTAAATTCCAGAAGAAACTACATTGTATTTGTTATTGCTCTACTTGTACATACAATGTGGGGGTAGGACAATAAAATGTATCCCATAGATAAAGAAATGAAAGAATCCTGCCCAAGGGTCAGCAAACATGGTTCAGACAGCCTAAATCAAAGTTCAGCAGCAATCACAAACAAATCAACATCTATCACCCCATTACCATGACCATTCCTACTATAATTTCTTAGTAAGAGGTATCTTCAGCTACAATCATGAAATCCATTTATAATAGGCCAGCCTATGATTGTTTCCCTTTAACACAGAAGAAACTATCAAAAAATAAATTCCATTGAGTCAAATAAAATTGTTTAATTGTAGTTTTCAAAACAAAGTAACAAAATTCATTATCTAAATTGTGAAATCCCAAATCAAAGACAAATCCTTAGTTTGTCCTGAAATCTGAACTTCTTATTCTACACTATACCACTAAAAAATCTACTAAAATTTTTTAAGAAATTGAAATCTCTATAGACATTTAAATTGGGGGTGATGTATGTAGAAAAAGGGGAAGAAAAAGCCATGACTAGATGAGAACCTCTTCTGTCACACAAGAGGCAGCATCTGCCCCCAAGAATTCATGGACAGCTTCCCTGGCTCAAAATCCCCCATCCAATTTCTCAGTGACTATTCTAAAGCCTGAGTATAAATGTGGTTGCTTAGGAAAACACCTACTTTGATAGTAAACAGATAATGTGCAATCAAGTTTTTAAAAGTGGATATTATAATTCATAAAAAAATGGAAATTTTATGTGTTAACAAGCTGTATTATCATAAATTATTAACAATTTAAGATACACATTTCTTAAAGAAAAAGAAACTGGTTCTTGAGATTTCAAACTGACCAAATGCCTCGAGATGAAAGTTCAGTGTCGTTCTAGCTCTTTCAAGTATTGGCCTCTGCAAATGCTAGCCACCTACTCCCAGCAAACAGCCTGCCAGAGTTTTCATCACAGGATTTTTATTACCCAATTTTTTAATGAAATTTCTGTTATATACTACCACTTATATAAGAAATAAAATAAACAAGTAATAAGAAAATACCAGTGGTTTCATATTGGCCTCTGTGTCAGCAGCATCTTCACCCTGGACCTAAAATCCTGAACTTTTCTGTCGGAGGTTCTTGCCACTAACCCCATTTTCTACTCAATCTGGTAAATGAAAAAGAAAATACAAATTGGCCCAATTATAAACAAAAAATTTAGAGGAAGCAGAAAAAGTACTCTGATGGTGTGGTAAAAATTAAAAAGACAATCAATTGAAAAAACCATAAAAACATGAAACTATTATTCACAGACTTCCTCTGCTGGTGCCCCTCACAGTTTACACAGCACACTGTAGTTTTCTCTACATCACCTAAGCCTTTATCACCATCATCTCACAGGACCTTCACAACCTCTCTGTGAGGGGTTTGTGTAGGCTCCTATTCTGCAGGTAAATGAAGCCTAAAGGACAGGCTGAAGGCCATATGGCCAATGAGTGGAAAAGAACTTTAATCTCTACTAATCTATTACAGCTGTCTCTCTAATTAGGGTACATTTTATAGGGATAACACTAAGAATCTGTGAAAGCTATTCTCTAAGTTAACCTCATCAAACTCCTAAGCAGTTTTAGAACACTGAAGTTTAAGAACTAATCACAGAATTATAGGACCTTAAGGCTTATTTCTAGCACAATCTCTTATTTTACATTTTTTATTCTAAAATGTTTTGAATACTAAGCAGCAAATTTTTGTGTCCTTATATTTTAACATCTACTAAGTAAATATGAGATCAAGAAGCTGAGAATAAATCAAATAAACTATATAAACCCTTTCTAATTTCATAGGTATAGATCAAATTGAAGATTTCTTCTATTAAGCTTAAAAACATTTTATCCTAAGTAACCTATTACTGGCACTGGGGCAGATGGCTGTCAATGAAAGTGCTATGCAAGTTTCACCCAGTTGCACTGTAAAAAGTCAGGTAGGACAAAATGTATCTGAGATCCCAGCATTGAGATCATACACACACACAACTAAAAAATAGTAACAAAATAATTTTAAAATCCTGGCAATATAACACATGCTTGTAACCCCACTTGCTGAGAAGGCAAAGAGGACAGAGCCCTGGGATTCACTGGGCAGCTAACCTAGCCTCAGTAATTAGCTCCAAACTAAAGACAGATCCTGTATCAAAAAATAAGACAGATGGCACCTCAGGACCACCACCAAAGGCTGTCCTATGTACTCCACATGCACACAGACACACATGTACCCAGGCAGTCAAACATACAGGCAACCAAACACAAACATACACACACACTGAAATATATACTGAAAATGAATAGGCTTTAAAATGTGTAAAACATACCTCAAAAAGTTATAAATGACAGGGAAGATAAAAAGCATAAGATACAAGAATTTAGTATATAGTTTTTGTAACTTTCCTATATATCTAAAATGTCTAAAATAGAAAGTATGTAATCTGGTGATTACATACATACATATATCTGGTGATACACACATACATACATATATATATATATAAAAACAAAATCAGGAAACAAGACAACAAATACAGAGATCAGAAAACTACATATAATAGCTAAAAGGTGGGCTCAAATAGCATCACAGAACTTTAGAAAGATACACAGCAGAATTTCTAAAAAAAAAAATGAATAACTATAAGATGGAAATAAAAAAGATCAAGCCCTGTTTACAGAAGCTCATGATAGTACAGGTAGGAGGAGGTATAGAACTCAACACTTACAACAAGCACTATCATGTGACTAACAGCTCTCCTTTTTCTTTCATTCATTTTTCAAGAAAACTTACTTTCACACAACCCAACATTTTTAGGAAGTTTAAGCAGAAAAAAAAAAGTACACCTGCCAGGAAGTAGTCCTGCCACTTGACCAAAGTGAAACAAGTCCCTCTGCACCCTTGATTGGAATTTTATTAGAAAAACACTTTAATATAATTATGCTATATATATTTCTAAAAATCTTTCCTTACTTGCTATAGACCAGGGCTTATTATAGTGTTCAGGATTTGATTCTGCTTTCAATAGCTTGAGATGAATAATACAACACTCAGTGTTAGAAAATGTTCTCTTACACCCCTGAAAAGAACTGGAAGAGAATGTTAGGAAGATGAAAATGCTTTGTACCTTAATCTGGTGATTACACTATATATACATACTGTGTGTTAATGTGAAATTCATTAAGCCATAAATCAACATTTTAAGTTTATACTTTACTGTTTATAAGTCTATACATTTACTGGAAACATTACCTTAATTTTAAATGATGAAACTAGGGCAGGCAATATGGTACTGCACGTAAACGTGCCTGCTTGTAAAAGCTGGCAACTTGAGTTCAATCCCAAGAAACCCATGTGGTAGAGAGAAGCTACTTTCAAAAGTTGTTGTTTTCTCTCTCTCTCTCCCCCCTTCCTCCTCTTCCTCTCTAAAATAAGTATTAAAAATAAATATTGAAATGCTGTTTTAAGAAAACATTCCAGGGCTGTAAAGATGGTTCAGGGGTTAAGACTCTGCCTCACAAGTAGAGTTTGGATCCCAGGTTCCAAGTAAAAAATGCCAAGCAGAAATGGCAGAGGTCCACAATTCCAAGTCATGGTGAACACAGTCTGGGAAATCCTAGAGCAAAGCAAGGAGGTAGATACAATCCAGGATGATTCCCGAAGTCATCTTTGTTTCTCCACAGGGACCGCAGTGCCTTTTAATACACACACACATACACACACACACACAAATAAAATTTAAAAAAAGAAAACATTCCAAATAGCCACCTCATCATTCCAAAGCATATGATGTAAGAATCAGATTTCATCCCAATAAAAAGCATCAAGCATGAGGAAGTGAAGCAATTTGCTTTGCTATCTCAGAATCAAGAACAACAGGTCTCCCAACTCTGTTCTAAGATTTAACCTTTGTGCTACACAGACAGAGGTTGAGTCTCGAGAGTCTTCTATTTTTAAATAAGAAAGTTAAAAAGAGAAAAGGACAGAAAAATTATAGGAAATAGGACAAAAACAATCTTTTTTCAGCAGTAACCTCTGGTTCAAAAAAACCAGAGAATGACCAAGATCCTCTTCATCTCCAACACACTCAAATCCAAGTTCTTGTTCTCAAAGAAAAAATTCTACAGATCCAGAGCTAGATGTGGTATCACATGAGACGTGCAAAGAAAGTCCCAGGTTCATGCTCCTGTGAACACCATTGCCTCTTGCTTCTTTCTGTGGTTTTCCTAGAGAATACCAAGAAAGGATGCTTTTCCATGACTTACTTTCTTATTCTTTACTTTCAGTAAAGGCAGTTCAGGTAAAGGTATCTGTAAACATACCTGGTGATCGAGTAAGATCCTAGAACACATGGGGTAAGGATAGAACTGACAACTGAAAGTTGTTCTCTGATGTCCATCCAACCTCCATCCATGTCCTATAGCAAATGTATACCTACAATATTTGTTCATTCCCACCCGACCTCTAAAATAAAATTGAAAAATTTTTAAAGGAGATGAAAAATAAAATAAGTTCAACAGACTGATAAAAATTTAGTATGACTTCTCTGGAGCCGACAAAATGGGCCAATAGATAAAAAAGCACCTGCTCACAAGCCTGAGGATCTGAGTGCACTCTCAGGAAGCTCAATGGTAGAAGGAGAGAACTAAGTTTCAAAAGTTGCTCTCTGATCGTCACCCATGCTCCATGGCATGCATGTGTATATCTTCCTCACCTCAAATAAACAAGAGAATAAAAAAATATAAGCTCTCATTTCAAAGTCACAAAGTTTTATAATTGAACTATAAGTTATCAGGTGTTCATACAAACTAAATACAAGCAAAATAAATCTACATATCACTGAGCACACTATACCTGTGTTCAGTGAGAAACTGAACATTACCCTGTCTAAAGTGATTATTACACTTCGGAGAGCAATATATCATATTATCCAACCCACTAGGCAAATGAAATGCCTGCAGGTGTCAGGTACTGCATTAGGCCCAAGGAATTTTGGAACTGGCCAGACAAAGAAGAAGAAAAAAAAAAAAAAAGGACCACAAAGGGACATTAGGGGTGTCTGGAGACCTGAGGAGCTGGTATCCAAGAAGGAACTAGCTTTCCATTCTGCAGACAGTAACAGCTGAGCTAGAAATCTCAGTCTTCTCATTCTTGAAATATGATTCTGAGGAGTGATCTCCAAATGATATAAATCAAATGTCTGAGTGACCAAACAAAACACAGCATTACCATATAATCCTACTTATATAAAACTGCGTTACATTCATAAATTTACATGTGAATATACTTCCAAAGAGACATATGATGGAAGTAGTCTACTACAGGCACTAAATCTCCAGCACCTAAGAGTAGCACGATAATGTATCAGAAATATTTCAGAGGTAAAAACAAAGAAATCAATAAATAATTCTAAATTTTGTAGACTAGCCAAGTACCTAAGACACATTAATCAAAAGAAGAAAGACTTCAAGAGGAATAAGTATGGGAAAGCAACATCAGATCAATGCAAAAAAATGTCAATGAAGTCAGTAAAAACACTAAGTTTCAAAACCTGCAGGACATCAAAATGGAAAGTTGGAGGTGAGAAGTTTAAACTTCAGATACGAATTTAGGAGTCAACTACAATAAAGCCTCTTCAGAGATGTGACCCACCACACAAAACTGATGGATTCTTACTGCAGAAAAGGACATGTAGATAAAATGGAATGCATTGAACAATTCTGGGTCCCCACTGTACCCATACTTCATGCTTTATAGTCTGTTGCTCATCTGCTATCCATTGGTACATAAAAATCCCAGCGCTCTGTTTTTTATTTTCACTATTTACTACAGACAGATCCAGAGAAGTCCAGAATGCCGGTATATTTAGCATTATTGATCATGATTCAAGACACAAAATGCACATAGTTTTATTCACTCTAAATAAGTAACTAATCACAAAACAAAGAATAATTTTACATGCTAATGATATTTTAAAATTCCCATCTGAAGCTTGAAAATTTAGGGTATATCTTAAAGCAATCATAAGTCAGCAAATAAGACACTTGCTTGTTAACCTGGTGAACTGAGTTTAATCCCCAGAAACCCACATAGTGAAAGGAGAGAACTGACTTCCAAAAGTTGCCCTATGATCTCTATCCATGGACCATGGTATCCACGTGTATTTTTTTTTTCATTTTCATTCTCTCTCTCTCTCTCTAAGATATTCTAGAATTAAAGTCTTCCCTACTTGAACTGCACTATACACAGTATCAGAGAAACAGATGGCTAGGAAAAAAGTTCAGCCATTCTATAAAGTTCCCAGTCCATCCCCTTGAGGCAAGTGTTAAGAAATCTACTTATTTGAAAACTATTTGGTTCCAAACTGATATGGACAGCAAAATCTAAGGTGTTTTTCCAGAACAAAGAAAGGACTGATAGGTAAGCTGATAACTGAAGTCACAGGATGCAGTCTTTTCACAATGCTTCCTAGTTCAGCTTATCTAGTGAATATATTTACCTGACAGTTTAAGGTCACAGCTGAACTAGATGTTTAAAAAGACTGCTACAATTTGTGTATGAAATGTCCCCAATATGCTCGGGTTTAAATATTTGATCCCTAACTAGTGGCATTAATTTGGGAGATATGGACCTTTTTTTTGGGGGGGAGGCGGAGCTTACAGAGGAGTAGCTTGCTGGGTAGCAGGTTTTAAGGATTATAGTCCAGCCTGTCTCTCTGCTTCTTGGTCCACTGAGATGTGAGCAAGCACCTTCCACATGCTTGTGCTATCACACAATGGACTATTTTCTTAAACTTTTCTCCTTTAAGTTTCTTCTTTGTATTTGGTCACAGCAATGAGAAAAGTAACTGATACAATGACTGACAAGTAGGCATAGTGGTACAGAGCCTATAATCCCACACTTGTGAGGGTGAGGCAAAAGAACTGTAAGTTAGCTATATAGCAAGACCTCATCTCAAAAAACAAAAATAAAAAAAGATTGGACTCAATAAATAAGATTTATAATAAATCAAGTCATAGAGTCAGACACAGAAGAGGTTTAATGATTTTAAAGATAAGAAACAGATTCTAGTTAGGCTAAACAGGTAGTTGATTGGACACTAAGACTAGAACAGTAGTTTCTAACCCCTAGAAGAGCAGCATGCCTCCTAAACAAGGCTTTGGGTTTTCCCATGCTTGCTTTCGTACACTTTCCATTGCTGCTAAAAAGCATGTAAAACTTTTAAGGCTCATACATTCTAAGGAAATTTCCATATTTAGACAAAATCACCTCATCTCTTAGTAACCACATTAAATTTACAGGTAAGTAGGAGAAGGGGGACTACCCAGAAAGAATTCAGAATTCGATCATTTACCCTTTTCTCTTTTGCCTATAAAAATTCACATGCTTTTGTTTACTATTAAGGCATGTCTACCCAATTTTCATGACCCATAGTTTAGGCAAAATGAGCCTTATTCTTCTCAGAAAAGTGATCTGTTTTTGTTACACTGAACTACAAAATGAGCTCTGTCACAGGACGAAAAGTACAGCCATTTGAGGACAAGTCTATGCAAAAAGAAACACTCCTGGAACTTGACACAGACTCCTCAGGAATATGGCATTAGCTGTTTAATGGTATCTTTCATCTAAGGATCTCAAACAAATGTTATTTACCTTACCAAAAATCAAAGCAGTGGGACCATAGCTAAATGAAAATATAAATGACCTAAAGGAATTAAATACTGAAAGTCAATTTTCTGTCCTAAAACTAAGATCTAGTTTTATATAATACTGAAGTATAAGAAATGAATATTTGCTTTTTTCCCTAGTTCCTGACAGAGTTTTTAGAAACTCTGGGTTTTTCTCAGGATAGGATCGCCTTTTGCTTTGCTTTTCATACTATCTTAATTATCTTTCTCACTGCTGTAACCAAATACCTGGAAAAGCAACTAAAGGAAAAAAAAATGGTTTATTTAGGTGTCTGATGAGATAGATAACAGTCCAGTAAAGATAAGGCAGGAGTTAAGCAATTGATCAGATTGCATCTGAAGAGGAGAAGCAAAGAGAAATAAATGTTGATGCTAATTTGACTTTCTCCTTTTACCCATTTTATTCAGTAAGGGGCCTACACTAACAGGATAGGCCCATCCAATTCAGGGTGTCTCCTTTCTAGAAATGTCCTCACAAATACATGAAAAGTGTCTCCTAGGTGTTTCCAAATCCAGGCAAGTTAACAAGCAAGATTAACAATCACATATACCCAATTCCTTTCAACCTTACCTGAGTTTATGCTAAAGTGACTGTTGGTGTACCTTCGGATAGCTTCAGGATGGGGCTAGTGCCAGGAAGTCTAAACAAGTGATTTGAAGATTGTCCCTCAATCTCCCCCTTTGAAGGGAGAAAAACTGGAAAGTGATGAATTGATGGGATAGGAAGAACTTGCGAGGTGAACTTCCAGGTGATGGCTGGAAGGATGTGTATGTAAATTCTGTATTCCAACCCTCCCATAACTGGCCTACTATCTCGTCCATCTACCTGTCCAAGTTGTAAGCTGTAGGTAACATGCTTCTCAATGTTTTGTGAGTCATTCTAGCTAATTTTAATAAACCAGAAGAGGGAATAATGGGAACACCTGAATCTGCAGTCATATTGGACAAAAGTGTGGATGACCAGATACTTTACTAGCAGCTAAAGTAGAACAGTGTTGTGGGAATGGACTCCTTGTGAGACTTTAACTCTAGGCAGAAGGCATCACAATTGAATGGAATCTTGAGACACTTAGCTGGTGTTATATAATGGTGTGGGAGAAAACCCACAAGGAGTAACTCTTGATCTAGATTAGTTGAGCTTGAAGATACAAATGGATGTATTGATAACACCTTCCAGGTTACCTTGCGGCACCATGTATAAATAGAAAAGCTAAAAATGTAAGCACTGCTGTGAGAACAGTTGCTACAAAAAAGAACTAGCACTACTTTTATGTCATCTATGTACCAAGCATCAAGCTTAGCACAACTTATGTGCAGTGTACATATGCCTCTGAGAAGAAAATTGACTCTCATAAATTTTCCACTGCACAAAGTAGAATTTAGAAGTAAACCTAGTTTCAAGACACAATCTGTTTTCGTCTACATTATAGCAACCTTCATTTTCTACTATATAGTATAGAATTACAAGTTCTAATAACCATTAAGAATAACATGCTTAAAAGTATGCAGATAGAAGACATCTTAAGAGAGTACTAAAAAAAAAAATCACAGAAATAAACTGATTCCATATGCAGACCTTGTATTCTACTTTACTGTTTTTTTAAAGTGTCTTTTTTGTTTAAGCATTGAACTCTATTACTAGTAGGCAAACACTTCACTTTCTTCCCCAGTTACTAAAGAACTAAAAAGTCAACAAGACTTTTGTCACTTTTCATCATTATCAATATTAGAAATCACTAAAGACCAGAGCATCCTGAGCTGGGAAAGTCAGGAAAGATTATAGAGATCAAATTGTTACAGGAACACCTTCCTTAGAATCATATCTGAGTCACAGTTAAAGACAGAGACCCTCAAGGATTAATCACTGCATAGCTAGATTAACCTTACTGGGAACAAGGTCATCCTTACAATAGGATGACATTCACCTCTGCAGTAGCTTCTGCCATTGTCTAGTCTGTGAATCAGAACTTGCTTTGAATATTATTTATGCTGTTTTCCAAAGTTAACAGTGTGGCAAAATCCTGATTCTTGATTCTTCATAAAATATGGTGATTATAGTTCTCATCATTCTGGTTTCATTATCAGTGTCCAATTATAACGTAAAATCCATACACTGACACAGTACTCCAGATGTTATCTAGCAGTAAGAGAACCAAGAGACCATTATTAAGTCTCTTAATTTAGCACTGTACATTTATATAAGTTCATCAGCGCTTATCTTTTTTCAGGGCAGTATCACATTAAGATTATGGAGTTTTGAAATAAAAAACAAAAAGACCAGACACTGTAAGAAAAACAAGCCTTTTTACCAAGAAAGGGGATCTGTTTTTGTTATCTCACATTCGAGTTTTCTCTTTTGTTATCAAGTATGTATCTACCTCTCAGAGTTTTGTATACTGCACATAAATTATGCTAAGCTGAATGCCTGGCATACATATGACATAAAATTTCCATTATACTTATCATAAGGATCCAGATTTACAGACCTTCACAAGAAAATCCTGTATAATCACAACCTAACTGTACATAAAGAAAAAAGCAAACCATGTTAAATAGCAAACTGGGAAAAGATATTTACAATGTATTTAACAACAAACTAATTCCAACATATTCTCCAGAACAAAAAGTATTGGGCCAGCAAGCTTGACAATCTGACTTCAATCTCCAGAACCCAAAAAAGCTGGCAGCACTGGGGTGTGTGTGTGTGTGTGTGTGTGTGTGTGTGTGTGTGTGTGTGTGTGTGTCAAAGTAAGGCAGGATCAGAGCAGCTGAGATGGGATGGGTCTCGAAATTCCCGAAGGCCATCCCCCACTGCTGGGATCTCCAGGAAGGAACACACCCCCCCTCCCCCGCTGAGGAACTGACTCCAATTCTCTCAGAGATAAGATGGCCAACTTCCCTAGGAAGGAAAGTTTGATCTCTAGCCCAGTGAGCCCAAGAGCAAATGGGTTGGGCCTCAATGGGAGCTAATCAATGAGAAAAAGCCAGTTTCCCCCTTGCCTAGGTGTATAAATATGTCTGACCCTGGCAGCCATCTTTGCCACCCTAGCCCCTTATGGTACTCAGAGTGCCATGAGTTTTGTTCCTTGCCTGCTTCTCATGGATTGCATGCCTGGGGTCCATGAATTCTCGAGGCGCCCTAGCCCCTCATGGCACTCCACACCTGGAGTCCATGAGTTCTAGCCCTTTTCTCCTCTAATAAACGACCTTAATCCTCTACATGTGTTGTGGTTTCAATATTCCACTCTAGAACACAAGAACCCTGCAAGAACCCTGTCGTTTCCTGTAACATTTGGCCCCTGAACAAGGATCCAGTAACTTTTGATGAGACTGTTCCCGCGTCATTTGGCGACCCAGATGGGACTATCCTGTAAGATTTGGTAACCCAGAAGGGACATTTGAACAGAGGAAAGACTGTTCCTGCATCATTTGGTAACCACGAAGGGACAGCCAGGAGACCATCCTGCAACAAGAAGACACTGTCTGTTCCTATGGAGGACCTGGATTGCTTCTACCTACTTTTTGCTTCCCTTTGCAATTTCCCAGACTCTGCCTTCCAGAGCGGGAAGCTGTCATTTCTGCCAGGCTTTGTTTGTTTGTTTATTTGTTTTCTCACCTGATTTGGGATTGCATTCAGGTGCTTCTGCCTGCAAGACAGTCTTAACCCCTGAGTCATCTCTCCAGCCCCCCCCCCAATTTTTTAAATGCGAATTAGCTGAGATATAGTTTGGTGATACAGCATTTGTCTGCTACGTACAAAGTTTGGGTTAAATCCCAGAGTCTGGAAAGAGAGAGAGAGAGGGAGAAAGATTCTTTCTCTCTTCATTAGAAAGAAAGAAAGAAAAGGAAGAAAAGAAAGAAAGGAGAGAGGGAGGGAGGGAAGAAATTAAACCTACAATGTGACATTATGTTTTTAACCTAGCAGGAGGGCAAAAACCAACATGTTTAAAACTATCTAACTTGGGGGCTGGAGAGGTGGCTCAGGGGTTAAGCCTCTGCCTTGCAGGCGGAAGGTCCCGAGTTCGGATCCCAGATCCCACGTATAGACGCCAGACGGAAGCGGGGGCGGCCTGCGCTTCTGGTCCTGGTAGGGCGGAGCCTGTGAATCCCGGGGCAGAAGGAGGTGGAGGCGTCCATGGTGGTTCGCGAGTTCGTCCGTGGTTCTACACACACACACACACACACACAGACACGCGCGCGCACATACACACAGTTGAATAAATAATAATAATTAAAAAAAAAAAAAAAAAAAACTATCTAACTTGGGGGCACCTGCCCCTCATGGCACTCCAGGCCTGAGTCCCTGAGTTCTCTTCTAGCTCCTTGCCTCTCATGATTCCATGCCTGGAGGCCACAAATTCTTGCCCTTCATGGTACTGCATATCTGGAGTCATGAGTTCCATTCTTTCTCTCCTCTAATAAACTCTACCTCAATCCTTAAATAAATAACATTTAATTTGTAAGGATAAAGGGAAAACAAGCACTCTCATAGACAGCTGGCTGCAAAATGATTTTACTTGTTCAGAAAACAATTTGAAAATATGTAACCACATCTTTTCTTTTCTCTAGAGATTGGCTATCTACTAAAGCATAGTTCTGACAGCAGAAGGGCTTAACCACTATTGATTGTCTATCTTTGTCACTAGCTGGACCTCACACTTTGCTCATGGTAGTTATGAATGATTCCAACAATTATACATAGCTATCATGGCTATCATATTCTCTTCATATAGCCCCAATGAAAGATAGAGTTCACATAAGGCAGTGTACTCTAAAACTCATAAGAAATACAATTCTTGGGCCCCACTCCAAACCTAGGTTTCAAAATTTCTGAGAGCAGAATTTGAGTTAACAACTTACACAGATGATTCCTAAGTTCACAAAGCATTGTTTAGGAGACTTCTAGGAATTATTTTGTTGTCATTTATCATAAAAGCATCTTCCCAGTAGTAAACTATTTTGCTCTTCATTTTCTGTCTTTAAATGTAGTTGGTTGTACTGACTGAAGGTAAGGTCCACTAACAAGTTTTGGACTCAATCTCTTCATTTCCTGTAAAACATAATTTTAACAGAGCACAAATTTTTAGCTACTATATCTTCAGCACCTAGAACAGAGTCACATCTATTTTAGTGCTCAACAGTACTTTTTAAATAAGTGAGTGAACAGAGAGTATCTCAGGGACAGGTTCTGGACAAGGGAAGAAGAACCTCCCTACTTATCAAGTTCAACAGTAACCCCAAAGGAAGTCCTGAGATACAAGCAGAAGGACAGGGGTTTGCAGGGTGGGACAGAACAGGATAGACGAAGAGGAGGGAACTGGGGGAAGGGGATTAAGGCAAAGACATAAACTCAGTTTGTTTATAACAAATAAGTGAAGAAAAAAATGGTCTTCCATAAAGGGTGGAATACAGCAGATTCGACAGATTCAAGCCAAGTTATATCTACCACAACCTGTCCTTTGGTTATTTGCATAAGCCTATCTGGCTGAGGATGCTCCATGCACTAGACACTTTCAATTGAGAATAGACAAGGACATGAGGAGGTTCTCATAAACCCCTCTGAAAGACCAAAAAATTAAGGATCTTTATTCCTGTATCCTAAGAAAGAAAAGGAGCTGACAGACAACTGGCACCTAGTCAGTTCTCACTTTTTTCTTTCGCACAATAATTGCCAAGTCGATTTAAAAACCTTGAAGGCACAAAACAAAAATTTAAAAAATAGGTCAGTGCTTAAGAACACATAAAGATCACAAAGTTTCCAATTATTACTTTATATAAACAAATTAATCAAGCCATCCATCAGTATTTGGGATGTGGCTCAGGGATTGTATGTTTAGACTTCGTCCAAATATAATACAAAAAGAGGGGTACATTTAGAGTTACAGATTTTTATGTAAGTGCCTAACCTTATGAGGATTTTTGCTTTTAGAAAGACTACCACTGGGAGGGAGAATGATCTTCAATGAGACTTTCACCTCAACATCCTCACTGAAATTACCCCTTACCAAGGTTTTCAATGCATTCTACCAATGGTCACCTCTCTACATGCTGACACTAAGGTTGATCCTATGTTGTTCTTCAAAGTCCACAAACTGAACTCTTCAGTTGTCGTCTGTCTCCACTTCCGTCACTGTTTGCCAGTAATACCTAGAATGATCTTCTTTCCCAATTCACAGACACAAACTCTCTAGTTCATTAGTCTGATGTATTTCCAAAATTGACTTTCTGTTTCCCCTTTCAAACTTGTTTTTACTGTCTTTCTCATCTTAATAGCTACAACATCTTTCTAAGAACTGATACAGAAACCTTGGTGTTGATCCTCTTACTTCTATCAGCAAAGCCTACTGACTGTACTTGAAAAGTATACCCAGAATTAGCCTATGTGCACTATGCATACAATCACTATTTTCTCTTGCTTCTGACTGCAACAGTGTCCTTACCCAGTCTACTACCAGTGAATAAAATAGAATGATTCCTTGCTATTAAAGTTAACCTTTTGTTTTGTTTTGGTTTTTAGTTGTTTTTTGTTTGTTTTGAGACAGGGTCTTATTCTATAACCCAGGCTGTCATTGAATTCACTGTGTAGCTTAAGCTGACCTCATGGCAATCCTCCTGCCTCAGTCTTCCCAGTGGAGGATGTCAGCCACCATGCTTAGTTTCTGGACTCTTCTTCAGCATCACATTCAAGTAATCCATTTTTTAAAATACATTTAACAGACACCTGGTAAAAACTTGGGCACTATAAAATCTCTGTGCATCCATGATTATAAATGGAAATTTAGGACCAGGAAAATGGCTCAATAGGTAAACGCACTTGTCATGGAAGTTTAATAATCGGAATTGGATTCCCAGAACCCAAAAAAACCTGATTCAGCAGCTCACATCTATAATTCCAGCACTCTTATAGTGAGAGGGAAGTAAGAGACTGAAGAATGTGCTGGAAGATCATTGACCAGTTAGCCTGGTTTATTCAGAGCAACAGAATAAGATAGACCCTGCCTCAACAAAATAGAGGAAGAGAAATAGTGACCAAAAGTTTCTTCTGACCTCCACATATATACCTGCACACATGCACACACAATAATTTTTTACTTTTATTTTAATAGAAAATATTTTATTAAAAAAACTAATTTTAAAATTTTATTTATACTCCTGGGGTCATAGCTCAGCAGTAGAGTACTTGCAGAAAGCATTAAGTTTGATCTCTAAAACTATAAAAAAGAAAAATCTGATTCATGATCTACACCATCAAAAATCTACACATTCAGAAAGACTGAGGCTGTGAGTGAAAAGAACTATGCCTAACTGTGATAATAAAATGTCCTCATCTGATTTTTAGTAAGACATTAGAGCTGTGAAAATGAGTAATAATTTCCCATTTCAGAAGTGAAAAATCAAACGCATACAAACTCTCAAAGCTAAATCTGGAATTTCAATTTTAAAATACAAAATCTACATTATCACACCTTATAAAAAATACTGAAACAAAGTATAAAGTCATATACACACATATGATGCTGTGGAGGTGAACTTTTCCCAAGGTATCTAGTTTATGCATAATGAGAATGTTCAAGTTCATCAAAGCTACAACTCTGAGGAGGAGTAAGACCTCAATCCACTTCTTGCTTCTTAACCCAGTGTCCAATACTATCCAGGACAAATATTTAAAAAGACACCAAATGCTATGCTAGCTAGTGCAGATATAATAGACTGGACAGGGAGGGAAACTGGCTAGAGAAGAGATCAAGAGATGGAATGGGATAGGGGACAGGGATAGTGGGAGATGAAAACACAAATTCATTGTTAATACCATTAAAAATGTGAAATAAAAGAAATGCTGAAGTTCTTGATGAGCTTTAGTATTGCCAGAAGGAAAAAGAAGCGGAGAAAGGAAAGCAGCAAGTAAAAGACCTGATCCCAGAGGGACGGTGTCACAGCAATAAACTAACTAAAATAAAACTCTAAACACAGTGAAACTAGGAAAGACAAAATATCTGAGAATGAGACATTCTCAAGGAACCAAATACATGCAGGTGTGGCTGCGATCTAGGAAGCATGGAGAATTATAGACAAGAATAGTTAACACACCAAGTTCCAAAATCTCAACAAAATAACAAAGAGGGGTGGAGAAAACTACAATTCTATCAAGGCACATCAAAATCAAACTCCTTAAAAACCAGATGTAAGAACAAGTCTAAAAAGGTGCCACAGAACTCAAGTGTGATAACCTATGCCATAATTCCAGGACTTAAGCAACATGAATTCCAGGCTGGCTGAAGAATGGCAAGAGCCTGTCTCCAAAAACCAAAACAAAATGAAATTTAAAAAGTGCCAAAGGAGGACTGGAGAGATGGTTCAGGGGTTAAGACTCTACCTTACAAGGGAAGAACGAACCCAGACAATGCCTTTCGGGATAGTGAGTGGGGAACACAACTAGAATGACTGCAGGGGCTCTGTTCTCAAGCCTGGTGCCCAGCTCTCAGGGGTCCTCCTTACCCATATAAATGAAAAGGGCTCGTGTACATCCAGCAGACAGATGACTCCCATTCACATCTGCTGGATAGACAGGACATCTGGAATAGTGGAGGATGACTTCGACTTCATCATCTTTCCTGATGATTGAGCCAAGACTGACCAGGGCAAGAAACATTGCCAGAAAGTCAACAAGTGTGTAAATGTCCTCCGATGCCTTGGGCACTGGGAGCAAGTGGGAGTGGTAGCCATGAGCTCTCTGCATTGGTCAGTGAAAGTGGCCTGCAGAGCCTTCTGGGAAACATGAGTCACAGTCAGCTCATGCAGCTCATTGAACCAGCAGGCCTTGTTGGACTGGGTGGGCTCAGGGCCCTCACTGGACCAGGCCTGGCCAGCTTGCTGGGGAGTGGAGGGCCTCCAGCAAGCAGCTCTTCCTCCAGCTTCTGGGGCCAGTCAGCAGCCATCACCCTACAATCCACCACCTCTCCCACTCATGCCACCCCAGCTCCTTGTGCCCCAGCAGCTGCCTCAACAACCTGCCCCAACCCTGCACCCAGCTCAGGTAATGGAGCAGCAAAGCCAGCAGCCAGCCCATTCAGCTGAGTGACCTCCAGCATATTCTGGCCACTATGAATGTGCCAACTGGACCAGGAGGTGGCCAGCAGGAAGATCTGGACAGCGTGCTAACACAGAGGTCATGGTTCCCATCTTTGCCAACACAGATGTCCAGGAGCGCCTGCTGCTTTACTTGCCTTCTAGAGAGTCTCTTCCCCAGACTGTAGATTAGATCCAGAACACACAGACCTCTCCTCAACTCCAGCAGGCCTTGGACATGTTCAGAGTGGCCTTGGCCTCGGGGCAGCTGGGCCCCCTCATGTGCCAGTTTGGCCTGCCCACAGAGGCTATGGAGGCTGCCAACAAGGGTGATGTGGAAGCATTTGCCAAAGCCACGAAGAACAATGCCAAATCAGAGCAGAAGGAGGGCAACAGGAAAGACAAGAAGATGAGGAAGATATGAGTCTAGATTAAATTATTTGCTGTTCTTTACTGAATTGGGATTTTTAGTTGCATAACTCCCATAGTGGCATTTGTGGTCCATTGCTTCCCTCTGTCCCATTTCATTAATAAAGTCTAAAAAAAAAAAAGAATCTGCCTCACAAGCAGAAGGTCCTGAGTTCAAATCCCAAGTCCCATGTTTTAAAAACAAAAATTCCAGGCAGAACTAGCTGCAGCGGGTACTTCCAGCCCTAGTGGGCAGAGTCTGGGAATCACAGAGGGAAACAAAAAGGAGGCAGAAGCAATCCAGGATGATTCCCAAAGTCACCCTTGGTCCTCCACAGGGACACACAGTGCCCTCTGATACACACACACACACACACACACACACACACACACACACATGCATGCTGCACACAAAACTAATAGTTTAAAAGTGCCAGAGGAAAATTGAACAGGTGAAAATACTCCATAATCATATATCTGAGAAAGGAGAAAGGACTAAGATCCAAGAACCCTTGAAACTCTACAACAGCAAGAAACAAATATCTTGAGTCAAAATAGATAAAGGACTTCGGTTTTCCTACAAAGATACAAGAATTGTTAATACACACATGAAAACATGTTGAAAAATCACTAAAAGAGAAATGCATATCAAAATTCTCCCATATCAATTAAGATGGCTTTTATCAAGAAAAAAATGAAATTAGGTATTGCTGAGGATACAAAGAAACTGTAACTACTAACAAATGTCTGTTCAATGTACAATTGTACAGCCAGTGTGGAAAATAGTATGGTAGTTTCTCAAGAAGTTTAATATGATTAAACCCCCAAACAAAAAAAACTACATAATATATATGTGTATGTTATGTGTATATATGTGTGTGTATAATATATATTATATATATATAAAGAGGGAGAGAATGAATTACCATATAATTCAGCAATTTCACCTATGCATATATACCCAAAAGATTCATGTTCACAGTGGCATTATACCAAGAGCAAAAATGGTGATGCAACCCAAGTATCCATTCACATGGCATATTATCTTTATGTATACATGTTTATATGCATGCATATATAATTCATATACATTTATGTGTATATTTATGTGTGTGTGTGTATGTATATGATGGAATACATTCACTCTTTAAAATAAGAAAATTCTGACATTGGCTGGGAAGATGACTCAGTGGTTAATAGCACTTCCGCCCAAGTCAAACTACAATTTGGATCCAACATAAAATGCCAGGCAGGTTTGGCAGCCCACCTGTAATTCCAGCCCCTGAAGGCAGAGCCCAAAATCCCAAAAGTCAGACTGGTGCTACAGATGAACTCCGTTCAGAGACCTGTCCTCAAAAAAATAAAGAAGAAAGAGTGACTGAGAATCCTTATGGGAGGCAGTGCCCATCCAAAGGCCATACTAACTGCCGCACGGGCTGAGAGGAGAGTATACATTAGATGCAATCAGTCTTGCAAGAATTGTTTGGATGGGCTGGGAAGAGGGCTCAGGGGTTAAAGCCTTTGCCTGGTAAGCAGAAAGACCTGAGTTCAAATTCCCAGATCACACATAAAAATGCTGGGTGGATATGGCAGTGTCCTATAGTCCTGGCCCTGGAAGGCAGAGCCTGGAAAACACTAGAGCAAAGTATTTAAGGAGATACAGGAATCTTAAGTTGATTCCTGATGTCACCCTTAGTCCTCCACAAGCACATACATTCAAGTGCCTTCTTGTATACACTCACCCACATGCAAAACACACACACACAAAGAAATGCTGTCCTTCAATCAGAAAGAAAATAATACCATACTGTCGCACTAATTTTGTTGCTGTGAGGCAAGACTCAAACACAACTTAAGGGGAAAAAAGGAGACTTATTTGGCTTACAATTTCAGAGGGGAGATACAGTCCATTATGGCGGAAACAGCATAGCAGGTGGCAGAAACTGGAGACAGCTGAGGTCACCTAAGACATCTTGGAGGCTAAGAGAGCTAACAGCAGACTACAAGAGCAAACTACCAGTGGAAGCAGGGTGGGGCTAAGCAACCTCAAGGCCTGCTGCCCCCTGTGTGACATGCCTTCCTCCAGCAAAGTTCCACCTCCTAAAGCTGCCAAAACCTTCCGAAACATCAACTAAGGATTCAAACGCATGATTCTGTGGGGGAAAACTCACATTTAAACAGTGGCACACACTGAAACCTGAAGTACACAAAGACAAACACATAAGTAAATAAAATTGCACATAAATAAATGACAGAAATTTTCATTGTAATGAAAAAGTAGACCCATTTACAAGAGTAAAATAAAGAAAAGTGACTTTTCACAAACTGGACATGGTAATGTTCATTGATAATCCCAGTATTCACCAAAGTGGAAAAGTGGGAGATTAGAAAGCGTGAGCTATCATGAGTTAGAGCCAGTCTGAACTACATGGTGGGAACCTGTTTCAAAAAAAAAAAAAAAAAAAAAAAAAAGCATATCTGCCAACATATCTATATTTCAAAAAACTTTAACAGAACTTAGTTCCTACTGCATTTTTCCTTAAGTCAGAGTCAATATACTTTCTATTTTTTTTAAAGGCCTATGAGGTCAGGGTGCCTGTCTGATAATGCTGTCTGTCTTTTGGAGAAATGAGATTAAAACTAAAATCTTGTGTCTTCTATCACACAGAAGGTGGTTTTCAAACCCTCTTACCTTCAGGTAACATAGGATGGTGGCTAATATATATTTTTCAGTGTCTCCAACCAGTTTGGAAGTCAGTTGGAAATAAGACAACAAATGTTTCTTACTTTTAAAAAGTCCAAAGAACATTAGGCTTTAATGAATTAGTCAAGTTGGTCTAAACTGGCAAAAGAAAACTTTTACCAGGCATTTCTGAGGAAAATGAATTTGTCAAAGCAATAGCTGCAAAACTAAACTTTAGGGTCAGATGCTGATACAGAAAAAGGAACGCCGTATCACCAACTGTACACTAGTACAGTCTAAACCTCAAAAAGATGTGGTAAAAATAACCTCTATGATTTAACATCACTGATGCAGCACAAAGTAGGAATCGTGCTTATTATCTTTCTGAATGCATAAAGGTAAGTGGGAAACTTGCTCACCACTCCTCTACATACATAATGGTAATTGTAACTCACACTCAGAATCCTTGAGACCATTAACACCTCTTACACCCCAACTTCCATGGTGAGACCACTTGCTACTCCCACTCAGATAACTGAACAATACACCAAAAACTCAGGATGCTCTCTGACAGAATTGCAAAGGACTAAAACGCTTAACTTTCTAAAATGGAGTCAAGAAGAAAAGTATGTGATTTCAGTGTTCACTTACAGCACTTTAACCCTATTTCAAACCAAGGGGTAACTTTATATGGCAATAAATTTATCCAAAGAAATACACTAAATTGAGCTGAAAGTATGTTTTCTGTTTTTTAATGTAGGGTAGAAGATACAGATCAGTTGAAAAAATGCTTTCCTTAGCATGAATGAAGTTCTAAGTCGATCCAATCATGGTGAATACTTGTGATCTCACCACTTAGAGGGTAGAGGCATGAAGGTCAGTCAGGCTCGATTACATGGCATCCTGCCTCAAAAAACAAAAACAAAAAAATTCATGTAAGAATGTGCAAGGGCTGGAAAGATGGTTCAGGTGTTAAGACTCTGTCTTGAAATCAGAAGGTCCTGAGTTCCGATCCCAAATCCCAAGTAAAAATGCCAGACGTAAACGGTGGTGGCCTGAATGTCTAGCTCTGGTCAGCAGAGCCTGGGAAATCCCAAAGCAAAGCAAGGAGGAGGTAGAAGCAATCCAGAATGATTTCCAAAGTCACCCTTGGTCCTCCACAGAGTTACACAGTGCCCTCTGATACACACACACACACACACACACACACACACAAATAAATGTTCAAAATAACATTTCCTGGGGCTGGAGAGGTAGCTCAGGAGTTAAGCCTCTGCCTTGCAGGCAGAAGTCCTGAGTTCAGATCCTAGACCCCACGTATAGATACCAGGCGGAAGTGGGGGCGGTGGAAGCGGGGACAGCCTGAGTTTCTGGTCCTAGTAGGGCGGAGCCTGTGAATCCCGGGGCAGAGTAAACAGGGAGGAGGTGGAGGCAGCCCATGGTGGTTCCCGAATTCACCCGTGGTTCTACACACACACACACACACACACACACACACACACACACATACACATGCACAATTGAATAATAAAAAAAAAATAACATTTCCTTTTTTAATGTTTTACTTTCCTTTTTGAGTCAGGGATCTTGTGTTTGCCCAGGCTGACCTCAAATTCCTGTACTTAAAAGATCCTCCTACCTTTTATGATCCCATGTAACTGAAGCTATGGGCATGCACCAACATGCTTAGCATAACATTATTCTTAACAGTCAAAAGTGGGATTCAGGAGCAGGATATATATCTGTTATCCTAGAACTTGGGAGGTAGACAACAGAATCAAGAGTTCAAGGTCACTCTCAGCTACATAGCAATTTTGTGCCAGTCTATGTTACATGAGACCCTGTCTCAAAAAAAAAAAAAAAAAAGGTAGAATGATCTAAGCCATCAACATATAAATGCCAAAACGATTTACATTATTAGACAAATGAAAAAAGTTACTCAAAGATGTGGCAATGTGGTGATTTCACACTAAGTGAAAGAAAGCAGAAAGAAAAGGCCATATACTATATGATCATCTTTTTATGAAACATCCAGAACAGAAAGAGGAAGGAAATTAAGTTAGTAGCTGCCAGGGGATGAAGGAAGGGACTGTTAATGGTGTTTCTTTGGGGATAATAAAGAAGTTTTTGAGTTCCACAGTGGTGACAATTGTACAACATTTCAGACATGAATTTTTCACTTATGAATTTTAAATAGAAATATATTCCTAAATGTTAGCTAACAACTACCTGTATCTCTTAATACCTAAAATGTTTTGCATATTAAAAATATCATTCAAAAACAAATTTAAAATATTTACTATATTTTTAAGAAGACAAAACCATAGCAACAGTAAACAGATCAATGAGTAACTGGCAACAGTTGATGTAGGGAAAGCAAACATGTGAGATCCATTTTTTAAGAGCTATGATGCTACTGCATATGACCTTGTAATAGTAAGTGCAAGATATTAAGTCTATCAAACCCTACAGATCATTAAAACACAGTGCAAACCCAAAAGGATGTAAATTCTTATGATAATCAGTTAAGACATACAGGCTTCCCAGTATGGGATTCAAAATGTGCAAAAGAATCAAAAGCTATTATAAGTAATAAAACCTCCTCACAAGAGCAGGGATAAAATGCTGATAAAACACTGGAAATAAGCACAGTCTGTGAGACTAAAAAGCAAAGGAATTATCCATAAGCATTGTACTTTTGTTAAGACAATTTCCTGCAGCTGAACATTGGAACTGAAGAACTGAGTAAACGGCTAGCAGCTGGTTTCTCACTGTAAAGTGAGAGATTACAGTTGAAAAGGAAGACAGAATGGTCCATGCAGTTACAAGTAGGAGTTAAGAGACTTCATGACTTTGTGCTTAGCTTAAGATGTGGGGCAATTAACATTGACATACTTATAGATTTGTAGAAACAGGACTAACAAGCACATAAGTATCTCTGTGCTATGTCTTCTGAGAAAGCTAGGAGCAACAAGACTTCAGTAGTAATATGCACAGTCAATACCATACTTGGCTTCTAATATGATTTCCAATAAAAATGATTAAGTCAGCAAGATGGCTCATCAAGTAAAGGCACCTGTGCAAACCTGGAAACCTAAAATGCAATCAGGGAGCTCACCTAGTAGGAAGAGAAAATTTACATCCAAAAGTTGTCCTCTGACCTCTGCATGCATATATCTGCTTGCTCTTTTGATCTCTAGCACGATCTCTCTCTCTCCTCTCTCCTCCCTCCCTCTCTTCTCTCTCTCTCTCTCTCCTCTCATTTTCCCTTACCTCCTTTCTCAATTTAAAAAAAGATTAAGACTCCTTGAAGAAATTATGGGAGTAGAAAATATACAAGATGTACTTTGAAATATCTTACAAGAAAATAAGGAAGTAATCAGAAATACAGCCAATGATGGCATGTACAGAGAAGTCAAGCAAAGAGCTGCCCAAGCTGGAACAATTTAAACAAAACGTATAGACATTCCACCCTTCTGTTGGTAGAACAGAATTCATGGCTCCCATGTGGGCTACACATAGTGACATGCTTTTAAAGAGCATAGTATGGCATGGGGAGAGGAGGACTAATGTTATAAGAGAACACACATTAGCTCAAGGCAGGTAATCAAAGTTAACATCATCCCTGTTAAGTTATAGCCATAGGATGTATCCCTGACAGTTGACAAGAGTGACACTCTAATTCTGTGGTCTTTCTTCCAAAAGCACATTATATACATACACCAATCTAATACTGACAGTAACATCAGATCATTCCACAAAAATACATGAACAGTAATTTCAAAAGTATCAAGGAATGTCTGGGAATTGCCCCAAGCAAGAGAAAGGAGAGAGACAGGACTAAATAGACTGTGGTATCATGAATGGAGTCCTGTAACTAGATGGGGGCATTCTGGGGAAAAGAGGAAATCTAAATAAAATATGAGCTTTACAGTAATAATATATCAAGATTGGCTCATTAGTTGTGATAAAAGTGCCATGTTAATGTAAGCTAGTAATAAAAGGAAAAAGAGTACTAGCTTCAAATATTTCTGTAAATCTAATGCTGTTCTAAAAATAAGTTTATTTTTAAAGATTAACTTTTTAAGATATGACATTTAAAAATGTGACATTTTAAAAATGTGACTATACCTGTGATTTTACTTCATGGATATGGGATGCAAAGGCTCAGTGAATGAATGGTACCTAGAAGGCACAGGCCCTGGGTTTGGCCCTCAGCACCACATACACTCACACAAAATCCTAAAATATGTTCATGATCACTGCCTTCTAGAAGCTTGTAATAAAAGGGCTTATGAAATCATGGGCCAGCTATTCTACAATATGATGCACAGTGCCTCAAATATAAATACTAGATTGAAAAACAAGAACAGATTCCCAAAAGTTGTCCTCTGACTTCCACATGTGCATAGTGGCTCGCGTGCAACCATACATAAATACATAGTAAAGAATTTTTTTTAAACTTGAGCTTTCATCTTAAAATATACTTCAAGGTAAAAGAGAAAGATAAATATAAATGAGGAAACTTATGAAATAACCAAAATGGTGAAAGAATGAAAAAAAGCTAAAAAAGTACTTATTCCAACTTAAATGGGAAATACATGGACAGTGCTGAAATAGTTTAAGATCCATGTGGCAGAAATAACAGTTACATCATATATACCCATTTAACTTTCCTGCTGACCTCTGGTAAAATGTGACCAATGCTGAAGGACAAAAGAAAGTGACAGCTGTTCACTACAGCAACAACAGGAAATGCCAATAGGGAAAGACAGGAAGCAGGTGTAGTGTATATGTAAGCCTAGTGAAGCAAAATCTAGCTGTATCACTTTAACATTCACAATACAGTTATGAGCATTTATGGACAGATGTCACATGATAGAATTCAACAAACTTTGAATAAAAACAAGAATGTAAGGGAATGCTTCATCACCCCTCACACTCTAAAAATAAGCTATTTTAAAAAGCAAAAGGAATGTGAAGGCCTAAGTATTTACATAAAAAGCAGATACTTACTCTTCCCTCCAGTAAAACTGTGTCCCCAGACTTTAACGTGCGTAAGAACTCTAAATAAAAAAGATTAAATACACAAAAACATGCAACTATACTTTTTGACCAACTCAAGGGCTTGTTGAGAATAATCTTTACTTTTTGTCCATACACTAATGAGGATCTGAACCTGCAGATACTCTGAGGCAGAAAGACCAAAACCTACAGGAAGAACAGTCTAATTAGATCTAAAAACTGCATAGACTTCTTCAAAGAATTTTATTTTCTAAAAATATTCACAGAGGCTGAAAAAAACACTCAAAAAGGTTCAGAAAAGAGTAACTGTGTAAGCATTTTCAACTCTTAAGGTTCTATAATGGATAAACTCTTACACCAGGTAAGAGGAAAGCAGCAAGCGCTGAACGCAGCAAAATGAAAAAGATGTGAAGGTAGGTGGTGTGTCCTGCAGGAAGTCAGCACTGGAACACACTGCTATTTGCAGACCTTCCTGTTTGCTGCTTCACCGGCAGGAACCCTTCTTTCAAGCCACAACTCTACTATCTGACTAGGGAGGACTCCCTCACCTTCTACCCATCCCCTATTACTCACCTATCACATTAGCTTATTTTATTTTCTTCACAGTCCCTATTAGGGATCAGTAAACTTTTTCTAGAAAAGTTCAGCTATAATTTGCCCCACATTTCTATATGATCAAGACTAGCTCTACATATTTAGTTGGGGGGAATAGTTTATGACAAGAAAATCCTATGAAATTCAAATTTCTTTGTCCAAGTTTAACCAGAAAATAGACATCTAGTGTACATTGTCTATGACTCCTTCTGCACTAAAACAACAGAGTTGAATAGCTGTTAACTGTTTGTATGGCCCATAAAAGCCTCAAATTCACTTTCTCCTTCATACACACAAATTTACTGTCTACTGGTTTATATTATCTGAAATAATCTTGTCTGTATGCTTGTATGTTGTATACTCATTTTCACATACACAGAATTAAGCTTAATGAGACAGAGGCCTTGCCTTGTCTGTTTTGTTCCAACACTATAGACCAGAAAACATTCTGGAACGAAGGATTAATAGATGTATGATGAATAAATGAATGAATGACCCATAAATGTCACTCTAAAGCACTGAAACTTACTCCTACAGAAAAAGAGAACTAGGGCTGAAGAGATGGCTTAAGGATTAAGACTCACCTCACAAGTCTCAGGTACCACTGAAAAGCATCAGGCAGAAACAACAGAAGCAGCCTGCATTTATGGCACTGGTGGAAAGAGACTGGGAAATCACAGAGCAAAACAAAAAGGAGGTAGAAGCAATCCAGGATGATTCCTGAAGTCACCCTTGGTCCTCCACAGGGACACATAGTGCCTTTGATACACACACACACACACAAATTTAAAAAATTAAAGGAAAAAAAAAACTATTCTAGTAGACAGAAAGACCAAACAGTGTAAGTAGTACTGGTATTTACCAAACTTCAAACTCTTCAGGATTTTTATTTATGCTGCAGGATTTTTATGCTCAGACTCACCTACTGCAAGGTGTCACAACACTGTCAGCTGGCTGTGCTTCTATATATCCTAAGATGCAAATACTCTGAGACATCTCATTTCCTATACATAGCTCACTGCATTGATTTGGCTCATGCCAAATTCTTTAATAAATGTTCCTAATTACAGCAGTTCTAAATCGTGTGCTAATGAATGTTTAATATCTAAAATTCTCCAATATCACTGATCACCCATCTATTTTGTAAGCAGCTGAAAACTCTAGAAATTAAAAGGTCACCACCCACAGACCAGAAGCAGCTTTTTAATCCTTCTATACTAGCCAGCTAGTGGGTGTGCGATCTCAGAAAAACACAAGCCAACTCTGTTGATGGAGCACAAGGTATTGTCGAGTTAAAAATCCCACCTATTAGCATCTTTGCTTCAAGACTAGTAAAACTACCACCCACTCACAATTTCAGTCTCAACCTTCTAATCTACAAATGAGGGGTAAATGTATCCATCTTCTGGAGAAATCTTATGTCACTCTTTCATAAGGTTGTCTTCCTCCGGCCTTTGAAACAATTTCTATACACAGGCAATTCAAAAAGACAAGGGCCTGGCTTAACTTCCAAAATTTAAGATACTGAAAAGAAAGAAACCAAAGTTGTGTTTTATTTTAGAGCAGCCACCTGTTTTTTCAAACCTAGGTGTGTTTTGATTAAAAAAAACAAACAAACAATAAGCTAATTTAGGAATTCATGGTTTCCATCGAGACACTCTGGTACTGGTGTCTTTGACGAGTGTGCCAGACTCACAGCGACCATTTTGGACGGAGGTAGGGGTCGTCTTTCTGTTACGTACGGCACAGAGGTCAGAACTCTAGCTGAAACCTCCCAAGACGTACACAGACGATGTGTCAGAAGGTACAGGAAAAGACATTCGCCCACAGTCCAGGTGGGGTGCCTCCAGAACCCCTAGTGCAGATCACCCGAGCCCAGCACCGACGCGGTCCAGATGAGGCGCACACCCCACTGGACCGACGCTGCACCTCTGCTGCGAGTGAAAAGCTACAGATGTTTAGGGAAGTGAAACCCACAGCGTCCGCTTCCACCCCGAAAGGGTTAATAAAGGGCACCCCAGGGCCAGCCCAGCCACTGAGGCTCGCACCCCACCTCGCACCCAGGACAACGGACTCTCCACTCGCCGATTACACCACAAATTCAACATCTAAACAAAAGGGACGAAACTGATTTCAGGTGGCAATGGCCGAGCCCTGGAGGGCAACTTTTGGGGGAGCTCCAGAGACCGCGGGCCCCCCAGGCAACGCGCCGGCCAGAGCCTTCGGGGCGCGGCCCCACTCGCACGCCCCTCCCTCCCCGGGCCCCGAGGCGGGCGCCGGAGCCGCGACCTCGGAGCCCGGGTCGACGTGACAGCGGACCCGGCCCGCAAGGAGGCCGGGCGGCGGCTGCGGTCCGGCCCTAGGCCCGGCGGCCCCGCGAGCGGGGGCGGCGGGGTCCGGGGCGCGCCAGGCCGCGAGGGGCGCTCCCGGGAGCCCCTCCGCCCACGGCGGGCGGGCGGCCGGGTAGGGGCCGCGGCCCGGCGGCTCCGTCACTCACCGGCGGGGAGGAGAGGAGCGGCCGGCGTCCCCGCCAGCGCCGCGGCGCGGGCTCCAGCGCCGGCTCCTGCCGCTGTGGCCGCCGCGCGCGGGCCATGCCCCCCACGGCCGCCCCCCTCCCGTCCCGCCCCCCGCGCCGCCTCAGTCGCCGCCGACAACGACAACCCGACCCGAGCGCGCGGCGGACGGCGCGAGGGAACGACGGCGCGCGCGCCGCCCACAGCCGCCGCCCCCGTCAGCGCGCGTGCGCGGAGCGGCGCGGGCGGAGGCGCGCACGCCGCGGGGGCGGGGCCTGGCCCTAAAAGGCGTGGCCCCGCCCCCCACGGGTCCGCCTACCCACGCGGGCGCGGGCGGAGCGCGGCGCTGCAGGTGGCGCGGCGGCGGCAGGTGCGTCCCTGCGGGTCGGAAGCTCCGGGAGCCGGGACTCCAGCCCGGAGGCGGTCAGAGCGTCTTCTGGAGAGCGCCGCTGCTGAGTACTGCAGGTTCGGGGCGCTTTCTGGCCAAAGCTCCATTTCGCACACATGCCCCCTACGTTATCCCCCCCCAGGGCCTTTCTTCCACCCTGCGGGCCGCCGGGAAAAGGGCAAAGGCTGGTATTTCATCACTGAAGAAACTTCAAAGCAACCGCCAGCCCATCCCTTTAATTACCGCCGGGTCCCCACTTTATCTTGTGGGTCACCGCTTGGGAACGGAGGCTGCTTTCCGCGCTGGAGGAGGTGGGACTGCAAGGTGAAGATAAACCAGGCTCTTGGCCTGGCGAAGTTTGAGAGCTGGTGGAGACGTTAATGGGGGGACTTAGGGGATCCCGAGAGGCCTACAATTCTAAAGGCCGGGAAGAGCTAACTAGATGCACGGGTGAGGGTGGGAGGAGAGGGAGGAGGAGAATTGGATAGGGACCTCAGAGTTTCGGGAAGTCTTTGAGATTTTTCTTCAGCATGGTTTCAGGGCAAGTGACGTGAGTTTTGCATCTGTTTTTAAGTGATTATTCAATAGCGTGAAGAGTGGTGGGGGTTAGGGAGGTTGGAGGATCAAGAAAAGTGACTGGCCGAGTTGCAGTGTGGAAATACTGAAAAACATTATTTAGGGTCTCTGGTAAGCCGAACACAAGTTGATGTATCATAAAAAGAGTGAGGAGAGGGAGGTGGCAGATTTGAAGGTGGTAAAATGGATTTAGACATTGAAGGAAGGTGGAAGGCCGCCCCTGAGGAAATCACGTGCAAATGAATGCTAAACTTGACAAACTAAGTGTAAAAGATAAAACTGGAAGAAGTCGTCATTATGACTTGAGACTGAAAAAGATTTTACCAAAAGCACAAGCCATAAATGAATGGTTTATCTGTTGAGTTTTATCAAACTTCTGCTGTGGGGAGAAAAAACACTATTAAGATCATGGAAAGGCAGATTACAGAGGAAAGGGATATTTGCCATAGTGTAACCAACAGTGACGTTCCCCACCGCTCTGACTTTTGGAATTACAAAAAAAAAAAAAAAAAAAAAAAATGGACCCCGAGATTCGAAACTCCTCCAGAAATCTCACTGTGGAAGAAGAGAGGGATTGGGACCATCTAGAGAAGGAATTGGTCTGGCTGACAAATAACTAGACAGTAGTCGGCAGGATCACACCTTGAACAGAACTATAAAACCTAGATCCCCACATCCAATCCTGGGGAAAGAGACAGACTCCAGCACTGGAAACCCTCTCCTCTGTGTGACCATAGTAACTGAATTTCCTTTTTCTGCTTTTTGCCATCAATTGAAATTTTTAATGAGGGTGGGAAGGCTAACTAAGAAACAGGCATAGGTAGGGCCCATAACAATAGAATATAACTAATGAAAGTTTTGCATCCAGAATATAGAGGGTCTCTTCTCACTCTTAGCCCTGAGGATTGAACCCAGAACTTTGCATGTGCTAAACAGTTGTTTTATACATAGGTACATCCTCTACCTTTAAATAACTCTTACAACAGAGTTATGAGACCAAATAAATTAGGGGCTGAAGAGATGGCTCAAAGGTTAAGACTATCTTGAAAGCAGAAGATCCTGAGTTCCAATCCCAGGTCCCACATAAAAATCGTCAGGCAAAAATGGCTGTGGCATGCACTTCTGACTCTGGTGAGCGAAGCCTAGGAAATCCCAAAGCAAAAGAAAGAGGTAGAAGCAATCTAGGATGATTCCCAAAATCACCCTTAGTCCTCCATAGGGACATACATTGCCCTCTGATACACACACATACATACACACACACAAATAATTTTTTTAAAATGAAGGAAAAAATTAGTAGGCAAAATGTTTCGGTGTTCTCAAGGTATAAAAATGAACATCAAACAACAAAAAGATGTTCGACATCATTACTCATTGCTCCTTGAGGTTCTACCAGCTACTATAATCCTTCAGTACTGTTCCTGAAGCAGCTGTCTGTCTTCATCTAGTGCCTGCATAGATGGCAGAAGGATGAAAACTAGGTTATAGCCAGGACTGAGTGTTCTCTTCCTCAGTCAACAGTTTCATAGCAACAGTCCACGGGCCCATGGGTGCAGGCTGTAAGAGAAGACAGTCTAGCAGGAGTAGGAACTGTTTGGCATTTGGGCCACATAAGCAACTTATGATTTCAGGACCCATTCTGAGCTACCCAATGCTGCATTTACCATTTCACCTTGGAGATGGATCACTGCACTGCATATGCAATTGTATCAGCTGTTGGACTGACTAACATCTGTTAGACTGACTAATATTTGTGCTCAAGCGTCAGTGACCTGATGACATACAGTGAACGTTCACTGTCCACCGATGCCCAGCAAGTCAAAGGAGTCTTAGGAGAGTGATTATATCTGCAGAGGATGGCAGGGCTTTACGCCACAAATTCAAATGGTCTGAGTTGCTATTTCCCCCTTGAGGTCTGCTGAGGTCTCCAAACAGTATCTTTGTCAGTCTTTTTCACAAGACTTCAGACTTTTTTTTTTTTTAGAAATCTTGTTCTTAAGTGTCTTTTTCAAAGTAGATATAGGAGATTCCACATTACTTTTTAACCTCTGTGCTCAGTGCAATTAGGAATAGTTAGCCAGGGCATTCTGTGTCTTTGTCTGACTATAATATTTTGAAGTGACAAATATATGTGGTTCATCATGCCACAGACTACCAGTGTACTCTCTATACCTATTTCTGGCACCAATGCCTGTAATCTTATTAGAGGGCCAGTTCAAGAACACCCTGCACAAATTTAGAAAAGTTTTTTTGTTATTTATTCAATTGTGTGTGTGTGTGTGTGTGTATGGGTAGAATCAAGGGTGACTTCGGGAATCATCATGGACTGCTTCTACCTTCTTTTTTTGCTCTGCCCTGGAGTTCGCAGGCTCCACCCACAAGGACCAGAAGCGCAGGCGGCCCCCGCTTCCGCCCAGAGTTTGTATGGGATCTAGGATTCGAACTCAGGACCTTCTGCTTGACAGGCAGAGGCTTAACCCCTGAGCCATCTCTCCAGCCCCTTAGAAAAGTCTTTAAGCATGTCGGTGACCCCCTGTTGCAGTCCGCCTGCGTGGTTGCTAATAAATGACCAAACAGCTTAATGGAACAAGGGGTTTATTTCTTTACAACAGTCCAGTTATAGTTCTCAGTCCAGCTTGTTGGGAGAACACGCACCAACACCAGGGCCGAAGGAACTGTCCACACCATCACCACATAACAGCTGAGAGATGGACAATCCTTACTTGCCAGACCAGCATGTTTGGCCAAGTGAACAGAAGGATGCCAACTCTCTCAATCAGCTGTCCGTGATTTATTCCAGGGCCTAATCCCACCCACCATAGGCTGGGCCGTCCCCATCAACTAGACAATCTCCTTCAGGTTTGCTCTGGGCTTAACTACTAATTCTCTACAAATGTGCCCAGTGCTCAAACCCTCAATGGTCAAGTTGACACCTGTGCCTACAAAGTCTAGCATGGATCACAGACACTAGGATCCTTAGAGGCAAGGGATTGAGAGTCACAATAGTGTTCCCATACTAAAGGGGAGCACAAGAAAGGGCTCTGGGCAATGCTACTGAGTCCATTACACTTCATTAGAGTGGAGGGCACAGAGGGAAGTTTGACATTTACACAAATAACGCTCCAGGGATTTGGGGGGAAGAGGGGAGCACTGGGAGAAAGGGAGGGAGGGGGGACCAAGGGGGACTGGGGAGGGGTGGAAGAAGAGAGGGGACCAGGGTACCTATTAAGTTTGTATGAGTGGGAAAAAAAAAAAAAGTCTTTAAGATTTGGTTCCTAGGCAAGTGCGACAGCTTGGTTAAGGTGTCTGCTCACAAACCTGGCGACATGAATTCAATCCCCAGATGCCTCACATGGTAGAAAGATAGAACTGACAGGGCTGGAGAGGTGGCTCAGGGGTTAAGTCTCTGCCTTGCAGGCGGAAGGTCCTGAGTTTGGATCCTAGACCCCACGTATAGACGCCGGGCGGAAGCGGGAGCGGCCTGTGTTTCTGGTCCTGGTAGGGCAGAGCCTTGTGAATCCCCAGGCAGAGTAAACAAATAGGAGGTGGAGGCAGTCCATGGTGGTTCCCGAATTCGTCCGTGGTTCTACACACACACACACATACATACACACACATATATGCACACACACACACACATCCACGCACAATTGAATAAATAATAATAAAACAATAAAAAAAATTTTTAAAAAGAACTGACTTCCCAAATTTGTCCTCTGACCTCTACCTGTATAACTTGATATGCTCTTTCTATCCTTCCATTTCTTCTTCCCTCTTCATCTCTTTTTCTGTCAAATAAGTAAATAAAACATTTTTTAAATATTCTATTCTCCCGGGAGATAGCTCAGTGGTTGAGTGCTTGCCCAGCATGCACAAGTTCCATCCTCAACACTACCAAAAAAAAAAAAAAAAAAAAATCTATCCCTTTTATTCATCTCAGACCTATATTAGTGAGGGTTCAAACAAAGAAGCAAAAGCCATAGATTTGTTTCAAAGAATTAACATATAAGGGTCTAGTTAGGCAAATTTGAAATCCATAAGGTAGGTAGATAGTAAGTTGGACTCCCTTCCAGACTATTGAAGCCCTTACTAAATAGTCGACTTATGAACTAATAAATGCCAGGCAAGTGTTCTACCCCAGCTATAACATATCCAACTAGATTTGTATTTGATTGGATAATTAGTGACTATAATCTACCACATAAGTATTAACCTAAGATAGATGAGTATGTCTAACCTGGCACAGTGGCAAGCAAGCACTTGTAGTCCCAGTTCTTTGGGAGCCTGAGATTGGAAGATTATGGTCACCATGGATAACATAAGGAGACCATATTTCAGGAAAACAAAATAAGCAAACACAAAAGAAGAGATAGAAGAAGCAATGATTTTTCAATGAAGGGGAAGGAAAGAAATGTGTGCATACTTAAAATTTGTACAAGAATATTGTGATTACTATGAGCCACCTCACTAGCACAATAGCTTTGTTCACAACATCAAAACATTATAGACAAATATCTATCAATAGGGAAGTAGTTGAGCAAAACACATTAAGTCCATCCAGTAAAACACACCCCAGCAACATGGACGATCCTCAAAATCACTAGACTGAGTGACAGAAGCCAAAAGCCAAAGAGTATGTATTGTCCAGTACCATTTATGAGAAATTCTAGAAGACGCAAGCCAATTTATAGTGACAGGAAATCAGTAGTTATCTGGAACAAAATGTGAAGGGAAAAATGAGTTACAAACAAGTACAAAGAGTTTAGGGTGCAGATGAGAACGATCTGAATCTTTGTGTTGGTTGTGGCTTCATAGATGTTCATATACACCAAAACTCAATAAATGTGTAAGGAACTGGCTAGTCTCAATGGGTAAAGTGCCTGCTTATACCACTGGAGACCTGAGTTCAATTCCTGAAAGACCATGTGGTGGAAGAAGAAAATTGACTTATTAGATATTTGATTATGCCCATAAGACTCATAAAATCTTAATTCCTAAAGGGTCTAATCACTTGCCACATGTGACAATATAATATTGCTAAAAGGTCTTAATGCTATATTATGGGTTATAACTATGTCAAACTGGCCTGAAATTAAATATGCCTTAACACTACTTTTACCTCATGAGGTCAGACAATACAAGTCACATGTAAATGTTATGTCAGATACAGAGAACAAAAATATAACCAATCTAGGTCATCAAGGTTAATAAATTTAATATGATCTAAGAGTTTGTTTCTTAATGGTTCTGCAATCTCCTGAAGATTGCTCCCTGACCTGCTGCTCAGACTCATCTACACGAGGCTCTAGAAATGAGACTTCCTAGCCACATGGGACACTGAATATATGTAGCTGACTGTATGTGGCCTCTGCATGCACAAAACTGTGACCTTTGATCAATGGGAAACTGAATGTGAGTCTGGAAAGATACTGCCACACTCTAAGGCTGAGTGACGTGACTAGAGTCACCAGTGAAGTGGAGAGACCGGAAATGTTACAAATCCAGAGTCGGATTATCTTGGACCCATTTTAGCCCCCCTAACTGCCATTTGTTGCCGTCCTCCGTATGTGATCTACCATTCTGGTGACTATTGCACGTTAGTAGATGAGATAATGAGCTCAATGTAGTCCCCTACCTTCCTGGTATACTAGTTCATGCCACCTTGATCAAACCCTCAGATATAACATTTTTAGTCCTTGTATGTGGACACTGCCTCTGAACCTGGGCTAAGACCCACCAAGCTCGGAATTCTCAATGCTTCCTTCACCATGGGGCACCTGGACAGGACTCTTATCACTCTAGCCTTTCCCACCAACCCAGTTAAACAGGAAGAAGTAAAGAATGAGTGTGTCCTCCCTTATTATCAGTTAAAAGCTAGAATGACAGGTTCCCTTTCCTCCAACCCCCAAATTCAGAACAAAAGCTCTACTTGCTGGTCACTGCCCCACCCCAATGGCCAGCAGGCATTTGCAAAACCCATGCTTAGTCATGTACTTCATAGGGACAGGACATAACTCACTCCTCTCTGTCCTTCACCCCACCCACAAGCCCAGTAGTACATAAGCATCTCCTCTCCTCTGAGAATTAGCCCATGTCACCATGTAAAGCAATAAGCTTTTTTCTGACTGGAGAGAGGGTTCAGGGGTTAAGACTCTGTCTCACAAGCAGAAGGTCCTAACTTCGAATCCCAGTTCCCACGTAAAAATGCCAGGTGAAAACAGCAGCCCACACTTTGGTCCTGGTGAGCGAAGGAGATAGAAACAATTCAGGATGATTCCTGAAGTCATCCTTGGTCCTCCGCAGGGAGACACAGTGCCTTCTGGTACACACACACACACACATACACACACGTATGTGTGTGTGCAAGGCACACCTACAATGTGTGTGTATGTGTGTGTGTTTGTGTGATAGTTAGACACAGGTGTCAACTTGACTGTTGAGGGTTTGAGCTCTGGGCACATTTGTAGAGAGTTGTAGAGAGTTGATGGTTGAGTTAAGCCCAGAGCAAACCTGAAGGAGATTGTCTAGCTGATGGGGAAGGTCCAGCCCATGGTGGGTGGGATTAGGCCCTGGAATAAATCACAGAGAGCTGGTTGAGAGAGTCGGCATCCCTCTGTTCACTTGGCCAGACATGCTGGTCTGGCAAGTGAGGATTGTCCATCTCTCAGCCGTTATGCAGTGATAGTGTGTCCAGTTCCCTCTGCCGTGGTGTTGGTGCATGTTCTCCCGTCAAGCTGGACTGAGAATTGTAACCGGACTGTTGTAAGATAGCAAACTCGTTGTTCCCTTAAGCTGTTTGATGGTCATGTATCAGCAACCATGCAGGTGGACTGCAACAAAATATATATATAATTAAATTGAAAAATAAATAACTTTTTTTTTCATTTCTTGTCCATGGCATATTGAGTTCTGGCTTTTTAATCTTACAGTTGTCTGACCTCCACCAGTGTGGCATGGCATCTCTCTCTCTCTCTCTCTCTCTCTCTCTCTCTCTCTTTCTCTCTTTCTCTCTCTCTCTCTCACTTGTGCTCAAACTCCTTCTCTAATAAACAAAAATGAGAATAAATTGTATATGTTTCATTCACTTTAATGTTACCTCAATAAAAGTGTTATTACAAGAGAATTAACTAGATCAAATTAGTAGAAGTTAGTAGCAGAAAGACAGCAGATCAGAGAACTAGAAGGCAGATGATCTGAAATAGTCACAGAGAAACAGAGAAAGGAAACAACAGAACCCTCCACACCCCAGAAAAGGCCTTAAGAATGTGGAGGCTGTGGTGAAGGATATTGCTACAGACCAAGATTACAAACGGGGAAATAGGGTTGAGTGAAGTTCAGTGGGAGACTGTGTGCTTAGCCTCTACAAGGCTCTGGTTCCATCCTCAGAAAAGTAAAGTGGAGAAATATGACTGTGTTATTGCTGAAAACATGTAAAAAGTTCTGGTTTGGGTGAAGCAGTATCTTGCCTTTGGAAACTTGCATAAGAGTATGGAAACTGGAGTATCAGCCATTTGGCAAAACTAGGTCATTTCAAGGCAGAACATGTATGCAGAAATCAAACATCACTCAAAAAAACTAGATTCTTAGTAACCTGAACTGAAATGCAAAGCCACTTACAGGAACTTAACTTTAATAGTATTAAAGAAATACTTTTAGACAATATAAGAAATGCTAAATATTGCTTATTATTTAATGATAACTATAATGTCTTATGGGGATATAGAAAGAAAGGATTTCATTTGATCCAGACTGGCCTCAAAGCTGTGTAATTGTGGCTGATCTTGAAGTCCTGGTCCTTTCCTGCCTCGGCCTCCCCTGTGCTAGGTTTATAAGCATGTGCTACACTCCTGACTTACAGCTACAGATTTCTCAACTCAAATGCCTTTTTAAAAACATTTCTTAACTTGTAGGGCTGGAGAGGTGGCTCAGGGGTTAAGCCTCTGCCTTACAGGCGGAAGGTCCTGAGTTCAGATCCTAGACCCCACGTATAGATAGATGCCTGGCAGAAGTAGGGGGCGGCCTGCGTTTCTAGTCCTGATAGGGTGAAGCCTGTGAATCCCAGAGTAAACAAGGAGGAGGTGGAGGCGGTCCATGGTGGTTCCCGAATGCCCATGGTTCTACACACACACACGCACACGCACACGCACACACACACACACACGCACTTGCACAATTGAATAAATAAAAAAAAAATTTAAAAACCATTTCTTAACTTGTAAGAAAATACATTGATTATTTGACTTTGTGTGTGTGTGTGCGTGCGTGCGTGCGTGCGTGTGTGTGTGTGTGTGTGTGTGTGTGTGTGTGTGTGTGTAAGTATGGGCATACCCAGGCCACTATGCTTGTGTGGATGGAAATCAGAGGACAACTTTTGGGGTTAGTTTTTTTCTGCCACCTTGGGTGTTCTAGGGCATCAGTTCAGGTCGTCAGGCTTACCAGCAAGTGCTTCAACTGCTAGACCATCTCACTGATCTTTATTTTGCACTTTTTAGAATTCTACAGTAGGGTCCTTAAGGGTTTACTATTTTTCAGACATTAACCAATAAAACTCATATAAATTGTTCATTTTCTGATTGTTAAATATGTTCTATTCTGTGATCATACCACTATTTCTGTGTCCATTCCATCAGTTTATGAATACTTAATTGTTCCTGGCTTATTACTTCTCTAAATAAAGCCAATACAGAACATACGTATTATTTTCCTTATATGGATATTGTTTCCTTCCTCCCTCTTTTCCTTCCTCCTTCTCCAAAGACTTGTTCATGCAAGACAACTATTCTACCACTGAGCCACATCTCCAGGTCTGTCACCATCAATAATACTGAGGTGGAAGCAGATAAACCCAGCAAGTTGTGTGTGACCCTTGTGTGCACTATGGCAGGCACATATCTACATACTCAAAAATCTCTCTCTCTCTCTCTCTCTCTCTCAAATAAGGGTTTTTTAGAGATATAAGTAGTTTGCCAGGCCTAGGAATACAGCTTAGCATGCACAGGCTGTGGGTTTAATCCTCCACAAACCCCCTATATGAACACCAAAAACTTTTTTTGAATTCTACAAGTAAATAATGACATTTCAGCGTCCTAATCTAGAATTTCACTATTTCCAATGTGTCCCTGGGTCAACAACATGGCATTATCAGGGATCTTATTAGAGGTACAGAATCTCCACCCCATCCAAAGTCTTCATTTTATCATAGCCCCAGGCAACCCATATACATATTACAGTTCCAAAAACACTGGACTGGACAACAGGAGTAACTTGAGGGATTAGTGAGCATGAATGTCAGTAAGTACTAAACACATGCAGTTGACACTGACTGTTCAGTGATGTTTTCAGTGATGATACTGACAGGAAACGAATGCAGAGGAACTTAAAGCCTGAGGTTGTTTGCCAACATCTAGCGTAACTTCCTCTGAAGTACTGTGAGATCGCTGCAGCAATAACATCTCGCATTCAAGTTGTCCTGAATGTGTCGGTGTGTGCTTCACTTTGCTAACACGGGTAGCCATAATAATGTAGCTTCGCAAAATTAAAATTTAATAGAACAAGTTAAGATTAGAACGACCAAAGGAGACGATAACATCCTGTGCCTGTGATACACAGAAGCCAGGAGGCATTGACATTTCTCACTAAGAATGTGTTTCCATTAGCTAGACGTAGTGGCTGCCACACATGGAGAGTACACACCTGTACTCTCAGCACGCTGGAAGCAGAGGCAGGAGGAGCAACAAAAGAAGGCCAACCTGGTGGTCTACAATAGTGAGTTCAGAGACCCTGGAGAGAGATTAGGGGAGAAAGGGGAAAGGAGACAAGAAAAAAAGAAAGCAAAAGGAAAGAAAAGAGCCAGTGAAGGGGGTGGGTGAAGGTAGTTTAGTAGACCAAAAAAAAAAGAACACCATGCCTTCATGCAAGCCTGATAGCTTGAGTTTGATCCTCAAATCCCTCACGGTAACAGGAGAGAAACAACTGCCAAGAATGTCCTCTGCCTCCAATCATACACCTACGCATCCTATACAGACACACACACACCAGATGGATAAGTAGATCGATAGATAGATAGATAGATAGATAGATAGATAGATGATAGATAGATAGATAGATAGATAGATAGATAGATAGATAGATAGATAGATGATAGACAGACACACAGACACACATTTTTTAAAGAAAATAAAAAAGTGCATTTCCACGGAGGCAAAAGGCAACTCTTAGCAATTTACCAGCTGGTGACTAAATTTCTAATAATTGTGTTATTTTTTCTCTCTTGCCTCAAAGCCTTTTCTTGGCCTCTTTTTTGGGCCTGATACAGCTTTTACTCCAACAGAGGCAACTTTTACAGCCTCAGCTTGACCCCACAGCAAAGGTCAGCTTCCCCATGGTGCACTCCCGGGACATCCTGAACTTCCCCTTTCTAAGACCAGCATACCTACAGTAATTTCCCCTTTGGCATCTTTTTTCCTCTCTGACATGGACCTCTCTGCTCTTCTGAATCCTTAGAACCTTCAGGAGTGTTTTGGTCAGAGCTTCATAAATGTATAAATTTATAAATGAGTGAATAGTGATCCTGTTCATGCTTCATGAAGTATAACACTGCCTTAAGATTAATATGATCGTTTTCTCTTTTTAGTATACTTTCACTTCTTTTGTCTTAGCAGAGTCTCCAAAGGCCTAATCATACCGCTTTATTTTCTCTGAGACCTGAGAGTGCTTGTGAGCTCTCCTGCCACTGAGATGCCAGGGTGGACTGCAGATGACGCCACTTTCCGGTCCTAATGCTGCTTCTCCAATCTGTGTCTGGGATAGGTCGCCTCAATTTCACCTGCTTCTGCAGTGGTCTTGACCTCATGGTGCTATAACCGAATCCTGAGAAATGCTCCAGCCAGGGCCTGGCACCTAAGAAATAGTGACTATTGTTGCAAACGTACCATGAAGATCAAGAATATCTGGACTAGTAGGAAAGACTTGTCAAAATCCCCAGTATTGCTTTAAACATATATGTATTTTGGGAGGAGAGGACATGCATGTTATCATGTATGTAGAGGTCAGAGGGACATTTGCATGATTTGGTAAGCAGCTTTACCTGCTGAGTCATTTCACTGAGCTCCATCCCCAGCATATTTTGCATGAGAGAAATCTACCACCAAAGAAATGTGACCCCATGACTGAAGCCCTGGGATAGCAATGACACAAGTGGGTCAGAGTGCAAAGAGGTGGGGTGTGCTTATTGACCAGGAGTCGTCTGCAAGAGTCTTCTTGGGTCCTAGAGGTGTTCCTTCCATATGTTGTTCTTGGTTGTGGTGATACAGATGAGTACGTACGCAGAAATTGAGTCTCAGGATTTGTATACTTGGGACTGGGGAGGGGGCTGTTAACTCTGTGATAGACTACTTGCCTAGCATGCAAAAGGCCTGGGTTCTATGTCCAGCACATTATAGAGATAGATAGATAGAAAGACAGATAGATAGATAGATAGATGGATAGATAGATAGAGATGGAAGAAAGACAGTAGATAGATGATAGCTAGAGATACATATAAATATATACAGATATATGATAGTTAGATAGAGATAAATATATACAAATAGATAATGGATAAGATAGATGATAGTTAGATACCTAGAGGAGAGCTACATAATTATAAACAGATAGCTAGATGATGTATGATAGATAAGTAAATAGATGATAAGTGGGTAGATAAATTATAAGTATAAACATGGCGACCACTCCCTTTATGTTGGCATACACTTCCCATGGTCCTATACTTCCACCAAGACCCTCTGAGAGAGCTTAGATGAGGTTTTATCTCCTCCTGTTTCTCCCTGATGACATGTAACAAGTCTCAAAATTTATCCACTAACCTGGTCATATTAGAGGGGAATAGAATATAGTGGTATCCCAGGAGGCCTTGCAAGTAAGGTGGAGGTGCGAACACCAATGTCTTTACCCACACAGTGTGAAGACCCCCAACTGTCTGTGAGTACCCGAGCCAGCGGGTACTCACTTCCTTCATCTCCACCTGTGATAGTTAATCTTGGGTGTCAACTTGACCACACCTAGCATTAACTAAGATCAGCTGTCAGACCACTTGAAGAAACTATCTAGATCAATACATTACAATACAAAGACCAGCCTTAGATCTAATTGGAACCTCCTAGTAGCAGACTAGATGAAAGGAACCAGAGAACAGAAGACTTTGAAGAGACACTCTCTGCTTCTTCATCTCTCCAGGATGTTTGCAGTGACTTAGCTGCCTCCAGCTTCAGCCACCAGCCATGCCACCTCCATGAAAGACTGTTTCTTCCTCTGGAACCGTAAGCTGAATAAATCCCCCTTTCTCCCTTACGTTGCTTGACTTTGGGTGCTCTCTCACAGTGACACTTAAGAGTAACTATTACCCCACGCCGATCAGGGAAGTGCCAGCTGACTATAGGGGAACAAAACTGTAGCATCCCTGCTGGGCTCCACAGTTGACACTGCTGGCGACCAAACACTGGGATGTATCAATGTGCTCATTTTCAAGAGGGAGAAATGCAAAACTAAAAGGCTGATTCAGAGTAAGAGCCATTCCAGGAAGAAGTTGATAAACCCCTGGAGCACAGGGAGGGCCTGAGTGGGAGAACACCTCCCTTCCTACCCTCTTTCCTCAGCTTTCTCCTCCCAGTAGGAAAAGTGTCTGCCTGGGGTCCCTGAGCCTTATCTCACAGCTTCCCAGGAAGTTACTTTTGTCTTGTCTTCTTTTAAATCCAGCCCAAAGTCCAGTTTGACTCATTCTGAATCCAATGTCCACCCCTAGGCCAACGACTGTGGCCGTGAAAGTCCATCACTATGGCCCAGGGGGAACATGGTGGACAGAAAATAGGAACAGAGGGCCTCAAGAAGGAACAAAAGAAGAGGAGGCTCTGGACAGGCAGACAATATAACATGTCATACCATGTGATGATACTGGAATAGAGAGAGGTGAGCCTGTCGATCTCAGCTCCACCCCTGAATGTCCAGGGTAGAAAGCGCAGCCTACCCACGAAAGCAGCCTCTCGCCTCCACATGAGTGCTTTGGCACGGTGGGACCTTCTTCCTCTGTCTCTCGCTGCGCCTCTCTATCCGCCTCTCTTTCTCTGGGGCAGGGAGTGTTACAGCTCTTGGGCCTAAAGCAGTATTTCAGTTCTCAAGACCCTCCAGCCTCACTGGCAAGTGCCACAGCTCTCAAACCGATGTTTCAGTACCTTCGACCCACCCCAGCAAGCGTCACCCGTCTCTGGGACAAGGGTATCTTATCCTTGACCCTCTGATCTGGCCTCTGCTACAGCTTCCAACCCAGAGTAGTGGAGGCCCTGGCGCCGGAGCCCCGCGGGTGCCCTGGAGATCCGCGGGTGCCCTGGAGATCCGCGGGTGCCCTGGAGCCCGGTGCTCTCCTGGAGTTCCCACAGGACTGCAGCTTGAGTCCTCTGGCTATTCTCAACTACTGTCTTCACCCTCGGCCGTGCACTCTCTCTTCTTCTCCCTCTCAGTAGTACTGGGATCTTCTGGAACACTCCATCTTGAGCCACTACTGTGAGGGTGAGGTGGAGGTCGGTACATCTGGCCCAAGTATGAGTCTTCTGGAGGCCTCAGCTAGCAAGCGTCGACCGCAGGAGATTGCTTGGAAACCCCGAACGGGGCGTAGCATGTGAGTCTCATCGATCTGCAGAGAGTCTTCATGCAAATGAGCCTCATGCATCCTCCAAGGCACAGTCCTTCTGGGCTGCGGGCAGAAGGGCTCTCCCTCCCCATCTGGGTGAAAATGACCCAGGATCATGGAGAGGTCCCCACCCCTGGCCAGAGTTTGTGGCTCTGGAGCCCAGCCTTCAAAAGCCTGGGCTGCGCTGCCCCTTGACTCAGCTCTGCTCCCAGGGCAGCTCTCCCTAGCTGTGTACTGGGAGGACTGAAAGGAGCCGACAGGCAGGAGGACATGGGAATGGCTGAGTGGCACCTGACACAACACAAGAGTCAGGAAGTCAGCTGAAAAGTGAGAGGGACTGTCAGACAAGAATCATGAAAAGAAGTGCCTAGATACAGACCTACTTAGCTCCTTCACAGGCTGTGTCAGGGAAATGTGGTCCTGCCCATCCTGCCCAGAGGAAGTGATTACAAGGAGGAAAAGAAGTAGGGAGCCTGCAGGAACAGAGTGCTCTTGCTGTGAGCACTCCGGAGGTGCTCCCTCCCGAGGTGCCCACACCAGTCATCCTGCTTTGTGTTCTGGGCCTGTCATCTGCAGCTGACCCTGGGCAGTCACAAATTATCTGCATTAGCTTCCTGTTCCGGGCAGCACGGTGGAATTCTCTCTCCTAACTTGGAGGCTTGACCAGGTTAATTTCAGAAAGGCTAGAATGGCCCCTGGCTCAGTGTAAATGTTGCTAATGAAGGAAATGGAGGAATGTGCCATCAGTTTGGCTTGAGGCAAGCCGATTCACACAGTCCCTTCTGATGTATGAGCTGCTGACCTGTTATCTGGGAAACATCTTTGAGATCATGGTCTGCATGACAGGCTGTGACAAGAACGCCTAACACCAAGCAGTTTGATTGACTTCACTGGCTGGGGAGGGGCGGCCTCAACAACCCTGAAGAGTAGGACACAGCGAGTATTGAGGGATGTGACTTGTGGGGATGTGAGCCACAAGTCTGCCCAATTGGTAAATTGTTGGTTGGAACCTCCTTTCTTCAAACAGCCCCTGCCTGCTCACAGGAAAGGACCCACGTGTGCAAAGCCTGAGCCATTCATTTGGGGAAGGTGGGAACAAGGGTCAGCTGTGAGTAGAGGAGGGACTTGGCCTCCATGCTGAGAGGAGATGCAGAGATAAAGAAACACAGCATGATGGGGCTGGAGAAATGGCTCAGGGGTTAAGCCTCTGCCTTGCAGGCGGAAGGTCCTAAGTTCCAATCCTAGGTCCTGGTAGGGCAGAGCCTGTGAATCCCGGGGCAGAGTAAACAAGGAGGAGGTGGAGGCAGTCCATGGTGGTTCCTGATTCGCCCGGTTCGTTCTACATACATACATACATACACACACATACATACACACACGCGCACATAACACATATACATACACACATGTGCACAAATGTACAATTGAATTTAAAAAAAAAAGAAACTCAGAAACATAGCATGAGCAGGCTAGGCTGTGCGCTGCAAATCCAGTGTTTGGCAAGTCAGGCTAGCCTTGGATACGGGGGCGGGGGGATGAGGCTAGGGAAATGGCTAAGTCAGTGAAGTGCTTGCCATGAAAGCGTGAGGACTTGAGTTCAATTCCTAGCATTCATGAAAAAGCTGGTCCAGAGCTGGGAGACAGGGACTGGAGGAACTCTGGGCTCCATGACCTCTCACCCCATCTATACACACACACACACACACACACACACACACACACACACAGAGCAATGGTGCTCACTATACATCATGTGCCAGGCAAATGTCAGTTACAGAATGTGTGCCGAGTCTCCGGATGGAAACAGAACTTAGGATAGCAGCCCCCCTGGTAGGGAGGAGGGGTAGGAGGGAGACTGACTTTCCACAATTCATGCTTTAGATTTTTCTTCCATGTGTATTTTTCTCAAAAATAACTAAACCGGGGCTGGAGAGGTGGCTCAGGGGTTAAGCCTCTGCCTTGCAGGCGGAAGGTCCTGAGTTCGGATCCCAGATCCCACGTATAGATGCCAGGCAGAAGCAGGGGCAGCTTGCGTTTCTGGTCCTGGTAGGGCGGAGCCTGTAAATCCCGGGGCGGAGGAAATGGAGGCGGTTCATGGTGGTTCCTGAATTCGCCCGTGGTTCTACACACACACAGACACATGCGCGTGCGCACACATACATACGCACACACGCACAATTGAATAATAATAAAAAAAAAACTAAACCAAGACTGGGTATTGTAGCGCATGCCTGCGACCCAAGCAGTTGGAAGGTGGATTGGGACTCAAGGTCACCCTCGGCTACATAGGGAGTTTGTGGCCTCCTGTGCTATATGAGGCCCTGACATAAAACAAACAAACAAACAAGCAAACAATCCTAAAGAAAAAGTTTGCTGAAAGGAAAAGTGAGAAGAGATTGAACAAGAGTAAAAGGCAGATTTTGGGACGGGGCCCCAACCTACCTCTTCCAGAATCTTGCCCCGGTGAACCTGTTTGCTGTTCTGAGATTCAGGGTCACAGTCTCTCTCTGGACCACCAGCCAGGCGGCGGGAAGGCATAGCAGGCTCACAAGGGCTCTGCCTCCAGAGGTTGCGGGACACACGAGTGTCCAGGGTAAAGTCAGGGCTGGGATTACTCAATCTAGCCGCTAGAGGGTGCCATCCGCCCACTTAGGACCCATGCAGCCAGCACAGTCTCCAAAAGCCCTATCTGAATCACCTTGTCAGGCAGCCTCCTCTGCCAGCAGCTGGGGTGGGAGTCACCTCACCACTCAGCCCCTGCACCTCCAGCCTTAAATAAGCCTGTGTTTGTGGTGGCCACACTAAACGGCTGATGGCTGGAACGTGTGTCCCCTCTGGGCTGGCCCAATGGCCTTAGCTGAGCCTGGCATCCTGCTTTCTAGGCAGAGTTTATAGCACCTCGTCCACCCACAGGCCCTGGATGGGAGCCCTGGTCATCTTAACTGCTCTCTGCTCATCCCACCTTCTGTCCATCAGCAGCTCCCGCACCTTTGCCTTCATTGGATGTGTCCCACTAACTAAATTCTAGGGTTAGGGGTATGCGCCCCTACTCTTTGGATTCAACCCAGGACTTTGCCCAATGTAGGCAAGCACTGTATTAACTAACCATAGCCCTAACCACTTGTTTAAACCAGGGATAATGAATAGTTCTGTGGTAGAGCACTTTCCAAACCTGCACATGGCTTGTGCTCCATCCTCGGCACTGTAAAAATGTGTGTGTGTGTGTGTGTGTGTGTGTGTGTGTGTGTGTGTGTAAAGTCACATTAGAATTTCTGGGGTTAAAATTTCAGAATATGAATGAGGTGGACACAGCTCAGCCCATACTAGGCAACACAGAAAAAGCCTGTGCCATCTGTCAAACACTTGGCTGTCTTCCCTGACACCCTAAGTAAGCTTTTATATCTGCTAGATGAGGATCAGAGGGTGACTGTGGACGCTGCGGTCACCTCGATCAGGCAGACCCTCTACCACTCTCCTGCCTGGGTGTCGCCCTGCAGGCTCTGCACTAGATGCTTACAGGGCGGAGCTCGTGGACCTACCTTGTGGGGGAACCAAAGGAGGCCTCCTCCGTGTTCTGGGTAGTTGATTCCTGGAATCTCACAGAAGGTGTTGACTGACTGTTTCTCAGCACAGGTCTCAGCACTCAGGATCTCCATGTTCCTGTCATGCTGCACTTGGCTTTTGGTTTTTATTTTGTTGTGGTGTGATGGAAGGGACACAGGCCATACACACACTAGGCACATGCGCTATTATCAAGCTGCACCCCCAGCCGCAACCAGCTGGTTTTATTAAGGGTGGAAGCTGTGCTGTTTTCCCCATCCTGTTTTGCACAGACCCTCCGCCTGAGACCGTCTCCTCTTCTCCTCCCACTCCTAGCTTGGCTAGACCCATCTGCAGTGTCCTTCTCCCTAGCCCTTCTCAGACAGCAGTGGTACTTCTTTTTTTATTTAGATTTTAATCTTTTATTATTATTATTATTTATTCAATTGTGCATATGTATGTGCGCGCGCATGTGTGTGTGTGTCTTGTGTGTGTGCAGAACCACGGACGAATTCGGGAACCACCATGAACGCCTCCACCTCCTTCTGCCCCGGGATTCACAGGCTCCGCCCTACTAGGACCAGAAGCACAGGCCGCCCCTGCTTCCGCCTGGCGTCTATACCTGGGATCTGGGATCCGAACTCAGGACCTTCTGCCTAGCAAGGCAGAGGCTTAACCCCTGAGCCACCTCTCCAGCCCCTTATTTTAGATTTTAATCTTTAATATTATTGCTGCAGGAATCTATTTCCCTGCACCAAAAATTGAATGCTAATTACATAAAAATGTACACATATATAAAAGTAGTTCTCCACTTTCCTGTGCACTTGTATTTGGGGGGGGCGTAGGGAGGTTAATCCAAGTATAACTTCTAGAACAGTCGAGTTTTTTGTTTGAAATACAATTAAATTCTTGATTATCTTATTTGCTCAACATTTTAAAGAAACATGATTAGACAACGCTACAATTTATAAATGTAAGGTTCCATTAGAAAGCAAAGAGATGTTTCCGGAGTAAATGTGTCCATCTCCCACCACCTAGTGAAGCAGCAATGTATGTTGGATTTTATTGGAGGATGAGCACTGTTGCCCTCACATTTGTATGTGATATATGTATGAGTTGGTTACAAGTCCCAACACTATCTGAGATATTGTGGCATCTTTGTTTCAAAGAAAAGTAACCGTTGTCCCAGCACCAGGCTTGGGCTTCTTCCATAGACATCTAGCGTTCATTTATCTCCATCAATCTTGTTGCCTAAAATAACAAAAGGAAAGCTTTTGGGTTCTCATTCATATTGGCACAATATATGAATACTTTCTCTCCATTGCTCAGATTCTGGAAGCTTTGTGAATCATCATAAGCAGACAACAGTCAGACGCTCTGTAGAACGGTATCCTCAGACTTCTGAATCTCTCTTGACCAGCTATGCCCCAAATCTGCTTAGTAGCAAAATGCCCATCCATCTCAAATCCTTATTTTAAAATTTCACACCGATTCTCTGGAATTGCTGGGCGCCAAACTTATTAATTACATATCTATTTATATGAGAACTCTCGCAAATACCACCCACTCCAAGGGGGATTACTTTAAAAAGCAACAGCTTCCCTCTATCATTAACCTTAAAAAGTTTTGACTTAGAACCCTTGGTAGTTCACTTCGAGGATCACTGTACCTCAGAGTCATTGTGAAGACTCACTCAGATAACCACATGTCATAGTTAGGCATAGGTTATCAACTTGACAGTTGAGGGTTTGAGCTCTGGGCACATTTGTAGAGAATTAATGGTTAAGCCCAGAGCAAACCTGCAGGAGATTGTCTAGCTGATGGGAAAGGCTCAGCCTACAGTGGGTAGGATTAGGCCCAGAATAAAATACAGAGAGTCAATTGAGAGAGTCAGCATCCTTGTATATACTTGGCCAGACATGCTGGTCTGGTAAGTAAGGATCATCCCTTTCTCAGCCGTTATGTAGAGATGGTGTGGCCAGTTCCCTCGGCCTGGTGTTGGCGCATGCTTTCCCGTCAAGCTGGACTGCAGACTGTAACTGAAATATCATAAGGAAATAGACCCCTTGTTCCCTTAAGCCGTTTGATAGGTGATGGTGTCAGCAACCATGCAGGCAAATTGCAACACTGTACATGGTGGTCAACCACAGCACTAAGCTCTATAGAGGTGTGTAGAAACGTTCTTGTGGTCACATGAAAGACACTCAGCACTCCCCCGGAATTGCTGGTCATCTTACCAGGGTGCAATGAAGGCTCTGTCACCCCCAGGGTCTTGGGGGTGGCATAGGTGCCTAATTGTAGCTCCAACTGCTCTAGCCCAGGTTGGAGAGAACAGGGCACAAGACCAGTTTTTCATCTTTTGCAAGTTCCAATGACAAACATATATCCCAGATGTCCTTACTAGACTAGAAGGAGTCTTGCCACCCCAAATACTGCCTTTGAGGGTGTTTAACCTCTTGATACAGGTCTCCTCACCTGTGAACAGGAGCTCCCAGGACCTTCCAAGGCTGGGTGAAGGTGGAGGGTCTATGTGCAGACATGGTAAGAACCCGCACTGTGAGCTACTCTTATTTTTGCTGTTACCCTCCTGCATCTTGTCGCTGTTGTTTTAGTGCCTGCAAGGGGCTGGCCTGGGATTTATTTACTGAACTGGATGAATCAATGTGTTGTTATATGAGTGACCTTCATTAGTAGAAGACTGGGTAGGGACGGGTGAGACTTCAGCTGGTTGACAAAGAAACACCACCAAGTGCGTGAAGTACTTTAATTAAAGCTTCCAGCACACCCCTGTGTTGTCTAGCTGCTGTCTGCGGCTCCTATTTCTGGTTCGGACTAGGTGGTACTTTCGATGACCAGAATCCGGGACATTCTCTTCTGCCTGCGTCCTGCACCCATGTGCCAGACCTAGTGGCCTCCCACATGTCTCCTAGCCGCTTGCTTTAAATAGCATCCTCTAGTCAACTGTTAATGTGAATCGAAGCGCAAAGCTTATATAAGCCTGTCCCCGCCCTTAGCTCCAAATGTGGGAGCTGCGCTCTTCCCGCTGCTGCCGGCAAGGGGCTCCCGCTCGTGTGTTCCTCTGAGCGGCTCCAAGGGGCTGGAGATTCTCACCTGCCCTTGTAAATTGAAGAGTTTGATTGGCATGCCAACTGCAGATTGACTGAGGATGTCCAGTCCTATCTGCCAAGAGGAAGTGCACAGTTGAGGTGGGGGCTCTTCATGTCCTGGTGACCCTAGGCCTGCTGACTTCTGCAGAAACACTTAGGTTTTCCTAGTGAGAACAGCCATCTCCCAGGACTCTGAGCTCAGGCCCAGGGAATGGAGGTCTGAATATGTGTCGGCTTCCTGGGCACTGGACCCTGTGAGAGACACAGGCTGGGTGTGGGGTGGGCAAACAGAGGCCAGGAAGACCCAGTCCCTGCAGAACCGGGAAAGGCATGCTAGGACCTCCCCAGCGAGCTCAGAGTGTGTTCCCAGAGCACACGGAGGACCCAGAGGACATCCCTGGCAAGCAACAGAATCTGGTTCGAAGAGCTCAGACACTTTCTTCACAGCAGCAAGTGCTGGTTAGTTAGAAGGTTGATCCTGAGCAGATGAACTCTCCATCCATGGAGACAGGCAAGCACAGACTAAGGACTCCTGAGCAAGGAAAGAGAGAGAGAACTTAATTCTGGGTGCAGTGGCTCATGCCTGGAATCCCAGCTCTCAAAAGACTGAGGCAGGAGGATCATCTGTCTACAAGTTCAAAGCTACCTTCTTTCTGCTGCATGGAAGACTATCTCAAAACAGAACAACAACAAAATCCTACTTATTCTAACTTATATTCATTTAAATTCTGAATTTCTGTTATTCCAACTCTTTGATATTTGTTGGCAGGGAAATGTGAAGGAAGGAGGGACTTATGCCCCTGCCTCATCTCCAGAGGTTTACCTCCCTCAGAAGACCCTGACCAATTAGGAGCACTGCAGAGGGATGGCTGGGCGGTTCTTAGGGTCCACTGGTACCAAAGGGTCACTGTGTCACATTGGTGCTAGAATATGGCTTCTCAAAAGGACCTTGGTGGGGGCTGAGGAGATGGCTCAGGGGTTAAAGGAGTGTTTGAGTGCTTGCGGCAGATACAAAATGACGGGATTCTAGATTCTCATAAAATGCCTGGTGGGTGTGGTAGTCCACCTGTAATTCCAGTTTCAAAGATGTGAACTGGAAATCCCCAGAGCAAGCTGCCTTAGTACATTATCCCTTTTTATCAGCTCTGGGTTTGATTAGAGACCCTGTCTCAGAAGAAGAAAGTGAAAGAAGGATCCAAAATAATTTTCCATCTCAATCTCAGGTTTCTACATACGTGTGAACATGCAAGCACACACATGTACCCACCCACCATACATTCACTAAAAGAAAAAAAAGTATCTTGACCAATACAAATACGAAAGGGGCATCCTTCAAGCCAGTGACTCTCAAAGAAGCTGTATTAGTCAGGGTTCTCTGAAGAAACAGAATCTATAGAATGTAGTATATATAAATAAGTTTATTAAAATATAACTCACAATAGAAATAGTGTCCTTTAAGGTAGCCGCCCACCAGCAGCCTCTTTCCTGGCTGGAATGTTCCACAAAGCCAAAAGATCCCAAGAAGTCTCAAGCCTTTGCTCCTCTAGAGGGTTGAAGACGCTGGGTTCCGACATCAGTGAAGAACAGCTGGGCTCCGATGTCGGCGATGAACAGCGAACAGCGGCAAGGCCCAGAGACCAGGCTCCAAAGGCAGCGGGAACAGCAACAACGTGATGGAAAAGATGAAGCTCCAAGTCAGCCAAGAACGGAGGCAGCAGCAACTACAAAGAAGCCACGATGCTCTAAAGACGAACAACACGCACGCAGAGTGGACTGCACAGCAAGTCGACACCGGATCAGGGAAGAGCAAGTCCCTCTTCCTTGCACCTCCTATTATCTGATCCACCACTGGAAAGTACCACCCACTATGGGCTGAGTTCTCCACAGTAATCAGTCAAATATCTACAGGCTTGTTCAGGGGCCATTCCAACCATTAGCCATCCACAGCTGCCCCCAAACAGTCTGCAACTGTCAAGTTGACATCGAAATGCAACCATAACAGCAGCAGTGGAGGATCAGCTGACCAGTGGCCTCCTATGCCATCTTTCTGAATTCTGGGCCTCTAAGAGATAACATTTAGGGAGTTTAGTTCAATGTGCAATACGTTTTAATTTTTTTCCATTTTCAATAAGTAAAAACACTTGCAGGGTGCAAACCCAAAGGCTGCAAGTCTACCTGGTAAAAATGAGTCACCTCACATCCATGGCACGCCCTCCTGGAAATACAGGAACAGAGTCATGAGTGCTAGCAAGTGTAGCTCGGAGAGGGCTCAAGCTGGAGGCAGTGGGCTGGGCTTCCGAGATAGCTGGTGAGATTGGTTGTTTGAATGTTGAAAGCCAACGTGCCTATTGGGGAACTGGGAGCCAAGCTGCAATCTATCTTACTATGTGTTCTCTCCTCTACCTCTCTGCTTGGGCCAGAGGGCTTCAAGAAGCAGATGTCACTGAAGGCTCTACGAACAAATGTTTGACTGGAGAAATACCCATGCAGAAGATTGGGGGCGGGGGAGAGCCGGATTAAGGGGGCCAGATTTGTCAGACAAAGATACGTGCCACCTAGTTAAGTTTTGAAGTCACACCTGGGTGTGGCATCACAGGCCTGTAAATCCCAGCATTCATTAGGCTGGGGAAAGAAGATCACGAGTTGGAGGCTGGCCTGGGCTATGTAGTGAGACTTTGCCTCACAACCAACCAACCAGGGTCAGTGAGATGGCTCAGTAGGTAAAAGGTACTTGCTATGCAAGCCTGGTGATCCACTTGGTAACCAGTTAGACCAGTTAGATCCTAGGACCCTGAGGACTGACTCTTGAAAGCTGCCCTCTGCTTACCATGCATGTGTGTGGAATGTGTGCTTACACACACACACACACACACACATACACACAGGCACGCACGCACGCACACACACACGCATGCACCAACACTAAATTAAATGAACAATCAAAAATACCAAAGTCAGATAGAGATAGTAGAGGGGACCCATCTCTCCCTGGGCCACTAGGCAGAGGTTAAGTGCTGTTAAAATCCCTGGTGCTGGTGACCACAGCTCTTTTTTTTTTCTGTTCATTTTCTATAAATAAAAAAAGATGATGGGAGTGGGGTGACATATCTCTGTAATGGGTAGCTTTCGAGTCCTCTGTGTGCTTTGGCTGCCTGAGCAAAAAGACCTTTCCTTCGGCCAGTTTGAGTTATTTTGAGCAATCCACAGACCCCTTCAGAAAAATTAGTTGATTGCCCAGCTCTTGAAGAAACAGTGGCAGCCAGGACTGTTTGAAAGTTTACACCTGACTTTGTACCACAGGCCTCTGTGAACCCTATAGTAAAAGTTCTGCTGTGACCAGGTTCCAAAGAGAACTACTCTATGATTGGCACATACACAATGCTTCATTTGCATGTGAGGTCTGCTGTAATTGGTGCAAATGCCCCTTCTCTGGCTGTGTAAGGTGACTACTCAGCTCAGGTGTTGGTCAGCTGGACATCCTGTCCTGGGCTGTCTCCGGAGCTGGCACAGCATTAGGACATAAGTCTTCTTTCTCCAGTGGTTGCTTTGCTCCTACTTTGAGTTAGCACAGGGGTCATGTTGGCAGCACAGAAAAAGAAACAGCAGAAACAGTGATTGTCAGCCATGGGTGGGCACATGGAACTGCCTAGCTTCAGATCTCTGGGCCAGCTTGACCCCTTAAGAAGGTACAGAGCCAAAACAGGAAGAGGAGGGACAGGAGGCCATAGCTCCCTCAGAATGGCAGCAACTGTCCCAGCAGCCAGGACAGTTAGAGGCAGCTCAACAGGTCACAGGGTGGGAAGAAGAGGGACAATGGAAGGAGAAATGAGTAAGAGAGGGTGAAGGGCTAAGGCTGAAGATACATCAAGACTGTAGGTGAGCCAGAGGAGAGAAAGCGCAGGCCCTGCTCACTGGAGAGTTCAGAAAGCTGCCAAGTGTAGGGTCAAGGGCCAGAGATGCTGAGGCCCAGGAGCAGTAACAGTGGTCACTGTGAAGGGTTGAGGAATTCCCAGAAGCTATAAGGCCAGCAGCTGCCAAGAACCAGCAAGACAAATCCCTGCTTCCTAGCCTTACCACAGAGCTGATACTAGAGGGTGCCATAGGGGGTGGGTGGGGGTGTTCCTTCTGTCTGCTACTTGGAAGAAGTCCACAGACCAGAGCGCAAAAAGCCACCAAGGACCAGCTCTTGAAGAACTTCCAGCAGAAGGACTCCAGCCATTTGTTCCGTTCATGGGTAACACATGAAGATATTTCAGCCAATGATGACAATGTATTTCAATGGGCTGAGAAGCTCCGACCACCCAGTGACACGGTCAGTTACCCTGTTGGTCGCTGTAGCACAAAGCATTCTTCAGGGGGCTGGAGAGGTGGCTCAGGGGTTAAGCCTCTGCCTTGCAGGCAGAAGGTCCTGAGTTCGGATCCTAGACCCCATGTATAGACACCGGGCAGAAGCGGGGGCGGCCTGCGTTTCTGTTCCTGGTAGGGCGGAGCCTGTGAATCCCAGGGCAGAGTAAACAAGGAGGAGGTGGAGGCGTTCATGGTGGTTCCCGAATTCGTCTGTGGTTCTACACACATACATACACACACACATACGCACACATTCACATGCGCACACGCACAATTGAATAAATTAAAAAAAAAAAAGCATTCTTCACGTTGATGTGAACAAACCACAGGAACAGCCATGAAAAATCCACTGTGAACAGTCACGCAACATTGTGGCACATACACCAACAAGCCACATGCAGTTCACAGGGTTTGAGGCCTTATTCAAGTAGCTTGGAAGCTACATAATATTTGATCATGAAGATGTGAAAATATCATACAATCACTGTATTTGTGAATGAGACCCTAAAGAATAAAAAATAAAATTGCAGGAAGGGGCTGGGGAAATGGCTCAGGGGTGAAAGCCTTTGCCGCATAAGCAAAAACTCCAGGCTGATATAGCAGTGGCCTGTGTTTCTGGCCCTGGAATGCAGAGCCTGAGAAACCCCGGAGCAAAGCAGTAAGGTGAAAGAATAATCCAGAATGATTTCCAATGTCATCCTTGGGCCCTAACAGGTCTACCACACATTCAAGTAATCTTGTGCACTTGCCTGCACATACATGTACACATACATACACATGCAAAAAAATTTATCAGAAGGTAAGTTATCATCTATATTTGAAAAACTAGCTTGGGAAAATTATAATTATAATTAAAATTAAGAAATTATAAATAATAAAAAATCAATCATATAAAAAACTCACTGTGTATAAAGTTATGAATCTGTACCTTTATCGTGATCTTACAATGCTCTCTTACTTAAAAGCATGAGCAGATTGGCAAGATGACTTAGCAGGTAAAAGGTACCTTTGTGAAACTCCAACAACCTGAGTTCCATCTCCAGAGCCCACCTGAGGGAAAGAGAGAATCGACTTTAAAAAGTTGTCTTCTGACCTCTGTGAATGACGAATTCTCTCTCTAAATATGCATGTGTGCATGTGTTTATATATACATATACATGTGATATATTCACATATTAAGTAGAATGTAAAATGAACGCTGAGGTTGACTGTAAAAATGTCTATCTTTTCGCACCTGAGGCACTCGCCTCCCTCCTTGTCACAGTTGCTCTTCTCCGTAGCTGAGACAAACTCAGGCAACGGAAAGGGAGAAAGGGATTTGTGTGAAGGGAGACACAGTTCCATTATGGAGGGAAAAGCATGGCAGACAGCAGAAACTGGAAGCAGTTCAGGTCACCTCAGACATCATGGAGGCTGAAAGAATAAGTGGCTGTCTGTCTGCTAGAGCTGACTACTGGGGAAGCAGGGCAGAGCTAACAACCTCAAGGCCTGCTCCCTGGGGCTTCCTTTCCTTTTGTAAGGTTCCACTTCCTAAAGGTGCCATGACCTTCCCAAGCAAACAGCTAAGGATGCAAACATATGAACCCATGGGAGTCAGCGCACATTCAGACCATGACACATCAGTAGGCCACGGTGGTGACTAGCTTGTGTACACGCACTTGGCGATGTTCCTATAACCACAGATTTGCCTAGCAACACATTGCTCAGAATGTGTTCTATCATTAAGTAGTGCATCGCTATATTTATACAATGAATTTCCTTTTATCATTTCCATGTGCATGGGGTATGTGTGTATATACGTATGCTGACATATGTGGGGGACCATGTGTGTGTGTATAGGGAAGTCTTAGGTTGATATTTGGAATCGGCCTCAATTTCTCATCTACTTTATTCTTGTAAGGCAAGAGCTCTTACCAAATCCAGAGATCAGCAATGGGGCTAGTCTCACCAGCCAACTCATCACAGGCATTCCCAGTCTACATCTTCAGAAGCTGTGATTACAGGTCATGAACAACCAGCATTTTATGTGGGTTCTGAGGCTCCCAACTCTGATCCTCTTGTTTGCAGGGCAAACACCTTAACCACTGAACTACCACCTCATATCTACCTCTTATTAAAAAAATCATATGAGAGAGAGAGAGAGACAGACAGACAGACAGACAGACAGAGAATAAGAAAAAGAGCACCATAATGCCCATGTGGAGATCAGAGGACAACTTTCAAAGTCAGTTCTGTCCTTTCACTATGTGGGCTCTGAGAATTGAACTCAGGTCACCAGGTTTTCACACAGGCACTTCTCTCTCTCTCTCTCTCTCTCTCTCTCTCTCTCTCTCTCTCTCTCTCTCTCTGACAGTCTCATGTTCAAGCTAGCCTCAAACTCATTGCACAACTGAGAGTGGACTTGAATTCTGCTCCTCATGCCTCTTCCTACAAGAGCTGGGAGTACAGGCACATATCACCATATTTGGCTTGATACAGTGCTTGGCAAGGACTCTGATTTATATCCCAATTCTTTTGTCTCTGTATTTTTCTAATTACTTATTTATCTGAGAGAAAAGAAGGAATATGGAAGGAAGAAGTCCAAAGACCTCTAGAGATTTCCAAGTCCCAGTCCCCAAAACCACGAATGTCATCTCACGTATGGAAAAGGACTTGACAGAAGTCATTAAGTTATGGATCCTGAGAGGTGACATGGCCTAGGATTAGTCCAAGAGGAAGACTGAACCTTGCAGGCGAGAGGTTGGGGATGAGTCATAAGCCAAGGAAAGGAGGTGGATGGGGGGGGGGGTCCTGAGACTAGAAAAAATAAACAAACACACTTCCCAGGCCTTCACAGAAATGAGTCCCATCAAGAGCATGCACTCAGCTCACCATAACTGACTTCCAGTTTCTGATATCCAGAATCCTAAAATCATAAGTTTATGTTGTTGTTAAGCCACTAAATTTGTGGTGATGTGTTACAGTCTGTATGCTCCTGCATACAGACAGGAAATGTTTTAAATGGCAGGGCAGTTCTATGAAAGGGTCTTGAAAGCCCTCAGGGAGTCCTGTCCCACGAACATTAGCACTTGGTGGCACTCAGTCACTGGCTAGGGGAAACCTATGGGAACCTGGTCTTGAAACTATACTCCACCAGTTGGAGATTCCACCTCCTCTCAAATAGCACCAGCAACTGGGAAACAAACCTCATGTCCTTGGGTCTCCAGGGAACATTCCACATCTGCACTGTAGCTCTGCCCCTGCCCCCAGCCTGGTGGTGTCTCCTCAGGTGTTTCATCCCTTGGTAACTTACATGTCTCTGCAGACACAAGTGTGCCTGCTGTCAGGAAGTAATGAAAATAGTCTGAATATTCATCCACAAGCGTCTGTGTGGCTGGAGATGGTTCCAGAAAACCTTCATCAGTGCGGTGAAAGGAGCAAGGAAGAAGGCTAAGGACAGACCTCTGCGACATACAGACCACTGCAACGTGGATGGGGATTTGAAGTTCTGGAGGCTGGAAAGATAGGTGCCTTCTCTTGAGCTTGGTGACCTGGCAAAACGTCCCGGGATTTAAAAAAAAAACATCCCGGGGTGCATAGCAATCAGGCAGGTATATAGGCACACAGGTGTGCTCAAGCACAGAATCCAGTATCCTATCTCCTGGCACAGTCTAGAAACAACCTGGAGGCTTGGAGAAGCTGTGGGCAGGAAGGTCACAGCAGGTAGGGGACTCTGACCCTTCCGAGAGCCACCTGCCTTTCGCTGGCCCGGGAGAGCCTGGACTGTCCCCTGGCCACCATGGGCCGTTCCTAAGCTCAGCATTTCTTTTCATTTAGTGCTTTGTGCTGTGCTGCTGCTCACGGAGAGAAGAAAGGAGCTGATGCAAGTGTGCCCACCCCATGCAGAACTGCCACGGACAGCCCCCACGCTAGAGCCCGCGAAGGCCCTCCATCATACCCGGCTTGCCACCCCATCTGTGGGTTTCAGAACTCCGGATCCACAATTAATCCCTTCTACACTTGAAATCTGAATTCAAATGGTCTCTGTGGCGGTTTGCCTGCCTGCAGCCCATAAAACAATGAGAGGATTTTTTTTCTTGCTTACGATGGTCTGGTCACGTCTCTTAGTCCAGCTTGGCAGGAGAGCTCAAACCAACAGCAGGCGCTGAGGGAACTGGCCACACCATATTCACACAACTGCTGAGGGAGGAACAATCCTCACTTGCCAGACTAAGCATGCCTGGCCAAAGATGTCAAGTTCTTTAATGGGTTCCCTTTGTCTTATCCTCCCCTTCCAGGGACTAGTCCCACCAACCAAGGGCTGGGCCCTCCCCATCAATTAGACAATTGCCTAAAGGCTTGCTCAGTCACATAATTCAATTACTAACTCTTCACAACTGTGCCCAGAGCTGCAGTTGACACCTGTATCTAGCTATGACAGTCCCAGAAGGATAGAAAGCAAAGCCAGCCAAGAGGATGTAGACATAGGAGAAGCTAGTGGATGGATGTCTTCTTCAGCTACCCCGGTCACTTTCAGGCAGAAGTCATCATCTGGCATAGTCCATGTATCAGGGACACGCTGCTTCCGTCTTCACACTTTTAGAGAGATCCCAGCTGGCCCTGTCCAAAATGTCAAGTGCAGAGGGAGGCTGGGAGCAGAAACTGTGTGGCGAGACTAATTTTGACTTCAGGCAGCTATGTATGTTAGGAGATTTTTAATAATCCTGTATTAATTTATTATTCAAGCAAATTGAAGATGTTAAAGTGATGATAGGCTTCAGAGAAAGATGTGGGGGAGGAAGGGAAGAAGAAGGAGAGAGGGAGGAAGGGACCAGCCTGAGCTCCTAAGCACAGGGTGGGAGGGAGAGAATCGCCAGCCCCCCTCCCATGTGGCCAGCGCTGATTTTTACTCTCTTGCCTCTGGCTTAGCAGCTGTGTTCCATCAGTATCTCCACCAGAAGGGCTTTTCTCATCCATCTGTGGACCCTGCTCTCCTTTTTAGTTTCTGCTGGTTTTCTCCTTCTTCCTTTCCAGGGGCTTCTATATCTGAAACACTGTAATTCTCTAGCTAGACCTTTTATTAATCTCATTTTCTCGTTCGTATGCTAAACCAGCACTTATGTATATATTTATTTTGGGTTTGGCTTTTATTTTTGTTTTTGAGATGAGTCTCACTGGCTGCTGGCCTCAGACATGCTCCTCCTCCCTCAGCCTCCAGAGTGCCGGGGGTACGGGTAGGCACGCAGACCAACGGGGAACCTTGTCTTATCCCCTCCACAAACAGAGTGGGTGGACAGAGAAGGGGAAAGAAACTCCATTAACACAGGAGAAACCCTGCAAATGGGAGAACAAGTCTCCACAGAAACGACAGGTTTGCAACACGGAGCTGGAGATTTTTTTTTTTTTTTCTTGCTCCCTGCAGTCCAGCCAGGTCCTGGGATGTTCACTGACCAGTCAGAAGCCTGAAGCTTTGGGTGAGAGGGCAGAGATGTTGGTGTCTGCCAATTACCTGCCTGAGGCAGAATCCTGGGGGGCGGGGGCGAAAGTCTCTGAGAGTCTTGAAAATAGAATCAGGCTTCTTTCTTCCTCATCCAACAACCAATCAGAGGAGTCTGACAATTGGCACCAAGTACAAAAACAGTTGATCTCTTCCCCGCTCCCCCACTTGGCTAAGTGTATGCAAATAAGGTGTAAAATGGAGACCCAATCAAGAGGAGAGGTTATCGTGTCATTCCCTAGAAGTGTTCTGGATCAGGTGGTACACTAAGCAGATACTTAGGGGAGCCACAGTCAGCTGCACCCAGGAGTTTACATCTGCTTCCTGTTGTTGCAGACACATTCAGGGACCTTTGCATTGGGAGCCGCTGTTGGACCTCCTGTTGGACCGCGCTGGTGCAGTGGCCAGCCTCTGGACATGCGGATAGTCAGTCTCATTGCAGATGTTGAACTCTACCAGTTCCCTCACCCATCATGCTAGGAGTGACGGCTGCCATCTTGCTCAATTCACACTGGGTGTGGCCACTGTCGAATGCCCTGTATTCCCACATCAACCACACTACGTGGTTTTCTTTCCTTTTTTTTTTTCTTTCTGACTGACAGCTTATCCTTAGGCCCAGTTCCTGTCATTGCTTCTTTCTCCTATCATTACCTCCAAACCCAATTCTTTTTTTTTCTACTTTAAAAACATATTGGGTATTCATTCCCTCCACCCCCCCCATCCTTTCCCTTCCCTTCACCATTCTCTCCCACTCCCTCCCACCCTTTCACCTGTGTGCTTCTATGGATCCCAGCAAACCCATATTCTAAAGACGCCTACTATGTGCCTGGCCCTGTAGTGGTTTTCAGAGCTGTGAAACAGAAATAAAATGCCTGCATCACAGGCTGATTTGAAGCCAGTTGATAGCAAGAAACAGGTTTGACACCAAGAAGACCTTCCCAGTATGACAGGCTACTTGGTTCCAAAAGTGGAGGGAGGGTAGCTGGGGAAAACTGAATTCTCCCAACGGAAAGTGAAGCTGTTCAGAAAATATGTGGGCTGGAGAGACCCTTGCTACAGCCTGATGGGAGCAAAAGGAGAGACAAGTTGTATTTTTCCACTTCAAAGGTGGTGTGTCTAGGAGAAACTCATGAATTTATAGTCTGTCTTTGCACAGGCCGATGACCAGCAGCTTGATTCTGTGGCCCAGCAGGTTCCTTCCTGGCAGGACTGGGATCGAGAGACGCTGATAAGAAATAAACGAGGCAGGTGCCCGAGCTGCTTCTTTGCCAATAAAAGAAAGCGACAGTTTTAAATTGGCCGTGTGTGTCTGCACGAGGTGGGAGAAGGAGGCAGGGTAAAAGCAGTTCTCTCCTGCCACAACTCCATTAGCAGAGGGCTGGAAGCTGGGGCGGTCAGGCTCCAGGGCTCTAACAGCCAGTGGGGAGTGGAGACCACACTGGCAGGGGGCTTAAAGGGGCAAATGAAGAGCCGTAGAAGAAACTCAGAGGACCTGGTTAACCCAGTGCTTCTCAAACTCTGGGGTGCTTATTCTCAGCACTGATCTGTCCTCTCCCAGAGAGAACCTGGGAGCTCGAATGTCTCACTGTGTGGTCACACTTGGAGTCACGCTGCTCTTGATGGACCTTCAGGACCCCTTTTGGCCCCAGGTCACCTCAACTCACGCAGGGTCTCATACATAGCCCAGCTTGTCTGGAACATGTGGCAATCCTGACTCTGCCTCCCAAGGGCTCACATCATAAATGTGCATCACCACAGCCTTTAGTATAAAGGCAAAGAAAAACCATAAAGGTTTTAATCAGGGAGAGCAATGGAGTTCGTTTTAAAAAGGTCACTTCGTAAGCAATTGGGGGGGGCATAAGGTGGTCACGGGAAGCTCCATAGCATCAGTAGGAGCAATAGACCAGGAGAGAAAGGTGAGAATTGCCTGATATTTATCGCTGGGGCAGGGAAGAGGTGTCCAGGGAACACTCTAGAAGCGCTGGTGTCTCCATAGAAAGAAAGCCCGGCTCTGTGGCTGTTCACTTCAGAGAAGAACACTTGAACCTAAATCTCAGACCTGTGAGCAAGTCACCAACTTCTCTCCTTGCCTCGGTTTCCCCTAAATGGAATTCAGTGACTTGTTTCCTGCTAAAGCTGTGTTCAATGAACAGTGATGGGTATAATTACATCAGGCATAATTAGCACAGCGGGTGTGCTTCGAAAAACACTGTGGTTTGTCACTGCGTGAACATCTCAGGCGTGTACTTGCACAAACCGAGATGGCGACGACACTGTCACCGGCTGACATCATCTCTGCTCTTCCCCTTTTCCTTTCATTCCAGCACTGAAGATGCAACCTAGAGCCTCCTGCTTGCTAGGTAAGCACTCAGCCACTAAGCCACACCTCCAGTGTCCGGGTGGTGGAGTCTCAAGGGACCGTAGGTGCTTCTGTAGCCCACTGTGGATGGAACTATCTTTGCATGGGACATGGCTATAATTAGCTCAACACCTGGCACTAAATGGGAGCTCCCTATTCTTCAGGGAGCATTCCCTCATCTGCAACCTCTAAGAATGACCCTGAGGTTCTGTAACCCCTCAGGCCCCCTTCAAGCCCCTAAACACCCTTCAAGGGAAGTTCAGCTAAGCCCTATGTGTGTCTTATGCCATCTCCCTGGCCACAGGCCCAGAGCAGCAACACTGGGTTCATGCCAGCCTCTGGCCTACTGGACGAGATGTACCTGCTTCGTGCCTGGAAACTCTCTTCCCCAGCAGCTGGTGATTAGGAAGCCACTCTCCATAAGGGATGAGGTCTAATCAGCCTGCCAATAATTACCAGGCCCAGAACGTGGCCACAATTCAGGAAAGATGATCCCCAAAGACAAACGCCACTTAAATCCTGGCATCGACCCTGGGTCCCCTTGGTAACACATACCTCTAAGCACGATCGAGCCATCGAACTAATTGACGTTCTCCTGGGCAGTCAGCTCCGGCCCTTAGCGACCAAAATGGACTCTAATTGGCGACATCCTCCAGGTAAGAGCCCTACATGTTCTCAGGCCGCCCTAGAGGCCCCCAAGCAGGAACTGAGGCTCATGGCACGCCATCCTCTGAGTGCCCCTAATTAATCAAAATAAGATTTGCAGAAAGAATTAATTATGGGACCTATCAGAGGAAATGATAACATGGACAGTTTCACAGCAAGGCTAGGTAGGTGGCTTTGGGTGGGGAGAGGCAGTGTCTCACAGAGCACTGTCTGGCTCTCACAGCAAAGCAAGAGGGAAGATTTAGTTGTTGGGTTTTTTTTTTTTTTTAAGTACTTACAAAAACAAACTTGGGTACTTGGAGTCTTACAAAACCAGACCATGTCTTTAATAAGCACTGTGCTCACCAAGTCAGGCATTCCCTGTGTAAAGCAGTGGGAATCAGCATCGTGTCACTATACAAACTACCCAACATAATGAGCTTAAAAAAGATTTCTTCAACTTACCTTGGCAGTTTACTTTTGATGGAGAGAAATGGAGAGTTCAGTAAAGATCCAGAATCATGCCCAGTGACCTAAGGACCTTCTGCTGGACCCATCTCTTAAAAGTGCCGCCAACTCCCAATAGCACCACTGCCTGAACCACACCTTTTGGGGATGTTCACAATGTAAATTATCAAATGAAGGTGTAAATCTGGAGAGGTCTTTGCCTAGAGCTCTCAGTAGTACAGCGCAGAGGTGAAAACTGGCACCTGGTAGAGGGTCATTTGGTGTCCTCTGAGATGTGAGTGTGTGTGTGTGTGTGTGTGTGTGTGTGTGTGTGTGTGTGTGTGTACAAAAGTACTTAAGTATGTCTGCCCATGGAGGCCCAAAGGCGATATCAAGAATAATCCTTAATTGCTCTACCTTCTTGTTGCTTTGAGGTGGGATTCCTAAGCTACATCTTTCTTTCAAGGTCAGAAATACAGACGACCACCATTATCTGCTCAGCATTTTCACATGGGATCTGGGGATCTGAACTCAGGCTTTTTCCCTTGCCAGGCAAAGATTTTAACTTTTGAGCTGTCTTTGCAGCCCTACACCTTATTTTTTAAGATAGGTTCTGGGTTTTGCTTCTAGTTTTTTTTTTTAAATGTATTGTTATTGTTGGGGGGGGGTGACACAACACATATGTAGAGGTCAGAGGACAACTGTGTGGAGTTTGTTCTCTCCCTTCGCTTTTACCTGTATTGCAAGGATCAAACTCAGGTTGTCAAGCCTGTGTGACAAGCACCCTTACTGACTCCAAGCACCTTTACTGGCTCCAAGATAGGGTACGCTCCTGAGCCTGGAGCTCACCTGGTTAGACTGGCTGATGGCGATCCCATCTCTGCCCCACCAGCACCGTTACAGAACATGAAGCTCTGATGTGGATGCTGGGGATTCGCACTGAGGTCTCCATGAGCTTTACCCACAGAGCTGTCTCTCCAACCTCAGGTGTCTTAAAAGGGAAGAGCTTTGGGACAAAGGTTGCGTTCGTGAACTTGTGGCTTTCTGGCCTTCCTAAGTCTGTAGTGATTGAGCAGTCAGTCCTACAACGTGTAAGCATTGATATTTGCCCCTCTGCCTCCCTCTGGAGCCAGAAACAGGCAGTCACAGTCACAAATCCCAGGATCATCTTTGTTCACGAGGTTTTTATCCATGTATGTACTTATGTGGTGCCAGGTACCACCTGGGTGCTGGTTGTGCAGAAGTAGGTGGGAAACAATGTGTTGAGGGAGGAGCCACGTATGGAAACCACCCAAGATGGCTATTGGCACCTCACTCTGTTCCCTCAGGTCTCACCTAATAGTGGATGGAGTTCTTCATCTTCTTGGGTTTTTTCCTTTTTCTTTTTTGTTGTGATAGTAGTGATAGTGTTGGTGATAATAATAGTGGTTGTGATGATGGTAATGGTGGTGGTGGTGATGGCGATGGTGGTGATAGATGTGATGGTGGTAGTGGTGATGGTGGTAATAATAGTGGTGGTGGTGGTGATGGAGGTGGTGGATGGTGGTGGTGATAATGGTGGTAGTGGTGATGGCGGTAATAATAGTGGTGGTGGTGGTGATGGAGGTGGTGGATGGTGGTGGTGATTATGGTGGTAATGGTGATGGTGGTGATGGAGGTGATGGTGGTGGTGGTGGTGATAGCGATGGTGGTGGTGGTGATGATGGTGGTGAGGATGGTGATTATGATGATGGTGGTGATAGAGGTTGTAGCAGTCCGCCTGCATGGTTGCTGATAAATGACCATCAAACGGCTTAAGGGAACAAGGAATTTACTTTCTTACGACAGTCCAGTTACAGTTCTTAGTCCAGCTTGACAGGAGAACACACACCAACACCAGGGCTGAGGGAACTGGCTACCATAACGGCTGAGAGAGGGACAATCCTTACTTGCCAGACCAGCATGTCTGGCCAAGTGAACAGAAGGATGCCAACTCTCTCAACCAGCTCTCTGTGATTTATTCTAGGGCCTAATCCCACCCACCGTGGGCTGGGTCTTCCCCAGCAGCTAAACAATCTCCTTCAGGTTTGCTCTGGGCTTAACTTAACCATCAACTGTCCACAACTGTGCCCAGAGCCCAAACCCTCAAGAGTCAAGTTGACACCTGTGATTAACTATGACACTCCACCTCTTGTCAACTTGACACAAAAACAATAGCACTTTTAAACTGCAACCTTTCCTTGTCCCCACAGATGTTAAAAAATATAAATACATTCATTCCATGGACAAATTTAAAATGTTCTCATTAAAAGTTCAGTTCCAACATTTTAAAAGTTCAAAGTTTTTTAACTTTAAAAGGGTATTAAATCAGAATAAGTTAAATACTTTAAAACAAATAAAACATTAAAACAGAAGGATCTTGATACAGTAAGAAAACATTTAAATTAAGATCAAAGTCCAGAAAAAAAAACACATCCTTTATTTCAATGTCCATCTTCTGTTGCTCATCATGTAGTCAAGGGGGCTCAAAGATTCCAGGCATTGCCAGTCCCTGTTTGCAGCTCAAAGTTGTATAAGCAGTTCCTCTGAACCAGGCTGAATCTCCACTTGCAGTCATCCTCAGTCCCACAGTTCTGGCATCTCAAACACAATTGTGGGTCCTCCTCTGCAGCTTTAAGCTTCATCATTCTTGCAGGAACTCTACACCTGCCACTTGGTCCCAAGCTTTTGCTGCTCTCCACGAACCCCTCAGTAGTAGTACGCCCAAACCAGTATCACCTGAGGGACGCTGCCTGATTCCGAAGCAAGGTTGAAAGGTAGCTTAGTCCACTGGAGCTACAGCTGTACCAACTTTAACAAGCTGATGCTGGAAAAGCCTCTTTTCTAGGCAGCCAAACATCCAAAGGGCAAGAAATGGCTTTAACTTGGGCTTTCGGCCCCTGAAGGAATCTGGGTTTTCAAACCATGAACTCGCCATATGGTGGTTTTCACGTTTTTCACCGTCCCAGTGTAAGTCACTAGGTTTTCCTTCACTGGTATTTATTTCTCCAACAGCAGCAGATATTCTGCTGCCTGCCCTTTGCACATCCAAACGTTTAAGGCTGCCAACACAGCTCTCCCCGTCAAGCAAACCAGTCCATCGTCTTTAAATTCAGCTTTACCAAAGTCCTTGTTCTTCTCATCACAAACTGGGCCCAAACAATCTCTCTCAGCAATTGGCCCACTAAACTCTGAAGAACGGTATTTGTAAATCCACAAAGTGAAAATTCTCCAGCATTTCTAACTTTGTCCTGCAGAACCGTTCAAAAGCCACAAAATCCACATGGTTAGATTTATCAGCAACACCCCACTTCCTGGATACCAAATTCTATAGCAGTCAGCCTGCATGGTTGCTGATAAATGACCATCAAGCGGCTTAAGGGAACAAGGAGTTTACTTTCTTACGACAGTCCGGTTACAGTTCTTAGTCCAGCTTGACAGGAGAGCACACACCAACACCAGAGCTGAAGGAACTGGCCACCATAACGGCTGAGAGAGGGACAATCCTTACTTGCCAGACCAGCATGTCTGGCCAAGTATACAGAAGGATGCCAACTCTCTCAACCAGCTCTCTGTGATTTATCCAGGGCCTAATCCCATCCACCATGGGCTGGATCTTCCCCAGCAGCTAGACAATCTCCTTCAGGTTTGCTCTGGGCTTAACTCAACCATCAACTCTCCACAACTGTGCCCAGAGCCCAAACCCTCAAGAGTCAAGTTGACACCTGTGCTTAACTGTGACAGAGGTGGTGGATGGTGGTGATGGTGGTGATGGTGGTAATAGAGGTGGTGATGGTGATAATGGTGGTGGTGGTGGGTGGTGATGGAAATGATGGTGGTGGTGGTGATGATGGTAGTAGTAGTGATGGTGGAAGTGGCAGTTCTTTTTGTTTTCTGAAGAAGGACTCATTCTGTAGCCTGGGCTGGCCAGGAACTTACAATGTAGCCCAACCCAGTTTTGTCCTTAGGACAATCTGTCTGCATCTGCCTGCCCAGTGTTGGAATCACAGGTGTGAACCACTACGAACAGCTTACAGACCTGCCCGTTGTGACAAATACACTGACGAGAGCAACTTAAGGGGCCAGAGAGATAGTTCAGTGGGTGAGGTGTCTGCTCTCAAACCTGGAAACCTGAGTTGATGAAGGAGAGAATTGACTTCTGAAAGTTGCCCTTGGACTTCCACCTGTGTACCATGACATAAAAAGGCAGTATGATGCGTGCTGTAATGTGAGTGGATTTTAAAAATACTACACTGGGCTAGGACTATACTCAGTTATAGAGTGCTTACTTAGCATGCATGAAGTCCTGTATTCAGTCCCCAGTGCCACATCAATTAATCAGTCAATCAATCAATCAGTTTCACACTAGAGATGTAAAACTGGCTGGAAAGCTGCTATAAACAGAAACAATCTAGAGACCACGGTTCTGTTTTTCAGCAGAAATAGTTTAAAAAGTCTTCTGAATTTTCACATAAGAGTATCTGTCTGAAGAACTTGACAGATTTATTTTTAATTAGGACTAGAGAGATAGATAACTTAGAGGTTAAGACTCTGCCTCACAGCAGAAAGTCCTGAGTTTGGGTCCTAGTCCCACGTAAAAATGCCAGGTGGAAATGGCAGTGGCCTGCACTTTGAATCCTGGTGAGTGGAGCTTGGGAAATCCCAGAGCAAAGCAAAAAGAAGGTAGAAGCAATCCAGGATGGTTCCTGAAGTCACCCTTGGTCTTCCACAAGGACACTCAGTACCCTCTGATACACAGACACAGACACACACACAGACACACATACACACAATGAATAAATAAAGTTAAAACAATTTTAGCTGCAAGGGAGTCTGAAAAATGTCATCTTTGATTACTGGCTTCAACTATACAGGAAGGCACAGTATGCAGTGAAGTGGGGAAAGATGCAGAGAAGAAGAAAAGAAGGATATAGACAGGGGAAACGTGAACAAAGGCTGTGAGGAAGGAAATAAGTGAAATTGAAGCATGTTTCACAGGGAGAGTCTACAGAACAGTGTAAGAACTGGATGAGGTGATAGAGGAAGACGTTCCAGGTTTCAGAATCATAGTCATAAAAAGTACTAGGGTACTACTTTCCCTTCCCCCTACCTGCTCTCCTTTTCTCTAAAGTGGGAATGATTCTTGTTCAATCAATCATTCATTCAACTTGTATTTGCAAGGTACCTAATCTGTGGTTGACAGCAGATAGTTGTTCCCAATGTCTGGCCCCAGATTATGGACTTTGAACAACTTTTATTTTTGTTTTATCTTTCAAAGTTCAACTCAAATACCCTTGCCCAAGAAGACTTTTTCTCATTCCCACCAAGGCACCTTCTCCCTCATTCTTTTTTTTTTTAATATTTTTTAATTTATTTATTCGTGTGTGTGTGTGTGTGTGTGTGTGTGTGTGTGTGTGTGTGTGTGTAGAACCATGAGCGAATTCGGGAATCACCATGGATGCCTCCACCTCCTCCTTGTTTACTCTGCCCCGGGATTCACAGGCTTCGCCCTACCAGGACCAGAAATGCAGGCCGCCCCCGCTTCCACTGGCGTCTATACGTGGGATCTGGGATCCGAACTCAGGACCTTCCGCCTGCAAGGCAGAGGCTTAACCCCTGAGCCACCTCTCCAGCCCTTCTCCCTCATTCTTGAAGGGTGCAGATTCCTGTGTGCAGACTGGACTGAACCAGGAAGAGGGGAGTACCACACAGTGAAGGGCTCCTGCTCCCAGTACTGGAAGATGAGGTGGGAGAGAGAATCCCACACAACTCGGGGTTCACATATTAGCCCCCCTGGGAACTGATGGGTCTTTGTTAATGTTCTTCCCTCCTGACTTAAATGCTTTTTTCTCCCTTGTTTATCCTAAGACATCTTGGACTTTCTCGTATTTGGCTATGTTCTCCTCCAGAAAGCCTTATTTGCTCATCTGGACTGCACCTTTACTCCCCACAGGGGATTTCTCATACTAAGCTGCCACCTCTATCTTCCTATGGGATGTGGTGCCCGGTTGGGAAGCTGAAATAGAAGTCATCTGAGGCTTGCAACTTCAATGGCACAAATACTCATTGAGCACCTGCTTCACACCAAGCCTGAGTCAGACAGTGAGATGAAGGCAGACTGAGAAGAGAAGATGGCCAGGATTTCAGTATGGAGAGAAAAGGCAGCTGCAGCCTTGCTGGTCAGATCAGTTACGTTCATGTGGTGATAATCTTAGTGACTTAACGGAAGCTGATTTCTTCCACACACAAAGTCTGATGCAGTGACCAGTGTCTGACTCGTTTCTGGAGAAACCAGGGCCCATATTCCTTCTGTCATGTGCTCCAGCGACTCAACAGGCAGCTTCCTGGTTAACCACACAGAAGCATCCAGGAGGCGCCCTGTCTAGCCGCCTCATTCAGAAGTGAAACACTAAATTTACAGCCCATTGTTCAGGACTAGCCATGTAACTCTACCTCAGATACAAAGGAGCTGGGAAATCTAGTTGCCTACAGAGAACATGTCCCCTCTGTGCAGCTCTCTCCTACTCTGAGCAGGATTTATATTCAAGAGACAAAGACAGGGATCTTGGAGGTCCTGCAAGTGGACATGGATTTATAATATTGTCCAGTGACTTCTGTTTCTGTATTTGCCTTCTTTTCTGTGAGGTGGGACGAGGCAAGGAAGCAACAGTAAGTCTTGATTTGGCTATGAGCACTTCTTCCTCTAAAGCACCAGAACTTAAAATATCACTTGTCAATCATCTACTCAGCACTCTCAGACACAGCCCCAAGGGAAGACCCACCACGACTGTGGACAGCATCATTCCATGGACTGAGTTCCCAGATGGAATAAAAAGGCAAAGACAGAAGAAAGCGAGCTGAGCACTGCCATTCATCTCTGTCTCCTAATGGAGTGTGCAATGGGGCCAACTGCCTCATCACACTGCATCCCACTTCCCCACCGTGATGGACTGTATCACCAACCGTGAGCCAAATAGACCCTCTCTTCCTTGAGCTACTCTTGTCATAACAAGTAGCTAATGAAATGGACCAAAAGCTATTTGGAGGAATTCTGCAAAGTTTGGAGGGTTCCTAACTGATGCTGGAATCTAAGACTGAGGGAACATCAGAAACCGGCTTCAGCCAAAGGATGCAAAAGGCTGATGAATGGGCCAGATTTGGCTTCACTTGGCTATATCTTGACTTCCTTGTCAATCAGTAGACACAGTGATAACACCTAGGATTTCAAGGTTACACTGGCAAAGTATAGAAGCAGCTGCAGAAGGGCTGCGTGCTCTCACTGCTGCTGATCCACAGGCTGTACTTAGTCCCCAGAGACCCTCTTCCGTTCGTCTCAGTCCCCACCATCCCTTTTGTCCTGCACCCAGCCTGCCTCCCACAGACCGGCTCCAGAAGCCCTTTGGATCCTCTGTTGAAGGCAGCTGCGTCCTTTGCCTGTTTGTACTTGTCCCATAGCAGGCTCACAGGTGACATACTATCAGTTACTGTCCCAAAACCATACAGGAGGTGGGAGGAAGGGGATCAGACTAGGCCACCTCTTCAATCAGAGAGACTCTTAAAGGCAGGCTTCCCAGATGGTCTCAGATCCTGGATTATATTATAACTACCTTCTTCTCCAGCTCTTTTTATTATTATTATTATTTATTCAATTGTGCATGTATGCGTGTGTGCGCGTGTATGTATGTATGTGTGTGTGTGTGTGATTGTGTGTAGAACCACGGACGAATTCGGGAACCACCATGGACTGCCTCCACCTCCTCCTTATTTACTCTGTCCCAGGATTCACAGGCTCCGCCCTACTAGGACCAGAAACATAGGCTGCCCCCGCTTCCGCCCGGCGTCTATACGTGGGGTCTAGGATCGAACTCAGGCCCTTTGGCCTTGCAAGGCAAAGGCTTAACGCCTGAGCCACCTCTCCAGCCCTTCTCCAGCTCTTAATGTCCCCAAAAGTTAAATGGAATTCAGAACTCCTATTCACATGTGCACATGCACACACTCCACATAAGCATGCATGTGCACACACATACACACATGCATGAACACACATGCACTCACACAGTGTGTTCGTAGGTGGAACTAGGAGACAGAACTTCTCATCTTCCAGAGATTGGGAAAAGTCAGCTCCCACCCACTTTTTAATACCTGGTAAATAGCGAGGGGCATAGCTTTTAGGCAGAGCTTGCCTAGTGTCTAAACCATCAGTTCTATCAATAGCTCCAAATAAATACCTCTTGGAATACTGAAAAGAAACACCAAGACAGAACCAGAGGTGACCTGGACATGTTTATTATCATTAGGTTGAACAGGTGAGGGCTATTTATAGGTGGTGACTTCAGGGTGCCCTACCACATTCTGCTCAGCAACCCACGTCATTCAAGAAGGGAAGGAGCCTCCACCCTCAGAGGGGGGCTTGGGAAGGGTAAAGTTTACACATGGCCAGTCTTGCCACATAGGGCAAGGGACAGAAGCTGAATTTGGGCATCAGAATTTCAATTCCACCACACTCAAAGGAAATCCCTTAGATGTGGAAGGACCATCTGAGCCAGGCTGAAGAAGGGGTACAGGTGTGGAGGTGGCAGGGAGATTGGCTCTGGGGACTCACAGGGAGGCTTTAACTTCCTGGGTGGCTTCCTGAAGTCGCTGACTAAAGGGGACAAGGGCTGGACTTGGATGTTATGCAAGTGGTGTGGATTTGGGGTCAAAGATCTAAGAAGAAGGAAAAGAGGTGTAGGGTACACAGGACTAAGACATCCTAGACCCAAAATCTGAGATTACTCCTCTAGGGGCTCTGTGTCCCAAGCCACCTCCTGCAGTGATTTTTGTTTCTCAAGGATCTCCTGGGCCCTGCTCGGGTCACCCAGAAGCCCCAGCAGGAGGCCTGCCTGGCCACAGGTTCTCTGGAGCCCACAAGGGCCTCCTGGGGCCCTCTTTCCCGGGTGCTGGCGCTTCTCAGTCATCAGGGCACCATCTCCCTCCTCTTCCTCTTCTTCTTCCCAGATCTTCTGGAACTTGGGATCCACCTGCCTCCGGCCTGGGTGCTGCCTCTTGGTGACAGCTAGCTCCACCCAAGGGGAGCGCCGGCCAGGGTGCTGCCGCTTGAGCTGGTTGAGTCCGCTGACATCCAGTAACCAGGATTCCTGCTCATCCCATTGGTCATCGTCCCTCCGGCCAGGGTGCTGCCGTTTGCTGACCTGTAAAAGGCCCGCTTCTCCCGAGTCCACCTTCTTTTCAGCTGCGGTCTCCTCCCTTTTGCCCGGATGCTGCCGCTTGGTGACCCACTGGGATTGAAGTAGCAGCAAGTCTGGAAAAGGAAAAGGGCCAGTGTGTGAGAGCCTGATGCTTGCAATAGGGACACCCGACTGCAGGCTGGAGTCCATGGCAACCCTCCTCCCTGTCCAGACACACTTTCTATAGCCCAGCTCATGATCCTGCATCCTCCTTCTCAGGGTTCACAGATGAAACCCCCCAAGGATGGTAAAAGGCATTGCCTCTGGGTTCCAGCTCTTTTCTCCCTTGTAGGACAACCAATAAGCAACTCACTCGACCCCCAGGCCCCAGTATTCTTCCTGGGTAGGTAAAGAGCCTAGAATAATGCCTTGCATACAAGCACTTAGTAAACAGTAATTAAAACTGTCCTATACAAAGAGCATGCAGAATCGTCCCCACTTGGTGTCTGCCCTCTGTGAATATTTCCAACTCTGAGATGGAATTAATTTGGTCCCAAACATACAGCCCCTCTCCACCTTAGTGAGGAGGTGGCCGATGATGCTCCCTCCCATCTTCCGCACCCCTAGACTCACCTAAGAGTGGCCCCAGGTCCCCTCGTTTCCGCCTGAGGTCTTCCAAGTTGGGAATAGTTTTCAGGTCAGGGCTCTCTGCAGTCACGGAAGCCTCTTCCTGGCCTTGCCCTCCGGGGATGCTGGTCAAGGTCAAGATCAAAGCTAGGGCGAGAAGCACCCAAGAGCCCGGCATCATGACGTCTAAAGTTAAAGACAGCAAAAGCACGTGTGAACATCCATATACTAGCCGCCCCTGCTAGAGGGGTCCTTCCCCAGTGCAGAAACACCTGTGTCAGCTACGGGTAGCAAGAGAAGAGACAGGGGATCTACTTTATCCCAGTCGACCAGGGCACAGGACTGCCTGCCCGAGTTGAGCCAGGAGACCATGGGAACCCCACCGTCACTGCCTCCCCTTAGCACCCCTCGAAGAAAAGTTGCAACTCCAGCCAGACAACTGGGAAGGCATGGGAGCTGCCAAAATTGTCTCCAGGTTCCATCCCACATTTTATCCCCAGCCCTCGGTTGCCAATCTTCCTGCTCCTGTGCAAACTATGTTTGCAACGCTAAGGTCCGGTATCTAGCACTACGTAAGAGAATCTCATCTGACTCCCGCATCCTAACTCCAAGTCGAATTCTAGGGTGAACGTGCTAACTTTAGAGATTCGAATTTGAACTCCTGCCTAGCCAGGTCGGATCTGTACAAGGTGCCCAGGTGCGCGGGCCGTGCGCCCCGGTGAGCCTGGGGGGCAGACCCGCCGATGCGCCCTGGGAAGGAAATGGGACGTGGAAGAGAGGGCACCTGTATGGGGTCCTGGACGCTGCAGGGGAAGATCGGACTCCGAGGCGTTACCTGCCGGCGAGGTCTCCGCAGGACTGTCCGGGATGCTGGGACACAGCCTCGTTACCTGCGGGCGAAGTCTCCGCAGGACTGTCCGGGATGCTGGGACACGGCCTCGGTTGCGCGGGACAGAAGACGAGCGCTCCGGATCCAGCGCTGGTTGCGCGCTCCTCCGAGGGGCTGCGGTTTATATGCGCGCTTGTCAGTGGTGGCGCGGGTGAGGTCAGCGGGGAGGGGTCGCGAGAGAAAAGGGGCGTTGACGACAGCAGCCCCGCCGGACCCGCCCGCCCTCCGGAAAACTAGGCGGAGGCTGGATGCAGGGTGCAGGGATGGGAGTGTGGGATGCACCCACTTCGGAGGAGATCTGTTGTCTAAGAGAACACCCCAGTATGGGACAGGAGAGAGATAGAGACCTGGAGAGAAGCCTGAGATTGAAAAGAGGCAGGAGGTGGAGAGACAACAGAGATAGAGGAGCAGCAGATACACAGATACCCAGGCAAGAAAGAGACACAGAGAGGACGCAGGAGAGAAGGTGTCACTGGCCAAGGCCTCCCGGCCTCAGTTCCCTCTTTTCTGCAATGGGAAATAAGAGGGCAGCTTTCACATTTCCAGAACAGATGCTGATGTTTTACCTACAATCAGTCTGACTTGTCTTCCACAATGCTCTGAAAATATCTGAATAAGCGTATCACGCCAAAAGAACATAAGAACAAAATTAATTTCTTTTCTCTCCTCACCATAGTCTGCAAGGACTGAGCCATGCCTTGCCCTTGGTCCCCACACTTCCCTCTTCTACCTGCTGTCTCTCCTATTGTGTCTTGGAGTCTCTGAGCAAGAATACTAGAGTTGTCAGTGTCTGGACCAGAACTCTATGGGAAGCCAGTTACTGACTCCTCCCAGACCAACAGGAATGTATTGAGGGAAAAGGCGCTGGTGCAAGGGCCATGTCCCCCTAGCAAGTACCAAAACCCAAATCTTTGCTCCATGCCAGGAACAAATGCAAATACATCTCTGGTCCAGACCTCACCCAGATGTGTTTCCAAGGTGCCCCATGTGTGCCAAGTTTCTTCACTGATCACAGAAGTGAATCGGGCTACCCTACCCTTAATGAGTTCTGCAACAGCAGAGGACAGGCTGGCAGTGCTGAGTTACTATGCAGGTTGATGCTGGCTTAGATGGTTGGGTGCCAGGGGCTGAGACAAGGCTGCAGAAACAAGCACCACTGAGCTGACCCTGAGATTTCTTTCTTTTAATTTATTGCATGTGTGGGTGTGAACATATGTGTGGAAGGGTGTGTGTGTGTGTGTGTGTGTGTGTGTATGTGTGTGTGTGTGTGTCAGAAGGCACTTGTATGTGTCTGTAGAGGCCCAAGGGTGACTTCAGGAAGCCCCCTGGATTGTTCTTCCTCCTTATGCTTTGCTTTGGGGTTTCCCAGGCTCTACCTTCCAGGGCCAGAAGTTTAGGCCTCTGTCATCCCCTCCGATCCCCCTCCCCCCACATTTACGTGTGATCTGGGATCTCTACTCAGGACCTTTTGCTTGGAAGACAAAAGCTTTATCCCCTGAGTTATCTCTCCAGTTCCAACCAGATTTCTGAAGTTTCACAGACCAATAGAGAGCCAAAGCTTGAGATAAAACAGAGAACTAGTTGACCGACAGACAGGAATCCACATTTTAGGCGAAGAGAACGACAGTGCAGGAGACCACCTCCTGCCTCTGGCCAGGGTGCTTCCCAGTACTGTGTCCTAGGTCTAAAAGCTTGAGTACTGTGGAATGCCTCAGGCCTCTATAGTCCTTTGGGAGTGGGTCTCTAGAGGATCTTTCCTTCCTGGTGGTGTCGGTGCCTTTGAGTCACCCACCTTCCTTCCAGTAAATGATGCCAATAAACCCATTGGTTCACCAACTGACTTGCCCAGAATCTTTCCTTTGGTGTATTAGTGGCCTTTCTATGTGGGCGAATGGCTACTTCTTTCTGTTTCCCCAGGAGAAGTTACAAGACACTAGCTAATCATTAAATCTTGTAGATGTGTTCTCTGCTGTGCAGAGGTGAGGGTAGCTGCTGATCCAACCTCCCCAGGAGCAGATATGAACAGGTATCCCTGTGCTGCTCCCCACAGACAGTTCCATGGTGATTGAGAGGCCACCCAAGGGTATCCAGTGCAGAGAGCCTCTAGAAGCCAGAACTGCAAATAGCCTGGCCTATCAGTATAGGGCCCAGCCACGAAGACGCTGGGGCCCTTGTGTGGCCCTACTGTGGAGCATTGAGTGAAAAAGGCAGAGTGGAGAATGATGTGTGTGACATCTGCACATAGAAGGGACCCAGAGGGCCGGGGCAGAGTTGCCAGGTGGGGAGGCTTGCTTCTCACTGCCAGCCATCATTGTTGTTTCGATTTCCTTTTCTTTGTGTGACAATATCTATCCATAGACAAATGGCACCTCCAAACCAAAACAATAGCTGCAGGAAAAACCCCTAGGGAATATTCCAAGGGAGTGCCAAGTACGCAGGGAGGGAAAGGCTCAGGCAAAGGGAAGCAAGCACATGTCCTGGTGAGCCTGCCCAGAGCGCAGAGCCTAGGTGTCCAGGCAGGAAGGCATAGAGGAGGGCAGAATAGGTGTTGGCATCCGCAGAATCCTTGCCTTTGACCCCACTTTGACACTGATGTTGGAGAGGCTGCCCTTTTAAGATTAGTCTGGGAGACTCCTTTCACATGAAAATGGGCCAACCAAGAGTCCAACACCAACCCAGCTGGAAGGCCTCTTTTGTCTCCAGCTCTGGTACCTGAAGGTAACTAGGAACAAATAACTTTTATGCACCAGAACTAAAATTACTCCTAAACCTCGGACCCTGCCTCAACTGACTGACAGATCTCTCCTTCCCATGGAGACCACAGCAGGGCTTAGCGCCCTGCCTCCTGATGGGTCTGGTCCTTCCTCCGCAACCCTGCTTGGTACATACCCTCTCTAGTTTTTTTCCTTTTTTTTCTTTCTACTTTCCTTCCTCCTTTCTTCCCTCCCTTTCTCTCCTTCTGCATCTCATGGTGACCTGTGGTGAGCAGAGGACAAATGTGGAGCCAGACACCACAGAAGAATGCGAATGCCCTGAATATGAACAAGATTATTGTGATTTGGAGCATGCAGGGAAAACAACGTATAGAGACAGAGGAGTTGAAGTAAAGCAACCTTGTGTGTGCTGTGAAGCTTGCAGTAATAAACACCTAGCTCTTCCTCATATCCCAACAGCACTGATGCTGATAGGGCTCATGGAATTTATTCAGATTTCCTATGTTTCACTTAAACCTAGGTATGCATCCGTGTGCCTGTACATGTAATTAGATGCATGCAACTTTATTATTTGTATGTTTGTGGATCAAGTACAGAAATGACTGCTTTTTTAATTTTAATTTTATTTTAGTGTTTTAGTTTTTCAAGCACTTCACATTATATTCCAGGCTGGCCTTTAAAAAAAATCACAGCAATCCTCTTTTCTTATTTATTTTTGAGAGAGACAGAGATAGACAGAGAAAGAGAGCATATATGTATGTCATGGTGCACGGGTGGCTTTTAGAAGTCAGTTCTCCCCTTCTACCAGCTGGGCTTCTAACAATCAAACTCCAGTCCCCGGGTCTGTGAGCAGGCACCTCATGGGCTGAATTATCTCACTATCCCTGCTTGCTTGTGTAGCTCAGCCTGACCTCAACTGGGTGTGCAGCCAAGGATGCCCTGGAACTGATTGATCATCCTGCCTCCACTGCCTGAGTAGAGGGTTGGTCACTTGAAGGCACTAACATGTCTAGTTTATGCGGTGCTGGGGACCAAACCCAAGGCTTTCTACATACCAAGCAAGCACTCTACCAATAGAGCTACATCCTTAACCTCTGAAAGCTCCCTCCCCCATTTATTATGTCTACTCTCTCTGAGGTGGCTACAACTTAGGCAGACTGCCCTTTAATGTGGAGAAGTGGCCGCAAGCAGCCCTGGGGTAACATTTTCCCAGCTGAGCTCACCTAGGGAGCCCTTCTCTTCCCCCTCCAAAGTCTCAGGTGCAGGTCTCCTGAATCAACCACCCCATTCAGATTAACCAACTTTGGGGCTAGAGTAGTGGAGTCAGCTCCACCCAACCAACGGAGGGAGTTCTCCAGCCACACATTGGGGTGACCTGACAGGAAAAGAATGGAAGCTGAGCAGGTAAAACAAGACCTCAAAATCCTCATTGCACAGGTGAGGAAACTAAGACTCAGGGCAAAGGACTGCCCATGTGACCCCTGTGAGGCCCAAGGCCCTGGCCTGTACCAGTTTAGGATTTCCCGAAGTGATCTGACTTGGTGGGTATACCCCGTGTCCATCCTCCTCCCTGGAGAGTTATTCTGGTCTTGCCAGCAACTGATCCATTATTAAGAGAGTCGCCGTTTCTGGAGGTTTTGTGGAACCACTGATGTAATGGCTTTCTAATGAGGTACCCAAGATGCTGTGGAGGGAAGGAGCTATCTACATAGTTAGATTTCCAGTAGCTGACTGTTTTGGGTCCACTTAGAACATGCTTGGTCACTGCCCAAGGGCTGGCAGTGACTTCTCTCCATTCTCCCAATGCCCTTCTAGCCCATGGACATTTGTTGAGTACCAGATCCATGTAGGTGGTAGGACAGGTGCCAGGGGAGTCAAGCCACATGGCCCCCTGCTGCTCGTGGAACTGTCTGTGGAGCTTAACCTGGCATCTTTCTATTACTGTAACAAAATGCCCAAGATAATTGGCTTTTAAAAAAAAGGAAAGTTTTATTTTGGATCTCAGTGTTAGAGAGTTCAATAGATAATTGTGATGGTTCATCTCCACTTGACTGAATTTAGAATCTCCTAGGAGATTCACTTCTGAGCATGTCTGGGAGGGTGTTTCCAGTAAGGTCCAATTGAGGAGGAGTGAAGCACACTGACTGTGGTGACGACATCCCGTGGCCAGCTGAGCACCAGCATCCACCCATCTCTGCTTCCTGAGTGTGGATGCAGCATGCTCGTGCTTGACATCTGCATTCCAGCCACTGCTCCTTCCCCGCCTCGATGGACTGTAGCTCCTCAGATCCAACCCGAGAGTCAGGGTTGGCATACGGTCTTGGTATTATTATGAATGAAAGCGTGCTGCTGGGTGCGGTGCTCAAGCCTGTAATCCCAGCGCTTGGGAGGATGAGGCAGGAGGATGGCAAGTTCGAGATCAGTCTAGACTACAAGACCCTCATCTTGGGGAAAAAAAGAAAGGAAGCAGGGCAGAGCAGGCCTGCAATTCTGGCTCCTGAGAGATGGAGGTGGGAGGATCAGGAATTCAAGGCCAGTTTTGGCTACATAGTGAGCTAGAGATTATACTGAGATATGAGAGAACTTGTATCGATTTAGGAAAGAAAAGAAAGAAAGAAAGGAAGAAAGAAAGGAAGGAAGGAAGGAAGGAAGGAAGGAAGAAAGAAAGAAAGAAAGAAAGAAAGAAAGAAAGAAAGAAAGAAAGAAAGAAAGAAAGAGAAAGAAAGGGAGGGAGGGAAGAAAGACAAAAAAGAGAGAAAGAAAAAAGAAAAGAAAGAAAGAAGGAGAAGGAGGGAGGATGGAACAGTTTTTGAGGTAAGGAGGAAAGCAAAAGGCACAGTCATCAGAGAGCTTCCTGGAGCAGGACAAGAGGACAGGCCAAGTTGTGTGAAGACCTGTCTCCTCTTCCCTTTCCATGCTGACATATGTCCCTCCATCTTCTCCTGCAGAGCAAAGCTAAATACAGATAACATCCAGGGATGAGTGAGGCCGTCCACTCACCATGGATGGCAAATCCGCTTCTGCCTGGGCTCAGGGTGGTATCCAGACTCCACACTCACAGATGAGGTTGACACCAGAAAGCCACGTCCCCCACCAAGTGGACCCCCCTCTTCGAAGGTCTCATTCCTGCTGAGTGGCTAGTTGCAGTGCCAAGTGCCAGATTACTTCCAAGGAGCAATTTTCTGCCCAGAGAGAGTTTGTTCATAGGATATGTGTTGCAGTTTGCCTGCATGGTTGCTGATAAATGACCATCGGACTGCTTAAGGGAACAAGGGTTTTATTTTCTTACTGACTACAGACTACCATCTTGACGGGAGAGCACGCACCAACACCAGGCCGAGGGAACTGCCACACCATCTCTACAAAATGGCTGAGAGAGGGATGATCCTTACTTGCCAGACCAACATGTCTGGCCAAGTTACACAAGGATGCCAACTTTCTCAACCAACTCTCAGTATTTTATTCATCTGTTCAGGGCCTAGTCCCACCCACCATAGGCTGGACCTTCCCCATTAGCTAGACAATCTCCTGCAGGTTTGATCTGGGCTTAACCCAACCACTAATTCTCAAACCCTCAACTGTTCAGTGCCTAACTATGACAATCTGATTTAAATTGGTCACAGGGATTTTTAGGGGCACTGAGTATGGGGGTGGAAGGACAAAAAAATTGTCTCACATACACACACACACATATACACACACGCATGTGTGCACACACATGTCATGCATGAATATGCACACATTATCCTTGTTTATATGGTATATTCACCTGTGGGATGTCTACATATGCATGCATGTGGGAGGGTCTACATCTTTCTAGAACATATATATGCACGCATGTTTATGCCTAAGTATACTAGTTGATGTGAACACATGGACACATGCATCTATATCTTACTTTGTGGCAGGGCCCATTGGTCAGGGGCGGGGGGTGGAGAGAGAGAGAGAGAATGTAGCTCGGTCACATAGTCAGGGAACACCAAAACTCACATCTGAACCAAGTGTTGTTATTTCAACACTTCCCCACTTGCCCCATGAGAAGAATATTGATGAAAATAGACACCGCATTAAAATGGGGTAAACATGGAACTCCCCCTGTTTCATGAAAGTCTCTGTTGACTACAGAAACTTTTTAATATGAAGTATTGTAAAGGACCTTGTTGCAGTCCGCCTGCATGGTCAAGTTGACAAGGGGTGGAGTGTCAACTTGGCTCTTGAGGGTTTGAGCTCTGGGCACAGTTGTAGAGAGTTGATGGTTGAGTTAAGCCCAGAGCAAACCTGAAGGAGATTGTCTAGCTGCTGGGGAAGATCCAGCCCATGGTGGGTGGGATTAGGCCCTGGATAAATCAGAGAGACCTGGTTGAGAGAGTTGGCATCCTTCTGTATACATGGCCAGACATGCTGGTCTGGCAAGTAAGGATTGTCCATCTCTCAGCCGTTATGGTGGCCAGTTCCCTCAGCCCTGGTATTGGTGCATGCTCTCCTGTCAAGCTGGACTATGTAACCGGACTGTCATAAGAAAGTAAACTCCTTGTTCCCTTAAGCTGTGTTCTGGTCATTTATCAGCAACCATGCAGGCGGACTGCAACAGACCTGAAATCTGCAGTCTCACAAGTTTATGATGAAGGCCCAAGACTCTGGCTTGTGGAGCATGTATCACAACGCTGATCTTAGAATCATCTGGACAAGATATGTTAATTTGGTCGAGGTGAGATTGGGGGCGGATGGTAGATGTCTTTCCTGCCGCCAGGAAGTAGTCACACATACCTAGCGGACCAGACATCCTGTCATCCATCAAGCCCTCCAGAGATAGCAACCCCCCCACTTCTCTTATTACAGGAGCAAAATGAAAACCAACTCATAATCACTTGGCCATTTAGGTGTATTTATCTTGCTGTCAGCCACAGCGGGCTCCATCCTGATGTTCTGGGCTAATTAGAGCTCGTCCTCATCATAGGTGGCATTTGCACCCTGAATATTGGAAATGGGGGAGCAGCGCTGACTGTGCTTCTAACTCTGGGCCATGAGTCAGGGTACCAACAGATGGAGGAAGGACTGAGTAGATGGCCTGGTGACTTGTTTGCTGTCCCTCCCCAGAGCTAAAAATGTTTCTTCCCAGTTATTGGAAAATAATTAGCACAGAGTTCGGGCCTGCCTTTCGGGGTACTAAGCCCAGCCAAGTTTCAGCCCATTCTGCACCAGAAGGAGCTTGGTCTTATCTGAGACTCATCCTCATCAGGGAAATGACCCCAGATCTTCCCAGTCCAGATCAAGGCGCGTAATCACAAGTCTCAGCCCAGCCCCTGAGGACGATGTCTGACTTCCAAAGATGGAAGACTGTTTCCCCCAGCCACACCCATGTGTGTTCAGAGAGAGGCCAGAAAGTTTGTTTAGGTTAATGCTTTTGTGACTGGGTGAGAGAACATGTGAGTGAGTCAAAGGGGGTGAGTGAGTGAGTGAGTGAGTGAGTGAGTGAGTGAGTGAGGCAGAAATGAACTGGTTTCCTGCCCATGTGGCACTCGCAGGGCATCGGAGAGGCAGATAAAACTAAGAAACAATTATGTGCCAAGATACACAGTACTGATGACCTGCTATATGGGCAGATGTTTCCACGGATAGGAAATGACCTGAACAGCTTGAAGTATGAGGTGAGGTTGACTGGGGGTCCTCAAGAGTGGTCAATAATGGAAAAGCTCGGGCTGGAGAGGTGGCTCAGGGGTTAAGCCTCTGCCTTGCAGGCAGAAGGTCCTGAGTTCGGATCCTAGACCCCATGTATAGATGCCGGGTAGAAGTGGAGGTGGCCTGAGTTTCTGGTCCTGGTAGGGCGGAGCCTATGAATCCCAGGGCAGAGTAAACAAGGAGGAAGTGGAGGCGGTCCATGGGGGTTCTTGAATTCACCTGTGGTTCTACACACACACACACACATACAATTGAATACATTTTTTAAATAAATGGAAAAGCTGGAGAAGGAGGTAGAGGGCCTGTAGGGGGAGCCCCTACTCTGTGCAGGTGGAGAGCAAGAAAGCTGGCTAGGGCCTGAAGACTCATCCCTCTCTTCAAGGCTGCTGTGCCCTCTCTACTTCTGCTGGCTTCTCTGCACTTGGTCAAGAGTCACTTGTGGATATAGATCTGGGGCATGGACCCCAGGGGAGAGATCAGGAGGAATGATTGACATTAACTCTGGCTTACAGCCAGGCAGAGAAGAGGGGCCAGAAGCAAGTAGCCCCGGCATCTTGGGGCTGACCATGCCAAAGGCCAGAGTCAGGAACCCCTCCCGGGCTCTCCAAGTGCTCACCTGGCTGTGGCAAACACATTTTGCTTTATTGGTTTTGAAGCCAGGGATCAATTCAGGGCAATCATGAGTGATGTTCCTATAATAAGAGCTTCCGGGGAGGGAGAACGAGCAGAATCTCATGACTTGGTTTCCAGGTCCTGTAACATAACTGCTGGAAGGAAGAGATGATTCTTCTGTGGGTCATCAGTACATCAGGCACAGTAAACTGTACTTCAGGGGGCTGCAGGGAGGAAATACAAACATCCCCAACTTGGTGTTTGCTTGGGACAGAGTACATATTCGATAAGAAACAAGTCTTTATATTTGATAAGAAACAATTATTTACTTTCAGACTATCATAGTCAAGCACAGGTGTCAACTTGACTGCTGAGGATTTGGGCACAGTTGTAGAGAGTTGATGGTTGAGTTCAGCCCAGAGCAAACCTGAAGGAGATTGTCTAGCTGATGGGGAAGACCCAACCCATGGTGGGTGGGATTAGGCTCTGGAAAAATCATAGAGAGTTGGTTGAGAGAGTTGGCATCCTTCTGTTCACTTGGCCAGACATGCTGGTCTGGCAAGTAAAGATTGTCCATCTCTCAGCCATTATGTGGTGATGGTGTGGCCTGTTCCCTTAGCCCTGGTGTTGGTGCGTGCTCTCCCTTCAAGCAGGACTGAGAACTGTAATCAGACTGTTGTAAGGAAATAAACCCCTTGTTCCCTTAAGCTGTTTGATGGTCATTTATCAGCAACCATGCAGGCAAACTGCAACACAGACCTATCCTTGTTGGGTGTTCTTGTCATCAGACACAAATGCAATCCTAAATTTTTTAAAAATTAAAAACGCATGGGCTTGCGAGATGGCTTAAAGACAGAGGCACAAACTGGCAAGTTGGATGACCTGAGTTTGACTCTCAGATTCACATGGCTGAAAGAGAGAACTGACTTCCACAAGTTGTGCTCTGACCTCTACATGTGCACTGAAGCATACTGTCCCCTGCATCCATACCCACATACCAAATAAATGCAAAAAAAACCCAAACCAAAACCCAAGATAGTGCCTCTGCTTAAGCTCTGGGGAAAAGCATATAAATGTATATTTATAAATATAAATATTTCTTTATAATTAAATTAATTTGTATAATTTTATAAATTAAATGTATGTCATTTTATATAAAATTATATTTTAAAGTATATATTTTTGTTTGTTTCTGATCAGAATCTTCAAGGAAATAGAAGGTATCCTTGAAGTGGAGAGTTGGACCATTTACCAAAAGGACTATTTAGAAGCACACGCGGCTGGCATTGTGACCGCACAAGAGAATGCTGCCAGCAGCTCTGGGTTCGGGGGCAGTGTGTGGCTCCGAGAGAGAAGATGGAAGAGCCTTTGGCAGCTCTAAGCCGAGAAGGGTGAGGGCAGGCTCCAGTTTTGAGAACCAGAGAAAAAGAAGCTCTGTGGGAAATCTCTGGACAGATTCTGAAACCTCCAGAGGGATCCCATGAACGGAATCAGGAGATCAATACTGCTGCATCTCCTGTGGTCCTCCATTCACCTTGTAGGACCTCCATTGACCAAATCTAACAGGAAAAGACAAGGTGCTGGGTTGGGATGTAGCGCAGTTGACTGAGTACTTATGCATGGGGCCTTGGGTTCAATTCCCCGCACCACATTAAGCCACGCGTGGAGGAGGCATATGCCTCTAATCCCAGTCCTCTGGAGGAGGGGGCAGGCAGATCAGAAGTTGAAGGTCAACCTCTGCTACTGTTAATACTGTCCATTTGACAGTGTCTAAAACCACCTAGGAGACGAACCTCTGGGCACCTCCGTGAGGGATTATTTGGGTTGGGTTAAATGAGATGGAAGACCCACCCTGAAAATGGGCAGCATCATTCCACAGCAGGGATTCCACACTGCAGGGCAGAGAAAAAAATAAGCTGAGCACCAGTATTCACACCTTCTGCTTCCTGACTGTGGACACGTGAGCAACTGCCTCACGACTCCTCTCCCATCCTTCCCCACCGTGATGGACTTGAACCGTGAGCCCAAGTAAACTGCGGACATCCAGAGGACGTACAGCTCAGTTTTCAGCAGCACATCATTTCTCAGGAAAGCCAACATCATCCGTGTCTTTGTAGATGGCAGAATGCTGGAATGCCTCCATCCCAAGAGAAGCTTCCAGACTATAGAGACTCTGGAAATGCTTAGGAGCCCGAAGAAGAGAGATAGTCATGATAAGAAAGCGGTTGCTGAGAGGCTGTGTGTGCTCGCTCTGCTAGTTTTCAGTTAGTAAAGCCCCATGTAGTCCTCCCCACTGAAAAAGAAAGCTGTTCTTCTTCCAGAAGTTCTGAGTCTTTGTGTCTCTGTCCACCATTGCTGCTCCTGACCATGTTCCTTTCCCCTGGCTGTCTTGCTGGTTATGACAATAAACCCTTTCTTGACTTGCCAGGTTTTTATCACAACACCAAGAGTAACTAGCATAGCAACCTAGGGAGTTCAAGTCCAGCCTGGACTACAGGAGATCCTGTACTGAGTGTACACACACACACACACACACACACACACACACACACACACACACACACTGACAGGAACCAAGGGAGTACTGAGACCAGAACATTCAGGATGGGGAAGGCTGGACTGTGACTCTGAAAGGTCAAATGGTGGCAGGTCAGGCATGGGGAGGGGAGTGGATTCTGCATGCCCCACTGATAATGAACTCAGGACTTCTCTCCAAAAAGTGCTCTCAAGCCCTCCGCAGCCACAAACTAGGCAATTACAGCCAGGGCATGTAGTCTACAGTGTAGAGGGAGCATACAACCATCACAGTATCAGATAAAGGATAATCTTATCAGGGACATGGGTTGAGGGTGGGGACAGTACATGGGGCCTACTCCGGGACAGGAGTGGCCGGATGTCCGGCAGGCAGCAGGATGAAGCCAGAGCACACGTCACAACCCACCCACTGATTGATGAGCTGTGTGAGCCCAACAGGTAGGGAAATTAAAAGAAATTAAAAAAAAGAAAGCTTAATAAATCCTTGCTGTAGTCACAAAGACAGATCTGCCCTACCTGTTCAATTACTGAGAGTCATTTTTTAAGTTCATATCCAGACAAGTCAAAAATAGATTCTCTCTCCAGCTACCAAGTTATGAGACTTGGGGTATCCTTTGCAAACTCATCACAGTTTTACTTCTCAGCTTGGGGGACAGGGCTGAGAACGAGGCTGCCAAGTCACAGCCCTCAGACGCCAGATTGGTCCACACTAAGGACAGAGGCCAGGGTCTCTCCAGATGGGATGGATGGACAGGGAGGCGCGGGTGTAACTGTCATATATGATGCCCAGAGACTATTACTATACATTAGTTATTTTTTAAATTAAAGAAACTGCATGTATGTGGATGACGTGCCCCAGCGAGCCACCTCACTGCTCCTGTACTAGTTACTTTTCTCATCTCTCTAACAAAATACCTGACAAACAACTTAGGAGGATGGCTCAGTAAGGGTGCTTCCTGCGCAGGTCCCACCACTTGACCTTGAACCCTGGAATCCAAATAAAGGTTAGTGGAGAAAACCAGCTCCATGAGGCTATCCTCTGTGGTACACACACACACACACACACACACACACACACACACACACATCCCACAATAATACTAAATATATTTTTTAAAGATAAAAACAATTGGCTGTTGAGATAGTTCACTGAGCAAAGCATCTGCTTGAAACTTGGCGACCTGGGTTTGATTCCTGGAAGCCACATGACGGAACAAGAGAACTGACTTCCAAAAATTTTCCTCTGAGCTGCACTCTGGTGCCATGGTATACAGGATTCTCTCTCTCTTCCTCTCTCTTCCCTTCTCAAATAAATAAAAGCAATATGAAAACGGAAGGGCTGAAGATGTAGCTCAGTGTTAGTGCACTTGCCCGTTATGTGTGAGGCCCTAGATTCAATCCTCAGTATCAGAACAAAAAGAACATGCGCATGCGCACACACACACACACACACACATACACATGACACACACATATGCACACATATATCCCCCACACATGTACCTATGCATATACATGCACAAACATACACATGACACACACATATGCACACATACATCCCTCTACACCTGTACCTATGCATACACATGCACACACAGTGCACATACATACACACGTACACATGACATGCACACATGTACACATACCCCTCCCTACACATGCACCCATGCATTCATATACGCATACTGATACTCAAACACACACAGTGCACACACATGTATACACACATACATATGCACACAGCACATACACATGACATTTACACACATGCACACAAGTATGCACATGTGAGTGACTTCAGGGGATGGGATAGCCCCTCTTCTGGAACAGGCAGGAGCTGTGTGGCCTCAGACAAAGCTCCTCCTGCTCTGGGAATGTAACTCCACGCACCTAACTACTATCAGGGCTTCAGGACCCAAGAGCACAGTGAGGGCCAGATGGCAGGAATACAATGCTGCTGGCTCCCTAAGACCCAAACTCAAGCGTAGTCTATTAACCACGCAGTGAACCCTATTTTAAACATTCAACCACCTTGAGGCCAAGGGGAGCCCTTCCAGGACAACACCAAGTGACTTGAGGTCCCTAAAGAAGGGCCATACCTAGCTTGTTCACTTCACCCCAGACTCTGCCTCCAGATCCAGAGGTTAACATCTCCTGGGGTCAAGCCCTCCAATGCAGCATGCCTGGTGAGCACCGCCCTCTCCTCCTGGGATTTCTCAGGCTAACCTTGCACACAGGCTGCCCTCTCCTCCAGCTCATGTCCTCCCCACTGCACCTGGGAAGCATTCCTGATACCATGACCACTCACCGTCCTCTTCTACTCTGCAGCTCTTTCTTCCCTCACACCAAGGCTTCAGAAGGCCTGGAGAATTACTCAGGGTCACACAAATCAAAAGCAGTAGATAGTTTGAGGTCCATCCATCTCCAAAGCCTCCATCCATCTCCAAAGCCTGATCTCCTTCTGCCGGGTTACAGGTCTGTAGGTCAGAGGTAATGTTTTGTGTACATTTAAGATTTTTTCCTCTACCATTATAACCAATGCGTATCTTTCATATTTTACTTATTTAGTGTGCATAAGTGTGTTGCATGTATGTGTTCCTGTGGACAAGTCCACTGATTGCATGGCTCTGGGTCTTTCTAGCGGCTTAGGCTGTGGGTCACAGGGTGGGAGGATAGCATGGCCTAGAAGCTAAGAGCACAGGAGATGGCCTAGGCTCCTCCATGTGTGCCCACAAAAGGGGAAGGAAGGCACAGAGTGGCAGGTGAGTTCTGGGCAGGCCACAACCCTGACCTCTTTTAACTGGACAAGTGACTTGAGATGGCCAGTCCTCACTATCTTAGACTCACCATGGAAACATACTTCTAGGTGTATCTGTGAGGTTGCTTCCAGATAGGTCTGACTAAGGTGGGAAACTGCTGTCTAATGTGGGTGGCACTATCCCATGGGTTGGGGTTCTGGGCTGAATAAAAATTAGAAGGCAAGGGGACCACGAGTTCCTGCTGACGCTTTCCCACCATGATGGAACATACTTCCTAAAACCGTGAGCCAAAATAAACCCTTCCCTTTTCTTAACAGCTCTTGTCAGGTACGTCTTCGTAGTAACAAGTAACTAATACCCAGTCCACAGGGGGTGACCCTTACCCTAGACAGACGCTGGGGGAAGGGACAATGTCATCTGCTTCCCACTTGCATCTGCAACACACAGCCCATTCTGAGAAACAGGCCCTTTCCCCTGCCTGCTCAGGTGTCTGTAGTCTGTGACCCCTGAACCTACCGCAAGATACCAGCAACCAGGTCTCCCAGGCACATCTGTGCAGTGGAACATGGGGGTGGTTAGCAGTTTCTTTTCTTGCACCAAGCAAGAACACCAGATCTCACAAGGTCAACTCACAGAGCCAGCACACTTTACTCCATTCTGGCCTGGCACAGCAGGAGTGAGGGTCCAGAGGGAAGCAGGCCTTTTCCGTGGGAAGCGCTCAGTAAATGTCAGCAAGGTTCAGAGGATTGTACCAGGCACTGCCTCAGTGCCGTGGGGTGGAGGTCTCAGGTGAGACCTGAAAGGCTGAGAATTGCAAAGGAACTGGGTGGGGTTGGAGAAGGTGAATTTGTAGCACAGCAGGGGGCTCATCTGGAGCAAGCATCTGGGGCAGAGCAAGAGGCCTAAGCGCCCACCCAGGAAGGAAGATCCTAATTCTGAACCTCACCAGCCCCCAGTGGGGTACAGGAGGCCCCCTTCATGGGCACATTTACAGGGCCCCCGGGACGGAGAAGAGGATGTAACCAGGCTCCCTGTAGCCTGTGGCCCCTTTGTGGTCCTTAGGGGGAGCGAGACCTCCTCTTGCTCCTTCCAGTCTGCCCACAGGCTGGAGCAGCGTCCTCGCCAGGAGGCAGCCGAGTGCGAAATGACTCCCATGGCTTCATTAGCGAAAACCACTGTGTTTAATTTAGATAACGTCACTGCTACAGTACCAGGGGTAGAGAAGGTGGGTTGTATACCTGATTTTCCACCTAGCAAGTCTGGGTCTCCACCTCTCCACATGCACACACACAGTGCTCCAACCCCCAACAGATCTGTACCCACTCCTAACACTGTCTGAAGACTGTAATCCAGATCCAAGAGGTCTAGTGAAGAGGTTGCAAGTCACTGTGCTGCGCAGGTCACGGGAACACCCGAGAAATGTATTGGAGGCCGAGGAGGACGAGGGTGGGCTGAGATACAGGAGTGGGAATGCATGGAATAAAGACATAAGTACCACCCGTCCAGATCCAGAACTGTGACAGGGAGCAGGCTGGGGGGCTTAAGGCTTGCTGCTTTCCAGAATTGGGAATGGGCCTCAAGGAATGAATAGGAGTTTGCCAGGGGGAAGAAAGCAGAGTGCCGTAGGATAGGGTATAAGGGGTGGCTCAGAGCTTGCCCTTTCCCAAGGGGTCTCCTTAACTCTGGTGTGACTGTTCTCCTCAAAGGCTTCCTGATGGCTTGGCTTCTCCCAGTTCCTGGCCGGCCTACCATCTCATGTCTCGCCTTCACTCTCCCACTGCTAGCTGCTCTGACTCGTGGGTAGTGGGAAGGCCAGGGTGACAGGCTTCTCATGGACAAGGGTCCCTGTGACTGTGCAGGGACGTCCTTTCTTCCTGGAGCTTACAGTTTTGTTCTTTGCCTGCAGGTCTGTTCTCATAAGTAATGAATGTTCCAGAATGATAGACAGGAAGCAGCCAGGATTGCCTGGAGGCTGGGAGGGGCTGACTCGCCTTTGGGGAAAATCAAGTGGGATGACCTCTTAGGACCCCAGGAACCCCCAGGAGCTGCTCTCCACCTTTTCAAGTCCCACTCCCTCCCTCCTTGGTCTCGAGCAGGACTGTTTGCAATGATTCTTTGTGGTGCAGAGCATGTGAGTAAAGAATTTGGAGGGTTTTGTGCAAAACCCTTAATTCCAGATACCACTCCAAGAAGCAGAGAGGTCAGAGATCCAGGACCTGATAATTTCTACATAGCATCATCGTACTCTTCTGATACAGGTTGAACTTGGGGAACCACGATTGAGATGATAAACTCCATTGTCAGCCACAAAAGGGGAATCGAGTGGAACCTCAGCCTGATCTCCACAGCACCATTAAGGGAACAACTGGGGGCGGGTGTCCTTGGTCAGACCGGAAGCTTGCCTGCCATGGTCATGGTGACCACGTTGCTTCTCAGAGACCTGTCTCTAGGCCAGGAGCAGAGACTGGCTCAAGGATGTGACCAACGAACATATATCCTTTCCCTTTTAAATTTTTCCTTCCTTCCTTCCTTCCTTCCTTCCTTCCTTCCTTCCTTCCTTCCTTCCTTCCTTCCTTCCTTCCTTCCTCCCTTAATTCCTTCCTTCCTCCCTTCTTTCCCTCCCTCCCTCCCCTTCCTTCCCTCCCTCTCTCCCCTTCCCTCTCTCCCTCAGTCCCTTCTTCTCTCCCTCCCTCCCCTTCTCTCCTTCCCTCCCTCCCTCCCTCCCTTTCCCCCTTCCCCTTTTCCTTCCTTCTCTCCTTCCTCCCTTCCCTCCTTCCCCCCTACCTTTCTACCTCCTTGTTTCCTACCCTTTGCTCCTCCTTTCCCTCTACCTCTCCCTCTCTTTGTCTTTCATTTTTGAGAGAGTCTCATGTAGCTCGGGCTGACCTTGAACTCCTTATGTAGCTAAGGATGACCTTGCATTTCTGATCTTCCTGCTGCTCCCTAGTGCTGGCTCACAGGAGTGATTCACACCCTGTTTTCATGGTGCTGAGGACAGAACCCGGGACTTCAGGCCACAGGCAATGCTGTTGGCAAACCTGGTGACCAGAGTTCAATCCTGGAAACCTGCAAGTTAGAAGGAAAGAAGTGACTTCTGAATGTTGTCCTGTGACCTCTACCTCTGTACCACGACATGCATATGAACACCTTCCCTCTCCCCCCACATTTTTTATTTATTTTGTGTGTGTGTGTGTGTGTGTGTGTGTGTGTGTATCAGAAGGCACTGTGTGTCCCTGTGGAGGACCAAGGGTGACTTCGGAAATCATCCTGGATTGCTTCGCTCTGAGATTTCCCAGGCTCTACCCACCAGAGCCGGAAGTGCAGGCCATTACCATTTCTGCCTGGCATTTTCACGTGGGACCTGGGACACAAACTCAGGACCATCTGCTTTCGAGGCAGAGTCTTAACCCCTAAGCCATCTCTCCAGCCTTATTTTTTTTTTTAAACTTGGATCCATGTTTATTTTTTAATTTTTTTTATTTATTCAATTGTGCGTGTGTGTGTGTGTGTGTGTGTGTGTGTGTGTGTGTGTGTGTGTGTGTAACCACAGAGGAATTCCGGAACCACCATGGACGCCTCCACCTCCTTCTGCCCCGGGATTCACAGGCTCCGCCCTACCAGGACCAGAAGCGCAGGCTGCCCCCACTTCCGCCTGGCGTCTATAAGTGGGGTCTAGGATCCAAACTCAGGACCTTCCGCCTGGAAGGCAGAGCCTTAACCCCTGAGCCACCTCTCCAGCCCCTCCAGCCTGATTTTTTTAAATCAGGGTTTTGGTATGCAGTCTTGGCTGGTTTGGTAGTCTTGCATCTCAGCCTCTGAGGGCTAGGATTATAGTCATGGGCCCACATGTCTATTCACATGTGTTTGGGCACTTGTAACAGAGGCTTGGGTGTGTACGTATATGGTGCTCTGGGGCAGATGTGAGGTGTCTTCCTTGATCTCTTCGCTTTATGTATTAAGACAACGTCTCCTGCTTGAATCCAGATGATGCCTATTCAGCTAGCCTAGCCAGCTCGTCTCTACCTTCCGAGTGCTGCGAACGCGGGAAGGTTTCCCTTGCTGGAGATCTGAATTTAGTCCTCCCACTTGCTCAGCAAGTGTTTTACTCACTGAGCTGTCTCATTAGTCCCCTAATTTTTTCCCCTTTTTGAATTGAAATTTGGCCATGTTGCCCAGACTGGCCTCCAACTCCTGCACTCAAGCAATCCCTTGCCTTAGCCTCCCCAGTGGTTTGGAGAAACCCTGGGAGAGTGGGAGGGGCAGGTGAGCTATCACAGTGCTGCACCCCTGCATCGTTCCAATGCTGTGACCAGGCGATACATTATAATTGCTAAAACTCATTTAATTTTCTAGCTGACTAAAATAAGGCTTTGCATCTGGAGCAAAATAGAGGACTGAGTATGCAGCTCAGTTGGGAAAGCTGTTGATACCACGAAGACAAGCACCACCGAAGGAACTGAGCATGGTGGTACAACCTATGGTTGGCTATACAACACTTCCAGGCAGCTAGACTCTGTTTAAAGAAAAAAAAAGTGCGATAGAGGAGAACGTAATTCAGTATGACCTGTGAAGCTGTGACCCGGAATCCTAGCATGATTCTTGTGTGTGTGTGTGTGTGTGTGTGTGTGTGTAAGTATGACTACGAGGTTACACCCCAGATTCTCAGCATGATTCATGTGCATGTGTATGTGTGTATGGAGACCAGAAGTCAACAAAGAATATTATTCCTCAGATGCCATCTAAAACTTTTTTTTATAAGATAGGGTTTCTCACTGGCCTGAAACTCTCCAAGTATGCAAGGCTGGCTAGTAAGCCTGAGAGAGCTGCGTGTCTCCACCTCCGCACAGCTGGATTACAAGTGCTCGATCTCATACCCTACTTTTTACACGTGGCTCTGGAGACCCGAGCTCAGATCCTCATGCCTGCATGCAAGTGCTTTACTGACTGAATCATCTCCCCAGATCCCTGGCATGCTTCTTTCAATGTGGACTTCCTGGTCCACCCTGGGCCTCCTGGGTCTATCTTTGTGTTTTGGGTGGTCTGAGACCACCAGGACGACATACTGACCCCCAGCATGACCTAGTCCTACCTCCTGTCTGGGCATTTGGGAACACAGAAACTCACACATGGAAGAAAAGGAGACTCAAGCCCAGAGATGTGCAGTGACTACAAAGAAGTCATACAGCAGGTGGATGGGAGTGGCAGAGGAGGCTAGGTAAGAATCTAGCTTTGACCATTGAATATAAATGAAAAGTCATGATATGGTTTGGTATTTAATCCTTCAAAATAATTTTTTTCACTAAAAAAAAAAAATGAGTACCTTTGGTCAGAAGTTGCTCATTTGCCAAGCATGCTCAAGCCTTAGGTTTCCCAGGGTGAAAAAGGAAGAATCTAGGTTTCCAGCTAATCAAGTGCAGAGTTCAAATTGTGAAAAATAAAAACCACTTCCTACTTCCTCCATCAGCTAGCAGCCCATGCAGAGAGCAGGGCATGATCAGAGAGCCTTCGTGTGGAGGGCTTGACACACAGCTGTACGGTGACCTGCAATAAGCCAAAGCTTATTATTGTGCTGTCTGCATGGGAGTTCCCCCTCGGGGTCACCCAGGGAGCACAGGGCAGGGCCAGGCTACCACTTAGACTTCCTCACCTTAGCAGCTGAATGCATTGGCCAAGGCTCTTCCTTCCTTCCCTTGCCTCCCTTGTTCTACCTGCAATGTGGGCGGGCTGGTATTTGTCAGCAGGGCTCCGAGGAGGTGGCCACACAGGAAGCCCCTGATCTATGCTGGCTGTGATCCCTCTGAGCCAGCTCTGCCAAAGATGAGGCATGCCTCACTCCCCCTCCCCAATCAGTCCTTCTGGAAGTCTCCACAGAAGCTGTCTCCCTAATGAATGTACTTCCTAGCCAGGCACGGCTGCCATCTCATGGCTCGGACGACCGTGGCTCTGGTGGCGACATCAGCATCTATACAATTAAGCAGCTCTGTGATGCTAGGGAAGAGGCCGTCAGTCATCAGCTTCCATTTCCTGGTGGGACCCACAGCAGCCGGGGTGTGGGGGGTGTGGGGGGTGGAGGCTCTGATAAGGAAAAGCCAAACCTCCTAGGTGTTCTGGGACTTGGCTAGCAGTCCTGGTTCTTCCAGAGTGGCCATACTTGTGCCCATGTTCACGATATTGGTTTGATGTTGAGCTAACATAATGTACATTTAGAGAGCATCATTGAATATGTGAATAGATCTGTTTTATTTTTGTTTTTGAGACAGGATCTCCTGTACCCCAAGCTGACCCTGAGGCCACTATGCAGCCAAGAATGTCATTGAACTTCTGATCCTCCTGCTGGAACCTCCTAGGTGCTGTTTATTTATTTATTTTTTGGTGGTTGTTTTTACATCTTTTTTTTAATTAATTTTTTTAAATTATTTATTCAATTGTGTATGTGTGCATATGGTATGTGCGCACTTGTGTGTGTGTGTGTATGTGTGTGTGTGCGTGTGTGTGCGTGTGTGTGTCTGTGTGTGTAGAACCACGGGCGAATTCGCAAACCACCATGGACGCCTCCACCTCCTTCTGCCCCGGGATTCACAGGCTCCACTCTACCAGGACCAGAAGCGCAGGCCGCCCCCGCTTCCACCTGGCGTCTATACGTGGGATCTGGGATCCGAACTCAGGACCTTCCGCCTGCAAGGCAGAGGCTTAACCCCTGAGCCACCTCTCCAGCCCATTGGTGGTTGTTTTTAAAACAAATTTATTTTCTTTTTTGAGGCAAGATCTTCTATAGTGCAAGCTGCCTTCCAACTCTCTGGCCTTGAACTTCTTAAGCCCATCTTCACCTTGTGAATGTTTCCTGAGCACTCACGAATATGTGCTCAACTATAGTTGTCTAACTTCCCAAAGCAAGTGGCCCTGTAGATGAGGAAACTGAGGCATGGGACGTCTGGGCAACTTGCCTGGTGGATGCTGTGGGCACTCCGTACAGGTTCTCCTTTGAGGACTCCTGTGCCCAGCCCCCTGCTGCTGCGAGTGGTTCCTACTGAAGAACCAACCCAGCTTCCCCTTTCTGCTGAGCACTGTCCCTGGTCAGCAAGGACTGCCTCCCCCCAGGTCCACTCTCCACAAGGTCAGTGCTGACCTCTGGCACAGGAAAAAGGTAATGGGTTGATGTCCAAGCTCTGCTGTGGTGTCTCCGGATATGATTGCCTTTGTGGGGAGTATCCTTAATTCTGCACGTGTGTCCTTATGAAAAGGGGTATGTGATTATGCGCCTGCAAACCAAAGCATGCTGACAACCACTGAACACAAGCAGGAGCTAGAAGAAGCAAGAGGGCACCCTGCAGGTTTCCAGGACAACACTGGTCTGCTGGCCTCAGACCTCTGATTGTTTCAAACTGTCTGCTCCCCAACCCTCCAGTCAATGTGACTTCACCCTGCACAGAACCTGACCCTGCCAGACTTGAGTCAGATCCCTCCTGGCCTCTTGGAAATGTCTCCACCAGCTTGTTTGTTTGTCTGTTTTTCCCTGAGTTCTTCCTAGGAGCCAAATACACTGGCTCCAGGAGTAGGAATGTAGACTAGGCCTGGCCGTCATGACACTCCATTCCCTTGTCACACATAATGATTGGCTTTGAGATGGACATGTGACCTAAGTCCATCCAATGAGTTATAACCGGCAGACCTATTGAAACCAGATTTCCTTCCTGCTTCTGAGCCAAAGTAGCCCTGAGTGAACCTAGGGCCGTAGAGTCCCACACCTCAGGAGAAAGGAGGGGTGTGTGTGTGTCTACTCCTTTGCCTTCTTTAAGGCTCCCTGGTCCACCTTGTCGGGCGTCACTCTGACCCCCAAGCTAAAGACAGTAAGTGTCCTGTGTTTCCGGGCCTCTTGCTCTTCGTGGTTCTTACCCTCGGTGACTCTTTTTCCCACTCTGGGAATGCACTGTAGGAAGCTGTCATAGTTGGGCACAGGTGTCAATTTGACAGTTGCGGGTTTGATTCTGGGTACATTTATGGAGAATTAATAGTTGAGCCCAGCGCGAACCTGAAGGAGATTGTTTAGCTGATGGGGAAGGTCCAGCCTACAGTGGGTGGGATTAGGCCCTGGAATAAATCACAGATAGCTGGTTGAGAGAGTCGGCATCCTTCTGTACACTTGGCCAGATATGCTGGTCTGGCAAGTAAGAATTGTCCCTCTCTCAGCTGTTATGTAGTGATGGTGTGGCCAGTTCCTTCGGCCCTGGTGTTGGTGTGTGCTCTCCTGTCAAGCTGGACTAAGAGCTGTAACCAGACTGTTATAAGGAAATAAACCCCTTGTTCTCTTAAGCCCTTTGATGGTCATTTATCAGCAACCATGCAGACGAACTGCAACAGAAGGGGATCCCCCTCACCCCACAGCCTCTTTTTGCTAAGTCTGTGTCAGCTCCCCACATGGGCCTCAGACACATGTTTCTTACGGTCCACCTGAGGAAACGGAGACAGTGAGTGGTGACAGAATAACCCAGGTTTCTGTCCCAGGTGGGTTTGATCCCCACACCCTTGTTCACTCTTCTGAGACACTCTGTGTTTCCTTTAAAAACTGCCACCTCTCCAGTTTTGGACAGAGGCCCAAGTCCATCTCTTGCACCAGAGCCAGCCTGGAGCACAGAACTTGTCACTGTAAGTGGGGAGGAATTTCTGAGTGCACAACAACCCAGATCCACCAGAGCGACCCAAGGGTGTGGAATTCTCTGGAATGAGGTTCTCTAATTGGTGGCTGCTGGGCTGTGTCGAGGTATTTGCGAAACTGCTGATGGTCCTGCCACAGGGAGCAGGAAGGTAGCCGGGAATGGAACAGAAAGGTCAGCATGAGCGGCAGAACAGCAGATGAAGAAGGGCATCATCAGAGCCTCTCAACATCTTTGCCTCTGCTGAGCTTCCTTCTGGAAGGCCTTCCTGCTTTGCGTCCCAAATCTCGCACTTCCTTCCAGAAACCTTCCCTGTCCTTGATCCTTAGCAAGGCAGGGCAGCGCCTCTCTACCCCTCCTCAGCCCCTGGTTCGTATGGCTCCCAAGATGCCAGTGCTGGAACCTTCTCCGGGCACCAGGACTCTCCACCGTGTGGCTCCTCTGCCCTCTGGTGGTAGAATTACATAAAACCCAAGGCTGTACCTGAAAGTCCCACTGTGGTGTTCTGCATTTTCCTTTGCTGAATCTAGTACTTCTGCCTCAAGTCCTCAAATCTCTTCCATAGAACCTCAAGTTTTAGCATTTGTTGGCTGATCGCTTGGCATTAGAGATGGAATTGAGGACTTCATACAAGCTATCTGGACTACCTGTGGGCCCAGAGCTTAAGTTTTAAAGATGGGCCTTTGGATACCTCTCAAAATCTCAACATAAAATTACAAGTCACAAGGGAAAGGCCTCCTTCTTGAGAAGATTCCTAAGGGTTCAACAGACTCAAAGCTCATATATGACCATTACAAGAAAAAAAAATGTTGCGTGTCCAGATTCAGCATGAAAACGTCTGACAGTCTGGGTTTCTGAGACTGATTCTCCATTTTTTCAAATCAAGAAATGAGGCCCAGATGGGGACAGACAGCTTGTATCCAATGCAAGTAGTTGGCTTGTGAAGCTCGAACTAGGACAGGGCGGCAGATTGGCGACCATCAGCATCCTTGGAGCAGACCCTTATCCCCCAGAAAGAGGCAACTCCAAAGACACCTTGATTCTGGACTTGTGCCTGACTATGGGAGAGAATCCTTTGTGCCATTTAAGCTCCTCATTTATGAGCCTTTGCTGCAGTGGTCTGAGCTGCAGAAACTAGAAGGTAGGTTGGGCTCTAGAACTACTGAACTCTTCCAAGTTCTCCACCAGAACATACATGGTGGCATCAACCCTAACTTGCCACACCCCTCATGTCTTCCAGATCTCCAGCTCTGTCCAACCTATACTGCTAAGAGAAGGGCATTTGCAGAAAACACAGCCTGCAGTTCCCTAGTCTCTTGTGGACTGAGGAATACATTCGTCAGAGGACACTCTGTCTTTAAAGATCCCAGGCACAGGGGCCACAGGCACAGGGGCCATAAATTCTCCGGTGCTGAGTATTATGGCTTAGTACATACGTGGGTGGGATGTGTGCTTCCAGAGTGTGTGTCCCTTGGGGCGGGGCTCTTGGGGTGGGGGTCAGCCATGGAGCGCTTGTTTAGTGTGGAAGACACCCTGGGCTCCCTCTCTTCACCCAAAAAACAAAAGTCCGCAGGCAAACCCAGGCAGGAGCAGTAAACAGGAACTTCAAACACACTGTGGAGATAAAGCACTTGCCACAGGGATGCGGCTGCACACCTGTAACCCCAGCACTTGAAGAGTGGACCCAGGAATATCAGAGTTCAAGACCAGCCTGAGTTACATGTAACCTTTTTCCAAAACAAAACAAAACAAAACAAAACAAAAAATCCAGCAAACCAAAAAGATAGAACTCTGATAAAATAAAAACGCTGAGAACTTGGGCTGGAGAGGTGGCTCAGGGGTTAAGCCTCCGCCTTGCAGGCGGAAGGTCCGGAGTTCGGATCCCAGATCCCACGTATAGACGCCGGGCGGAAGCGGGGGCGGCCTGCGCTTCTGGTCCTGGTAGGGCGGAGCCTGTGAATCCCAGGGCAGAAGGAGGTGGAGGTGTCCATGGTGGTTCGCGAATTCGTCCGTGGTTCTACACATACACAGACACACGCATACACACACGCACAGACACGCACGCGCGCACATATGCACAGTTGAATAAATAATAATAATAATAATAATAATAATAATAAATTTTTAAAAAATTAAAAAAAAAAAAAAAACGCTGATAACTCCAACCATTGGCAAGAATACAGCTGAACGGAAGCCCAGGCCATTGCCCCAGGAGTGAGGAAGATGAGTGCCGCTGCCTTCTTTTCCTTCTGGTCAATTTCCACATGAGGCACAGGCGTCCATGCTAAGACTCAGTTGTTCTGCTGGAGTGGATGTGTGTCCACCTCAGAGAAGCTTCTGTTGACATCCTCAAAATTGCCCAGTGAGAAACAGCTCAGTATCCATCAATGGGTACTGACATACAAATTGTGATCCAGTGACAATTGAGACATCCATGTGGTGAGGGAACTGCTGCTGCACGTGTGAACACCAAAGGAAGCATTGTGAGGTCATTGTGCTGAGCCACACAGGAGGCCTGTGCATCACATGATCCTGTCCTTAGGAACTTGTAGAAAGAGTTTCATTGGCTCACTGACGGGAAATGATAGGGAAGCAGAGGAGACACCTTTGACCAAGGGGGTTAGAGAGAACCTGCAGGAATGGTGGGAGTGTCCAGAGCCAAAACACATGCAAGCTTCCACCATGCTGCACACTTCAGAGATACCATATAGATGCAAGATAAACATGTAATATACTTGTGTAAATATACACAAGCAATAAAGATTTTCTTCTGAGACTTCATGCAATTCAGGTTTCTGAAGATTCTTCTATCCAGGGACTGAGTTGAGACCTCCCCAGACCCTGAGCAGTAACCAGACAGTGAGCCCACCCCAACGCATTGCATCTTGGAGGAAAGTTGCTATGTCAGTGCAGCCAGGAAGAAGAGAGGCAGAACAGAGGTGTCGAAGGGAGGAAGGCACCTAGAGAGAGGATGTGCCTTGGGGACCAAACAGACAGAGCAGCTGTGTTGAGGGAGGGACCGACTTAGCAGGTGAGATATAGGGTAAGTGAGAGAAGAGATTGGGGTGTTCATCTAGCAATGAGGGCTTGAACTTCTGGTCCAAACGACCCACCTGCTTCAGTCTTCCAAGTAGCTGAGAATACAGACATGTCCCATTGCACCCAAATAGCTGGAGTGTTTAGCTTCAAGCATCATGTGTGTGCACATGCATGTGGAGATATTGGTGGACCTCAACTGTCATTCCTTAGGCTTCATCCACCTTCTTTTTGTTTTGTTTTTGAAACTGATTGTGTATTGGTCTGAGGCTCCCCAAGCCAACTAGGCTGGATGACCACAAATTGCAGGCTCCTTGTGGGTCAGTCTCCCCAGAGCTGGGATTACAGGCATATGGCACTGTGCTGGTTGTGTGTGTGCATGTGCGTGTATGTGCACGTGTGTGTGCATGTGTGTACGTGTGTGTGTGTGCATGTGTGTGTGGTAGTGGTCGTTCTAGATCCCTAACGCAGGTCCTCATGCTTCCATGACAAGCACTGTACTGGCTGAGCCATGTGCCCAGCCCTCTTTCACCATATTTGATTGTACAGTTCAATGATGTTCAATACAAGCATATCATGTAGTCATTATCTCCACAACTTTTATCATGATAAATGAAGAAACTCCATTCCCATTAAGCACCAACTCCAGATTCCCCTGGCCCAGACCGCAATGAGTCTCTAGTTTACTTTCTGTCTCCCTGAAGCTGCCTGTTCTAAACATCTGGTGTGTGTGTGAAAGCATGCAGCATTTCTCTGTCTGTGTCTGGTCTATCTCACTAAGTACCGTGTCCCAAAGGTCCACCCATGTTGTAGCACAGGTCAATAACTCGCTCTTTTTTATGGCCAAACAACATTCTGTCACATGGGTATATCACATTTTCTTTATTTATTCGTCAGTTAGAGGCCATTTGGGTTGTACCTCCCTTCTGGCTATTGTGACTCATGCTATTATAAAGATGGGTATACAAGTATCTGTTCCATTCCTTGCTTCAAATGTTTGCGTGTCTACTCAAAAGTGGAACTGCTGGATTAAATAGTCATTGCGTGTTTAACTTTTTGAAGACCCACCATCTGGTTACCATAGCAGCTGCACCAGCAGAGTATTTATGAGGGCTCTACTTTCTCTCTGACAATGCCAACTCTTTTCAGGTCCCTCACCCCCCTTTCTTCCTCTTCCTCCTCCTTTTCTTCTTCCTTTTTTCCCTTTCTCTTTTATCCACCTCCTTCATTTATTATATAGTCCCATGTAGCCCATGCTCCCTGAAAACTAGATCTGTAGCTGAGGATGGTCTTGAATTCTTGATCTGCCTGCTCCCACCTCCCAAGTGCTGGGATTTCAGCATTGCGCTGCCTAGTTCTGGGCCTTGGTGTCTGCGCTCTGGTGCCATTTAAACAAAACTGAGATTGTTGGAGAAGCAGTTAATCTAGGGTGGGAACAGAGAAGAACCAGAGTCTGAAACACATCAGTCTACAAGGCATCTCTATGCAACTGGTGTATAGCCATTGGTTTCTTTCTAAAGTTAAGACTCCTCCCAAAAAAAAGACCAAAAAAGTTTATGTTTAAAAGATAGAAAATTGGATTTGGCAATGATTTCGCCAACATAAAGGCAGCTAAATAAAAAAAAAAAAGTAACGTTAGACTTCATCAAATTGAAATCTTGAGCTGGGGACGTGGCTCAGTGAGTACAGTGTTTGCCAGCATGCATAAGGTCCCAGATTCAATTCCCAGCACTGCATAAACTGGGTGTGGTGAGCCAAATCTGTAATCCCAGCTTTCAGAAGGTGGAGGCAGGAGGATCTGAAGTTCAAGCTAAATTCGAGGCCAGCCTAGGCTATGTGAGACTGTCTAAAAAATGTTTGTATGCATTAACTGCTGTGAACGGAATGAAAAAGCTAGCCACAGAATGTTTACAAATCATATGTATGAGAAGACACACACACCTGTAATCCTAGTCCGTGGGAGGCGAAGGCAAAGGGATGCCAAGTTTGAGGCCAGCCTGTGACATAGTGAGTACAAGGCCAATCAAGACTGTAGCATATAGACTATGTAACATGAGCCTATCAAAAAAAAAAAAAAAAAAGTAAAGGGAGGGGGGAGGGAGAGGACAGGGTACCTATTGAGCTTGTATGATTAGAAAAAAATAAAAAGTGTGAGAAAAATTAAAAAAGAAATTGTCATAAATCCTAAAAACAAAAGTGAAGGCAATTTTAGAATAAAATGCAATATTGAAGGTTGAAAAAAAGAGTCAAAAAAATCAAACCAAAATAATGTGAAAGCCAGGCATGGTAGCTCCTGCTCATAAGCTCTATACTCAAAAGGCTGAGGCAGGAGGATTGCTGTAAGTTCTAGACCCCCCCCCCACACACCACACAGCCACCAACAACTTAGTTACATATTTATTTAAACAAAAATATGCAACAGCCCTTAAGCATTTGAAATGCTGATCAACATCATTAAAAATCAAGGAAATTGAAATTTGAATCACATGGAAATGTCGTTATCACATGAATTAGGATGGCTTTTTTCAAAGAGGAAAGGGAGAAAAAAATAAGAAAAGAAGGAAGGGAAGAAGGAAGAAAATATTGACAAGAATGTAAAGAAATTAGAATCTTTGTAAATTGCAGGCTAGATTGGCACCTCTGTGGTAAACTGTGTGGTGACTCGAAAAAGATAAAAACAGAACTACTGTCACATCCAGGATTCCACCTCAGGGTCGATTACCAGAAGGTCTGAAAGCAGGTTCCAAGAGATGTCTGCATGCTCGATGCAGCACTTCTCACAAGACCCACACGTGCAAACAGCCCATGTCCATCAAGGGGCAGATGCGCACAAAATGTAGATACATGCTATGGAAGGCTAGACTAAAAAGGATGGGACTGGACACGGGGCACAACATAGATGAGCCCCAAGGACTCGATGCTCCTTGAAGCCAGCCAGGCTTAAAAAGACAATGTATGATTCCCCTTGCGTGAGGCTCCTAGAGAAACTGGTTATAGATGGGATGTAGAATGGTGGGTGACAGCCTGGGAGAGGAGCAGTGGAGGATTATAGTTTAATGGGATCAGCTTCAGCTATGAAGATGAGAATGTTCTAGATAGTAGAGATGGCTGCATAACACTGAGCATGTGCTGAATGACAGCCAGACACTTAAAATGGTAGTCATGGTTAGACACAGGGGTCAACTCGATGGTCGAAGGTTTGAACTCTGGGCACATTGAGTTAAGCCAGAGCAAACCCGCAAGAGATTGTCTAGAGGATGGGGAAGACCCAACCCATGTGGGTGGAACTAGATTCTGGACAGGTAAATAAAATATAGAGAACTGGTTGGGGAAGTTGGCATCCTTGTTTATACTTGGCCAGACACGCTGGTCTGAAAAGTAAGGATCGTCCCTCTTTTAGCTGTTCCATGGATATGGTGTGGCCAGTTCCCTCAGTCCTTGGTGTTGGTGTGGGCTCTCCTACCAAGCTGGACAAACAACTGTAGTAACTGGACTATTATTGTAAGAGAATAAACCCTTTGTTCCCTTAAGGTGTTTTGTCATGATTTTATCAACAACAATGCAGGCCAACTGCTACAGAATTTGGTACCAGAGAAGTGGGGGTGTTGCTGATAAATCTGGCTATGTGGACTTTGAATTTTTTTTTTGAAGGCATATGGAAATGTTTGAATATATATAGACTGTGTACTATAAAAACCATTGAGAATTTAGTGGGCCATTGGGAAGAGAGTGATGCTGAAAACCATGGACAGTTTGGGCCCAAGGTATGATGACAGGAACAAGGACTTTGGTGAGGTTGAATTTATGGTTTGCTTGATAGAGGAGAGCTGTGTTGGCAATCTTGAAGTTTTGGATGTGGAAAGGGCAGACAACAGAACAGTTGCTGCTGTTGGAGAAATGAGCATCATTGAAGGAAAATCTAGTGCTTTGTGCTGGGACAGTGGAAGACATGAATGCCAGAAATGAATGGAGATTCCGAGGTTTGAAAACCTGGGTTTCCTCAGGGGCCGAAAGTCCATGCTGAAGATGTTTCTTGCCCTTTGAAAGTTTTGGCTGCCTAGAAAAGGGCTTTTCCAGAGTCAGAACACAGAAGTTGGTTCAGCTTTGGTTTTGGCAGTGAAGATGACCAAAGCTCCCACCCAGGGCCTCTGCGTGGACGAGGTGCCATGAACTCTGCCTGCTGGGCCCTAACAGGCTTGGACTGAGGCCCTGGAAAGCAAAGGATGCCAGGTTTAGCTGAGGCCATTGGACCAGCCCAAAGGGGACACAGTCATGTTCCACCCATTAGCCATTCAATGTGGCCAACACAAGTGGAGGCTTACTTAAGATCAGAGATGCAGGGGCTGAGTAGTGGGGTGACTCCCACCCCAGCTGCTGGCACAGGAGGCAATTCAGTCAGGGCTCTTGGAGCCTGTGCTGGCTGCATGAGTCCTAAATGGGCAGATGGCACCCTCTAGCGGCCAGATTGAGTAATCCCAGCCCTAAATCTACCCTGGACCCACTTGTGTCCAGCAACCTTGTGAGCTTGCTATGCCTTCCTGCAGCCTGGCTGGCTGAGTGGTCCAGGGAGAAACCTGTGACCCTGAATCTCAGAAGAGCAAACAGGTTTACCTGGGGTGGGGAAGGAGAAGATTCTGGAAGAGGTGGTTTGGGGCCTGTCCCAAGATCTGTCTTTTACTTATGTCTCAATCTTCTCCTATTTTTCTTTTCAGTAAACTTTTTGTTTGATTGGTTTATTCAGGTTTATGTAAGTGCTTGAGACAGTACCTTAAATAACACAGAGTGGCATCAAACTCACTATGTACGTGAGGGTGACCTTGAGTCCCCAATCCTTCAACCTCCACCTTCCAACTGCTGGGGTCGCAGGCATGCACTACAATACCCAGTCTTGGTTTAGTTATTTTTGAGAAAAATACACATGGAAGAAAAATTTAAAGCATGGAAAGCATGAAGTGGAAAGTCAGTTTCCCTCCTACCCTTCCTCCCTACCAGGGGGGCTGCTATCCTAAGTTCTGTTTCCATCCGGAGACTCTGCACACATTCTGTAACTGACATTTGCCTGGCACATGATGTATAGTGACCACCATTGCTCTGTGTGTGTGTGTGTGTGTGTGTGTGTGTGTGTGGTGAGGATGTGGAGGTCCGGGCACTACTCTCCTTAGTTGGTGGGACTCTAGGTGCCTCATTTGCATACAGATGCCTTTATCCACAGATCCATCTTGCCAGTCCTAAACACTGGCTGATACTGTCAGTCAAAGGTCTAGGTGCTCCTGGTCTAAGACGTGGAACACTCCCTGCCCCAGAGAAAGAGACGTGGAGCGAGACAGAGGAAGGTTCAGCCGTGGCATGGCACCCATATAGAGGTGAGAGGCTGTGGCTTTCTCCCTGGACATTCAGGGGGTGGAGCTGAGATCTCCGGGCTCATGCACAGGTGTCTTTATCTGCTGAGCCATCTCGCCAGTCACAGACTCGCTGCTGCTGAGGTTGCAGAGTCCCTTAGCCCAGAATCACAGGGTTAAGATTCCTGACACTGAGCCAAGGGCATCGACAGTCGTCTCTCTAGGAGATCCAGGTCTGAGACCCCAGAACATGGTCAGGAGCTGTGACATTGGTAGCACTGTTGCCGCTTGCTGTCATCAGAGGTCAACTATTGCAGCAGCTGCCCAAAGGTGAAGCAGCTTGCCAGAGCACTGACTGCCATGGGAGCTCCTGGAGCCTCAAGTGTCTGACTGCAAAATCCAGCCATGCTCTGGCTCTCAGGCTCCAGCTGCAGCCTCCATGTGGCCCTGACTCTGGGGCACTCACGGACTGGGGGCTGCGATCTCTGGACAGCTGCTTCTGGAATGTTCGCATTTCTACTCAGGTAGAGCAGAGGACGTCACAGATGACTGGGGACAAGTTCTTTCCTCTCTGTATCTCCTCTCTTCTTTTTCTCCAGCTCTGCTCACTTCCTGACAGAAGCTGAGAGGCTGTGGCTTCTTCGCAAGGTGGAGCCTATTGCCACTGCAGAGCCGCAACAATGTGTGGAATCTTTGACACTGACAGGGGCTCATGGACTGTCTAATGACATGTCTAGTTATCCATAAGTTAAGCTGACCCACTTCTGGGCTCTGATTTCTGTTCTAAGATGTCAGTGTACTAAAAGTTTTCGTGTTGCTTGAGATAAACTTCAGTGCACAAGTGGCCATGTGAAAGAGCAGACACCAGATTGGAGGTGGGAGGCAAGGACACTGATTTCCACCCATCCAAGATCCTGGTAGTAGAAGCGCCTCCCTATTGGAACGGACATGTCCCTTTTTATTTGAGCTTCTCAAACGTTTCTAGTCCTTCCCACATCAAGCTCTTGTAAGTGCTGTTCCCAACCAGGATGCACTTCCAGGTCACCTCCACCTGAATGCCGTGTTCAGGAGTTACTATGTCCAGGACATTTTTTCCCACAGGGGAGTCCCTTTGCCTTTCCTTTCTAGTCTCACAGCCAGCACAGGTGTGTCTGTTGACTGAGTGAGTCGGCCCCTCTCTGAGCCACAGGTGCTTTGTACAGTGGAAGATTTGATCTGGAACCTCACAGAGCTATGTTAGGATTAATGAGTTAAGACAGGAAGAACCCACATAACGGGGCCTGGCCTGTACAAGTTGCTAGGTGAAGATTGAAGTTCACACTGCCTAGGTCAAGACCAGAGGTCCGCGTTACAGAAAGTGGGTGGCAGGAAGGGTCAGAAGGGTAATGAAGGGTAACCTTCTGAATCCAAAGTCCAGGGCCTTCCAGATATTCTCTATAACTCCTTTTTCTGACGTCCAGGCCATTTCCTATCCCAGAAAGTGTGCTGATGTTCATCGGGTGCATGAACGTTTCCTGTATCTCGTGGTCCCCGGTGCGGGCTCGCAGGAGCACGGGCAGGCGCTCCGTCATTCTCTCCTGGGTACGGGCCACCGTGCCCACTGGAACCCAGTCCCTGGAGCGCGGCAGGATCCAAGTCTTCTGGCTGAGACACACCCCCTTTCTCTGTGCCTGGGCTTCGGCTCCTCACAATGCGATGGACTCTTGAAGTTCTAGAGAGCAGCATTCGAGATGAAGCGGGAGGCCTTCAAGATTCGTGCCTCGGTCTTCCCACACGTCGGTGAAAACCGAGGCACCGCGGCGCCGGTAAAATTGGAGCCTGTCCGTCCTCAGCTTCGCTAAGAAGTGCGCGGCTAGCTACACCGCCCCGCGGCGCGGGATCGAGCGCTCGGCGCTCCACCGCCACGCTCAGCCTGACTTCCGGTTTCTGCCAGGCGCGCTGGCCGAGCGCCGAGCGCCGGCGGGGAGGCGCCGCGGCTTCCTGAGGGACCGCGGAGGCGTGGGGCTCGGGGCCGAGGAGCGGCCTGGGGCCCGCGAGAACCCGGCGGTGCCTCGGGCCGCGAGGCCTCAAGGCGGGTCCGGGACACCCGAGACGGGCTCTGGCCGAGGTGGGTGTGAGCGCGGCGCCGAGGAGCCCGGAGCGGAGGCCCGCGGGCCGCGCGTCCCGCGTGGCGCCCGCTCGGCTGCAGGCGGGAGGCTGCCGGCCGGGCCGTGCTGGCTGTGGGGCTGCGCGGCGGCCGCCCCTCCGCGTACGCGTGCCGAGGCCCGCGGGCCGCGGCGTGGACAGCCGCCCTGCGCGCTCCCCGCCGGCCTGCTCACGTCTGCAGTACGGCCGTCGGGGTCTGTTTCGGTGGCGGTGGTCCCCGTGGTGCGTGTTCGGTCCGCCCAGTTCTTCGCGGACCCTTATCCGGGTCTTGGCGTGTGTCGGGCTGGAAGACGGGACGCGCACACCGCGTCCTCGCGGCCTCGTGCTTAGCGCCGTCACCTGTGCACACGTGATTGCACCGGTGCAGCCGAGGGGCAGCCGCTGCGGCGGCTCTCGGTGCGGGGTGCGGGCTGCGTGGCACAGGCCGCTCGAGGCCTGCGCTAGTTCCGCCCGCGTCGGGAGCAGGTGTCGGGGAGGAGGAGGAGGGCGTCCCACTGCGGCTGGGGATGAGCCGTGGGACCTGGAGCTGCGGTTCCGGTGATGACCCAGAGGGCCGAGCCAGTGTCGGTATCACCGACTGGCGTCTAACTCTGCCTTGCAGAGTTGCTGCCACCCATCAGCTTTGAGGACCCGGCGCTCCCGTGCCCGGTGACCCCCTTCCTTCCCGGGTGGACCCCAGCAGCCCATCTAAAGCCCAATCCCTCATTCTGTACTGTTGCTTTGTTTTGTTTCATTTTGGTGACTTCCAAGTTCTTGGACAGACAGACCTCTGCTTTTGTGAAGTTTTTTGTTTTTGTTTTGTTTTTTTTTATGAACTTTCTGTCTAGAAGTTTTTCCAAGTGACGGTACAGGTGATTAAAAACCATGGTCCAATCATACAGAAAATAATAATTAAGCTCTAAAATGTTGAAACAACAGATTTTTGATTTTTTGAATAGAGTTGTTTGCTTGTTTTTATTTTTCTTAAAGGGGCGTGCCTTGCTATGTTGCTTAGGCTGGTGTTGAACTCTTAGACTCAGGTGATCCTGCTTCCCAAGTAGCTAGGAGTATAGGTGTGCTCCACTTGCAAGGCTGATCTTTCTTTCTGATTACTAGGTTTCTAGTACTCTTCCTTTTGCTTAGAGTTTTTTTTTTTTTTTTTTGGTATTTGTGTTGTCAGGGGATATGTATATATGTTTGAATGCATGTGGTTGTGTAAGTGTGGAGGCCAGAAGTAGATGCTAGGTGTCTTTTTTGATCACTGTCCATTTTTATTAGCAAGGCTAATAAAAGGGCTAGGAATTATAGGCAGCCCCTACACCTACCACTAAGCCATTTCTCCTGTCCCATAGTTTTTTGTTTTGTTCTTTTATTTTGACGACTGAAACTATCTTTTTGTTTTGTTTGGGTTTCTTGAGACATGGTGTACATTGCTATGTAGTCTAGACTAGTCTCCAACTCAGATACTTTCAGCCCCTCCTTCCCACAAGACTACCAGGACTGAGACCACAGTTAAGTTGGTAATGTTAGTTACCAACTACCAATGTTAGTGTGCAGAAGCAACTAAGTTCCTTCTCTAACACTATGTAAATCAGTGTTGTTGCATTGCTGTAATCCCAACACTTGAATAGTAGAGTTGGAAGATCAACAATCCAAGTTTTCCAGTAGACACAAAAGTTTGACTACGTGAAACCCTGTCTCAAAGCAGACAAATAAAAAAAACCCTACAATTCTTAAAAACAAAGTTTTAAAAATTCATTAAAACAAACAAACAAACTAAAAAGGACCGGAAAATATGCACTAGGTTCCAGTCTCAGTATGGAAAAAAATATTTTTAAAAAATAATGAGGTTTTATCATTTAAGATGAACTGAAGTGCTCTGAGATCCTGTTTGTTTATCTGTAGGAATGTGCTTCTTGTTTCATTAACTAATGTCCCATAATATTCTTACATCTTGAGTTTTGCTTCAAGAATTTGAGAAAAGTTTATTTTTACAAATTTGTACCAAATAAACATTGAGTATAACAGAGACAATTTTCCATTGCTGATAATGTGCCTGGGTGCTTTTTGTCTTTCTTAGGCTCCTCCTATTGCAAAGAAGAAATCTCATCCAGGGCCATGACGTTGTTTCCCCATCATCTACCTGCTGCCTTCTTAAGCTAACATTGGCTACCGGAATCCTGGGCCTTTGGGAGGAATCAAACTGACTTGGCATGAGGCCTTTGCCTTCCTAGGACTGAGAGGGGCACAGTCATGGCCTCTCTGGATGATCCAGGGGATGTGAGGGAAGGCTTCCTTTGCCCTCTGTGCCTGAAGGACCTGCAGTCTTTCTATCAACTTCAGTCGCATTACGAGGATGAGCACTCGGGTGAAGACCGAGATGTCAGAGGACACATTAAAAGTAAGAGGCGAGGGTCTTACCCATTCTGTCAAAGAGATTCTACTTAATAAGGAATAGTATATGCTTCCATGTGGCCGCTGGGATATGAGGTTGATAACAGTAATAATCTGATATCATCTAGAGCCCTGCATTAAGAATCTTATATTTTTCTCATTCAATCCTCATGATGGCTAGTGACTGTGAATACCATTTTGCTAATGAGTATATCAGGCAGAATAGATAACCTGCCTAAAGTCATGAAGTAGAGTCTGTTTTGAACATGAAGCCTAATAAACATAATCAGCTGATCTGTTGTCTCTTGCTGGATTACTCAAATTATTTCATCCCCAGCCTAAGACAGGTGAACCAGAATGCCTTCCCTTTGCTGTGAAGCAGAGGTATACGATACACTCTCCTTGACTGTCAGTAGTGGTTGCCTTTGCAGCTTCTTTCTTCAATGAGACCTTGTCTTCTGCCACCCTGGAAAAGGAAATCATAGTTAAAAACAAAGAGAAACAACCCTGGACTTTAGGTTCTAACACTCAAATTTAAGTTGTTTTTCTTTTGGCTTGCTTTCATAATTATTCAGCTAACTTGTTTCTCCCACCTGGCTGCACTTTTGGAGGTCACAGGCATTTTAGAGTCTGCATGCTGTGTTTGTAATCTGCAGTGGGTGGGAAGGAAGTGACTGAACCTAGGTGATGCTCCTAGTGGACTTTGGACTCCAGCGTGTGAGTCACAATACCTTGTAGTGGGATGTTTGTTCCTGGAACTTCATTTCATGAGCTTCTCAATTCACAAAAAAAAGTTAGTTAACTTTAAGAGTTATAACTTTCACCCAAAAATATGATTATCAAGGATGTTTCTGGTTATATAGTCTGGAGCAGAACTATAAACTGTTAGGAGGAATATTGAAAGGTACTGTGTTTTCTAATTTTTATGGTTTCTTTCCTATAGGTTGTCATTTCTTTTGACTCTTTTAGCAACAATGCAGGAGGGTGGTTAGTATCATTGTACTTGTAATAAGTGTGGCTCAGATATGTCCAGTAATGTATGTGGGACCACACAGCAGTTAGCAGGACTAGGCTTGGAACCCACATCTTCTACGATGCTCCTCTTTCTGTAGAGTGTGGCCCTCTGTTCAATCATAGCATGCTGCAACTGCAACGGGTAAGAAAGGAGAAAAAAAGTCCCAAACATGATCATCTAAGTTTCCTGTGGACAATTGAAGGGTTGGTTTTTAAGGAGTTTCCTGTCTTAGCATCAGTTGACTTCAGTTGTACACCATGCTTTTCTGAAGACTGGTCAGACCAGTTTGTAGAGAGATTAGAGAATCTCCTCAGACATCTCCACCCTTCCTTTATGAAGAGGGGAATGTTTGAGATTATTTAAGGAATGGCATATATGTAAACCCAGGGAATATAAGTAAAATGAAAACGTTCCTTTGAAAGAAATTGTTTAAAAAATCCTCCTTTTGGCTGGGGACATGGCTCACTTGTAGAGCTTGTCTGACATGCAGAAGGCCATGGCTTCTATCCCCAGCACTATACACACAAGACCAAAAACAAAAAAAAGATTTTTTTCCTCTCCCCTCCCCTTCTCTCCCCTCCCCTCCCTTCCCCTCCCCTTCCCTCCCCTCCCCCTTTCTCTCTTTCACAGGGTTCTGTGTCTGTATCCCAAGCTGACTTCCAAGTCTTTAAGAATTACTTTCAGTTCCTGATCCTCATCTTCAAAGTTCTGGGAGTACAGGTGTGCACTGCTGTGTCTTGCTTAGATGACTCTTTTTAAAAAAAAATTATTTATTGTATGTGTGTGTGTGTGTGTGTGTGTGTGTGTGCACTGCTGTGTCCTGATTAGATAGACTCATTTTTTAAAAAATTAGAGTGTGTGTGTGTATGTGTGTGTATGCGTGCATGTGTGCACCAGAGAGCACTGTGTATCCCGTGGAGGACCAAGGATAACTTGGGAATCATCCTGGATTGCTTCTACCTCCTTCTTTCTTCCTCTGGGATTTCCCAGACTTCACCCAACAAAGCTGGAAGTGTAAGCCACTGCTGTTTCCGCCTGGTGTTTTTGCGTTGGACCTGGGATCTGAACTCAGGACCTTCTGCTTGTGAGACAGAGTCTTAATCCCTGAGCCATCTCTCCAGCCCTAGATACATTCTTAAATTTCTTTTTTTCTGTATTTTAACAATCCCAGCAGGTAGAAGGCAGGGTTGCTGTAAGGGTGTAGCTAGTCTGTGCTACAAAGAGAGTTCCAGGCCAGCCAGGAAACTCTGTCTTAATAAATACATATACAAATAAATAAATGTATATACAAATACAAATGAATAGAAAAAGGAAAGTATTAAAGATTGACAGATTTTAAAAACTATTTCGAAAGCAGTTTACTTCTTCATTTAGTCTTTGATCCTTCAAAATTATATGGTATTTATATTTTTAGACAGGTAAAAAGAAATTGAATGTCAAAAGATTGACCTTGGGTATCAGATTTTGAAGCCTGTTTTAAAAAGACATTATAAACTGGCCATTTCTGAAATGATTGTGGTTGAAACCTGGGCCCTTGTTCAGCTTCAGTTTAGCCCATTTACAGCAGGCAGAAGAAAAGGTGGTTGGAAACCAACTGCAACATGTACATTTTCAGAGCTGTATGGGTTGGTTTTTAACTGGGTGTCACTGGAAGGGCTTCATCCTCTCTGGGAAGATTGCCAGGCAGTTTTTCTGTGTTTTCCAAAGTGGTTAAATGGCACAGACTGCCTGTTTAACTTGACACAGTTTAGTCTTGTTTGCAAAAATGAAGTATTGCTTGCAAACTAATTTCCTGTCTTCTGGACCCTTTGTTCACATTAGGCAGTTTCCTCTCCCCTCTTGTTAGAAAAAACCGTTAGTACACTTACGAGCCCAGCACCTTTCCTCTCTGCAACTCTGAACTTTAACACATTTTAAATGATATCCTTTAGCTCTGTTGTTTTTCCATTTGGAAAAAGTAATTTCCATATTACTGATGATTTTTTGGTTGGTTTTTACTTGGGGACAAGGGTACATCTCTGATTTACTAGTTCTTCCACAAGTGACAGGATACCTCAGAGCCATGAGACTTCATGAAGTATTGATCTGTTAAATGTCAAAGAATGTTATCATTTTATATTAAACATGCTATTTTCTGTTAGTTTCTAACAGCTGAAAAGGATACTAGCCATTCACAATTCAAGATCATTAACAGGAGCAACTAACCTATAACTGAATTGAGAATTATTTTATTTTTTTCCATCTCTTAACAGGTGCTAAGTTTTGGTAGGTGTATCCTCACCAATGCACGGATGGTAAACCCCCAGTCTGCAAAGGCATAGTTTGTGACTATATACTGGCTGGGTTGAGCTGGGGTTAGCTGGGACTCTCACTTCAGACAGAGAAGCATCTGTTTCCAGATTTACTTCTTATAAACAGATCTTGGGTAAAGTTAGCCCCCCTACTTTCTATGTCATTTCCTAAATATTACCTGAGTTATGTATTGTGAGCATGAACTGACAGAATGTATCAAAGCACTTGGCACAAGGCACACATTGTTTCTTTCGCGCACGTGTGTGTGTGTGCGCGCGCGTGTGCGTGCGTGCGTGTGTGTGTGTGTGTGTGTGTGTGTGTGTGTGTGTGTGTATCAGAGGGTACTATATGTCCCTATGGAGGCTCAAGGGTGACTTTGGGAATCATCCTGGATTGCTTCTACCTCGTTTTTGCTTCTTTCTGAGAGCTCCCAGGCTCTGCCCACCAGGGCCAGAAGTTCATACTGCTCGGTGTTTTTTTATGTGGGATCAGGGATCCCAACTCAGAACCTGCTTTCAAGGCAGAGTCTTAACCCCTGAACCATCTTTCTAGCCCTACATCTATTTCTTGAAACTTTTTGTAAATAGTCTCAAATATGCATTGTGTAAATAAGATGAAGTAGGAAGTGTAGTGTACAAATCTTTTTTTTTTAATTTATTTATTTTTCTGTTCATACAAACGTAATAGGTACCTCTGTCCCTTCCCTCCCTCCACCCCTCTCTGGATCTCCCTACTCCCTCCACCCTTTTCCCCTTCCTTCCCCCCCCCTTCCCTTTCTCCCAGTGCCCCCTCCCCCATCTCTGAAGCATCCTTTAATGTATATATCAAAGTTTCCTCTGGGTCCTCCTCTCTGATGAGGTGTAAGGACTCAGTGGCATTTCCTAGAACTCTTTCTTGTGTTCCCCTTAAGTATAGGAACACTATTGTGACTGTTAATCCCTTGCTTCTAAGGATTCTAGTGTCTATAGTCCATGCTAGACTTTGAGGGGTCAATGATAAGTTGGTCATTGAGCAGATCATGCAGAGTCCTATTACAATTGCTTCGGCCCTAACTTGTGTGGAGTATCTTGTATATCTTGACTCCTCCCATCCTTGTGCTCTTACAATCTTACCGCCCCCTCTTCTGCAAATTTCCCTGAGCTTCAGGATGGGGAGAGATTAGACATGCCTGATTCCAGGTGGTTAATATAGAGACTCTGATGTTCTGAATTGTGGAATTGTGGTTTGTTGATTTTTTTTTTTTTTTTCAGTTTTGCTGCTCCTGCAATGCCCTTGGCTCCATCATGATGGGTATTGGATGTCACCCCTTGGCCAGAGATAAAAGCTGTTAAAATAGAGTCTTATTACAAGGATAGATTCAAAGGTAGATGGAGGGGCTGGAGAGGTGGCTCAGGGGTTAAGCCTCTGCCTTGCAGGTGGAAGGTCCTGAGTTCGGATCCCAGATCCCACGTATAGACGCCAGGTGGAAGCGGGGGCGGCCTGCGCTTCTGGTCCTGGTAGGGCGGAGCCTGTGAATCCCGGGGCAGAAGGAGGTGGAGGCGTCCATGGTGGTTTGCGAATCCATCCGTGGTTCTACACATACACAGACACACACACACAGACATACGCACACGCGCACATACACACGCACATGCACACAGTTGAATAAATAATAATAATAACAAAGGTAGATGGAATAAGAGTAGGAGACTGTGGTGAGGGGTGGGTCAGTCTCCCATTGCAAAATGGTTACCTTCTATCTGCCAGACCATGCCTTCCATTTCTGGTAAGATCATACGCCGTCAGTTGCAAGTGACCAGGAAGGAAAGTCTGTGAGCTTAACCAGATGTCTCATTACTTACTTGCAATCCTTGATGGTGGCCTATTATCTCTGCTGTATCCCCTCTCTCCTGGTTTCTGGTGGGGCCCTCCTTCCCCTTCTCTCCTGTGTATAATCTTTGCAATTACTGAGGTATTACAGAGATTTATCTTTGAGTGTGTCTCTAAGTGGGTTTGGTACTAGGATCCACCTATTAGGGAGTACATACGGCGCTTAATTTTCTGTGTCTGGGATACTTCACTCAATATAATTGTTTCTAATTCCATCTATTTCCCAGCAAATTGCACTAATTCATCATTTTTGATGGCTGAGTAGTATTCCATTGTATAAATGTACCACATTTTCCTTATCCACTCGTCAACTGTTGGACATTTGGGTTGATTCCATGACTTTGCTATTGTAAACAGTGCTGCTATGAACATGGTCGTGCTTGTACTATCGAGGTGAATATTTGCTGTATGGGGGGTTATTCCCAAAAGTGGAATAGCTGGGTCATATGGCATTTCAATCTTTAACTTCTTTAAGAATCGCCAGACCGGGGGGGAGGGGGTGCAGGAGAGGTGGCTCAGGGGTTAAGCCTCTGCCTTGCAGGCGGAAGGTCCTGAGTTCGGATCCTAGACTCCACATATAGACGCCAGCGGAAGTGGGGGCAGCCTGCATTTCTGGTCCTGGTAGGGCGGAGCCTGTGAATCCTGGGGCAGAGTAAACGAGGAGGTGGAGGCATCCATGGTGGTTCCCGAATTCGTCCGTGGTTCTACACACACACACATACATACACACACATGCATACACACGCACACACATGCATACACGAACAATTGAATAAATAATAAATAATAATTAAAAAAAAAGAATTGCCAGATGGCTCGCCAGAGTGGTTGTATGAGCCTGCATTTCCACCAGCAATGTAGGAGAGTTCCCCTCTCTCCATATCCTCTCCAGCATTTGGTGTTGTTTGTATTGTGGATTTTTGCCATCCTGACCGGGGCGAGATGATATCTCAGGGAGGTTTTGATTTGCATTTCCCTGATGGCTAAGGATGTGGAGTATTTTTTTAAGGTATTTGTTAGACATTTTAATTTTATCCCTGGTAAAGTTTCTTTTAAGTTCCAAGGCCCATTTTTTAATTGGGCCTTTTGTTTCCTTGGTGATTAGTTTTCTAAATTCTTTGTGCACTCTGGATAATAGAGCTCTATCAGATGTATGGTTAGTGAAGATTTTCTTCCATTCTGTAGGTTGCCTTTGTGCTCAAGTTACAATCTTTTTATCAGAAGCTCTTTAATTTCATAAGATCCCATCTGTTGAGTATTGGTTGTATTGACTGTGCTATTGGATTTCCGATTAGGAACTGTTGGCCTAGTCCAATCAGCTCCAGGGAGTTCCCTACCCTTTCAACTAAGGTTTTTATAGTCTCTGGCCTTATATTGAGATCCTTGATCCATTTGGAATTAAGTCTTGTACTTGGTGACAAGTTCAGGTCCAGTTTTAATCTTCTGCATGTAGAGATCCAGTTTTCCCAGCACCATTTGTTGAAGATGCTGTTCTTTTTCCATTGGATTTTTTGGGCCCTTTGTCAAAGATCAAATGGCTGTAATTCTGTGGGCTTATATCTGGGTCTTCAACCCTTATCCATTGATCTATGTGCCTATTTTGAAGCCAGTACCAGGCTGTTTTTATAACTATGGTTTTGTAATATAGACTAAGGTTTGGTATGGAGATACCTCCAGAAGTGTTTTTGTTACTCAGGATTGTTTTTGCTATCCTGGGTCTTTTGTGCCTCCATATGAACGTTGAGATTGTTTGGTCAACTTCTTTAAAGAATTGCTTTGGGATTTTTTTTTTTTTTTAATTCAATTCTGCGTGTGTGCGTATGTATGTGTGCGTGCGCGTGTGTCTGTGTGTGTGTAGAACCACGGACGAATTTGGGAACCACCATGGACGCCTCCACTTCCTCCGCCCCGGGATTCACAGGCTCCGCCCTACCAGGACCAGAAGCGCAGGCCACCCCCGCTTCCGCCTGGCATCTATACATGGGATCCGGGATCCGAACTCGGGACCTTCCGCCTGCAAAGCAGAGGCTTAACCCCTGAGCCACCTCTCCAGCCCTGCTTTGGGATTTTAATTGGTATAGCGTTGAATCTGTATATTGCCTTTGGTAGGATGGTCATTTTTATGATATTGATTCTGCCAATCCAGGAACATGGCAGGTCTTTCCACCTTCTGGTGTCTTCTGTAATTTCTTTCTTTAGGGTTTTAAAGTTTTCATTGTAAAGGTCACTTACTTCCTTGGTTAGGTTTATACCAAGGTATTTCATTTTTTTAGGGGCTGTAGTAAATGGGATTGTTTCTCTCAGGGCTTTTTCACTTCTTTCATTCTGTGCATATAGGAAGGCCACTGATTTTTGTATGTTTATTTTGTATCCTGCTACCCTGTTGAACTTCTGTATTCTAGGAGTTTCCTGGTGGAGTTTTTGGGATCACTCAGGTATAAAATCATGTCATCAGCAAATAGAGATAACTTGACTTCCTTGCGGATTTGAATCCCTTTTATCTTCCTTTTAATTTTTATTATTATTATTTATTCAATTGTGCGTGTGTGTATGTCTGTGTGTGTGTAGAACTACAGACGAATTTGGGAACCACCATGGATCGCCTCCACCTCCTTCTTGTGATCGAAGTGGGAATGCTTTGAGTTTTTCCCCATTGAGTATAATCCTTGTTGTAGACAGCTTTTATTATATTGACAGAGGTTCCTTCCATTCTAACTGTCTCTAGGGTTTTGATCATAAAGGCTGTTGGATCTTATCAAAAGCTTTTTCTGCATCTATCGTGTAGTGTACAAATTGTTTATTCTTGACTCCTTAGTACCATAGAATTTTATTAGAAGTAATAGTAGCAAACTTTAAGGGATGAGGTTATAGTTCAGTTGGAGGGAACTTGTCTATCATTCACCAGGTCCTTGGTTTGATTCCTAGACTACAAACAGTGGTAGCATACAAACAAACAAAACCTTTTATACATGTTCTTACAGTGTAGTAGGTTTTATATATATATATAATGAAACATCATTACAGATAAGACATAGGGGCAAAAATGCTTCTATCCTGGTTCCTTCATTGATGTGATTTTTCCCCATCTGTTAGTTGGACTCTTAAATTTGGTAATAAGCAGTGTCTTAGCCAGTAATGGTATTCTGCCAGTCCTGACCTGAGTTCTCTTAGGCGGGGAATCAAGTGTTTCTGTGTTTACATTTCTTCTGGAATCTAAACATTGCTTGTGCCTTTTTGAACGAGGATAATTATTTCATCAGCTTTGTTCTTTGAGAGCCCCTTGACACTTGACTGGTGCCCTTCGTGTGTTCACATGTATTCCATTTCTTTCAAGATCTTGTCCAAAAGGCTAAGAAAGCAAAGAACAAATTGTTGAAAAGAGAAGGAGAAGATCGAGCAGAATCAGGATCCCAAGGATATGAATCATTCAGCTATGGAGGGGTTAATCCTTACATGTGGGAACCCCAGGAGCTTGGTAAGAAAATCCATTCATTTATTCATTCATTCATTCATTCAGCAACTGCTTATTGCACACCTATTATATACTTTAGGTAATATTTTAAGAAGTGATTGAGAAGGCATCAGTAATCATGGGGTTGAGCTTCTCATTGACCTTATCTTCTATTAGAGAGAGAAAATAGAAGAGAATGTTGAGATCCACTTTGTGTTAGGAACTGTAGTAGATGGTTTGTGTATGTGGACTCATTGGATCCTCACTGCTCCCCATGTGACTCTGCAATCAGCCGATAAACTGAAGAGATGTGAATCCAGGTCTCTCATGTCAGCCTAGCCACAGGCTCCTTGGATTGAACTTGCGGCCTTGCCCATTCTAGGCAAGGGCTGTACTGCTGACCTGCGTTCCCAGCTCTCCTCTACTTTTGAGTTTATAAAAACATTCTCAAATTTCTTCTGATTGCTCAGTGTGGTGACTATACTAAAAAAATCATTGAATTACCTACATTAAATGGTGAATTATATGCATGTGAATTATTTCTCAATAAAGTTTTCACCAAACAGAGCATGGTGAATTTAATTCTTTGGTCTTACATATTCTTTAGTCGTGGAGTGATAACAGCCATTAATAAATTTCTTTTGAGTGCTGTGATTAACGACCTAATACCTCATGCATGCTGAGCATGTGCTCTACCATTGAGCTATGCACCCAGCCCAAGAAAGTATTTTGATATGAAGTAAGTAGCAATTCTTTCACAGTGGTTAGCTGTATTTCATATTCATGATTTTGTTCATGTCTCATCTTGTGAAATGGAATAATAGTGATGCTCATGTCAGTTAACAGATAGGGAGGGATATTTACTCAGGGCCATCTTCCACAGTCTTTTGAAGTCACTAGGGACGACACCCCCGAGTCCTAAACTCAGCTGTCCAGTTCAGTAGCCACTGCCTGGTGTGGATATTGAAATTTAAATGAATAAAATTGTAATAAAATTAAAAGTCATTTCTTCCACTCCACACATTTCAGCTATTCACTATCCACATAGGACTGGTGGTTACCTATGAACTAGTAGAAATATTTTCATCATTTAGCAGAAATGCTTTGAAAAGTAATTCTTTGTGTCATTTTCTTGGGGAGATGTGAAAGAGACATCTAGTCATCCCAAATAAGGAGGGTACAGACACAACAAAGAAAGTCCCTTCAAGTCTACTCTGATGAAATAAATTAATTTATTAGTGTTATTTACAAGAGCATGGGTGACACTCACAGGCACCTGTACCACTAAGAAACCCAATCTTCCTGCTTTGTATGCTATAGGCCTATAGCAGAGGTGATTTGGGTCTGGTTCGAGAACTACCTATGTGGAAGCAGCAAGACAGCTGTAGACTTAGACAATGTAAAGCTCAGACAAGAGAAGACTCAAGGACTTTTTATGTTCATGTGTTTATGTGTTATTGTACTTTGTCCTTGCTCTTCTCAGGGATTCTGCTGGTCTCGGTGAGCATTTTCCAGCTGTGGGAAGGATGGCCTGTTTGCTGTAGTCAGCACATAGAACAGCTAACTTGTAGCTTGCTACAAGATGGAGTTACTGTGGCCAGCACTCACAGGAAGAGTTCCCTTTTACCTGTACATGAGTAATTATGGGTCACATATGAAAGCTAATTAGAAATAATAATTAGAAATATGAAGGGGAAACTTTAGATAAGGACATTCTTTTTGATGGCTTGCTCCCGATGGCCAAAGTCAAATTGCTAGGTGACTTTCTGATCAGATTCACTGTTTCAGCAACTTCAGGAAATCACAAATTGTGGAAGGTCAAAAAAAAAAAAAAAGTCAATTCCTAGAAGTTAAAATTAGTTACATTTAAGACTTCTAGGCTGAAATTTATTTAGTTGTTAGTTATGAAAGGAAAGAAAAGACATGGGGATGGGTAAGAATATTTGGAATTGTTGGTCAAAGGCTACAAAATTTTTCAGGTAAGTTCAGGATATTAATAGTGCAATGTGGTAGCTACAGTTAGTAAAATGTAATGTATTCTTTAAGATTGCCAAGTGGCATAGTTTTTTTTTATTCAATTGTGCTTGTGTGCGCGTGCGTGTGTGCACATGCGTGTGTGTGTGTGTGTGTGTGTGTGTGTGTGTGTAGAACCACAGACGAATTCGGGAACCACCATGGACTACCTCCTCCTTGTTTACTCTGCCCCGGGATTCACAGGTTCCACCCTGCCAGGACCGGAAACGCAGGCTGCCCCCACTTCCGCTGGCGTCTATACGTGGAGTCTAGGATTCGAACTCAGGACCTTCCGCCTGCAAGGCAGAGGCTTAACCCCTGAGCCACCTCTCCAGCCTCCAAGTGGCATAGTTTTAAATGTTCTTATTACAAAAAGTAAATGAGGTAATATGTTTGGTAATTGTGCTTGTTTTAAAGATCTTCTGATATATTTCAAAAGATCATGAAAGGCTGTCAAGATGGTTCAGGGGAATGGCACCTGTGGGCAAACCTGGGAACTTGAGTTCAATCCCTGGAAGCCTGCATAAAAAAGAGAGACTCAACTTTGACCTCCAGGGCATGTAACAATTGCTTTCTCTGTCAGACAAATAAAATATTTAGAATCAAAAGACCATGTTATATACTGGACAGATATGGAGGTTGCCTGCACTTCTGGCTTGAAAGGCAGAGCCTGAGAAACCTCAGAGTAAATCAGTAAGGATGTAGAGCAATCCAGGATGTTTCCCAAGGTCACTCTTGGCCCTTTTTACAGATACATACACTCAGTACACTCTTGTAAACATGCCTGCACAACATGTACACCTACCTAAATGTGAAACACATACACAAAAGTGTCACATGACAAAAGCTGGCCTTAGTATGAGTGTAGAAGCACTAAGTTTCATGTGAAGAGAGTGCGAGTGCAGAAGCACTAAGTCCTTGGAAGAATGTGTGAATGCAGAAGCACTAAGTCATGGAAGAGTGTGTGAGTGCAGAAGCACTAAGTCCTTGGGAAGAGTGTGCAAGTGCAGAAGCACTAAGTCCATGGGAAGAGTGTGTGAGTGCAGAAGCACTAAGTCCTTGGAAGAATGTGCGAGTGCAGAAGCACTAAGTCTTTGGAAGAGTGTGCGAATGCAGAAGCACTAAGTCTACGGAAGAGTGTGCGAATGCAGAAGCACAAGTCCATGGAAGAGTGTGTGAGTGCAGAAGCACTAAGTCCATGGAAGAGTGTGTGAGTGCAGAAGCACTAAGTCCATGGAAGAGTGTGTGAGTGCAGAAGCACTAAGTCCATGGAAGAGTGTGCGAGTGCAGAAGCACTAAGTCCTTGGGAAGAGTGTGCAAGCGCAGAAGCACTAAGTCCTTGGGAAGAGGCAGTGTGCTGAGTGCCAGAGGAGTCAGTGAGCAGTGGTAGTTTTCTGGAAAAGATGAATTTGTTCAGAGGATGTTTCGGGTCACATGCTGCTTGCTCCATTTGTATCGCTGCTTCTGTTGAGTCTTGACTATTGAGGATCAATCAACTAACTATACTAAGGCATATATATTAGCACTTAAATTTTTTTTTTTGGCCATTTTGAGAAGGAATTTTTCTTTTTTTGTTTTGATAGAAAGCTATATTGTATTACCTTCAGAAAGTACAGAAAAACACAAGAGTAAGAAATTTGACAGTAATGTGCCCACCCTCGTTACTTGACAGGTGGTTATGTGTATATCAGCATTTTAAGGACTTTATAAACTTCAATTTATTTAATCCACATAACAAGCCCTTAGAGAATACAGTTTTGTCCTTTTTTTTTTTTATAGGTGAGATCTCTTAAGTTACAAAGGGGTTAAGTAACTCGCTTAAGGTTATACAGTTTATGGTAGTATTGAATCTTGAGCTTCAGCCAGCTCCAGAGTTTACATTCTTATGTGTTATATTCTGAGGCCGCATATTGCACTTTGTTCTCCAAGGGCCATTGTCATAAGTTCCCGTCCACTTAGTTTCTAGTTTTAGCATTCTAATAAACTCACTGGAGGTGGGAGCGACTCCAGCAGAATAGTTAGGTCATTTATCTTCTCATCTTCTTTTCTAGGCATTGTAAGAAGCCATCTTTCTGATTTCAAAAAACACCGTGCTGCAAGAATTGACCACTATGTCGTTGAAGTCAATAAATTAATAATCAGGTTAGAGAAGGTAAATTTTGTAATTTTAAAATGCTTGTTTTTTTTCTGCAAGTACAAATTTTGTAGGGAAAACCCTGGTTTCTGTAGCATGTGATGAGTGTCACTTGTATGTGACACTGGAAGAGTTGTTGAGGAACATATGGATGTCAGGTGTGGTCTATGCTGGCTTTCCTGAAGGCACGATGTACTCAACTCTCTTGTGTGAAACTCACTTGGTTGTTAGAAAACCTTTCCATTTTGGGAGTGTCCCAGGCATTTCCCTTAGTGGGGCAGAATGTGTGATATTATTTGATGACAAATGAAAGCAGTGACCAGGTCTGTGACTCAGGGCCAGTGTGCAGCGTGGGAGTATGAGATTGGGTTATATGTTGACTGTAGATGCGGGTGCTATTTACAGCCTAGATTGTGTGGTGTTTGTGGTAGCCACCTTGGTATAGGTTTTTTTTTTTTTTTTTTTTCTGTATGTTGAAGTTAGAACACAGGACAAATACTGTACTTTTGAGCTAAGTCTCAGTCCAAGTACTGTTCTTAATGTGGACCTTGTAGACAGCAGTATGTGGCTAGTTTTATTTTCCAGGGAGATAGGAGAATCAGGAATTCCCCAATGCTATCAGTAACTTCCACATTCCACTTTTACACTCTGCTGGTTTTGATGAAATTGCTAACTGACAAGGTTAGAAGTGATCCATGAGTATGGAGATACCTTCTGGATATGAAATTAATACTGTATTCCTTATGAAATTGCTGGGGTAACTGGAGTTGAGAAATCCATTTGTGCACTTCCTGTCTATGAGTGGAACGTGGTGAGTATCCATTGCCTGAGGAACCTCATTTGGGATTGTTTTCTGTTCATCAGCTCACTGCATTCGACAGAACAAATACTGAGTCTTCGAAGATTCGAGGTAATGCTAGAACTTTGCTACGTTAGTCTCGTTTTCATTTTTTTCCCTTTCTTTTAAAATATGCTTCTCTTTATTGGTTTATTTTTTTGTTTTGTTCTTCTCAAAGCAATAGAAAAGTCCGTGGTGCCTTGGGTCAATGACCAGGATGTCCCCTTCTGTCCAGACTGTGGGAATAAGTTCAGCATCCGTAACCGCCGCCACCACTGCCGCCTTTGTGGGTCAATCATGTGCAAGAAGTGTATGGAGCTCATCAGCCTGCCCTTAGCACGTAGGTGGTGTGAATGTGGCCCTGACCTTGCTCTGTGCAAGGACTAGCATGGCTGCTGATCACCACACTGAGCTGTTTTGTTTTGTTAATGGCCATGGGATCTTTATTCATTCACTTGTTCAGTCCACGAAGCCCAAGGTTCAGGGAATACAATGGTTTATATGGGGAATTGAGCTTTTCTTATAAAGGAGCAGGTAATACTATTTTAGGTTTTGGAATCACACATGGTAAAGACAGGGATTCCCCAGAGCAAGCTAACCTACCTGATTGATGAGATCTGGGACCAATTGCGAGAGCATCCTCAATAATAAAGTGGAGAGCAATTAAAGAAGACACCAGCATCAATTCTAGGCCTCTGCATGTGCATATAAGTACTTATGCACCCACACAATGCAAGTCTCTTATGTACCCACACACAACATGCACATGTCTCTTATACACCCTCACACACACACACACCCTTACATGTGTTTATGCATACATGTTAATACCCCCCCTTACGTACATGCAAAAATAAAACCAGCTGGGAGGTTGGTTAAAAATGCTCAGCAGGTGGAAGTATTGCTGTACAGGCCTAGCAACCACATAAAACCCACATAAAAGTAGATGGAGAGAACTACTTCACCAACTTGTCCTCTGACTTCCACATGTTCACTGTGATAAATGTATGTCCTTGCCCACACTCAGACACATCATACTCATGCACTGTAGCAGTTACTCTTCTGTGTTGCTGTGAGTTGCCACTGGGGGTCAAACAACTTAAGGGGAGTAAAGGGAGATTTATTCAGCTTATAGTTCCAGAGGGGAGATACAGTCTTTCATGGCAGGAAGGCATGGCAGGCAGCAGAAACTGGAAGTAGCCTAAAAGTCAAGTCCATCATGAAAGCTGAGAGCTTCAGGCTCTTCCCAGAAGCAGAGTGGGCTAATCAACCTTAAGGCTCCCCTCCCCCAGCTCCCATGACTACCTTCTAGCAAGGCTCCACATCCCAAAAATGTTGTGATCTTCCCAAACAACTAAAGATTCAGATACATGAGCCTGTGGGGGACAAATCACTTTTGAAACCATGACATGCACAAAATAATAAATGGATTAAAACAAACAAACAAACAAACACTTGTAATCTCAGTGTTTGGGTGGCAGAAGCAGAAGGAAAGTTTGATGTCAGCCTGGTCTAGTCTTATGAAAATCTAGTCTCAAAAGTAAGCCAAAAGAAAAAAAAGCAAAAGTGTAAAAATAAAGCCAGTTTTGATAGTTCATGCCTATAATCCCAGCACATGGTAGACTGTAAGCTAAAACAATTCTTACCAGTTTGAGAGTTTGAGGCAGGTATAGTCTATAGAGTAAGACCCTATGTTCACACACACACACACAGTTAACTTTAATGGTATTATAAAAACAGGTTGCAGGATGGGCTCCCTCATAGGTTGCTTGGAAACCACTGGTCTATCAGGTATCCCCAGTTCCCCAAGGAGTTCAGGATCACATATAAATGATCGCTTCATAACAGAGGCTGAGAAGATGTTTGTCATCTTTGCTTGGAAGTGGCAGATGAGGGCTATGGAAATGGCTCGGGATTGAAACCTTTGCAGAAGGACCCGAGTCCAGATCCCAGATCCCATATAAAAATGCCAAGGCAGAAATGGCAGTGGTCTACAGTTTTAGCCTCCAGAAGGCGAAGCCTGGGAAACCTCAGAGAAAAAAATAATGAGGTAGAACAATCCAGGTTGATTCTTGATGTCACCCTTGGCCTCTACAGGCGCACACACTCAAATGCCCTTTGGAACACAACATATACACATGTGAAAGAAAAAGTAGCAGATGAGGGTTTGTGAAGCAGGCCTGGAAAATCACCACGCTTGTCTTTTATGATAAGTCACGAACAGCTCAATGCCACAGAGAGTCCAGTGGAGTTGAGAGTATGGTTGGGGAACAGGTCATGTTTGAGAAGTACCTTGAAAGAACAGGATTATGAAGGAGATGGAGAAGAAGGAACAGATCTCGGCACTCAGTCCCCGGGGAGGTAAGTGAGCAGAGGGAACTTTGTATGGAGAGGTCGGGGTTGGGGAGAGAAGGAAGGCAGGGGTGAGAATCTTGGGACAAGGCTGCAAAGAACAGGTGAACCAGATGCTCCAGGAGTTTGCATCTCAACGGTTAGATGCTGCTAGAGGAGAGATGAGGTACAGCTCAGCGGTAGAGTGTTTGCTTAGCATGTTCAAGATCTAGATTCCACCCCTAGTACATAGATGAGTGCTACCCAGGAGTTCCACAGTCTACAGTCCATTGACTTTGAAAGCACTGGGCAATATGGGGTAGACAGATTCTTCTATGCGATTCTCTGCTGGGTTCACTTTACTTTGATTCTTGCCCAGCTTCTGTCTCACCTAAGCCTACATAAGCTCCATTTTAGGACACTGTTCACCTTTCTGCTCTTAGGCTTAGGCTTATTAACTGGGCTGCTGTTGGGTAGTCTGGTGACTGAGTTAAGGATGCAAGATACCTCTCAACAGCTGTATGTGTGTGTGCTATTTTACACAAGGAAAAGTGGAATAGGTGATAGGGGACATGACAGGAAAGCAGAATTTTCTTACAGAAATGGAGGAGGACCTCTTAGAAAGCATACATCTGAGCTAGAGAATGGGTTGTGTGAAGAAAAGGGGCAAATCTAGGTGGATGTGGAAAGATCTGGTAAGGGTTGGGCTTCCGAGCTACCTGTGCCGCAGCAGTACTCCTTTCCCACTAGAGTCTGAAAATCAGAAGCAGGTCCTTGCCTCGAGGTGACATCTGATCTTACTTCCCAAGTCAAACGTGGCTGAGAGCTGCAGTCCCAGGTGGTGGGTTATACAGATGCTGAGGAGTTATTGCTACGTGTCTGTTGTGGTTTATAGACAAACTCACCAGTGCCAGCAAGGACTCCCTAAGCACCCACACCAGCCCCAGCCAGTCACCCAACAGTGTCCATGGCTCCCGCCGGGGCAGCATCAGCAGCATGAGCAGTGTCAGCTCTGTCCTGGACGAGAAGGATGATGACCGGATACGCTGCTGTACACATTGCAAGGACACACTGCTCAAGAGAGAGCAACAGATCGACGAGAAGGAGTACACGCCTGACATTGTGAAGCTCTATGAGGTGACATATGCCTGGCAGACCACCTGTTCTCTGGCACATGCCTTGCATGCTCTGGAAAGTTTTCCCTTGATCATTTTTAACTCCTCCACAAGGGCCATAGTATGATTTCCCACTAAGGCCCTGGGTGAGTCACAGTCATCTTGGACATGTTACAGCATAGTTGTTCTCTCACCTTTTTTTTGCCCACTTGAAAATAAGATGGAGGTTGTCCTATGGTGTGGACAGGTATTGTAGTAATATATGGGCTTCAAGAGTCCTGAGATGCTTTCTTGGAGTTTCACATGTCCTCAGTCCTGGGTTGTTGCAGGTTTTTAGACTTGATACATTACTGCTGTGCACCCCAAATGCCTCAGCTTCCATTAACCCCAGTGACCCTGGAGCAGTTGTAGTGGAGGCACACGAGAAGAAGTATGTAAGGGCTGGAGATATAGCTCAGTGCTAGAGCTCTTGCTGTGTGTTCACCTCCAGCATACATTTGAGACTACTTGGTATGCAAAGGAACTAACATGTACAAAAAGCATGTGGGAGTCACTAGCTCACCTCCCACACTGTCAGATGAAGCCTGTGGGCTGAATAGAACTAACCTGGAAGGCAGATAGGGAAGTGGAGGCAGGAGGCCAGCCTGGGCAGAGGAGTTCAGGACCCAGTGTGTCTTTCTTTGCAAATGACCGTTGTGCTTTTGGCCTCCTGTTTGAAGGAGAGTCCTGGCAATGCAGCATGTTGGTGCTTGCTGTTGTCTCTCATTGCCTGGCAGAAAGAACACACCAACCAGTTCCTCTTCCCTCTAGACACACTGTGTTCTGGAAGGTCACTCAGCATCTACTCTAGAGACACTGTTCTGGAAGGTCACTCAGCATCTACTCTAGAGACACTGTTCTGGAAGGTCACTCAGCATCTACTCTAGAGACACTGTTCTGGAAGGTCACTTAGCATCTGCTCAAAAGCCCCAACTCCACTTACTTTCTTTTCTACAATATTTTCTGCTTGGAAAGTGGTCCATATGTTAGGAAGTTGAAGATGATAAGATAAAAACAACAACCCAGTTTTGAAAAATGGTCTCTGTCAATCATTCCTGTTGGTATAGCTTGGCCTCTAGATCGACATTTCTGTATCTTCAATGCAGCACTCACCTCTTCTCTTTTGTACTTAGAAACTAAGACTTTGCATGGAGAAAGTTGACCAGAAGGCTCCTGAATATATCAAGATGGCAGCATCCTTAAAGTAAGCTATTTCTCTCTATTCTTATTCATTGGTGACTGTGGTCTGGCTTTTTAGGTCAGTTCTTTATTAGCTGAAAAGGAAATCTTTTTGTTTGTTTCTCTTTGGGGCCCAGGATGGAACGTAGCTTGTATATGCTTAGCAAATACTCTCTACCACTAAACTGCACCCCACTCATCAAAATTGAAATCTTAACTCAGATCATGATAATCTCTGTGAGCAAGTAAAAAGTCTTCCCATTTCTTTGTCGGTGGGACATATGTTAACATTACAAGGTTTTTATAAACATGCATAACCCTGTTTAGGTGTCAGGATGATTCTGATAAAGTAGCTAATGCTTAGTACAGTGTCTGGAGGGAAATAAGGAAGGGGCAGTCCACGCTGCGGCCTTGAAAGTCCAGGGCTCCCCTCTACCAAGTAGGGCAAAGAGTCAGCGAATGAGAATCAGACACACTGGGTGAATTTGGGCTGGGTGAATCTGAATCTGATTTATTGGACTTTTGTAACAGCTTTTATACTAGAAAATTTTGGGGCAGAGAATATTGTACCTGTAGATAGACACATATCCTTCTAATCAGCAGGAACCACCTTTAGGATAAACATTTTTTAAGAACTTAACCCATTGTTTAAGGGTGAGACACAAACAAATCCTTATCACATCTTAACAGGTTTTTTCCTAGCCCTACAACAGGTTTTTCCCAGCCTCTCTAAATTTATCTATCTTACAATGTTCCACCAGTCACTGGGTCTAAGTCTGTATTGTTGTATTTAATAAAGACTTCATTTGAGATTTAGTTAAAATACACCGAGATTGAGCTTCTTATTAATTTGTGTTATATCTATTACATATTTTTGTAAATGGTAAAGGTGAATCTCTTGGAGGGGGTGCATATTATACATTAATTTTTTTCTATTTGAGGATATCAGATTCTGGCTGATATATGAGCTGGCTTATATTAGGTTATAATGGTAAGAACTATTAGAAATTATTTTATTTTTATTTTTTATTAACTCATGTGCTGTATAAGAAATAGTTGTGTCGTAATTTTAGGAATTATATTATTATTTTCTATTAACTTATGTGCTTTATAGGAAATAGTTGTGTACTAATTTTAGTGAATAGATGGCATAGTCTCATATATGTAGAATTTCTGAAATAATTTAACAAGAGTCATATTTTTTAGGGAATTCTATTTACCTATGTTTTAGGACTCTTGAAATTGTTCTCTAATTTCTTTATAATCAGCGTATACATTCTGGCTAAAAAGTCTGTTTACTGTGTATGACTGAATGTGAAATTTCTAGTTAGAATTTTAATTTAAAGTTAAAAGCAGGCTTGGTTTGTATTTAGGAAACAAAAGACTCAGGGCAAATTACTTGACATCTGTAGTTTCAGAGGCAGGAACCTAGGGGAAGGTGATAGTTTTTGGGAAAAAACAAAAAAGAGACCTGGGAAAAGATAGGAGAGCTCCCAATCCACAAAAAGGGAAGAGAACTCATCTGGCAGAGATAGGAGGCACACACAATCACTAAAAGGGAGGAACTTGTCTGTCAAAGATAAGAAGCAAGACTCAAAGGGGAGTGGTTCCTAGCAACCGCTCAGGCCCTTAGCAACTGCCCATTCCACAGAGCAGGCTGTAAGCCTGAAAACTCCCATATGTTTCATATCTTTATTATTTATTTCAAAATAAACCATGTCCTGTTTCTAGAAGGTACTTCCTTGAAGTTCTTCCCCAGGTTGGGATCTTATCTACCAGCCTGGTTGGCACAGGACGTGACAGCAGCCCATCTTGTGCTCATGCCTGGCAAGGTACCACTTCACAGTGGTGTGAGGTGTCAGGGCTTAGAACAAGCTTTTCTATTTGATTGAAGGTTGGTAAACTTTGACATTGTGCAAATCTAGCTTGCCATGTTTCTTAAAATTAAGATGTGTGTTACAGACCTTTTAAAGTGTACAGTTCACTGATTTTTTTTTTTTTTTAAATACAGTCACAGAGTTAGGCAACATGATCACAGTCTTAATTCCAGACATTTTTATTACTTTGTGAAGTAGCCTCAAGCCTATAAGCATTTGCACCTCTCCCTAGCAAAGAATTATAGGATCTTTTGTGCCTGGCTTCTTTTGTATAATGCAGCATTTTATCACTGTTGTGGTATGGACTACTTTATACTTCTTATATTATTAATATGTTGAAAATTTATTGTTTATCCACTTGTCAGTTGATATGCATTTGTTTCCACTTTTAACTATTATGAATAGTGCACTTTTTTGTTTTTGCTTCTGTTTTGCAACAAGGTCTCATGTAGTCCCAGGCTGGCCTTAAATTCCTGATCCTACTTCCTCCATCTACTAAGTATTGGGACTGCAGGTGGGCACCACCATGCCTAGCTGGAAATTATGTATAAATGTACCTCTAATATCGGTATACAATTTTTTTGTCTGTGTGTGTACATGTATTTCTACTCTTTGTTAGGAGTGTAACTGCTGACTTTATGGTAACTGTGTTTTTTGAGGAACTGCCAGATTTGTTTCCAAAATGCCTGCTTAGTTTTGTATTTCCTCTGGCATTGTGTAAGAGTTTGTTTCTTCTCAGCCTGCCAACATTGTCGCCAGCTATTTTTTTCAGTGTGTTTTATTGGAATGCAGCCTCATCTATTTGTTTGATTGTTTTATGTCTCAGTAGCACAGTGAATAGTAGCAATAGACTTTGTAGCCTTCAACCTGAAAGTGCTGTCATCTGTCCAATAGGTGAGAAAAGTTTGCTCATTTGCCTAAGAGCCAAGCTAATTACTTTTCTCATTGAGTACTGAGCACTAGTTCCATTTCAAATGCTGCCCTCTGTTCTGGGACCAGGCAGTGAATAGGGAAGACGCACTTAGAGAAGCTTTGCTCTGGTGTGAGCACAGACTCTTAGGTGAGCAAGTAGTTAGTGAGAAAACTCCAGGCATGGGAAGTGTGGTGGAGGCCAGGGGAAGTGATTTTAGGTTGCAGCAAACTTTGTTGTTTTCCATGTGAGTTGGAGCCTTAATTCTATCTGCTTATAAGGCTGAGGACAGAAGGTCACATCAGCCTAGTTGCTCTAGATTATTCTGTACAGCACAGCTTAAAAAAAAACACCACCACCACCAACAACAACAAAAACTGCCTGTCTTTTTTACTTCCAGTCTCATGTTCTTTATAAATTTTGTGGTAAGAGATGATGAAGCCATTATATTGACTGCTGATTATAGAATACCCCAGTATTTTTCCAGCTGGAACTGTTTTACAGATGATAAAATTGGCAGTGCATATTTAAGCTGTAGTTGCCTATTCTAGGGAGTTGAGTGTCTGTGCTGGGTCTGATGACTCTTGGGATTGCTGCTGACCTGTTCTCATGGCCTAGACGTTCATCACAGACCTCAGGAGAGAAAAGCCGTCATCTCAGCCCTTGGGACTTAACAGTCTGGCAGGTGACAGACTTGTGAAGGAACGATTATAACATTACGCAGTGAGGCCAGTGTACCTGAGACTTGAGTCTGTCTATTTCTAGCTTTTCTGCCCAGGTGCGGTCCATTCTTGAAGTCTGCACATTGAAAGTGACCTCTGCTTGATTACTGCCCCCAAAGAAGGAACAGTACCTTGTGTCTGAGCGTGAAATGCCCTGACAGAAACTGATTGCCTGTGTCTGACCTTGGGGAGTTCTACGCTGTGTTCTTCAGTGAGCATGATGAGATTAGGTCAAACGTTTATCATTTCTTCTTAGTGCCGGTGAGACAACCTACAGTCTGGAACATGCCAATGACCTTCGTGTGGAAGTGCAGAAAGTATACGAGCTGATAGATGCTTTAAGGTACGATCTGTCAGGTAGTGGCTCTGCTGTTGGCTGATAGGAGATGATGTGTTTCTAACTTTGAATTTTAGTTTTGCTTATTTTAGACTATATATACATCTAGTGAACTGAGTGAGTGAGTGTATATGTGTGGGAGTTCATTATCTCCTTCCACCATGTGGGTTCTGGGGATAGAATTCAAGTCGTCAAGCTTGATACCTATGTCTTTATCTATGAGCCATCTTTCTAGCCCAAATGTGATTAAAAATTTTTTTAAGCATTTGTGTATGAGTGTGTATGTGTGTGTGTGTGTGTGTGTGTGTGTGTGTGCAAAGCAAAAAGGAGGTAGAACAATCTTGAATGATTCCCGAAGTCACTCTTGGGCCCCTACAGGCACACATAGTGCCCTCTTACAGACAGACAGACAGACAGACAGACAGACACACAGACACACAGACACGCATACAAAAGAACAAACAAACAAAACCCCCCGAATCTGAGATTGCTTTCATAAACCTTCACTGCTTTCTAACAGTACTTGGGGAAGTTCAAAGAATCCTAAAGATGTATGTGCATAGGGATTTGTTGGATCTGCCTGGTGCAAAAGGAAATGCCGTCCCCTCTTCAAACATTACTAAGAGTTCGGTAGTGACAACAGGGCAGTAAACCAAAGTGTAGGCTTTAAGTGCCCACAGCCACTCAACTTATTCACAGCTTATTCTGTGTGGTTGTTTCCACTGTGACCAAACATTTGTCACCTGTGCAACAGAGTAAGAAATGGACTTTGCCATTAGGGACACTTCAGTCTCTTACCTGCTTGCTTCTCCACATTCTCCAGCATAAAAGTCTGTCAGGTCTAGGACTTTAAACCATATTTCTCAGGCTGGCAGTACCCATTATGCTAATATATTTGTTCTGTTTCAGTAAGAAGATCTTAACTTTGGGCTTGAACCAGGACCCTCCACCACACCCACATGCATTGCGACTGCAAAGGATGATCAGATACTCAGCTACACTTTTTGTGCAGGTAAAGCCATGATGTCACATGTGAGCTATTCTTTCTCTCCCATAGGCAGGTCTGTGCTGTTGGTTTACTTTTCTATTTATGCATTTATTTCTCGAGATTTTGAGAGCATTGTAAAGACCACATTTACATAAAAAAGGCTGAGTTTTAGGTAAAAGAAAAACTACTTTTAATACTGTATTCTCAATATATTTGCTCTTTTTACTGGCATTTTTTTTTCCTATTTGTTTTATATGCAGTATTCACAATCAATGCATTGTATTAATTTTCTTATTGCTGGGACAAAATACCTGAGGAAGGAAGGTGGTGTTGTTGTTTTGGTAGAGTTTGAGGGTCTGTCATCATGAGAGTAAAGGGGTAGCTAGTATGAGTTGTCTAGTCAATTGCTTCTCCAGTTAGGAAGCAGAGACAGATGGATACTGGTGCTCAGCTTGCTTTCTCCCTTCTATTTAGTCCAGGACCCTAATGTTGGGAAGGTGGGTCATTCTACTCAGTTAGATCTTTCTGGAATGGCCTGATAGACCCAGAGATGTATTTCCATGTCATTTAGATCCAGGCAAGTTAAAAAGGAATAGTGGCTGTTACATGCTCACTTGCAAATTTATGTCTTTTAATCGCCGAGTCTCACATCGTGGACTTTCCTTACCTTGCTCAAGTGGGTTTGTGTGGTTAGGGAATGCTGTTTTGACTCTATCCACTGTCTTTTATTGCATCATTTCATTTTAGTTGAGGAACTGATAGATTCTAAGTTTTTGCTGTTATCTGTGATAAATAGTGTTTCTTTTGTAGGTTAACTCCCTCACGTTCTCCTCTGGGTCATTGGCTGATAGTCAGCGATAGACTGAATATAGGCAATTGGACCTGAGTTGCATCATTTATCTCTGAATATTTCTTGCAAGAGAGGCACAGCTTACTGTCTTCAACTCCTTGACAAAGAGATTACTAGGGTTGGTTTGGGCAGGTCTCTCAGACTGTGGCAGAGAATTTAACTTGACTTCTTTGCTCTAGGCAGCAGCCACTTATGGAGTTCCACATGGGTATAGACAGCGTTCTAGGTATTGGGCATCCCATGATGAAAAGTGCTACTTTCTCATCAGAAAGTTAAATTCTTGAAAAGTATGTTGCGTGGTTTTTCTTAAAGAGATGTGAATAAATGTCTATTCACTTTGGATAGGGTACCAATTTGGTATCCATAGGTACCACCAAGTCTAATAAACCAGTGAGTTTATTAGGGTTGCTTAAAGTACAGTTGGCACAAAGACTGCTGCATCAGCAAATAGCCCGCCTAGCCTGGCTGATGACTCAGAATAAAGCTGCATTACCAGTCCCTGGGTCACTAGGTTCTAGGCAGTTCTGTGGAAGACATTTCTCTCTCGTGGCATTGTTTACTGTTTGTTTCACCTTGGCAGGAGTTTATGAGTCTTACAAGTTTAGAGTTTCCTGAAACTTACAAATATACATGTTCCATGATCCTCTGGAGCCTCCTTACTCCCCTCCAGGAATGTTTCCACTAAGAGGAAACAGCCACATAAGAAAACAAATGACAAGATGTGTGGTATGTCAGTGTACAGCACTAGGGAGAGACGCAAGGGTGCTCAACAAGGCTGCTTGGGAGGGCTGTGAGCGGATGAAGATAGACTGGAGTCAAGGCACAGCTCATGGAGAAGCTGACACTGGCACGGTGAATGCCTGGAGAGCTGATGTGATCATGTTGTAAAGAAGAGGCAGACTTCTAGCATTCGTGCTGTCCGATGTCAGATGAATTCCTTTCCTGCTGGTGGTAGTAACTGTCATGTGGGTTGGAGTGGCTTAGTCTAAGCAGACAAAATGTAAGGTTTTTTGTTTTTCTGAGAGGATTTAATTATAAAATTGTCTGTGACTTCCTACAGGAAAAGTTACTGGGCCTTATGTCGCTGCCAACCAAAGAACAGTTTGAGGGGCTGAAAAAGAAGAGGAAGCAGGACCTGGAGCGGCAGAGGGCTCTGGAGAGACAGGTGCGCAGCCCAGGCCTATACCGGCTCCCAAGCCTCTTCTCCTCTTAGTCAGCTTCTCTTTGGTTCTGGTCTTGCTTTCATCTGTGGAAACTAGAAGGATTGTTTTTCTCCCTGGGCTTTTGTTTTCTTCTGCATCTGTCTGACTCCTGCCTGTACCACTGTGGAGCTGGGCAGCTTCACCCTAAGGCTTGCAGGCTACACAGAAAGTTCTCACAGAGCACACTGGCCTATGGCTGACTGCTAACCAGAACACGAACATAGCAAGACTCTCTCTTACTAGAACAATGAAGGAATTGGATTGTAGTTTAGCGGCAGAGTGCTTTGCCTAATGTGCTTAAACCCCGGGGTTCCATTCCAGTGCCACACAAAACAAGAACGGAAATATGTGTATTTTACACCCCTTAGTTTCTAACAGGTAACAGATGTATTTAAGAAAAGTGTATTGCCAGTGAAACTAAGACTGAGAGATCCTATCTCTTGTGTATATGTGTGTGCTCATGTTAGCCTGTGTGTGGGTGAACGTGTATATATGGGTGTGCATGTACATGTGTACATGTATGTATGACAAAACCTGAGGTCGATGTTGCGTGTCTCCAGTTGCAATCCACTTTCATTTTTAGAACAGGGCCTCTTACCATTTGGCTAGCCTAGGTAGCCAGCTTTCCCTGATGGTCCATTGTCTTTGTCTCTGAAGAGTTGAGATTATAAGAGGAGTCACACCTGCCCAGCTTTTACATGGGTTCTGGGAATCTGAACTCCTAGCCTTACACTTGCAGGCAACCACCTCATTCAATAAACTGTTACCCCCCCCACCCATTGCTGTAATTTTGAAGATCAAAGCCTGCCCCCTACACCCACCTTGTCTCAGCAGTCGGTTTATCTTAGTTCAGAGGAGAGAAACGGGCACATCCTTGGGACCATAGAAGGTGAATTGCTATTGGTTGGTGACTATAATGACCCCAAGTGGCTTTGGTATCTCTGCAGGTTGCTCAGGAATCCCGGCAAAGGCTTGAAGAAAGGCAGAGTGGCTTGGTATCTCGTGCAGCCAATGGGGAAGTGACATCTCTTCGAGGGGTCCCTGTGCCCTTGAGAAAAGCTGAAGGCTGGCTCCCACTGTCAGAAGGTCAGGGGCAGGGTGAAGACCCTGACCCTCTGCTTCAGCAGATCTACAACATCACATCATTCATCAAGCAGGCCAGAGCTGCGGGGCGTGTGGAGGAGGTATGCACTCTGCAGGAGAATCTTCGGCAGCTGCAGGATGAGTATGACCAGCAGCAGACAGAGAAGGCCATCGAGCTGTCCCGGAGGCAGGCTGAGGAGGAGGACCTGCAGCGCGAGCAGCTACAGATGCTCCGCAGGCGCGAGTGGGAGCGGGAGCGGGAGCAGGTCCAGGCGATATCCCTGCACACGCGGACTCGGTCGCTGGACTTCCGAGAAGTTGCACCCTTCCAGCTGGAACCTGGCCAGGGGCCTCGCACTCACCTTGCTTGTGCTTTGGATCTGGGCTCTTCCTCTGTGCAGGGCAGCACAGCTGAGTCCTCTTCCCCCAGTTCAGGTCCAGCACCCATCCATGCGTGGTCTAGAACCCCAGCCCTAGTCCAGGAGTTCTTACCCCAGAACACCGTGTCACAGCAAAGTGTTTTGTCCTCCCTCAACCCGTTTGATGAGGACGACTTCTCCAGCCCCACAGAGGAGGCTGCCAGCCCTGCTGCTGCAGAGACTCCCCAGGGCCCTCCAGCTGCTGTCCCCAGGGAGTATAATCCTTTCGAGGAAGAAGAGGAGGAGGAGGAGGAAGCGTATCTGGGGGCAGGGAATCCATTCACTGACCCAGACAGTCCAGCCCCCAACCCCTTTGACGAGGATGACCATCCAGATCTGCCTGGCCCTGGAAACCCCTTTGAGCATGCCTGCACCAATCCTTTCGAGGTGGACAGTGACCACAGTCCGGAGGCCGAGGAGACCATCGATGAGGAGCTGCTCCTGCAGCAGATTGACAACATCAAGGCCTACATCTTTGATGCCAAGCAGTGTGGCCGTCTGGACGAGGTGGAGGTGCTGACCGAGAACCTTCGGGAGCTGAAGTGCACTCTGGCCAAGCAGAAGGGAGGCCCTGACTGACAGTGGTGGGCAGGGGCCTGGCGGAGACCTGGGGATGACAGCGGTGTGGGGATCAGGTTGTGTATAGGCTGGGGGCAGGAATCTGTGCTGTGAACCTCAAGGTGTTTCCACTGCAATTGAACAAGAACAGAAGAAAAAAAATCAGCATTCTTTTGCTGGTTTTTCTGTTCACTGTTTAAATTAGAATCTTCCCTTTTCAAAGGGACGTTTTCATTTCTGAGATACAGCTCAGTCAGCCATGCCATGCCAGTGCAGTTGTGTCTATCCTGCTGCTGCTGCCTGTTCTGGGCTGTGATGCAGCATTTCATGGTTCCCCTCAGTGGGTCCTTCCTGCAGCCAGGGCAGGCGGATGAGCTCCCTGTGCACCCTCTGCTCCAGCGGAAGCCTTGCCTGGTAGGCTGTGGGCTCTCTTTCCCCAAGGCCTTCTCTCCTCTGCTCGAAGCGGTCTGCTGGGCAGTGAAAAGAGGTGCTGCTGTGGAGGGAGAAGTCTGGGCCCACCCACACCTCTTTTTACAAGGTGGTGGCTTTTTGCCATCATGTTTCCTCTCAGTTGAAGGAATTAAAGCTTCCAGTTCAGGGTGTCGATGTTTTGAGTGAGATACGAGAGAAACTTTTTGCTAGATGTTATTGTGCCATCTAGCTCAGGAAACCTCCTTCCAGGACCTTAGCAGGGTGACCATGCTTTGGATCTCATTCAGGCCCAATGTAATGCAGTAGTCATGATTGGGACACTTCTATGTGATACCAGAAGGAGAGAAGGTAAATTCTAATAATTCCAAGTTCTTATTAGCTTTTTCCCTTGGGTTCAGCTTGTGCCGAGAGATGTTTCTTACTACTTTCAGTATCGAGAAACCAAAATATTTGATGCATAGCCCAGGCTCATCCCACAACCCCAAGTACTTGAAATTTTCAGTAAAGGATAGAAAGGGAAGTCTTATAGCTTGGTGCTTTGGTTTACAGGAACAGAGTTGATTGACAGCTGACATCATAAGGTACAGGTGTGCTCAGCTCTGGGGAGTTTCTGCAATGACATTGTTAGGTAATGGACAATACTGACCACTAGTCACTTTATACCCTTTAACTAACTCTGGGCCATGCCTTTCATTGGTTTACTGGTGCGAGAGTTGAGATTCACACTGTCAGCAAATGTTCACAGGGTGACTGGATTACCACACCAGCCGGTGGTACCATGGTGAAGAGGCCTAGGCCTCGATGCTGTTATTCTGGGGGTTCTGGGCATGGCAGCATGCTCCTCTCTCCTTCAGCTGCCTTTTCTCTCTGAACAGGAAGAAACTGAGTGCTGGGTTACTGTGTCACTGTTTTCCTGTGAGGCAGACTGGGTGGTATGAGTGGAGACAGTTCTTTCCTTGAGAAGATAGGTTTCTCAGTTGATGATACACTCAGTCTGAACTTGCCACCAGATAGCACTATTTGTAACAGACCATTAAGAGATGCCTTTAAAACTGTTTTGAAACTAACAATATACTAAATGCAACTAAAACCAGATCAAGTGGTTTTACCAAATTCTTTGGCCACATTCTTCCACCGGATTCCTTTCCTGTGAGGCAGGACGTGAGCCAAGGTTGGACCATATGCCAGCTGACTGTATAGCCAAGTCAGCCTGCAAGCCACAACCACAGCTTCAAGTCTTACCTCGTGAACATTACATGCTTCCTGAAGTCATTTGGGGCAAATGGCTCCATCTCCTCAGAAGCAAGTTCTTGATACAGATTGATGGCCCTCTCTATGCCAAGGACACATATGGAAAAGTCTGTGGCATTAAGTACTGCTGGCTTTCCCCTCGGGAACTAACACACTAAGGACCCTTCTCACTGCGTTTGTGGCTCATAGCCCATGTCTTTGCTGTCAGATACTAAAATGTACCTCTGAGTCATCATGAGCCATGTTACAAAGTTGAGCATTGCTGTAGCTTCGAAGTAGGTCGCTGTTTGAGAAGCTAGACTCAACTAGGTTGTGGATCAGAGCAAACAGTTGTGCTGTCATCTGACGGTCACTGTCAACCTGAGGGTCACTGATGTGCATGCACTACTCTGGGGCCTTGTAAATCAGAACTTTTATTAAAAAATAAACACATTTGTGATTGGGTGTGTGAGTGCGTTGTTACACACATGCCTGAAGTGAGACACCACAAGACATGTCTGTGTGCTGTGCGTGGGGGACAGGACAACTTTAGGATGGTCCAAGGGTCTCTCATTGGCTCGGATCTCTCTAGTTAGTCTAGGCCAACTGGCTAGTGAATCCCAGGGATCCTCCAATTTGGATCTGTCTCTCCAGTTGGAGTAACAAGCATGACAGCTTCTAGAGATTGTACTCGGACCCTAGTGACAGCTGTGTTCCGTGCCCACCTCTTGTGTGTGTAGGTAGCAGACATCCGTTGTTCCTTGCCTGCTCACCTGCTGCTGCTGCTGAAGTCACAACATTGGCCCATAACGTCTGGAGATTTTCTGGTCTGCATGTTTCCAGTTGGCGGATGGGGATTAAAGGCATATGCCATTGTATCTGGCATTTATGTGAACTCTTCTCTGTTTGTGTGGCATGTGTTCTCCTAGCCCCAACTCTCATGGTTCCTGTTTAGTGAAGGCCTCAGGAGAAAAGGGACACTTGTGGGTCCCAATTTGTCCTTACCTGTTCATGTCATCATGTTGACTAAAGGCCCTGGGCTACCCGAGCGCAGTCACCCCCTCTTCCCCCCACATCTGCCTTCCACTCTAGCATTAAGGCTAGAAAGGTGCTCCAGGCACTGTCTTTTTTACACATCCTAGCTCTATGAGCAGGCCTGCAATGTGTTCGTGTGACAAAGGGGCAGGTTAAGAGAATTACAGCCAATCAGTGCTGAGATGAGGTTTGAAACCCAGTTTGCCCTCCATAGCAAAAAGGGTTTGCACGAGCTTAGGCATAGGGAGTGGGAAGCGCTCAGGCACTGTGTGGACCTCAAAGACTGCAGATCAGCAATTGGGTGCAGTCCATGGGTTTCCACAGTGACCTCACCTGAACTTGAACCTGAACGCACTCCAGGACTTAGATATTTAGGATATCTAAGTGGATGCTGAGTATTTAATCTTCCCAGTTAGTAGGGGAGAAAGGGATGTTCTGGCTCAGGGTTTCCTGCTGGGATTCCAAACCAGATAGATCTGTCTGCTGCCACCCCAAGTTGCTAATCTGCTTTGTGTAGGGAAAATCACATTTCTCCCACAGGTGGAGTGTTGTGTCTACTGAGTGCCTCGTGTGGATCTTTAAGATCTACAAGTCTTCAGTAGCTTAGCAGAACTTTAAGACTTCAGGTGCTGAGTAGATGACTCCATGGTGCACTTGCTGTTCAAGCAGGACTGGTGTTTGGATTCCCAGAGATATAAAATGCCAGGCAGGTGGGGTTGACTATAATTCAATCCCTAGAAGGTGGAACCTGGAAATCTCTAGAGCAATATGACTAGCTAAACTAGCTCTAATGGGCACTCTGGGTTTAATTACAGACACAGGCTCATGGCAATAAAGTGGAAGCATAGTTGAGGATCATGTTAGCACCTTCAGCCATCCACATGTGTATATACTCATGTATGTGGTCCCCTACACATGTGTACACTATACACATGTACACATAAAAGAAAAAAATGCTTCATAGAGCACTTCTGATTTTGGATGGTGGGGGCTGGAAGTTGCTATTCTGCTCTTATAAGAAGCTGCATAAAATGGAAATTGGTAACTTTGGCACCATGGAAGAACTGGTCTCCAGGGCTCACTGCCCTTCTGACATCAAGGTCACAAGTCCAGAGTCATGGCCAAGGCGGATGCCCCTGGCAGAATCCAGAAGAGCCACAACTGGTGGGCACACCTGAGGGCTGGCCTTTCTGGTGTGCTGGGGACTAGACATGGGCCTCACCTATACCAGGTAGATAATCTACTACTGAGCATTACCCTAAACATTGTTTTTAGACAGGGTCTTGTTAAGTTTCCAAGTTGGCTGTGAACTCATTCTGTAGCCCACATAAGACCTCGAACTTGCAATTCTCCTGCCTCAGAGTCCTAAGCAGCTGGGATCACAGGTCTCCAACAACCAAGGCTGGCACCTAAACATAGTTTTGATGAGTTGCTGGAGGCTGTCTGTTGGCTAGGCAGTTAGGTTCCCTATGTATGTACCTCACATGGCTCTCACCGTAAGGCACTGAGAACGGCACCTTTGGTAGACTAAGGGGGAAGGCATCTTTGAAGCTGGAGCATCTTGGGTAACGAAACCTTGGACAAATGGAAAAAAACTTGACCAGAGCTTTGTCCTGTCAAGGGAAGCATCCCTCATACCACGGCCTCTTGGAGCTTTTCATTCTTGTCTGAAGTGATGGGAATAAGGTAGGTATGAAGGCCATGGCCCAAGCATCATAGAATGTGTCCTGTGCACCTCTGGACCACCAAGAGGATAAGTGGATTACAGCTCTGGGATAGACTTGGATCTGGACTATCTAGGGAAGTCCAAAGTCAGAAAGGGCCACAAAAAAGTCACAATGGGACCACGCTTCTGATGCCTGTGACTACACATTTTGCTCCTAGCCACGTTGATAAAAACCCTCACATTATTACCCACCACCATTATAAGCGTGTCAAGAGGCGAGAAGAGACATAGCAGAGCCACATTTAGGGCAGAATGACCAGACGGGAACAGGTGGTTCTGCCCAGAGCCCCGCTGTGCCCTTGTGGTGCAGCCAATAGAATTATCTTTTTCTTTTTCTTCTTTTTTAAAGACAGCTGGATAATATGAACACATGTGAATATACTACTAAAAGAAATATTGGAAATAAAAGACATTAACAGATGGAAAACACCATAATAGGCTCATTGGTGAATTTAGAGAAACTTTCCTATGAAATGCAAAAAGCTAAAAAAAAGAAAAAAAAGAGCAGATTGGGCATCCAAGAACTATGAGGAAGTTTCGAAATATGGAAAACGGATGCGGTTGTTGCAAAAGGAGAAAGATGAAGTGGTAAGGAATTTACCAAGATTAGGCAGACAAGGCACTGAACTGGGAGGGTCAAAGAATCACGTTGGATTAAAATCCCATTCAAAGGCAAACGAAATACATAATGGGACACGCCAAAGCAAAACAAGTACCAAACCGTTATTTTCCTTTATCATTTTTTTAAGGATTCTATTTATTTATGTACGTATGTATGTATGTATGTATTTTAGAACCACGGGTGACTTCGGGAATCATCCTGGATTGCTTCTACTTCTTTTATGCTTCATTCTGGCATTTCCCAAGTCATGTTTTTTAATCTAAGGTTTACAAATTGCTCAGTTCTAACTTCTCATTTCAAAACTGGAGATTGGCTTGAAGAAATGGCTCAGGGGTTAAGCCTGCCTCGCAAGCAGAAGGCCGTGATTTCGGATCCCAGGTCCTACGTAAAAATGCCAGAGGGAAACGGCAGCGGCTTGCACTTCCGGGTGGGCGGAGCCTGGGAAGATGCCCTCTGAGAGACAGACGGACACACAGACACACGCACGCACACACACACGCGCGCGCGCCCACACACTGGAGATTGACTTTTTTTTTTAGCAATTAAATAACTTTATTGAACAGGGAAAACCTTCGACCCATTTCACCTGCCTTTCTCAAAGGAACAATGAGAATGGCAGCATAACTAGCTCTCCAAATTCATTAGTTCTCAATTCTGTGAAAGCCAGCAACACCATGGGAACCACCCCTCCCACTGTCAATCAATTAGACTCTTAGCTGGGCCACAGGCTTAGTGAAATCAACAAAAACTATGCTGGCCGCAGTACAAAAACTGGGCACTACTATGACGACAAATAAGCCCTGTTGAATGACAGGGTGAAGTACAACACCCTTCTCCCTCCAAGAATCATTAAATCCTGAGGAAGAAGCCATTGTACATGTGCTATAGGAAAACCCCTCCTCACCATGTGCCTAATAGAGCTACCTCCTCAGAAATCTCCCACCTCCTGGTCTCTAGACGTCTTTCTCCATGTGTACCAGATAGGATGAAAGTTGGACCCTTTACCTATTTCCCAGGTAAAAGCTTTGGCTTCCAGAGGTGAAGAGTAGCACATGCCCAAACTTTGCCAAAACTGTGGGTAACCGGCGCCCATCTCAAAAGCCCACAGGTCAGCAGGATGAAACCTAGCTGCACTGGCAGCACAAAGCAAGATCTCTCTACCTCCACCAGCCCTCCACTACTGTGGAGCAGCGGTAGACTAGAGCAAATTCAGCATCAAGGACTGTGGGGGCAGGGTGGAAAGGGGCTGCAGAAACTTTGATTTATCGAAGACCCATTAGTTCATATGCTGTACTTTGTGTCTTCTGTTCATTTTCTCATTTTAATCCTCACAACACTATGAGGTAGGAATTATCACCATTCACAAGCAAAACACAGGCTTAGAAATATTCGGGTCACTTGCCCAGGGTCACACAGCTATTCACCAGTGGAGCTAGAATCTGTCTGCTGCGGGAAGCCTGTGTTCTTTTTACTGCACCCTTCTAGACCAGCCTTGAGCAAAGGTAATTTCATCGCCCAACTCTGTGCGGATCCCTGGGGAGCGGAGGCTGCCGTCCACACTCACCGCTGGTAGGGGTGCATTGAAGCTGACTTGATGTTGGTTTTTATTCCACTTGGCATTTTCCCTGGTTGACCTGCTTGAGCCATCTGTACCCCACTGAGCATTGGCTGCTGCTGGCTTGCAGCACCTGCCATTTGCACCTGCTGGAGTCCTGAGGCTCCTGCAAGGATGGTCCCAGCTCCTGACTGGCCTGGCTGGCCAGGTCCACTGCTACCTGTAGGTCTCCAATTTGAAAGCCCCTTCCCAAAGGCCACAGCTGCCACCAAGGCATTGGTGTCTGCAGGGTTGAAAGTCTGCTTGTTTGGCCGAGACCTCCACTCTCTGATTCACGTTCCTCTTTGCTGATTTTCTCCAAAAGGTTTGAGCATATTTTATTCAAACTCTGGATTTGCTTCTGAGCTGCATCGGCACCAATGCGGGCAGCATCCGTTGTCAGCTGCTTCTCTTGCTCTTCGACCTCAGGGTCAGGTTTGGTTCTCAGATGATCCGGGACAACTTCATGGCTGAAAACTGGTACCCGTCCTTCAGTCTGCCTCATGAGGTCTTCATCTCGGTCTGGGGACAACACCAGAGGGATGATGACCTGGTTACGGAACAGCGGTGTCTTCTCATGCTTCAAGACCTTGTTCAGAGTGTTCAACTGTCCAGACAGCAATGCAAAGCTGTCTAAAACAGAGGGCCAGGTCAGCCGGTCATACTCGTTTTCCAACTTGTAAATGAAACTCCCCAGTGAGTTCTTCAGATCGGCCACTTGATTCAGAAGTGCATCTAACAATGCCTCCAGCTGCTTCTCCTCCCTCTGCATTGCAGCAGCCCCGAGATTGACTCTTTGAAGACGCTATCCGCTGATTGGTACACAGGTGATCGGACTTATTTCCTATCGTAGTCTTGGGGCCTGTTTTCAGGCGTCTTTCCTGTGGGTGAGCTGGGAAAGTTGTTCACAGCGCGAAAACAACCTGGAGGAAGCCTTGAGGCGTGTCGTAACGTGACGTGAGCGCGCTAGTGGCCGGCCAGGACTACGAATCCCAGGCTGCCCCGCGGCGCGCCCGGTCGCCAACCAGGACTACGTGTCCCAGGCTGCCCCGCGGCGCGCCCGGTCGCCAACCAGGACTACGTGTCCCAGGCTGCCCCGCGGCGCGGGCTGCTCGCCAGGAGTTCTCTCCCGTGATTCCGCGCGAGCGGGGCTCAGCGCGAGGAAAGAAGCGGCGTGGACGTCGCCGGCGCGGTGGGTGCTCCTGGTGTCTTCTGAGGGTCGGCGTCATGCCCATGAAAGGCCGCTTCCCCATCCGCCGTACCCTGCAGTACCTGGGCCAGGGGGATGTGGTGTTCAAGGAGTCGGTGAAGGTCATGACGGTGAACTACAACACGCACGGGGAGCTGGGCGAGGGGCGCCAGGTCAGTGGGGGCCCAGCGAGCTGCTTGCGGTGCGGGGGCCTGGCGTTTCGGAGACGGAGGGTGCTCGGGTTCCAGCGGCCCCCTGGTCCTCTGGCCCGCGATTAGCGGATCTTGAGTCTGGGTCGTGCCCTGCTTGGAGGGGACGTGGCTTGGGTCCCGACTTTTCCACCGTGGATACCTCGACCCCGAGAGGATAAGGAGATGCAGCAGGAGTAGCCGTGGAAGTGGATGGAGCCCTGGTTCTCGCTGCTCACGTGTGGTCACATCTGATCCTGATAGAGCCTAAGCGTTGCCACCCCAGGAATGGCGAGGTTCGGAGATGGTGGTGGGGGAGCCCTTGCAGGTGGAAAGTGGGAAAACGTAGGTAAATGGTGTGACTGCGTTGAGCGGCAAACCCGGCTGAGCTAGAGGGAAGAGCTTTGACCTGGAGCCGCTTAGCGCAGCTGCCGAGCGAAGGGTTTGCGTGGACCCGAGCGTCCCAGAACGCTGGGAACTGAACGTGGACAAACCAGCCTGTCTGCAGACAGCAGAGGGTTTGTGGGATGGATCAGAATGAGACGGGAGAGTGATGGTGAGGAGTCCCGTCGGACAAGGGCCTTGACTGCAGGCGAGTGGAAGCTGCCTTGGCCATTTCCTCTGCCATTTCCACCTGCTAGTGGGGATCTGCCGATGAGGGCTGGTGACCTGTGTGCACACAGCCTGTCAGGGGCCCTCAGTGCCGGCATTGTGGGCTCTGGGGAGAAATTCTGATTTGTCAGTGTGCCAACATTCAAATTTTTATATAAATCTGTTTTTTAAAATGGTCGCTTAAAATAGGCCTGTTAGCTTCACAGTCACATTTTCAGAGACTTTAATAACCTCTAAGGAAGTGGGATCCAAACAGCTGCTCTGTGGCAGTGGTGTGTGCTGTCCCAGTGTTGTGGGCTTGTTCCTCGAGTGTGCCTTCACTGTTTCTGTCCTTCCTGTCCAGACCTTCCTGCATGGTAAGGGACAGTGACCACGCTGCAGCTCCTCCTGTGTGGTTCTTGGTTGGGTGATTGTCGATGCTTCCCTTGGCCATTGGGTGCAGGTGGATTTGATTTGCTAGTGACGGGGCTGGGTGGTAGGAGCCTAGAGCAAGCACAGGCAAGGACTGGTCTTAACTAGCTGTGTGACCTTTGGACAGATGAGCCGACTTCTAATTTCAGTTTTCTTAGTTGTAAAACCCCAACTTTCAGGGTCCCTGGGTGAGGTGTCGGCCTGTGTACTAGGCACTAGACTTTTGTCACCTGCCCTTAACTTTGCCTCTTGTCCTTCAGTAAGAACTGTTGTCAGGTGTGAGTTGCATGACGTCCTCCCCAGTGGTGGTGGCTCCAGCTGTTTGTGTTTCATTGCATGAACCGAGAAGCTCGCTCAGAGCTGCTTTTAACCGTTGTGTGTGTGCATGCGCCTGCACGTGAAAGCAGAGGACATCCACCTTGCTTTATTTTTCAGTGTGTGTCTTGTGTCAGGATCTTTTCAGTGGCCTGTGGCCTAGCTATTCTTGGGGATTCCCTGTCACTTCCCCGTAAGATGTGCAGTCACACTTGCCTTTCTCTTCTTTTTCAGGCCCTAGGGATCAAGGTCATCACGCTTGTGCGACAGGCACTGTGCAAGCTCCTGGCCCCCTTTCAGTTTGTTGGGTTGGCACCAGCAGTTGCCTGGCAGAGGGATGGTCTCGCTGCCCCTTCACAGTTTTACCACCTGCATCCTGCACCCCCCAACTTCCCCACAGGCCACTCCTGAAGCCCATGGGGAACCTGAGTTCGCAAGGGTTTAAATGCTGAGACCACCCAGTAGAGCACACAGGCCGCATGAAGAGAATGTTGTGCTTAGTTTTCCTTTTGTTCTTGGACATCCTTCATTCTGCCTGTAGTTGGCAGCTGCTCTTACCCGAGTGCAGATTCTGTCCCCGTTGTGAAAGTGACCTCGAGTGGCTACAGGCATGCTTTTTGCTGATTTGTCCAATTTCATCTTTGAAATTATTTTGGAGGCTTTGGTCTGGATGTGTGGCAGGAGGTGAGGATCCAGGATCCGCAGCACGTGGGCAGGACTACGCTTCTGACCCATGGAGCGTGGGACGCACTGAGCAGGAAGCAGGGGGTGTCTTGGGAGCTGAGGTTGGTTGAGGAGTCTGTAGTTAAAGTTAACTACATTAGGAGCTGTGGACTCCAGCCAAGGCTGGAAGAGGTGAGGTGTGGGGTATCTGTTGAGTCTGAGGACTGAGGGCCCCCTACCAGCGCCTTTGGGCTGGACATGGCTAGCCCTGAGTCAGGGAAAGAAGTAGCCCCTGGTTTGTGTCTGGTACTGGTTCTCAGCCATGTGAACCTACTGTGAGGCCAGATAACAAGGTGGTCCTAATGGCTGGCTCAGGATGGTGAGCAGGTGGATTCATACTGGATCCCACCTCCTGCCACACATCCAGACTAAAGCCTCCAAAATAATTTCAAAGATGAAATTGGGTCCAGCCCTGTCCTGTGTCCCTCACAGTTGTGCTGAGAAGGAACCAGGCACTGTGCCCAGCCCTGCCATAGATTGTGACCAGGCCTGTCCTGACAGTGTTTGCTTCTGCCCATGCTGCCCAAGCAGTGCTCACGTCTTTACATTCTGTCAATGTTAAGGGGGTTTAAAAGTCACCCCACCCTCGCCTCTCTCAATATATGTATTCTAGAAGGCTTGCTAGTTCTGAACTGACAGCAGCTGATGCAACATATGCATATATTGATTTTCTCTCCCTCTGTAATTCTGCCTAGTGATTTACGCTTCTCTTTTGTCAGTTTTGTTAATGATACATGCAACTTTATCTCTAGGAAGTTAGTCCTTTCTAGTGTTTCGTATTTTTCTTTTGGCAAATAATTTTTCTTGTTTGGGCTAGGATCTTACCATGTAGTCAAGCTGGCTGTGGACTGATCCACAATTCATCATGCAGGGACACGCCAGTGGAGGATCCTTGTGCCCCTCTCTCTGCCTCTTTGGGGGACAGGTTCCTCTTAGGATCTGAGGCAAACAGACCCTGAACTTTCTCCTTAGAAAAGCAAGTGTGCTCACAATGTTAGGGGACAAAAATGGTTTCATAGGTTCCATCTCTTTTCTTTTGCAGGAAATTTGTGTTTTTTCAACATCCCTCAGATACAATACAAGAACCCCTGGGTGCAGATCATGATGTTTAAGAACATGACGCCGTCGCCCTTCCTGCGGTTCTATCTGGGTGAGTGAGGTGCTTGCTGCCCAGCGCCTCCCTTCCAGCCTCTGCCCCGCAGCACTCAGGCTGGCTGAAGTAGCACATCTTCCCTCCTGTGGCCCTCAGCTTTCCTGCCAAGGTGCACAGAGGCCCCTGGTGGCCGGCCTATCCCCCCATGTACCCCTCTCCATCCAGCCCCAGTGCACTCTGCTGGTGACGTGGCAATCTTCCCATGTCCCCCTGCTGCACTATGCTGACCTGCCTTCCCTCTTGCCAGCATTTCTACCTTTCAGTTTATCAAATGAATCTAGGTGTCTTTCAAGGGACCGAGGATATATGACCTGTAGGTCAGTCTGGTAGAGCAAGTGCCCAGCCTGTGCAGGCTCTTGGTTCAACCCCAGCACTGCAAAGATAAAAGCGGAACAAACTCCTTGAAGCCTGGGTTTGGCCCTCATACCCCAGTGCCCCTCTTGATGCTGCCCACATTGTTCATTCCTGGTCCCCCAGGGCCTTTTTACTTAGTTGGATGTAGGGGCTGCCGGATGTCCTGCCCCCCCATCCCGAGGCTGGGCGTTGAGCAACAGCATCCCCATCCTCATTTACCTCGTGGCTGGTGAGCAGGAGACTTGAACCACAGGCTAAGGACTACTTACGTGCTGGGTTGTGTGTGCTTCGTATCACGGCTTGCCGCTAAGGAGCAACTAGTGGTCTAGGTGCCGAGGTTGGGGTTTCATACGTAAAAAGCTGTTCCTGGTGTGGATTCTTTGTGTGTGAGAAACAGAACCATCGAGAAAACAGCCGGGTCAGAAGACAAGTGCACAAAGCCAAAGGAACCCAGGCCCAGCCCAAGCTGAAGACAAGGGGTTGTGGTTTGTGTGTCTGAGGCCTTCGTATGCTAGGCGAGTGCTCCACTCCTCAGCTGCAGCCCTTTGTTGCATTAAGAAGGGTGTGGCTATGGAGAGAGCTCACGTTCTGTGATGGGTGTCCACGTGGGCCCAATAAAAACCAGGAGGCTCCTAGTGAGCTCCCAGAAGTCACTGCCATTCAGTCCCCTCTTCCAGGCAACATGTTACAGCTTTTTTAAGATTTACTCAGCAACCTCCCCACTGACCGGGACTATGTAACCCAGGCTAGCCTCATTTGGAGCAGTCTCCTAGCCTCGGCCTCCAAGTGTTGGGTTGCAGGTGTGCATCACAGTCGCTTTGTCTTGGAGCTTCAGTGAGCAGAATCTCCTGGCAATCTGGTTGGGAACTGTCCCAGTTCTTCCAGAACCTTCAAAACTCTTGCTTTTTTAATCATCTTGTGTGATAATCATGTAGGAGGGACACAGCATCTTTCCAGTACTAAATGTGTGCTCTACACGGTTACATTACCACACATAATTATATCCCAAGATCTCAGTGTATCGCCCAGACTGGCCTCAGATTCCTGGGTTCAAGCAATCTTCCCACCTCAGCTTCCCACATGCTGGCACCACAGGCGAGTGCCGAGGTGCCCAGCATCAGTGGACTTGTCCTTGTTTCTCCATGTAGCCAGCCATGAACCCTTAGGCGTTATTGGATGGCAAGACAGACAGGTTTATGTACTGAGCCAAGAGACAGCAGGGAAGGTGGTGTCCGTGTGGAAGGAGCTGCAGTCCAGGGGATTGGGGTGGCTGTGCACTGGGCATGGGCAGCAACAGAGCCAAGATTCACCCCCAGGGCTCCTGGAAGCTGCTTTCTTGAGCAAGTTCTGGCAGGCCTGAGTGATGCTCTGGTCTGACACCCAGCTCTGATGTGAAGGTGAACAGCTTGTGTCCTACAACTCTTGTGGGATGCAAAAATCCAGGGTCAAGGGCTTTGGGGGTCACCTGATCCTTTGGCATAAAGCCACTGCTCCCAAACCCCAGCAACCTCCATCTGACACCACATGAACCTTGGGGTCATATTGGAAGTGGTGCATTTGCTGTGACCCTTTGGGGCTGGAGCATTTAGTGGCAGGTCTGGGCTGTCTGCTCACATCTGGTGTTCTGGATCCAATCTATCTCACTTTGTGGGGGTTTTCCCCTCAGTATGGGGACTCAAAGTTTTAAATTGGGTGAATTCTAGCTCATCCACTTTTCCCTGTGTTGAATGTTTGTGGTCTGCCTGGAAAGTCTCTGCCTACTTGAAAGAGGCATGTTGCTTCCAACAGTACATTCTACGCGTGATTTCTTTTTTAACATCCGTAGTGTGTAGGTGTGTGCATGTTTAAGACTGGGTCACCAAGTGAAGTTGGTACTTATTCCACATGTGGATTCTGGGTATCGACCTTAGGTCATCAGTCTTGATGTTCCACATCTGGCTGGCCCCAGTGATGCACCCTAAGTTATCTCCTGTGTCCTGAACAAGGTGGGAATTGTTTCTCTAAATTTGGGGTGTCTAGCTGTTGACCTAGAGCTGTTGGAAGTCTTTTCCCTGAAGTTGTTCTGTTGCATGTTGGATTTCCTTATTCGTCTTTGTCCAGAGTCAGGGCCACAAGGGGGCACTCCGCAACCGTGACAGCTAGGAGTTGAGGGATGAGGAGTAGGCGGTGCAGGGTTCTGCTTGGATTAAGAACAGTCTTGAACTAGATAGTGAAAATATTATGACAGGGAGTTGTGTATTTTGTTTTAAAATGATAAATATTTATGTATATTGTCAGTCATATCAGTTCCAGAACTTCTCTGCTTGGTCTCTGCTAATCACATGCTCATCACAGCTCTGCACTCAGGCGCGTCACAGCTTTACTCCCATCCCCCAGTACTGTGCCCCTGGAGGCTCCTTGTTTTACTTGCACTTCTCCCGAGTGCTGGGATGACAGGCACAACCAAGCCTACTTTTAGTCCTTTGTATTGCCATACTGGGATGATAAATTGTTCAACATTTGTACACTCAGTGATGCAGTTAACACAATGCAGCACTTTTTGTATCTACACTTTCTCTGGCCACATCATTTCTAGAACATTCCTGCCTACAAGAATGACACATCTTTTTTTGTGGGGGACAGTTTCAAGGGGCGAATGTACTGCACTTCCACCAGCAGCATCTAGAAGTCCCACTTAGATCTTTGATGAGTTCTTGGTATTGTCTGGTTTTGGTTTATTTTCTAATAACTAGTGTCTTTTTAATGTGGTTATTAGCTACAGTGGGTTTTTTTTTTGTTTAAATTATATACACATATTTTGCCAAAACTTTTTAGTAAAGTTGTGAGGTTGTCTCACACACACACACACTCTCACTCTGATGTTGTAGGGTTAAGACCTAAATTCATTATTTGCATGTAAAGTTGTCCAACACTGTTGAAAGATTGCCTTCATTGAATTTTCTTGGTATTTTTGCTGAATATCAATTGGCCACAGATAAAGGGTTTTGCATTGGATTCTGATCTGTTTTGTGATTTCATGAATCTGTAGTACACTGAAATGAAAACCAGCAACCCCTTTTCTAGAGTGCTGGATATTGAACGCAGGATCTTGTGAGGGTGGCTCAGTGCTCTACCCGAACTGTCCGGCTTTCTCATCTCAAGTTTGTAGGCTCATGTTTGATTCTATAAAAATGTGGCATTGTCACAGAGGTATTACAATCTCTGTAAGATCAATTTAGCCTCTTTTTTCTTTTAAATGAGATATGTACAAAGGCTGCTGTTTTAAATCTGCTCCTATCTGAAAATGGAAAACTAGTGAGATAGTACTTGATCCCAAGGCTTGCTTCCTGCAAATGAGCCCAGGCACAGCTGTTTACAACAGAACGGGAGGCAGCACTGCCAGTTACGTGAAACACTTCAGACATTTCTGCCATCCATAGCACATTGGCGACTGGCACAGTATGTATGAATTCCAGTCACTGTGCTGCAGCCACAGCTTCTTGGGCTAAGGCGTGTGCTTGAGTGCTCACCTTCTCCCTGTGCCTCTTGTTTGCAGATTCTGGGGAGCAGGTCCTGGTCGATGTGGAGAACAAGAGCAATAAGCAGATCATGGAGCACATCAGAAAGATCTTGGGCAAGAATGAGTGAGTTCTTTGGGCGACCTAGATGGGAGTCAGCTCAGCTTAGCTGGGGAGGAGGAGGATTCTGAAGTCCTGCCTGGCCCTGCCTTCTTGGATGCAGGCCTTCAGGCGCTAGCTTTGGAGAGTGGCAGCTCTACTGCTGCGCTGAGACAAGGGTGGCCTGCCAGTGAGCAGCTGCAGGGAGGCTCTGGGTTGCTGGTAGCTGTGGGATCTTCCCGTGGGCTGGACCTGGATGGGCCGTGAAGGGCAAGAGGCAAGTGCCCTGGTCATACTGTGCTGTTTGCTCTTCGGCAGGGAAACACTCAGGATGGAGGAGCAGGAGGAAGAGAAGCAGCAGCGATCTCATCCAGCCAACTTTGGCCCTCGAAGTACTGCCTGCGAGAGTGCATGTGCGAGGTGGAGGGACAGGTGCCCTGCCCCAGCCTGGTGCCTTTGCCCAAGGAGATGACAGGGAAGTACAAAGCCGCTCTGAAAGCCAACACTCAGGACTAACCAAAGACCCAGGCCTGAACTGGGATACCTGACTGGATCACTGACTGAACAAGCGTGAAGGGCTCTTTTTGCATATGTAGGGAGGACTGGTGAGACCATGGGGTTACCAGCTGCTAAGAAAGTCAATAAAAGGCAGTTTTCTCCCAGACACACCAGGTCTGGTCCTGCTGGCGCAGGGGATGGCATGGACTTGGGCTGGCAGGAGCACAAGGGAGTCTTGTTTCTCATTGGCCTTTGCTAACTTCAGTCTTCAGCCTCTACTGTGGAGACTGCGGGATGAACCAGCTGAGGTTGGGGGTGGCGTGCGTGGCACCCCTCTATGCAGATCCTTTGGGTACAGTGCTTAGCTTTTACACAGCAGAACCCTCCTGTCCTTGAGGTGCTGACCCAGGCTGAGGCTTATGCTCAGCCCTTGCTACACTGGCTCCAGCCCTCAGAGCCTCCTAGGTCACCTAGTGCTTTTCACATTCCTTGACTTTGTTGAGTGGTTAAAGCTACTTATGGCTGGTGAAGCTCAGCACACCCTGTCTCCTGGGCTGAGGGCAGCATCCCCCATGAGCCGCTGTAGGGGACTGTTAATGTCCAATCGTACAAATGTGGTTTCTTTTGATTTGCTGCTCTGGGTCTTGCTTGTGGTAACTTTTTGCAGACTTGTGTCCCAGTGACGGCTGTGGGGTCTGGAGATGGAAGGCTGACTTGTGGTGCTAATGCGGAACACACAACAGTCCTGTGCAACTTGGCTTCTTACTCCTCACCCCACACACACTGTGGGTGGAGAGTAGATCATGCTTGCCCTGAGCTTCCTTCCCATGGGCACTGCTCTCATTTCACCCAGCCAAGCCAATGGGCCTTGCTGTTGCCCCCACAGCACAGGTTTCTGGGCACTAATGAGACAGAATGGGAGTGAATGCAGCTCCTCCATACAGCAAGGTTGAGATCAGGCCCTTACCCAGAGCAGCTAGAAAATAAGATCTAGGTTCAAGGGGACTTAAGGTCCTGACTTCATTCAGGTTGTGGTGAAGCTGGGGGGTGTGAGATTTCTAAGGAGCCTCGGATTGTTGCCTGGGCTGTCCCGTGAGCAGCACATGCTGGTACATGGAAATCTACCACCTTTGTAGTCTCTCTTTCAGTGAGTCCTTTCCTGTGGCACTATCGATTCAGGGAGGCCCTAGCCCAGGCTCCTGAATCCAGGAGGTCGGAGGTCCGGCTACAGACAAGCTTCAACAAATTGGGACATGTCCCAATAGAGGAACCATGCAGACAGGGATGAACCACCAATGGGAAGCAGTCATCTAACCTGCCTCTGCAATGGACACCTAGTAAACAGATAAATGATTGGTGGCTATCCCCCGGAGCCGAGAGATGGCAACACCTGATTGGACCCCTGACCCTATATAAGCTCAAACACTTCCTTAATAAATTGAGTCTGTGGCAGCTCTGCACCACTCACCCCCTTGCCTCAAGCCTCGAAGCTCCTGCCGACTTCCCCCTCCTTCCTCTGGCTGGCCTGGTGGGGATTTGGCAACGCTTTCCTAGTCAGAATGACTGGGTTGTACTTCCACATGCAGAAGAGTAAACTTGGATTAGTATTTGTCAGGTGGCTTTGGCCCATTCCTCTGGTGACCAACTATTTGCATTTGTGAATCTGACTTTGGACCTCAGAATTTTTATCTATAAAGGAGAGAATAAATAAGCAATTTCATTCTAAGTCCTAAATCTGAAAACATTTTACCCCAGCAGTGGTCACATTCCCACCATGCTGGATGGAATAGACATGAAGTTTTTATTTTTGCAAGTCCAAAAGCCAGAAATCCCCCTGGTCCAGGTAAAGGTGTCATACAGATCTGTAGAGACGTTACTACTTCCTGAGGAAAAATAATGAGTGGGGCACGTTAGTCTTTAGTTCACTTTTAATAGTATAAACCTCACTTAGGTAGTATTAAGCCACAACAATGCCACATTGAAACAGCATTTAATAAAATGCATAAAGCTAATCATGCACTGCAATACCCTATATACAGACACGACAATGCAAATTCTTCTTCAAGACTGAAGACAGTGATTGGATATAAAACTCAGTTAAAAAAGAACATGCTATTTTTAAATGCCACCCATGGGAGCTTCTTCACACAGGGAATCAAGACGTGTAAAGCTGCTCCCAACAGGTTTTAAACCTGTATCGAAAGGTAACGGCATCAATGGTATTTTCTACATTGTGAAGGGCAGAAGTTATAGAAACAGTCCCAATAAAATCTCACACTGAATTTTCGTTTAATAGATTTTTTAAAGGGCTGATACAATGCAGCTACATTTTAACAGTGAAATCAAAACTACAGATAAAAACTAGCTGGTACTATGAAAAATGTGCAGCTTTTCAGTTATAAAACTAGTTGAACACTGATTTACAAGATTAATTGGGAAAACAGACTAGAAAAATATTCCAGCACTTGAGTAGCATGTGCAGTAGCAACATTGAAATCTGTGAAGCGGAGCTGTTAGAATGACAACTGCCAATACTTCCCTGAAGAAAGGCCCCTTTCGATGCGAAGTCTCTGCTTCCAAACATTAAAACCTAACAGTCTATCAACACGTAAATGCACGTACATTTTCCCATGTATGTGTGTATAGATACAGACACCAGAATGGACTTTGTAACTGAAAGTGTGTATTGCTGAGCATTAAAATGTGTAATACTTTTTTTTCCTAAGACACTTGTTTTAAGTTTATGGTTGGATCATTCTTAGAATGTTTAGTTAGACAAAACCCCGAAAAAAACTGAAGGTTTCTTTCGAGACCGCTAAGTAAGCTTCCATGTGCTGTACATGGAGTGCTGCTGCTTGAGTGCGATTGTCGCAACAGGCGAAGCTGAAGCAGCACGACTCACGTCGTCTCACAGAAGGCACTGAGGACGATGGTCTCACTGTGTCTCTCAAAACAGAGCAGCCTGTGATCATGCAAGCTTTTGTACAGTGGCTTCCTCCAACAGCTCCTACTCACTCACCACTGCCCTATTCCCAATGCCCTATTCCAGCCTAAATTCCAATTATATGGGGGACAAATTTCATCAGAACAGATCTGGGGGCGGGGGGTGGGGAAAACCTGGCATCCTTAGTTTCTTGAGGGCAAACATGTCCATATTAAATGTAACTTTTCTCTGAAATTTTTACATCATAATTTACAGGATAGAATTATGTCTAGATTCTCCTTACATGCTTCCAGTTAGGAGTAATTTACGTTTGTTAGCTTATATGCCTGAGAGGGTTACCACCAGCATGTGTGTTTCTTTTGAAACACTTAGTTGACTGTTTTCACCTGGCCCAGATTTTGCTGACTGACCACAGGTGTTTCTGGGCCTGGCTCCAACTGTGCAGAGCTGAAAAGCACCTGAGAAGCTGACAGCGCCCAGTTCTTTCCACCAGGCCCAAACTGGTGTGTGAAAGCATGTTCATAGTGAATGTTAGTTTTGGATATCAGGCAAAGCACTCTTCCTGGCCCTTAGGAACCTAGGTGACTGTGCTCCTGTCGGACCATAACTGGTGGCCTCACTCTTCCTTGTCCCAGGAAAATGCAGTTAAGAAACCAGCACCAGTGAGGAACCTTACAACAACTACACCCCTTCACATCAGCAACGCCGGTATAAACTCACGACAACGTAAGTTTGGGTACGTGGGCTACTGTCTGTATTACATAATATACACTTGTACACATTATTTACACGGTACAGAGCAGAGATATAAACACATGTACATTCATTCAGTCATTTGGGCCTGTAATTCTGGACATGCACAATGGCACTCAAGGGACCAGGGCTGTGCACACACAAGTACTTGTGGGAGGAACTCAATGAGGAGGCTCAGACCTACAAAAAGATCTAAAAACCAACCCCATCTCAGCTTGGAGTAGGCTTTAAAGTCTCACACCAGAAGTTAAAAT